>CM060909.1:776726737-777976737 GCA_030737875.1 Allium sativum
TGCGATAGTTAAATCTTTAATTAGATTTGAAACGTTAAGTGGTAATTAAACTTACCGTAATACGATGGGTGTGAGATACGGAGCACTACCAGTTTTGCTCCATGAGATGAATAGGTTGGGACTGGGATAATAAAATGAATGATGACTTCGGTAAGGCTCATCAATCCTGACAAGGCATATAAACCTTAAGCTGATTTAAGATCGTGAAAAGATATTGTAAAATCTTTTGCAATGTTTTCAAAGAAAAGATTCAAAGCGATTAGTTTAAGACATAAATCCTTATAAGATTTATAGGGTTAATTCCCATGTAATGAATATTTCAATAAAAAATATTATGGATTGGATTGAGATCGTTGGTATGTTTATATAACACATGATTTTAAAGATGTGCGAGTTATTTGGAAAGGCCGGGTTTAACGCATTCTAAATAACTATTACAAGGATTAAAAGTCGAAGATATGAAGATGGTGGTTGAAGACCGAAGATCTTTACATTGTTGGGATGATTGCTGATGTATCAATTGGGATGTACACCCAAGACGAGGTAATAAGTAGTGGTCGTCCAGACGTACTTGGAGATCGATCGGATATGCGAGGGCCTCTCTCTTGTATTGGACGTATGTGATGAGGAATAAGGTGCCTACTGTTTCGTTCAGACCCAGAACAGACTTCCAAATCGATTATGTGCCTGATATTGTATTTTATGCTCTATTAATTGATCTATACTAAATATATATCTGTTTGGTAGAGAAGAATTTATTCTCTTAGCTTAACAGGCTTATTTGAGACATACGATCTCAGAGGTTATATATTGGTGAACATCAGTTGCATGGCATGAACTGAGAATGTGGCATGCTAAGATGCATGGATCAAAGCTTTTGTTGAAAAGTAGAGCTTTGTGGATGATGATCAAAGCATGGCTAGTATAGCATATCTTCGTGTTGTAGCATTAATTCGTGATCGTTACACCCCGGTATGAGTCAAAAACGGGATGAAGGACCATAGAGAAAGTACATGCATTTCCTTCTAGCTAGAAGTGACGTCATGGTATGGAGCCAAGGCATATTTACTTATATGTATACTGGAATTGAGGCGCGCCTCAGATATGGCCGCACATGGCCAAAGTGGTCGACGTACTGACCACGATCGACAGACACACCAAGAGGTCAGATACGATCGGGGAATGTTTTACTCAGCAGTAACCCTAATTCAAAGGGTAATTGGTGGGCCTTCTCTACCTCTCCAAGGGTGATGTGTTCTGTTCCTGGGACATGTGCTAGAATGTTCCGAATTGGATAAGTAAGCTCCCTTGCCTTGACTCATGATGGAAATCCAAATTCTAATACGTGATTTTACGGTTTTAATTGTAAACCTATATGGTGACATAGTAGGATGGAGTATTATGCCATCCAAGATTGATATATTTATTTTCGAAATTGTTTTCTGCACTATGGACTAATAATAATATAATTGAAATTTCGCGTGTCAAGCATGTTTGGCAATTATGAGGTAAAACTCTCTCCTTTGCCTAGTGCTTGCAGTGTGTAATAGGACCCGAGTCTCATAATAGCTTCATTTTTCTTTTTAGCCTTACGTTGTTTATTTTATAGACTAGTATTCATGAGGGGATAAACCCATTCTGTGTTATACGGCGTGGTCCCATAGCTTACCCAACATGAAAATAAAGAACCGTTTTTAGTTCTTACACCAGTCCCATAACTGACTCGGAGTTTATTGTTTCCCACCTAAACTCTGGGTGCCCATAGATTCCACACGGGCTTGCTTGTTGTTTTGGTTTTGCATATATTCTTTGGCCGGATTTTGGATTATGGTTGGCGTAGTATTCTGGTTTATTTTGTAGTCTTCCACTGATTATATATATGCATTTAAAATTTCATTGTTTTTTAACTTATTAATCTCTCATATTTGTCCGCTATATTTTATTCATTTGTACTATGATGTAAATTGTTGTAATAGCAATAAAATGTTCTCTTGTTCTGTGTTCTGTGTTCTGATGTATCATATTCACAAAATAATTCGTGCTTTCCTGTCTTTTCGGATCAGACCTATGTGGCTTATGGTCAGCATGAAGGTCAGGGAAATTCGGGTCGTCACATTTGGTATCAGAGCTTTGGTTTACAAAGCTCCGGGAATACGACATATTAGAATGAGATGAGGGAATTCATTAGAGATAGGATTTCTAATATCCTATAAGAATAACTCATTAGAGATGGAATTAGTAATACCCAACTTCCAAGGATGAGTGAAGAGTGTTATTTATAAAAATGATTTTAATTTTGAAAATTATTATTTTACAATAAGAATATGATTATTTTATTTGATATTGAGTTTGGACTATCGAGTATCGAAAGATTTTGAATATACACGTAATTAATGTGTATTCGAAGTCTCAAATATATCAAATAGATATAGAATCAAACTCTAGTCGCTCAGGGATGATTCTAATGATTATTACAATATTATCAGTGTTTATTTTTGAGTTTCGAAAGTGGGATATCCATATCTTTCCAATTGATTGGTGTGAGAACCAAGAATTTAGTTAGAGTTTAATGTTTGTGATTTGGCTTTGAAATTATTTTAAGTATATAAAGGATATATGTTTTAACAACATACAAATTTGGAAAGTTAACTAACCAGTTGATTGCTAGTTACGATGTGTGATTTTTAATTTAAGTAATAAGAATATTGAAATGATAAAAACCAGTATAAGAATAGAAATAAATTGAACCAAATCAAATTTAATGTTAAACCGAATATGAAATTAGTTCGGATTGGACATGTATATATGTCGAGCAGGTTATCGCATAGAAGCCAAGAAGAGAAATAAAATTGCATGCCTAACAAACAGGTACATATTTATTGTATTGATTGGGTTTGATGATTTTATGAGCCGGTTGGCTTTTGGATTTTCTTTTTGATTGATGAGGGCTAGAGAGGAAAGTTGTAGATATACCAATCAACCCATACAAAGAAGGTTATTGCGAATTTTTTTTTTTTGAAAACCTAAGGCGTTAGCCAAATTTCAAGAGATTGTAAAGTTTTTAGAAACTAAAATGTTAAAGAACTTGTGTTAGGATGAAGGTTGTGTTGGTTAAGTAAACGACCTTCGACTTCGTTCCTTTTCGGAGACGAAATGTTTTTAAGTAGGGGAGATTGTCACAATCCAGAATTTTGGAACCTATTTAAAAATTATTTTTAATATAACTTTATGAGAATTTATGGTCCAGTTTCAAAAATTGATTATTTAATGCTGATTTGAGTTTACAAAGGAACATTATTGAGATGACCTCGGATTTCGATGAAACTTTTGTTTTTGAATCCGTAGCATCGAAAAATGGTGGAATCCCAAATTTCGTAATTTTTAGAGCTAACGCACGAGCGTGCGAGAATTAAATGTACGTTAAAATGACATGTTGATGTTGAATAGAAATGCGTTCAAGAATAAAATGGAAGGTAAAACAAACTCGAAATTAGAAGAAACCTATCCTGTTGGATCCGAAATTACGTTTATTATCGGAATCCAAAATTTTGTGACCAACAGATTTAACGTGTATTCATGCGATCAAAAAAAGTGAAGGTGAACTAGGTACACTTTTATATACATGGGTTTAAAAATCTTGAAATGAAACAACGAGCATCAAATTTAGTTCCTCTTCACCAGATCGTCTCACCTCGGCGATTCATGTGATGGGTGGTAATTTTGCAATAAAGCTCTCTCCTTTCTTCTCTTTCCTTTCCGTCCTTCTCTTCCACTTTTCACTTTCCTCCTTTTCCTTCCTTCCTCCAAAAATGGCAACCACCTCCGCCACAGCCACTGTAACGACCCGCATTCTACGTATTGGAGGATCATAGAATATTTGTTTTATTTTCATATGAAGTCATATGGTCATGTAACTTTGGGAAACGACTATTGGGGTCATTTTCCACATTCACGATTTTTGCCAGATTTTAAAATGACGGTTTTGCCCCTCGTGAATCTTGTTTCGCCTATAACTTTTGATTGGTAAGGAGTTTTGACCTGAATCCACTTCTATTGGATTCAGATGATTGTTTCCTATTCCGTAGAGTGATCACATTACCGTTTAGGAGATGATGGCTAAAATAAGTTTTGAAGATGGAAAAACAACCTAATTGGACTTAATAGGGTGATTAACAGCTAGGCCCATAACCCATTTCTGGATTAGGGTTATGAGATGGCCGAAGGAGTTGGAGAATCATCTTCTTTCATTTTTCTTGCTGCCACAAACATTTTTCTAACACTGATCATGCCTTACATCTTCCAAATCTCTCTCTAATCACTTTCTAATCACTAGTTGATCAAATCCACATCAAATCAAGTCGGATTAACACCAAATTAGAGTTAGAGCTGTTGCACCACATTGGAATCCGAGCCAAATCAGTTGAAGTCTCAGATCTATCATGTAACACGCCACGTCCATTAGTGTCACTCACTAAGGGAATGCATTAACTTTCATGGAGCATTATAAGAGTATAGAACAGAACATCACAAGACAGATATATAAAATGGTACTTAAAAATTCAAAATTTATTCATTGTAGCAGAAAAGCAAAACATGTCTGGTTACAACATCAAAACCATATACTAAAGCCAAGTACATGAATATCCATCTTGAACAAAATAATTATCATAGTACATAAAAGCAAAACCATAACCCCACTCCAAATAGCCATAATGAAGAAGAGGTAAAGATGAGCATTACTTTCAACACTTCCAAGCACTTCAAGAAGAAAGAGATCCGAGTCAAGCTTCACTAATCCCACCCTGAGGACTTGGGGGAGGGGGGAAAAGAAAGAAAAGAGGTGAAACAAAAAGGGTCAGACATAAAGTCTAGCGAGTCTAGTAACTTTAACAATATAATCAGTAAAGTAACAGGATAAGAACATAAACTGGATATAAGAGATGATTGTAACATAAGCAGATATGACAAGGTAAGCAAGATAGAACATCGGCTGCGCTCCTAAACACTATAGGATATGCTCTGCACCATACCAACATACTAGTTACATACTAAAAGATGATCCCTCCCTACTAATCATAATAATGGTAGCTTCATGTACTCCTAGCTGCTCTCGTAGGTGCCCACTTTCTCCTACCACCACTAGTTGTACCCACTACCCTCCCTATTCGATCAGCTCCCTAACTTTGTAGATACATGTGCTGGTCCCACAATAAGGTGTATCACTCCCTAAGGTGGCAACCCCGATACTACTGAAATGCACAGCTTATACCTACATGATGCAACAACGTCTTACCTACTAGCCTGCACATGACTCCGTTGGACTTGCACTGCCATGCTAACTCTTTATTGACCTCTTACAATCAACCCCAGTAAGCGTGTCCCTGTCCTCGACCTAGTTCGAGCTCATATTGATAATAAAATGGGTTACTGGTTGAAAAGGGTCCACACACTTGGCACAAGCTTCCCTCCTAAGCTTGGTCCCCACTAGGAATTCCCCTTAACCCCTCTTTATCCCGATGTCTAATCACATGTCTCATCTTGGTTAAGTGCTTTTATTATGTTTCAAATGCTACCCATGTTACCCACTTAACCCTTTATTATTGCCATGTCTAATCGCATGTCTCATCTTGGTTAAGTGCTTTAATTATGTTTCACATGCTACCCATGTTACCCAATCAACCCTTGATTATTCCCATGTCTAATCACATGTCTTATCTTGGTTAGGTACTTTAATTATGTTTCACATGCTACCCATGTTACCCACTTAATCCTTTATTATTCCCATGTCTAATCACGTGTCTTATCTTGGTTAAATGTTCATTAATTCATTATAACTATAATCTTGCAAGACCTCCCACATTAGATTACTGTTTTGCGGTTGCTGGATATGCCGGGCGGTTCCTGGCAGGCTTATACCGCAATCCGAATCTAACATCGTGCCTTTGCATTATTATGCATCTAATGTCTGCCTTTGGCCTCTCACATTAGATTACCGTTTGCGGTTGCTGGGTATGCTGGCAGTTCCGGGCAGTCTTATACCGCAATCCGAATCTAACCTCATGTCTTAGGCATTCATTATTACTTTCTTGATTCAAATCCCAATTTCAAATCTTGGATTATAATATATTTCCAATTACCCATAATTTTCAATCTAAATTATGATTATAATTTTAATCCGAATAATGCCTATAATCTCATGTGTACAAGTTATACCGAATCATGCCCAAACCAATTTCCATAGCCATCAACAATTTATGCTAAATTTCATTTTATTACATACTTTCCCAAACTTTTTCCAATCATCCCAACGTTATTCATACATAAATCTCAATGCAATATGCTTTGGCTCGAAGTTAGCCTAATATCAAAAGGAAAAAGGAAAAGAAGAAGGGGAGAGAATCAAAACATCAAAATTGGCATAAACATATAAGTAAGCATGTGAAATGAATAACGACAAAATAGATCAGATAAGCATATGATAATTGCAATTGGGTATGAATCTGAAAGATAACAATTTACAAAACTTGATATGATTCATCTTATTTACAGGCATATACATTAGATCCAATTTACAATCCTATCATAATTACTTTTTAAATTAATTATATTTGAAAGCAACATAGACTCACAGCGATAGGATTCTTAGAAAAGAGTATTACGCTTTGTTGTTTGTAGATCCGATCTTGAATAACCTCTTCTTTGATTTGAAGAAGAAAAGCTAAATTAATTTGAGATGGAGCAGCAGCATGGAGGCGCCATGGATTAGGGTTGAATGAGATTAGGGTTAGATGTTTATTTATAGATGTATTAGGTGAATTAGGACCTTTAGAGTAGATTAGAAATCATCAGAACCACTCAGATTAAAAAGACACGTCATCAGGGAACTCTCTAGAATTCTGCAGATCTGTCTCAGCCTGGGCGCACTTCCCAGGTGCACCAGTGCATTTTTGTTTTGGCCCACTTCATAAGTGCGCCAGTTATCCAGGCCTGTTTCCTGATTGTTCTTCCAAACTTCCATCGTCCATAACTCCTTCAAACGCTATTCGTTTTACGCAAACTCGGACTTTATCTCAAGAAGAATTCCGAGACGAATGCAATGGTGTAAACCATTTCGCTTAATTCTTCTTTTAAAAATTAAGTATTCTTTAATTATCCCTTATTTCATGTTTTAAGATTACGGGGTGTTACATTCCCCCTTACTTAAAGGATTTCGCCCCCGAAATCTTGAACCTGAAAGGAATGTATGTCCTACCATCCATCATCCATCTACTCATCCATCAATCACGGGAGCCCATTGTCCTTAAAGGATTTATAATGCTTTCATCAACATATGCAAAGTGTGTGTATATGTCCTTATCTTCATGCAAAATCAGGTGGTCTACTGATTCAGTTGACCTCCTTAATGCAAAACATGATAGCGCCATGCGCCCATTATGTATGCAAAAGAATCCTAATGATACATATCATTTCTATATGAGTGCACAACCATTCATCCAAATGCAACATCCATATGATAACACATTCAATATACATCCATTAATTTAAATGTGCACACTCACCTATACGCAATATGAAAGTGATTGAGCCGATCTAGTGCCTAATGTGTGTGTAAATGCATCCACGAGCAACCGCTAGCAAACAATTACATCCGCTTGCATCTGCCAAACGTAAAATGTCTCAAACACATGTTTACAATCATAGGATTTTCTATCTAAAGATCAAAGATATAATCGAGAGGATACATTAAAAAAGTATAAACAAAGCGGTAGAAAAAGGAGAAGTTAAGCACATACCCTCAAAAAGGAAAGGGTACGACGCACGTATCTTGTCTTCCGTTTCCCAAGTCGCGTATCCTTGATCATCTTCCTATTGGACTTTAGCCAACTTGGCCTCTCGGTTGCGTAATTTCTTGACCTCCGATCCAAGGATGCATGTGGGAACTCGTCCGGGGCATCTCGCTCTACTTCCACTTCTCTAAGCATGCTCGGCTCTACTACTTCCGCGGTATTGTGTACACTTCCTCATATGTGACACGTGAAATACGTCATGAACAACACTAAGCTTCTCAAGCAACTTCACTCTGTAGGCCATCTGTAAAATTCTTTCTATAATGGGGAATGGCCCTACGAATCTTGGTGCCAATTTCCCTACAGATCCAAAACGAACTACATTCCTCAATGGTGATACTTTAATAAAAACTGTGTCTCCAACATTGAACTCAAGATCGGTTCGTCTCTTATCAGCGTATGACTTTTGTCGGTCTTGTGCCGTCTTCATGCGTCTTCGAATCAAGTCTATCTTCTCCGAAGTTTCTCTAACCATCTCGGGCCCAAGCAAAATCTTATATGTAGATTCCGACCAATAAGTCGGTGATCGGCAAGGTCGTCTATATAGAGCTTCAAAAGGTGCCATGCCAATACTAGTATGGTAGCTGTTGTTGTAGGCGAACTCTACTAATGGAAGGTGTTCCTCCCATGTCCCTCCAAAGTCCAAGATGCATAACCTCGAAAGATCTTCTAGAATTTGATTCACTCTTTCTGTTTAGCCGTCGTCTGAGGGTGATAAGCGGTGCTCAAATACAATTGCGTCCCTACCACCTCTTGCAAGCTCTTCCAAAACTCACTAGTGAAAGTGGGATCCCGATCGCTTATGATACTAGAAGGTATGCCATGTAGGAGAACTATTTCTCGGAGATAAATAGATGATAACCATGCCGCTGCTCTTTTACTCTTAACGGGAATGAAATGGGCACTCTTGGTAAGTCTATCTACTACTACCGAAATCCCCGTATTACCCTTCCTTGACCTCGGAAACCCATCGATGAAATCCATGGAAACACTTTCCCAATTCCAATGTGGAACCTCTAAAGGGTGAAGCAAACCACCAGGCTTCTTTTGCTCAGCCTTGACTTGCTGGCACACTAAGCATCTAGAAATGAACTCAGCCACATCCTTCTTCATTCGGGCCTAAAAGAAAACTCGCTTCATATCCTTATACATCTTTTCACCACCGGGATGTATGGTCATCTTAGAACGATGTGCTTCTTGAAGGATTGTCCTTCTCAAACTCTCGTCTTGTGATACGCAAAGTCTCCCATCCCTACGCAACCATCCTTTTTCATCTATATTATACCTACTAAGATGGCTCGAAGACTCCCTCTTATGGGCTTGTCTACTATCTCTATCAGCTGTGGGTCATCTCGCAGTGTCGCACCTATCTGTCCCAAAAGCGTAGGTCGCACCTCTAATGATGCCAACAAACCGGGTACATAATCGATAGAGGGTCTAAAGTCAAAGGTAGATATATACTCCAAACTCTACCGACTGACAAACAATGGACTCAAAGTCAGCCACTTTGTACTCAAGGCGTCAGCTACAATGTTACCATTGCCAGGGGTATATGCAATCTCAAAATCATAGGGTGCTAAGAACTTCATCCACCTCTATTGCCTTAAGTTTAGATCTTTTTGAGAGAACAATATTTTAGTGACTTATGGTCTGTATACAACTCAAACCTCTCACCAAGCAAGTAATGGTGCCAAGACTTAAGCGCAAAAACTATGGTAGCTAATTCTAAGTCGTGGGTAGGGTAATTCTTCTCATGGACCTTCAACTGCCTTCCACCATAACATATCACCCTTCCCTCTTGCATCAAAACTGCGCCTGGCCCTGTCCCGCAAGCATTGGTATATATTGTGAATGGTTTACTCCCATCCAGCAAAACTAAAACTGGAGCTGTCGTCAATGCCCTCTTCAATCGTTGAAAAGCATCATCACAGTCAACATCCCAAGAAAAGGTCAAATTATTTTTCGTTAACCGAGTAAGTAGGGCTGATATCTTAGCAAAGTCCTTGATGAACTTTCTATAATAGCCCGCCAAACCAAGAAAATTTCTTACTTCCATTGCATTTCTAGGAATCTTTCAATTTTGGATTGCTACCACCTTCGCGGGATCCACTTCTATCCCTTATTTAGAGATCACGCGACCTAGGATCTTACCTACTTCCTCCAAAAGTGACATTTGGAGAACTTAGCCTTAAGCTGATGTACTCGAAGGGTCTCTAAAATCTCCTTAAGATGTAAGGCATGCTCTTCCTCACTTCTAGAGAAGATTAGGATATCATCCACAAAGACTACCACGAATTTGTTTAGAAACTCCCTAAACTCCCTACTCATCAAGTCCATGAAATATGCGGGTGCATTCCTCAAACAAAAAGGCATGACGAGCCATTCAAACAAACCATCTGGAGTTTTAAGTGCAGTCTTATCTATGTTGTCCTCAGCCACCCTTAGCTGATGAAATCCTATGGCTAAATCCAACTGCGAGAAAACCGAAGCACCAACCAACTGATCGAACAAGTCATCCATCCTCGGTAATGGGTGTCTGTTCTTTCTCATGAGCTTATTCAGCTACCTATAGTCCACGCACAATCTAAGCGAACCATCAGCCTTCGTAGCAAAAACAACTGGAGCACCCCACTCCGAGATACTTCTTCTTATGAAACCTTTCTCAAGCAACTCTTTCACTTGTTTACTAAGCTCTCTCCTTTCTCTTGGAGCCATGTAGCGCCCAGGCAATGCAACTGGCTTTGCATTGTCCACCAAGTATATACGGAAATCTATCTCGCGTTTTGGAGGTAAGCCCCTAACCTCCTCAAAGATATCTGCATACTCACAGACTACTCGAACAAATTGCAAATCATCAATAGATGTGTCAAGAGATTCTAGGTAGCTAAGCATAACAGACCCCTTAGGGTCGCATGAGATATCGAGAGTATTCCTTAAACTAGTCAACAGTCTAACTACCCTCTTTTCACAATCGAGAATGGCACCATACCTGGCTAGCCAATCCTTTCTAGAATCAACACATAGCCTGTGAAACCAAGCACATAAGCGTTGCATTCGAACTCAATGCCATACACAGATATTCTCAAATCCTGACATAACATAGACAGATGAGTCATACCCCAATAGGATTTGAGATAACAACATGATCCACTCCTATACTAGTATCTAGGTGCAGAGACTCAATAATAGAAGCAGATATAAACGAATGTGAAGTGCCAGAATCAAAAAAGTACGTATAGGATGATCGAAAAGGAAAATCAAACTTTCAACAGAAATGTTTCTACCTCTCTCTTGCGTAGCTGCCATGAGAGCATGAACCTGCCCTCCAAAAGTAGATCCTGTCCTCTGTCCTTGTCCTTGTCCTTGCCTCCTTGGGCAGCCTTTAATCATATGTCCTTCCTCACCACATTGGAAGCAACCATACCTCTTCTTCTTCCTACAGTCCTTCTTCAAATGGCCATGTATTCCACAATTGTGACACATTCTTTTCTCTAAACCCTTGTTATCCCTAACACCATTCTTTTGTTGTCATCACGCCTTCTTTGGATCCCCTTTCTTATCCTGTGCCTTATCTACATTAGCACCTTTCTCCTCTTCATGTATCAACGCCATATCAACAAGATTCTCGAAAGTAGCCCCTTTAGGAATGTGGGACATAGCCAACCCGTGTAATGGTTCATTCAGACCCTTAACAAATCTCAAAGCCTTCTTGTGCGGGGTATTAACTAATTCCATACCAAATCTTGCTAACTGGTTAAACTTGTTAATGTACTCCTTCACAGACAAACTTCCTTGTTTCAAAGCTAAGAACCTCTCCATGTATAAACTCTCCTCTTCTTGTGAATGAAATTTCAACTCGAACCT
This sequence comes from Allium sativum, assembly GCA_030737875.1. Classification (NCBI taxonomy): domain Eukaryota; kingdom Viridiplantae; phylum Streptophyta; class Magnoliopsida; order Asparagales; family Amaryllidaceae; genus Allium; species Allium sativum. The sequence continues at coordinate 776,738,449 of CM060909.1, forward strand.
TTGTCTAAAATCCATCCACGTCTCCACTTAACGTCCTCCATTAGTTACTTTCCACCAAAAGGAAGCTTCATCCTTCATTAACCAAGCAGCTAGTTGAACCTTCCTTCCGTCGTCTATCTCAAAGATACCAAACAAGTCCTCCACTTCCTTGAGCCAATTCCGAGCCTCAACAAACTTCTCAGTTCCATAAAATGGTTTTCCGCCCATTACACGGAATTCTTTGCATTTCTTAGAAAAAGCGTCTACACGGGGAGGAAGAGGAGGGGGACGGGCTGCAGCTGGGGGAGGAGGAACGTTTGCTGGGCCTGCGGCAGTAGCCTTAGCCTCTAGATACCTTCTGAATCAGCCAGGTATCTGTATGCCCTCGGGTATATCGGGTTCCCCAGACATGCTGAAAGGAAAAGGAAGAGATTCAAACAGAGAATCGAAATAAAGATATATGGCTTTTGGGGGTTATGTTTTTCGTAATAAACCTTTCTCTTGAAAATATCTTCTTTAAAACATGTTTTTGAATGTACTTATTTTTTAAAAAATGCTTTTGAAAACGGTTTTCAAAATATTTTATCTGTTCTGGTAACCTTCAGCTCTGAAACCACATGTAACATGCCACGTCCATTAATGTCACTCACTAAGGGAATGCATTAACTTTCATTGAGCATTATAAGAGTATAGAACAGAACATCAGAAGACAGATATATAAAATGGTACTTAAAAATTCAAAATTTATTCATTGCAGCAGAAAAGAAAAACATGTCTGGTTACAACATCAAAACCATATACTAAAGCCAAATACACAAATATCCATCTTGAACAAAATGATTATCAGAGTACATAAAAGCAAAACAATAATCCCACTCCAAATAGCCATAATAAAGAAGAGATAAAACTGAGCATTACTTTCAACACTTCCAAGCACTTCAAGAAGAAAGAGATCCGAGTCAAGCTTCACTAATCCCACCCTGAGGACTTGGGGGTGGGGGGAGAAAGAAAAGAGGTGAAACAAAAAGGGTCAGACATAAAGTCTGGCGAGTCTAGTGACTTTAACAATATAATCAGTAAAGTAACAGGATAATAACATAAATTGGATATAAGAGATGACTGCAACCTAAGCAGATATGACAAGATAAGCAAGATAGAACATCGGTTGTGCTCCTAACCAGTATAAGATATGCTCTACACCATACCAACATACTAGTTACATACTAAAAGATGAGCCCTCCTTACTAATCATAATAATGGTAGCTTCGTGTACTCCTTGTTACTCACGTAGTTGCCCACTTACTCCTACCACCACTAGTTGTACCCACTACCCTCCCCATTCGATCAGCTTCCTAACCTCGTAGATACATGTGCTGGTCCCACAATAGAGTGTATCACTCCCTAAGGTGGCAACCCCGATACTACTGAAATGCACAACTTATACCTACACTACCAGCCCGGACCCATGCATACACATGACTCCGTTGGACTTGCACTGTCATCGCTAACTCTTTATTGACCTCTTACAATCAACCCCAGTAAGTGTGTCCCTGTCCTCGACCTAGTTCGAGCTCATATTGATACTAAAATGGGTTACTGGTTGAAAAGGGTGCACATACTTGACACAAGCTTCCCTCCTAAGCTTGGTCCCCAATAGGAATTTCAAATTAACCCCTCTTTATCCTCATGTCTAATCACATGTCTCATCTTGGTTAAGTGCTTTTATTATGTTTCACATGTTACCCATGTTATCCACTTAACCCTTTATTATTCCCATGTCTAATCACATGTCTCATCTTGGTTAAGTGCTTTAATTATGTTTCACATGCTACCCATGTTACCCACTTAACCCTTTATTATTCCCATGTCTAATCACATGTCTTATCTTGGTTAAGTGTTTTAATTATGTTTCGCATGCTATCCATGTTACCCACTTAACCCTTTATTATTCCTATGTCTAATCACATGTCTGATCTTGGTTAAGTGTTCATTAATTCATTATAACCGTAATCTTGCAAGACCTCCCACATAAGATTACAGTTTTACAGTTGCTGGATATGCCGGACGGTTCCGGGCAGGCTTATACTGCAATCCGAATCTAACCTCATGTCTTTGCATTATTACACATCTAATTTCTGCCTGTGACCTCTCACATTATATTACCATTTGCGGTTTTTGGATATGCCGGGAGGTTCCGGGCAGGCTTATGCCGCAATCTGAATCAAACCTCGTGTCTTAAGCGTTCATTATTACTTTCTTGATTCAAATCCCAATTTCAAATCTTGGATAATAATATATTTCCAATTACCCATAATTTCCAATCTAAATTATGATTATAATTTTAATCCAAATAATGCCTTTAATCTCATGTGTACAAGTTATACCAAATCATGCCTAAACCAATTTCCATAGCCATCAACAGTTTATGCCAAATTTCATTTTATTACATATTTTCACAAACTTTTCCCAATCATCCCAATGTTATTCGTACGTAAATCTCAATGCAATATGCTTAGGCTTGAAGTTAGCCTAATATCAAAAGGAAAAAGAAAAAGAAGGAGGAGAGAGAATCAAAACATCAAAATTGGAAAAAACATATAAATAGGCATGTGAAATGAATAACGACAAAATAGATTAGATAGGCATATGATAATTGCAATTGGGTATGAATCTGAAGGATAACAATTTACAAAACTTGATATGATTCATCTTATTTACAGGCATATACATTAGATCCAATTTATAATCCTATCACAGTTACTTTTTAATTTAATTATATGTGAAAGTAACATAGACTCACAGCGATAGGATTCTTAGAAAAGAGAATTAGCCTTTGTTGTTTGTAGATCTGATCTTGAATAACTTCTTCTTTGATTTGTAGAAAAAAAGCTAAATTAATTTGAGATGGAGCAGCAGCATGGAGGCACCATGGATTAAGGTTGAATGAGATTAAGGTTAGGTATTAAACTACGTATGCAATAAATGTTTTCCGCTGCTTAAATTTATCTATCTTGTAAATTTTTCTATGTCTTGTACCTATAACCCTCCACCAAAGTTAAGGCATTCCCTTTGTGAGTGACCTTAACGGAGGTGGGCTGTTTCACTCGGTATCAGAGCAAAAGGTTTACCAGATCGGATAAGAATTTTTGGTAACTTTTTTCAAAAGGAAATATAAAGAAGCATTTTACAAGAAAAAGTGTTATTTTATTTTAAAGGCATAATCCCCCAAAGCCATATGACCTATCATTCTATCCTTTGTTTTGAATCTTTTCTTTTTCGTTTCAGCATGTCTGGGAATCTTAACCTTCTAGAGGGTGTGCCGATACCTGGTTGGTTCAGGAGGTCTTCGAGGCTAGGGCCAATAATGCGGGCCCGAGCAGAAATTCGTCCCCCAGCTGCAGCAGTTCCTCTTCCTCCTCGTCATGCAAATGCTTTCTCAAAGATTTGTGGAGACTTTAGGGCCATGGGTGGAAAGGATTTCAAGGGAACTGAATCATTCGTAGAAGCAAGGAACTGGCTCAAAGAAACTGAGGATCTGTTCGATATCTTCATGGTGGACGATAGGCTGAAGATACAGTTAACTGTATGGTTGCTCAAAGATGAAGCTTCCTATTGGTGGGAAGTCATTAACGCTGAAAGACCGGTTGAAACATGGATGGATTTCAGAATAAGGTTTGAGATGAAATTCCTCTCACAAGCTGAACGAAGTTTACAGCTGGAAAAGTTCTTATCTCTTAAGCAAGGAAGTATGACGGTTAAGGAGTACGTTAATCAATTCAATCAGCTGGCCCGATTTGGAATGGACTTAGTGAATACTCCTCATAAGAAGGCTCTCCGTTTTGTCAAGGGATTGAATGAGCCACTTCATAGCTTGGCTATGACCCATATACCTATGGGGGCTACTTACGAGAGGTTAGTGGACATGGCACTCTTGCATAAGGAAGACAATGGAAAGAATGAGGCAAAAGCGGAAGTACGTCAAGATAAGAAGGAGGAAGGGTCGCAAAATAAGAAGGCTGATTAAAAGAAAGGCGGGAAGAACAACAAACCCCGTGAAAAGAGAAAGTGTAATTTCTGTGGCATTCCCGGGCATCTGATCAAAGACTGCAAGAAGAAGAAAACGAAGATGGGTGGCTGTTTCCACTGTGGTGAGATAGGACACATGGCAAGGGCATGCCCAAGGAAGCAAGGGCAGGGAGTTGGACCTTCTTCTGGAGGACAAGTTCACACTCTCACGGCACCTCCGCAAGAACGAGGTAGAAATATTTCTATCGAAAGTTTAGTCTATCTTTTTGACCATCATGTTCGTACACTATTTGATTCTGGCGCATCGCACTCTTTTATATTTACGGCTTTAGTGGAATCTCTTCACCTAGACACCAGCATAGTAGAGGTTCCCTTGGTTGTTTCAAATCCAATTGGGGGCTCAGCCTATTTGTCAATGGTTTGTTTGGATTTGAAATTATCTATACTAAGCATTGGGTTTAAATGTAATGCCTTTGTTTTGGGCTTCACGGGCTATGGGTTGATTCTAGGCATGGACTGGCTATCCAGTAATGGTGTCGTCCTCGATTGAGAAAAGAGAGTGGTTAGAGTCATGACTCGCCTCGGTAACACTCTCGAAATTTCTTGTAATCCCATGAACTCCGTCATGCTTAGTTATCTAGAATCTCTTGATGCGTCTGTTGAGAACTTGCAGTCTGTAAGGGTAATCCGTGAATACTCGGATGTGTTTGAAGAGGTAAAGGGCTTACCTCTGAAACAGGAGATAGACTTCCGCATATACCTCGTTGATAATGCAAAGCCCGTTGCTTTACCCGTTAGGCACATGGCCCCAAGGGAGAGAAGGAGCTCAGCATGCAAATCAAAGAGCTGCTTGAAAAGGGGTTCATAAGACAGAGTATTTATGAATGGGGCGCTCCGGTAGTGTTCGCGACCAAAGTTGATGGTTCGCTTCGCCTATGCGTTGATTATAGGGAGCTAAACAAGCTGACCAAGAAGAATAGACACCCACTCCCAAGAATAGATGATTTGTTCGATCAGCTTGTAGGTGCATCGGTTTTCTCCCAATTAGATTTAGCTACCGGGTTTCATCAGCTAAGAGTGGCTGAAGACAGCATTGATAAGACCGCGTTCAGAACTCCAAATGGTTTCTTCGAGTGGCTTGTCATGCTCTTTGGCTTGACAAACGCAACCGCTTACTTCGTTGATTTAATGAGCAGGGTGTTCCGAGATTTCCTCAATAAGTTTGTGGTGGTATTCGTAGACGATATCTTGATCTTCTCAAAGAATAAGGAAAAGCATGCTCAGCACTTAAGGGAAGTCATGGATACTCTCCGTGCACATCAATTGAAAGCCAAATTATCCAAATGTCATTTCTGGAGAGAAGAAGTTAGGTTCCTTGGACACGTGGTGTCCAAAGAGGGGATAACTGTGGACCCCGCGAAAGTGGTTGCTGTGCAAGATTGGAAGGTTCCTCGAAACGCAACCGAAGTACGAAGCTTTCTCGGGCTAGCAGGCTTTTATCGAAAGTTTATCAAAGATTTTGCAAAAATCTCAGCTCCACTAACAAGATTGACAAAGAAGAACCTAGATTTCAATGGGGATTTGGATTGCGATATTGCTTTCCAACGTTTGAAAAGGGCTCTAACAACAGCCCCAGTTCTGACATTGCCTGATGGAAGCAAGATGTTTACAGTATACACAGATGCATGCGGAACGGGACTAGGCGCTGTTCAGATGCAAGAAGGGAAGGTGGTGGATTATGGTGGAAAGCAGTTGAAAGTACACGAGAAAAACTACCCAACCCACGACCTAGAGTTGGCAGCCATCGTTTTTGCGCTTAAGCCTTAGCACCATTATCTCCTAGGTGAGAAATTTGAACTGTATACTGACCATAAATCGTTGAAATACCTATTCTCGTAGAAAGATCTCAACTTGAGGCAGCAGAGATGGATGGAGTTTCTTGCCTCGTATGATTTTGAGATTTCCTACACTCCTGGCAAGGGCAATGCAGTAGCAGACGCCTTGAGTAGAAAGAAACTGACCTTAAGCCCTCTCTTTGTGGAAAGGAAAATCTTGGAGTTCATAGCAAGCTTTAACTTCAGACCCTCCAATGACTTTGTACCTGGCTTGCTAGCAACGTTGGAAGTGCGACCAACTCTATTAGACTCAATCGGAGCCACGCAAGGAGAAGACCCTCAGCTAGCCGATGTGATGGACAAGTTAATTAGGGGTGAGACTTCCAGTAACCTCAATAGATACTCCATTAATGCCAAGGGCTGGTTGAGACGAAAAGGAAGACTATGTGTCCTACAAGTGAGGGATTTGGTAAAGGCGGTTCTAGAAGAGGCACACCATTCCAAACTGGCCATACACCCAGGCGGAGACAAAATGTATAAAGACATCAAGAGAGTTTTCATTTGGAATGGCATGAAGCGAGACATAGCTGAATTTGTTTCTAAGTGTTTAATATTCCAACAAGTCAAGGCGGAGCAGAAAAAGCCTGGTGGTCTGCTCCATCCTCTAGAGGTCCCACAGTGGAAATGGGATAGCATCTCGATGGACTTTATAGATGGGTTGCCAAGGTCAAGATGGGGCAATACCAGCATTTGGGTAATAGTGGACAGGCTCACAAAAAGCGCCCAATTTATACCCGTCAAGAGTAGAAGGACTGCCTCATCTCTAGCATCCATATATCTTAAGGAGATAGTTTGACTCCATGGGATACCCTCTAGCATAGTGAGTGATCGAGACCCTATCTTCACGAGTGAGTTTTGGAAGAGTTTACAAGAGGCTGTAGGCACACAGTTATGCTTAAGCACAGTCTATCACCCTCAAACCGATGGCCAGACGGAAAGAGTCAACAGAGTATTAGAAGACCTCTTGAGACTATGCATTCTTGACTTCGGAGGTACATGGGAGGATCATCTACCTTTGATGGAATTCGCGTACAATAATAGCTACCAAGCCACCATAGGCATGGAACCTTTCGAAGCTCTATATGGAAGACCTTGCAGGTCACCAACTTGCTGGTGGGAGTCCACACACAAGCTCATACTTGGACCCGACATGATTAGGGTACTTCAGAGAAAGTAGACTTGATACGAAGAAGAATGAAGACTTCCCAAGATAGACATAAGTCCTACGCAGACAAAAGAAGAACTGACCTTGAATTCGAAGTTGGAGACAAGGTGTTCCTTAAAGTATCTCCTTTGAGGAACGTCGTTCGTTTTGGATCCGCAGGGAAGTTAGCACCAAGATTTGTAGGGTCGTTCCCTATCATCGAGAAGATTGGGAAGATGTCTTATAGGGTACAGCTCCCCGAAAGGTTGGCCGGGGTTCATAATGTCTTTCATGTCTCTCACCTACGGAAATGCTTACACGAATCAGCGGAAGTGGTAGAACTAAGTATGCTAGAAGAAGTTGAAGTTGAACAAGAAGCAACTGTGAGGAGAATTCCAACCTGTATCTTAGAAACAAAGATCAAAAAGCTACGCAACCGCGAAGTTAAGCTTGTCAAAGTTCAATGGAGCGACACCGAGGAAGATGCGACTTGGGAAACTGAGGACAGAATACGCGCAACCTACCCTTTTCTTTTTGAGGGTACGTCTTTAATCTCTTTTTCCTCAAGTTTATGCTTGTATCTATTTTTTTAGGTATATATCCTCGATTCTATCCTTTATCCTTAGGTACAAACCCATTTGGATGTAATCATGTTATGATTGATGGTTGCAAGTGGTTGCTAGTGGATGCATATACACACACATTAGGTATTAGATCTACTCAGTCACTTCCATATTACATATGCATATATGTATTGGTTTATGGATTAAAACTTGATGTGTTATCATATGGATGTTGCATTTGCATGAATGATTGTGCACTCATGTAGGAAATTTTTAGTAGGAAAAATTGCATTCATAATGGACTCATGGCACCAACATAATTTTGCATTAAGGAGGTCAACTGAATCAGTAGACCGCTTGATTTTGCATTAGATAAGGACATATACACACAATGAATATGATTATAAAGCATTAGAAATCTTTTAAGGACAATGGACGTCTATGTTTGACGGTTGAGTAGATGGGTGATTGGATGGTAGGATATAAGTTCTTCTCGACTAGAAGATTTCGGGGACGAAATCCTAAAAGGAGGGGAGAATGTAACACACCGTACTTTCTATTAATGTTATAATAACGAATCCTAGAATAATTAATTTAAAATGTGGGAATTAAGGGAAACGGGCTACACCATTGTGTTCTTCTCGGAATTCATGTTGAGACAGAGTCCGAGTTTGCATAAATTGGACTTCATATGAAGAAGTTATGGCTGTCGGAAGTTTCCAGAAAATTCAAATAAATTCAAACAACTCGAAAACGATTTCAAATTCAAACAGAAACTAGAAGCGGGCTGGGCGAGAAAATTCCCGCCCAGGCAGGTCGACCCTAGTGTCGACCTCCCCCCTAGAGGTCGACCTAGGGGTCGACCTGGCCCCCGGCCAGATCTGAAATTTGAACGACTGATGACTTGGTGCTGAGTCACTAGGGTTTCTGGATGGTCCTGATCTGGTCTGAGTGGCTGTGATTAACCCTAGGTTCATCCGATGGCTAAAATTAAACTGAAATTCTATATAAACAACTCAATGCTCAACCTAAAAACACACAGAAAAATCATCCTAGAACTGAAATGCCGTCAGTAGTGAACTTGGAGTAACCGTCACCGTTTTCAATTCAAAGACGAGTTAAAAGCTTACATCTAAAATCAAATTAAAACAAGTCTAATTCAACGATCCTCATTAAAGGCACGCATCTCCAATTTCAGAATTCAGATTTTAGAACGCAAGAATTCCTTTTAGTTTGTAAGTGGGTTATTACGTAGATTTAAACATTCCTTCGATTTAATCATGACATGTTGTAATTGGGATATAGAATGATGCTTATGTATAAGATTTGATTCTCGTTTATCTTAAAGTATCGTTGTAATTAATCATGTCTATATGCTTGTGGCGATGAACATGTTGTATATTTCATATCTATATGTTTGTGGCGATGAACATGTTGTATATTAGTCATGTCTATATGCTTGTGGTGATGAACATATTGTATGTTATTAAAATCTATTATGATTTGGGTAATGGATTTATTTTTCCAATTAAATGGTAAAACATGTCATGTTATAAATTGGTGGTTATTTGCAAGTTTTTGATCTAAAACACATGCTTATATGTTAGATCAACACTCATGTATATTCAGGTTAGGTTGAATCTAATTATGTTGTAAAAGTGGAATTGTAGTCCTCTTATGTTTTTAACATCATGCTAAATTGTGATAAAAAAATGATTATAATAGCTTTCTTATGTTTTGACATACATAAGATTATGAGCTAAGTTGTGGGTTGAAACTGTGATTATATGTTAAACTTCCATGCTAGACCTTTGTCAAGTTTACATGACCATTAGACCCAACTTAGTCACAAGTTCACCTTTACCCATTTAATTAAAGTTAATGATACCTCTATGCCAAGTTACACATGAAAAGTTGGAATGTATGTTATTTTATGTTTATTTCATGTCTCTTGTTTATTACCCCTTTTCTTGTTTATGGGTTGGGCTAACTTACTAGCCCAACATTTTATGTGATTCATGCGTACGTTCCACGGGGGTAGCGATGGGAAATATGAAAATTCATGGCATAGATTTGTTCATTAAATGGTATATTTGATATACAATTTATGTTGAGCATAATCAAAGGATAATTATGGCGTGATTAAATTAAATTTAATCCACATAAAGAAATTTGACATATATAGAAAAATATGAATTTAGAAAAGACGAATATGCCTAACCCGAGGTTAGACTGAGTTGTGGTGTAAATCTGCCCGGAACCGACCGACATATCCAGTGACCACAACAAGACCTGTCTAATGTGGGTGGTTAGTGCATCAAGCCCAAAAAGGACCCGAGGTTAGACTGAGTTGTGGTGTAAATCTACCCGGAACCGACCAGCACATCCAGTGACCACAACAAGACCTGTCTAATGTGAGTGGTTGATGCTTTAATAAATTATAGCTAAGTCAGGATTGGTAGGGTTAAGTCAATTTAGGGAAACACTTAACCGATTCAACATGTTAACTAAACGAATGGGTGAGGTTAGGTAAACTTGGACACTTAACCCAATAAACATGTTGATTAGAAAACCCTAGTAACGGGGACCCATTTCAGCAGTAACCCACATAGATGTATCGTGGTACCCTGAAACTAGGCAGGGTGGGGCACGATTACTGGGCTGAATTATAAGCGGTCAAAACGTCGACGGTTGGTGGGCCAGTGTAGGTTCCAATGGAGTATGGGCGTGCACGTACCCAGAGTGGAAAAATCAGGCACTGGGCATTAGTAGTGTACACTGTGCATCTTGAATCGTGTCGGGTTGCCACCAGAGGGACTGATACACCCCATGGTAGGACCAACACAGGTAGCTACAATCAAGCGGGGCCGAATGACACAGGATACGAATGCATGCAAGTAGGAGCCAATCGTTAAGTGATCGTTTGTTATAAACACGTGGGGCTAGTTGAACCAATGGTTAAGTAGGTGCGGAGACTATAGAAATGGGTGCGATCACATGTTCCTCTTATCTTATATTAGGGTATTGTCCTATGTTCTGTTATCGCTGTCATGATCCCTTTCCTTGTTTAAATACTAGTAATCACTGAACTTACCAGACTTATTTTCTGACCCATTTTCTCTCGTCCTCTTTTCTTCTGTTTTCCTCCCCCAGGTCCATAGGGAGGGAATACTGTAGCTTAGTCAGACTCTTTGCAAGCTTCAAGAAAGTAGATGTATGATTTGGACTCTCTCCTACCTTGGCTATGGCTCTTGGACATTATCCTTGGGGATTTATGCATTTTTACTTTTGGTTTATGCTTCTTTATTTAAAAATCAAGACAGAGATTATGTTGTAATGTTTTGTAAGTTAATTTGAGACAAATTGATGTAATGCTTTGGTATTGAACTACGTATGCAATAAATGTTTTCCGCTGCTTAAATTTATATGTCTTGTAAATTTTTCTATGTCTTGTACCTATAACCCTCCACCAAAGTTAAGGCATTCCCTTTATGAGTGACCTTAATGGAGTTGGGGTGTTTCAAGTGGCAACCACCAGAAGGACACAAACCTATTTACAGGTGTTATACTGGCTTATTTTACCAAGCAAGCCGGATGCATGCACGCACATGACTTCGTTGGAACGCGTCATCAGAACACCTCTCCCGAAATGAACCTCTTATAATCAGTTAAATAAGCATGCCCTGACCCATACCTAGTGCGGGGTCCCCCCTTAAATACCAGAATGGGTTACTGACTGATATGGGCCCCACACAATAAATGGCACAAGCCATTCCTTAGGCTTACATCCCCAACTAACTAGGATTTTGACAAGTTATGCCCAACAGACTAACAAGCCGCATATTCCCAACAGATCAAATATGTTAAGTTTAACGGTTCTTATAACTCCCCCACACAGATTTAGCAGATTTAATTAACTCCACAGTTTCAAGATGTTTACTTAACCCCACCCACAGATTAAACAAGTCATAGATTAATAGGTTTATATGTACATAACCCCCATAGATTAAACAAGTTAAGTATTGCAGGTTAGCAGGTACGCATAACCCCCAAGCAATGTTTCACAGGTTACTTACAGTTTCATCTACATGTTTGTCTTAATCTTTAAATTTATCCTACAGATTTATATAACCCTTACCATAAGTCATAATTCACAGTCTAAGATATGGCCCAAATTTTAGTCATATTTCACAGTATAGTTTATGCCCCAAATCCCAATCGTAATTCATAGTACAAGTTATGCCACAAAATTACCATTCCCAATCATCCCCAGTTTGACCCAATTTCGTTCGTATGCATATTTCAGCGATTTCAGCCTAAGCTTGAAGGTTGCCTAGGCTATAAAAATAAAAAGGGAAAGATAGTGAAGATCAGAATAGGCATAAAAAATAAGCATATAATAACAGAGATGGGCATATGATAGCAGAAATAGGCATATAAGATCTGAACAGCAGATCATGTGTACATGTAATAGCAAGACTGATTAGGCATGAATCAAATTCTCAACAGGTATAGGTTTAGATCTAGATTTATTAACTTGTTAGGATTACTTGTTAAATGTATATATCTAAAAATAACTTGAATTCATAGAGACTGGATCTAAAGAATAGAGAATAGTATGCTGAAGTTGTAGAAGAAATTCTTGTATGCGTATAAGTTGTTTGTTTGAAAAATAGGCTAATTCAATCCAAGTTGTGGCAGCATCTCGTTGTCTCCATTTTGTTTTATGTATAAAAATAATAGAAATGATTTCCTATATATAGCCTTAAGCCAAGGAACCTGAACACAAAACAAGTCCACGTTCAGAACTTCGCACTTGGCCAGATCCCCAGTGGGTCGACCCATCCATACCTGGGTCGACCCTTATAGGTCGACCCAACCCAGGCATGGGTCGCCCCATGTCGGCCCGGATCTCACCTACTCCTCCTGCTTAAATTTTGAACCATTTTGAATTCTAAGTTTGAATATATATACATATATAATTCCCTTATACGTATACAAACTTCTAAGCTTCATGTCTTCGTCATACGATGTTAATTTTACGCAAACTCAGAGTCATCTTAAGCAGAATTCCGAGACAAACGCAATGGTATAGTCCGTTTTACTTAATTCCCAATATTTAATTAAGCATTCTTTAGTTTATTATTACAATGTCTTTTAAAATTATGGGGTGTTACATTCTCCCCTACTTAAAGGATTTCGTCCCCGAAATCTCTAAGTTAAGAAGAATGTTTTATCCTAACATCCATCAACCATCTACTCATCCATCAATCAAAGGCATCCGTTGTCCTTAAAAGAATTCTAATGCTTGCATGAACTTATGCAAAGGTGTGTGTATGTGTCCCTAGGCGAATACGAAAAATAAGGCAGTCTAATGATTCAGTTGACCTCCTTAATGCAATGTATGTTAGTGCCATGAATCCAATAATGCAAATAGTCCTAGCATATCATATAAACCTATATGTGTGCAACATCCATCGAAATGCAACATCCATATGATGATACAAACATTTCCATCCATAAAAAATTAAAATGCACACAAATCCATATATGCAATATGTAAGTGATTGAGCCGATCTAGTGCCGTGTGTGTGTGTGTATGCATCCACTAGCAAACACTTGCATCTACTTGCATCCATCAAATATAACATGTTTCAGACACATGTTTACATCCATTGGTTTTCTACCTAAAGGTTGAAGATTCGATCAATAGGATATATTCAAATGACAGAAGCAAGTATGAATAAAAGCTTGGTAAAAGAAGTCAAGAACATATCCTTGAAAAGAAATGGGTACAAAGCGCAAATCTTGTCTTTAGCCTTCCAAGTTGCATCTTAGCGGTTTTCTCCCCATTGAAATTTCATTAATTTGACTTCTCGGTTGCGAAGCTTCTTTACCTCTGATCCAAGTATATGGGTAGGAACTCACCTAACTGTCCCCTCCCATTCTATCTCTATTTCCTCAAGCATGCTCGGATCAACTACCTCTAGTGTGTCGTGTAGACACTTTCGCAAATGAGAACCGTGGAAAACATTATGAACACCCGCCGATCTTTCTAGTAGTGTCACCCTATAGGCCATCTGACCTATCCTTTCCACTATGGGAAATGGCCCTACATACCTTGGAGCCAACTTCCCTACAGATCCAAAGTGAACCACATTCCTCAAAGGTGATATTTGATGAAAACCATGTCTCCCACCTCAAATTCAATATCAGTCCTTTTTCTATCTGCGTAGGACTTCTGTCTCTCCTGAGCTATCATCATGCATCTGTGGGTAAGATCAATCTTTTCTAAAGTTTCTCTAATCATCTCAGGTCCAAGTAAAAGCCTACCTTGTGGACTCCCACTAACAAGTCGGTGACCTACAAGGCCTTGCCTTGAAGGGGGACATACCTATACTAGCCTAATAATTGTTGTTGTAGGCGAATTCAACTGACAGAAGAAGCTCTTCCCATGTCCCTCCGAAATCTAGGATACACAACCTCAAAAGATATTCAAGTAGTCTATTCACCCTCTCAGTCTTCCCATCGGTCTGAGGGTGATACGCAGTGTGGCTCTTATAGAACTCACTAGTGAAGATGGGGTCATGATCACTCACAATGCTAGAAGATACTCCATGTAGACGGACTATCTCACGAAGATAAACTAATGACAACTATGCTGACGTTCTCTTAATCTTAACATGAATGAAATGAGTGCTCTTTGTTAGTCTGTATATTATAACCCAAATACTGGTGTTGCCTTTCCTCGATCTAAGAAAACCATCGATGAAATCCATAGAGACACTCTCCCACTTCCACAGTGGGACCTCCAAAGGACGGAACAAACCACCAGGCTTTTTCTGTTCATCTTTAACTTGCTGGCAAACTAAACATCGAGAGACAAATGCTGCTACATCTTTCTTCATCCCAGCCAAAAGAAAACCCTTTTTATATCTCTATACATCTTATCATCGCCTTGATGGATAGTCATCCTAGAATGATGGGCTTCTTCAAGGACTATCTTCAACAGACTCCCAACTCGAGGAACACAAAGCCTTCCATCCCATCGCAAGCACCCTCTATCATCCGTGGAATATCTACTGAGGTGACTAAAGTCTCCCCTCTACTGAGCCTATCCATGATGTCTGCAATCTGTAGGTCCTCTCACTGCGAAGATCCTATCTGATCCGTAAGAGTAGGTTGCACTTCTAAGGATGCCAACAAACCAGGTGTAAGATCCATTGATGGCCTAAAATCGAAGGTCAATATGTACTCCAAGATCTGCCTCTCTACGAATAGAGGACTCAAAATCATCCTCTTCTTACTCAACGCATCCTCCACCATATTACCCTTGCCAGGGGTATAAGCAATCTCAAAATCATAGGATGCTAGGAACTCCATCCATCTCTGCTGTCTCAAGTTGAGATCCCTTTGCGAGAACAAATACTTGAGAGATTTATGATCCGTGTACAACTCGAACCTCTCTCCAGGTAGATAATGTCGCCAAGTCTTAAGTGCAAATACTATAGCAGCCAACTCCAAATTGTGGGTAGGGAAATTCTTTTCATGAACTCGCAACTGTCTACTTCCATAGCATACCCTTCCCTCTTACATCAAGACGGTACCAAGCCTTGTACCACTTGCATCAGTGTACATTGTGAACACCTTTCTCCCATCAGGCAAAGTAAAAACTAGGGCTGTTGTCAGAGCCCTCTTTAACCACTGAAAAGCATCCTCATAGTCAATGCTCCTAGAAAAGAACATATTCTTCTTTGTCACTCTGGTGAGTGGGGCTGATATCTTTGCGAAGTCCTTTATAAACTTCCTATAATAGCCCGCTAAACCGAGAAAACTCCTCACCTCTATTGCATTCTTTGAAACCTTCCAATCTTGAACTATAACTAGTTTTGCGGGGTCCACCGCTATCCCACCCTTAGAGACCACATGCCCTAGAAACCGTACTTCCTCTCTCCTAAAGTGACATTTGGAGAATTTCGCCGTAAGCTGATGTGCTTGAATAGTCCTAAAAACCTCCCCTAAATGTTGGGCATTCTCCTCCTCACACTTCGAGAATATCAGAATGTCATCCACAAAGACCATAACGAACTTATTCAGAAACTCCTGGAACACCCTACTCATCAGATCCACAACATATGCGGGTGCATTTGTCAACCCAAAAGGCATGACTAGCCATTCAAAGAAACCATCTAGAGTTCTAAAAGCGGTCTTGTCTATACCATCCTCGTCTACCCTCAACTAATGAAACATCATGGCCAAGTCTAACTGAGAGAAAACAAATGCACCAACAAGCTGGTCAAACAGATTATCAATCCTTGGTAGTGGGTGCCTATTCTTCTTAGTGTGCTTATTCAACTCCCTGTAATCCACACATAAGCAAAGCGAGCCATCCTTCTTAGTTGCAAAGACGACTGGAGCACCCCATTCAGATATGATTCGCCTAATAAACCCCTTCTCAAGTAGCTCCCCTACTTGCTTGCTAAGCTCTCTCCTTTTCCTAAGAGCCATATGGTGCACAGGCAATGCGACTTGCTTTGCATTATCCAACAAGTATATACGGAAATCAATCCCGTGCCTCGGAGGTTAGCCCCTAATCTACTCAAGAACATCCAGATACTCACAAACAACAGGTACAGAACGCAAATCATCGACAAAAGCATCAAGTGATTCTAGGAAACTAATCATGACAGACCCATTTGGGTCATAGTAAATCTCGAGAGTCCTCCCTTGGCAAGTCAAAAGTCAAAAGACCGTCCTCTCATAGCCCAGAATGACACCATACATGGCTAGACAATCCATCCCTATAATAAGATCATAGCCCATAAAACCAAGCACATATGTGTCCTACTCAAACTCGATGCCCAACATAGATATCCTCAAACCCCAAAAAATCATTGACAGATGAGTCCTGCTCCCAATGGGGTTTGAGACAATAACGGGATCAGAAACAATACTAGTACTAGGGTACAAAGACTCAACCACAAAATAAAATATAAAAGAGTGAGAAGTGCCCAAGTCAAAAAGAGTCCTAACAGGATGATTGGAAAGAGAAATCAGACCTTTACTAGAAACTTTCCTACCTTTGTTCGTACACTGTTCTCGAGAGCATGCACCTGCCCTTCAGAAGATCCTGCCCTTTGGCCCTATCCTTGCTTCTTCGGGCACTACCTAAAATAGTGTTCGACCTCACCACAATGGAATGCAAGCATTCTTCCTTTTTCTGCAATTTTTAACCAAATGACCCAAGCTCCCACAACCATGAAATTTCTTCTTGCCTTGAGCTTTGTCATTCTTTCCTCCCTTCTTTTGTTATTCTTTCTTGGGCCACACTTTCTTGTTTTATGTCTCCTCAGAGTTAACATCCTTTTTTTCCTCTTTCCCATCTTCGTGCATCAATGCCATACCAACCAGTATCTCAAAAGTAGCCCACATCATAAAGTGAGATAATGCCAATGGTTGAAGGGGCTGATTCAATCCTCTTGCAAACCCTAAAGCTTTCTCATGTGGAGTATTAACCAGTTCCAGACCAAACCTTGCCAACTGATTGAACTTAATGACATACTCTTTGATAGACATATTTCTTTGCTTAAGTGCCAGAAACCTCTCCATTTGCATACTCTCTTCTACCTAAGAAAGAAACTTCGTCTCGAATCTCTGTCAAAAATCATCCTATGTTTCTACTGGATTCCCTACTTGTGTCACTTCCCACCATAATGAAGCCTCGTCCTTAAACTAGCATGCAATCAACTATATCTTTCTGTAGTCATCAACCTTGAAAAACCCAAATAAGTTATTCGTCTCTTTTAGCCAATTCCATGCTTCCACAAAGTTCTTAGTTCCTCGGAATGGCTTTCCTTCCATAGCACATAAATCCTTTCATATCTTAGAGAAATTATCCGCTCGCGGAGGAGGAGGAATAGCTGCTGCAACTGGTGGAGTAGCCTTTGCTTGGCCTTCGGCAGGTGCCGTAACCTTAAGATGTCTATGGAACCAAGCTGGTATATGAAAGCCCTTTGGAATATTCGGTTCCCTAGACATGCTGAAGAGAAAAGGAATTCAAACAGAGAACGGAAAGATATTTTATATGGCTTTGGGAATATGTTTTCCAAAAACAGACTTTTCATTTTAAAATACTTTCATTTTGAAACCTTTTGAAAACAGTTTTCAAAACCTTTTATCTGATCTTGTAACCTTCAGCTCTAATACCAAATGTGATAGCCCACGTCCATTAATGTCACTCTTTAACAGAATGTATCAAGCTTCGTGAAGCATTATAGGTAAACACAATAAAATCTCATAAGACAGATATAGAAAACATCGTGGTCTCAAAATCCAATTATAACATCAAACTAGAATAGTGGAACAAAACACATCAAATAAAATCATTTGTCTTGCGCTAACAACCATCAGAGTACAAAAGTAAAAAGCCATAGTCCCTATGAGTAGTCATAAATAAATAGACAAGTAGTCAAAGCGATACATCGAAGAAAATCCAAATACAAGCAGAAACAGAAGATAGATCCTAATCAAGCCTGAGCATTCCCACCCTGAGAACCTGAGGGATGGGAAGGAAGAGGAAGAAAAGGAAACAAAACGGGTAGGACATAAGGTAAAAGTATAATGACAGGAATATAAACTGGATGAGAAATAACAGTATCATACAACATGTACTAATAGGCTAAAAGGAATAAGCAGGATAAACAGAGTAGATTATGCTTCTCAAATACTTTTCTTTGCCCCAATACTTGTATATCGGATTAAGTGTTTTCCAATTACTTAACATAAACAAAATTATCCCAAGAAAAACATAAATGGTAGATTTAGATGTACTTCTAGTAACGGGTTTTTCCCCCAAACAAAAATAACAGGTACCTAAAGAGAAATAACGGGTGTTAGACAGATGTACTCTAATTACTACCCAGCCATCGGCTCCCTACCATGTAAATACCCTATGTCGGCCCTACAGTAGGATGTATTTCTTCCTAAAGAGGCAACCACCAGAAGGACAAAGACCGATTTATAGGTGTTACAATGGCTTTTTTCCCAGGTAAGCCAGACCCATGCATGCACATGACTTCGTTGGAACGTGTCATCTGAACACCTCTCCCCAAATGAATCTCTTATAATTAGTTCAGTAAGCGTGCCTTGACCCCTACCTAGTGCGAGCCCCCCCCCCCCCCCGGTTTAATACCAGAATGGGTTACTTAATGATATGGGCCCTACACAACAGATGACACAAGCCACCACTTAGGCTTGCATCCCAAGCTAACTAGGATTTTGTCAGGTTATTCCCAACAGATTAACAATCCTGCATAACTCCAATAGATCAAACAGGTTAAGTTTAATGGATTCTTATAACTCCCCCCATAGATTTAACAGATGTACTTAACCCCGTAGTTTCAACATGTTTACTTAACCCCACCCACATATTAAACAAGCCACAGATTAACAAGTCTATATGTATATAATCCCTGCAGATTAAACTTGTTAAGTATTACAGGTTAACAGTTACGCATAACCCCCAACATGTTTCAAAGGTTACTTACAGTTCCATTTACATGTTTCGCTTAATCTTTAAATTAAGCCTACAGATTTATATGCCCCAGACCACAAGTCATAATTCCCGGTCTAAGATATGCCCCAAATTTCGGTCATATTTCACAGTCTAAGATATGCCCCTAAAAAAATAAGCATATAATAACATAGATGGGCATATGATAGCAGAAATAGGCATATCAGAAATAGGCATATAAGAACTGAACAACATGTCAGGTGTACATGTAATAGCAGGACTAATTAGGTATGAATCAGATTCTTAATAGGTACAGGTTTAGATCAAGATTTATAAACATGTCAGGATTACTTGTTAAATGTTTGTACTTAAAAGTAATATGAACTCACAGAGACTGGATCTAAAGAACAGAGAATAGTATGTTGAAGTTGTATAAGAAATTCTTCTATGCTTATAAGCTGTTTGTTTGAAAAATATACTAATTCAATCAAAGCTGGCATGGATCGGCCTAGATCTAACCTACCCCTCCCACTTAATTTTTGAACTGTTTTGAATTTTGAGTTTGAATCTATATATATATATATATAACCCTTTATATGTATGCAAACTTCTATGCTTCACATCTTCTTCAGACGATGTCCATTTTACACAAACTTGGAGTCTAACTTAAGTAGAATTCCAAGACAAACGCAATGGTACAGTCCATTTTACTTAATTCCCAAAATTTTATTTAGTATTCTTTAGTTTATTATTACAATGTCTTTTCAAATTACGGGGTGTTATAACACCCCTAAAAATCTCACCTTTTATGCTTAATAACCTATATTTGAGTGTGTTCATGAAGTGTTGGATTGATTCAACGAAGAAAGGCGGGATCTTTGGCTAGGTAGCATGACACAGAGAGCCTACGGTGAAGTATCATGATGTAGGGATGCATGGGATGAGAGCTTTACACTTAAAATGTTTAATTTGCTTAGCTAAAATGATAAATATGTTGTTAAGTGTTTGTAGAAGCATATATGGAAACTTATAAAAATCATAAATTTTTCAAACATTATCAGAATTCAGTGAAACAGGATGCGTTGGAATAGTATCACGGAGAGATTTGCAAAAAAAACTAATTTGGAGAAATTGGGAGGTCGTTGAAATTTTTGGTGAAGGAAAATGTCTGATTTACTTCATCGACGTTTATCGTAATTTAACGATTAACAACCAAAGTGAGAACTCTCACTCAACTTATTTTTACAGTTATTATAATCATGACTGAATATATATTGATCATCTATGAGAACATCACAAATTGTTATACGACATATGGTCGTACACATCACGAGTTGTTTGAAAACCATATGTATGAATGGATGATGATTGTGCTATGATTTGAATGTGATTTATAGTTAGTTAACATGTTAAAACAATGTTAAAATATCTATGGTAGTTGAGATTGGATTAAACATCCATTTACAAGTCGACCGACTTGTTTATGTTCACCTACTTAAATGATAGTGACTGGATTGAATAATGAATTAAAACGAATAAGTTATGATTAATTTCACAGAGGTCTGATTGATTTAGATTGATTAAATAATTTATTAATTGATTATTTATTGGTTGGAGACCCACAAGGGTATTAGGAGGAAGATAAACACTGATCTAAAGCCCAAGTGTATAAACTGTCAATCTGTCGAATTGACAGAACTGTATAAGCATTATTTAATTAATTTAAGGCCTATATGGTATAGTGCACTTTGTGTGTGAATTAGATGCGAAGTGATGGATGACTGGATGATAATTGGATATTTAATAGTTGTTTACACCTGTTGTTGGACACATGTGATGTGTGTAATGCATGTAAATTAATTTGTATGGATACTGGTTAAGAGTTCATTGCAGTTTGGAATAAAACTAAATATTTTAATAATATACTATTCGATGAAAATCGAGTTTGATTTGGACGTCCGATTTTCTATGGATACAAAGATATAGAAATATAGATGAATTTTTGTAACTGTAATAAATAGTTTTGAATAAATTTTCACTTTATTTTGGCTTGTCGAAATTTTCAAATTGAGATGAATAGAAACCTTTTAAAGTAAAGTTAGATTAGGCTATGTAGCCAATGTTTTAAAAGAAGTTTGCTTTCAAAAATTCTTTGTTTAATTTTATTACGGATCATAGGAATTTTTGAGATTAAAATAATGAATTTAGAAAAATAATATTAGTTTATTCATTTGAATAATGTTAAGAATGACATAAAGATGAAATATGCGATTTTGTAGAGAAATGATGGAAACTGGATTTCCAATGTAAATAATATATATATTTTATGATTTGTAAAATATTTTGGAGATGGTATAGATTTTATTTTAAATATAAATCGAATTCGGGCATGAACAGGACGTGTCGTGCAGCGATAGTCCGCGGAGTTCAACCCGTAACTTCGGATCGACGTAACGGGAGATCCAACTGTCGAATTCTCCTGAAACAAGAACCATTGGGTTCGTATCGAAATGATCTTTCAAATGATATTAAGAGCTTTGAAATCCAATGGTTAGATTTTGAGATAAGTTCAATTCTAGTTTAATAAAAGCAGCGCCAAAACCAAACCGACTTGTAATTGAAGATTATTAATATGGACTATTTTTCTATTATTAAAAATAGAGAAGAAATTATGTTAAATCATAATAAATGACTAGAAAATATTTTGGATGAAATATTCCAAGTTTGAAAAGATAAAAGATATTTTTATTTGAATGCGCTAGTTAACAACTTAAGTAAAAAACCAAAAGGAGTATGCGATGATTCCTGAGAGTACGCTCTAGTATCAACCGTGAGATCTAATTAGAAATTATTCCATTAGTGAGGAGTGGGAAGAACTGAAAGGACATGAGATATTCGATTAAGATTAGATGATGTTTTATGTAGTTAAGTAATCCAATGTTTTTAATATAACAAATTGGATTGAAAATGGCTTTAATATAACCATAGTTTTCCAAAGTATAAATTGGAAAGGATTTGAGCGGAAATAATCTTCAGATATTTCTATACTGGATTCCGTAATTATATGGATATTGTTTTGAGAAATTTTGAAGATAGAGATATCGTCATTCCATATACGGTACCCATTGGTTCCAGAATTTGATGTTGGATATAAGTCGATATGATTTCTATTTAGAACCTTGTATTTTAATATCAAATTGTATTTCAAGTCTCATGAATGGTGTCTTGAGTAACACTGTTCTTGAACCCAGTTGAGAAAAGAATAAATCTTTTAATTAAGATTTAGTGAAAATTTCCAATTTAATAAATTAAATTTGAATTCGATTGAGTGATAATCGAGATGATCCTCTATAGGGGATGACCTTTACTATTTACGAAATTTAAAAGTTTTTGTCATTATTCCACTTACATTATTAGTCTGATACTGAAATTTATATCGATTATATACTGTTATGATTTCCGTAAACAGTCTATCTTAATGGAAGTTGATTTTGGGTTTATCATGAACGGTGTTTTAAATGACATTTGTTCTTTAACCTAGCTAAGGATTGGGTTAATTTCCTAAAGTTTAATAATCATTAACTAATGATTTTTGGAGGTTAAAACTAAATGGAGCTTTAATGAATTATTAACTAGATTTGAAATGTAACAAGGTAATTAAATTTACCGTAGCACGATGGGCGTACGATATGGAATACCACCAGTTTTACTCCATGCGATAGTTAAATCTTTAATTAGATTCAAAATGCTAAGTGGTAGTTAAATTTACCATACATGATTGGTGTTAGATATAAAGTACTACCAGTTTTTCTCCATCAGATGAATAGGTTGGGATAATAAAATGAATGATTACTTCAGTAACGCTCGTATGACACCCCCATGTCTGTTAATGTCACTCTTTAACAGAATGCATTAAGTTTCATGAAGCGTTATAGGTAAACAGAAACAAAAACATCACAAGACATATATAATATAACAACAGAATTTAAAACTTTATTTTCCAAATAGAAAACATCGTGGTCCAAATTCAGTTACAACATAAGTCATAAATACAGAAAACCTATTATATCAATTTAAAGTATCTGCCTCGTACTAAAATCATCAGAGTACAGTAATATAAAAGCATAGTCCCCAAAAAATAGCCATATCAGAGAAGACATGAAATCAAAGTGGTATGTCTAAGTAGCTCCAAGAAGAATGAAAGAGAAAACCCTAATCAAGCCTGAGTATTTCCACCCTAAGAACCTGAGGGGAAAGGAAGAGAGAGAAAAAGAAACAAAATGGGTCAGACATAAAGTCTGGTGAGCCCAGTTACTTTTAGCATATAAATAAGTAAAAGCATCATGACAGGCATATAAACTGGATGAGAGAGATTACAGTACCATAAGGCAAGTATAACAGACTGAGCAGGATAAACAGAACAAAATATATCGTTCTTCTAAAGTACTTTTCTCTGCACCAATACTAGTATAACCGAAACAAGATGAACCCAGCAAGAAACATAATGGTATACTTAGGTGTACTTCTAGTGAGGGGTTTTACCCTGTACAATAATAACCGGTAGCCCAACAGAAATGATAGGTGTTACCCCCAACGATAATAACGGGGTCCTAAACAAACAAGAATAGATGTACCCTCATTACTACCCCAATTGATCGGCTCCCTATCCCGTAGACACCTTGTGCTTGCCGCACACTAGGATGTATCACTTCCTAAAGTGGAAACCACTTTATTGACGAGATGCACAACCATCTACTGATGTCTAGTGTCTTATTATCCCAATGCAAGCAGATTCATGCACACACATGAATCCGATGGAGTGCGCCGTCAACATCCCCACTTACTGAACCTCTTACAATCAACTTAGTAAGCATGCCCAGACCCCGACCTAGTTCGGGGTTCCCCGGTTGATACCAAGATGGGTTATTGACTGATACGGAACCCGCACAATAGATGATACAAGCTTCCCCCAGGCTTGCATCCTCACTACTAGGATTTTTTTACAGGTTATGCCTAATAGTTTAACAAGGATGCATAACCCCAACATAAAAAATAGGTTGAGTTTGTCAGGTTTATATATATAATCCGCCCCCACAGATTTAACAAGATTAACTTAACCCTCACTGATTCAAGCAAGTTTACTTAACCCCTACTCAATTTGATAGGCTCATGTAACCCCTATAGATTTAAATAGGTTAAGTATTACAAGTTAACAGGTTATTACCATTTTCAATTTATGCATGTTAATGAACCAGACCTCTCACATTAAGTCAACCACTTGTGGATGTTGGATATGCCAGTCGGTTCCGGGCAACTTCTACCATAAGTCGGACATAATCACGTGTCTTAGCACCATTATATGTACATTTATGCACTTGACCCCTCACATTAGATGAACCACTTATGGACGCTGGATTTGTTGAGCGGTTCTGGGCAGACTTCTACTACAAGTGTAATATAACCTCGTGTCTAAGAGCGGTTACAATTTCTAATTACTATAGATCTAGGCATGTTCATTATTAAACAATTTTTCATGTTTATCCAAGGTTATGCCACAAATCCTAGTCTGATTCATGATATAAGTTATGCCCAAATTAAAATTTTAGGTCATGGTATAGATTATTTCCCAAACCCCAATCAAGTTTTACAATATAAATTATGCCCCAATTTATCATTCCCAACCGTTCCCAATTTCGTGCTTTCACATATTTCAGCAATAGGTGTAGGCTCGAAGGTAGCCTGGCTATAAAAATAAAAAGGGAAGGAGGGAGAGAAGAGAACAAAAATAGGCATAAAATCATAATAGGCATATAATGGCAGATATAGACTTACTAACTGAATAGGCATATGGTGTCATGATTAGGCATAATAACGGAATAGGCATAAGAATGGGCTTATGAGAACTAAACAGTAGATTAAGTGTACAAGTGGTAGCAAATCTGTTAGTTATGATTCAAGTTATTAACAGGCATAGGTTCAGATCCAAACTTGTAAACATGTCAAGATTACTATTTAAATGTTTATGTCTAAAAAAAACATGAACACGCTATGACTGGATCTAAAGAACTGAGAATTGACTGTGATGTTGTGGTAGAGATTCTTGTATGCTTATAAGTTGTTATTGCAGAAGAATAGGCTAATTCAATCTGAGTTGGCACAACACCTCGTTATCCCCATTGTTTTTTATGAACAAAACAATAGAAATGAGGTCCTATTTATATCCTAATGTCAACGAATCTGGTCAAGAAACGAGTCCACATTCAAAAAAATGGATCTTCCCCAGATATGGGTGGGGTCGACCCAGGGGTCGACACCCCCGTGTAGGGGTTGACCCATGGGTCGACACCCATGGGGCATGAGGTCAACCCCTAACGGGCCGAATTCCCTTCCTTTTTCCCGGTCTTCGATTTTGATTTCTGGACCAGTTTATTTATATTTATTTTACTTATCTGTATACAAACTTCAAACCTTAATATCTTCTTCATACAATGTCTGTTTTATGCAAACTCGGAGACTATCTTAAGCAGAATTCTGAGATGAATGCAATGGCGCAGTCCGTTTTACTTAATTCCCAATATTTAATAAAATATTCTTAAGTTCATCATTATAGCGTTCTTTAAAATTACGGGGTATTACATTCTCCCATACTTAAAGGATTTCATCCCCGTAATCTCTAAGTTAAGAAGAATGTATATCCTAACATCCATCATCCATCTACTCATCCACCAATCATAGGTATCCATTGTCCTTAAAGTTATTTCTAATGCTTATATGAACATATGCAAAGGTGTGTGTATATGTCCCTATATTAATGCGAGAGAACGGGCGGTATGCTAATTTAGTCGACCTCCTTAATGTAATGTATGTTAGTGCCATGAATCCAGCATGTATGCAAATAATCCTAGTATAACATGTAAATTCTATATGCATGCACAATCATCCGTCCAAATGCAACATCTATATGATGATACACTCATTTTCATTCACAAAAAGAAGAAAAATGCACATGCATCCGTATGTAGTATGAAAGTGATTAAACCGATCTAGCGCCTAGTGTGTGTACATGCATCCACGAGCAACCACTAGCAAACACTTGCATCCATCGAACATAACATGTCTCAACCACATGTTTACATCTATTAGATTTCTACCTAAAGGTCGAAGATTCAATCGATAGGATATACCTAATGATAGAAACAAGTACGAATAAAAGCGTTGGAAGGAGAAGTTAGCAGCATACTCTTAAAAACAAAAGGGTATGAAGCTCGAATCTTGTCTTCGGTCTCCTAAGTTGCATTCTCGAGGTCTTTTCCCCATTGAACTTTCATCAACTTGGCCTCTCGGTTGCATAGCTTCTTAACCTCTGATCCAAGAATACGGGTAGGAACTCGTCTAACTATCACCTCCCGTTCCACCTCTACTTCCTCAAGCATACTTGGCTCAACTACTTCTGCGGTATCATGCAAGCACTTCCGTAAATGAGGAACATGGAAAACATCATGAACGTTGGCTAGTCTCTCTGGTAACTTCACTCTATAAGCCATTTGACTAATCCTTTTTGTTATGGGAAATGACCCTATAAATCTTGATGCCAATTTCCCTACAGATCCAAAACGAACCACATTCCTCAAGGGTGATACTTTGACGAAAACCATGTTTCCTACTTCAAACTCAATACCGGTCCTTCTCTTGTCTTCATAGGACTTCTGACTTTCCTGAGCTGTCTTCATGCGTCTGCGGATAAGATCAATTCTCACTAATGTTTCCCTAATCATCTCAGGTCCAACTAGAAGCCTTTATGTAGACTCCCACCAACAAGTCGATGATTTAAAGAGTCGTCGTACAATTCCTCGAAGGGTGCCATGCCAATACTACCCTGATAACTTTTGTTGTAGGCGAACTCTACCAAAGGAAGATGCTCTTCCGAAGTCCCTCTGAAGTCTAGGATACACGGTCTTAAAAGATCCTCGAGAACTCTATTCACCCTTTTCGTCTATCCATTAGTCTGAGGGTGATAAGCAGTGCTCAAATACAACTGTGTTCCTAATGCCTCTTGCAAGATCCTCCAAAACTCACTAGTGAATATGGGATCATGATCGCTCACAATACTAGAAGATAGTCCATGTAGATAGACTATTTCACGAAGATAAACTGCGGTCAACCATGCTGCCATCCTCTTACTCTTAACAAAAATGAAATGAGTGCTCTTAGTAAGCAGGTCAACTACAACCTAGATACTGGTGTTGCCTCTCCTCGATATAGGCAAACCATTAATGAAATCTATAGAGGCGCTCTCCCACTTCCACTGTGGGACCTCCAAAGTATGAAGTCAAGCTTCCTTTGCTCAGCCTTGACTTGCTGGCGAATCAAACATCGAGAAATAAACTCCGCTTCATCTTTCTTCATTCCTGCCCAAAAAAAACCTCTTCATATATCTGTACATCTTGTCACGGCCTGGATGACTAGTCATCCTAGAATGATGGGCTTCCTCAAGAATTGTCTTCAACAAACTCCTAACTCGGGGAACATAAAGCTTTCCATCTCGTCACAACCACCCTCTATCATCCGTGGTTTATCTACTGAGGTGACTGGAAGTCTCCACTCTACAAGCCTACCCAAGATGTCTACTATCTGTGGGTCCTCTCATCACGAAGTTCCTATCTGATCCAAAAGAGTAGGTCGCACCTCTTAAGATTCCAATAAACCTGGTGTGAACTCGGTAGAGGGTATGAAATCAAAAGTCGATATATACTCCAAGCTCTGCCTCTCTACAAATAGAGGACTCAAAGTCATCCTCTACCTACTCAGTGTGTCCGCCACTACATTACCCTTACCAGGGGGTATAAGTTATCTCAAAGTCATAGGACGCTAGGAACTCCATCCATCTTTTTTCCTCAAATTGAGATCTTTCTGCAAGAACAAGTACTTGAGTGATTTATGATCGGTGTACAACTCAAAATTCTCTCCAAGTAGATAATGTCGCTAAGTCTTAAGCGCGAATACTATGGCAACCAACTCTAAGTCATGGGTAGGGTAGTTCTTTTCATGAACTCTTAACTGTGTACCTCCATAACATACTACCCTTCCCTCTTACATCAGAACCACACCAATCCCTGTACCACATGCAAAAGTGTATATTGAGAACACTTTGTTCCCATCAGGCAAAGTCAAGATTGGGGCTATTGTCAGAGCTCTCTTCAATCGCTGAAAAGCATCCTTACAGTCTAAATCCAAAGAAAACGTTAAATTCTTCTTCATCAGTCTGGTGAGTAAGGTTGATATCTTTGCGAAGTCCTTAATGAACTTCCTCTAATAGCCCGCTAAACCAAGAAAACTCCTCACCTCCATTGCATTCTTTGGAATCTGCCAATCTTGAACTGCAACTACTTTCGCGGGATCTGTTGCTATCCCATCCTTAGAGAGCACATGTCCTAGAAATCTCACTTCCTTTCCCCATAAATGACATTTGGAGAATTTCGCCTTAAGCTGGTATGCACAGAGAGTTTTCAAAACCCCCCTTAAATGTAGGACGTGCTCTTCGTTTCTCTTCGAGAAAATCAAGATGTCATCAACAAAGACCACAAAGAACTTATTTAAAACTCTGGAAACACCCTAGTCATCAGATCCACAAAATAGGCGGGTGCATTCGTTAACCCAAAAGGCATGACGAGCCATTCGAAGAAACCATATGGAGTTCTAAAGGTAGTCTTGTCTATACTGTCCTTGGCCACCCTCAACTGATGAAACCCTATGGCCAAGTCTAACTAGGAGGAAACAGATACACTAAAAAGCTGGTCAAAGAAATCATCTGTCCTCGGAAGTGGGTGCCTATTTTTCTTAGTGAGCTTGTTCAACTCCCTGTAATCCACATATAAGCGAAGAGAACCATCTGCCTTAGTGGTGAATACTACAGGAGCATCCCATTCAGATATGCTTCGACTAATAAACCCTTTCTCAAGTAGCTCCCCTACTTGCTTGCTGAGATCCCTCCTTTCTCTTAGAGCCATATGGCGCACAAGTAATGTAATTGGCTTTGCATTGTCCACCAAGTATATATGAAAATCAATCTCGTGCCTCAGAGGTAATCCCCGAACCTCCTCAAAAATATCAGGATACTCACAGACTACTGGTACAGATCGTAAATCATTAATAGATGCATCAAGTGACTCTAGGAAACTAAGCATGACAGACACTTAGGGTCACAAGAAATCTTGAGGGTCCTCCCATTGCAAGTCAAAAGTCTAACGACCCTGCTCTCACAATCTAGAATGGCACCATACATGGCTAGCCAATCCATCCCTAGAATCAAACCATAGCCCATGAAACCAAGCACATATGCGTCACACTCAAACTCGACGCCCAACACAGACTCCAATGGGGTTTGAGACAACAATCGGATCCAGAACCATACTAATACTAAGGTGTAGAGACTCAACCACATAATCATATATAAAGGAATGCGAAGCGCCAGAATCAAAAAGCGTTCTAACAGGATAATTGGAAAGAGCAATCAAACCTTGAACAGAGTCTTTCCTACCTCTATTCGGTACACCGGCCATGAGAGTATGCACCTACCCTCCAAAAGATCCTGCCCTTTGGCCCTGTCCTTGCTTCTTCGTGCACTCCTTAGAATAGTGTGCAACTTTGCCACAATTGAAATAAACATTCTTCCTTTTTCGTACCAAATGACCCATGTTCCCATAACCATGACACTTCTTCTTGTCTTTATTTGAACTTTACCAGGCTTTCCTTCTTTCATCTATGTTCCCTTCTTAGGCCACCATTTTTCTCATCCTTAGGTTGTGCTCCTTAGCCCTAACTCACTTATTCTCCTTTTTACCATCCTTATGTAACACGCTAACAAATCTCTTGAAAGCAACCTCCATCACATGGAAATCTTTACTAAACTTGAGAGAAAATATGTCATAGGTGAAACTACTGCGGCTGCAGATGAAGGTTAGGCATTTCCTTTCCCTTCAACATGTGTCGTAGTTCTAGCATGCCTACGGAACCATGCCACAATGGAGCACCCTTCGGGAAGAATCAGTTCCCCAAACATGCTGAAAAGGAAAGGAAAAGGGACTTAAGCGGAGAATCCAGAGATATTTTATATGGCTTTGGGGAATATGTTTTTCAAAACAGACTTTTCTTTTAAAATTGCTTTCTTTTAAAACCTTTTGAAAACAATTTTCAAAACCTTTTATCTGATCTGGTAACCTTCAGCTCTGATACCAAATGTGACACCCCACGTCCGTTAATGTCACTCTTTAACATAATGCATTAAGTTTCATGAAGCATTATAGGTAAACAGAAACAGAAACATCAAAGACAGATATAAAATAACAATGGAATTTAAAACTTTATTTTCTAAATAGAAAACATCGTGGTCCAAATTCAGTTACAACATAAGTTTGAAATATAGAAAACCTATTACATCAATTTAAAGTATCTGCCTTGTACTAAAATCATCAGAGTATAGTAATATAAAAGCAAAGTCCCCAAAAATAGCCATATTAGAGAAGACATGAAATCAAAGCGGTATGCCTAAGCAGCTCCAAGCAGAATGAAAGAGACAATCCTAATCAAGCCTGAGTATTCCCACCCTGAGAACCTAGGGGAAAGGAAGAGAGAGAAAAGGAAACAACGCGGATCAGACGTAAAGACTAGCGAATCCAATTACTTTTAACATATAAATAAGTAAAAGCATCATGACAGGCATATAAACTGGATGAGAGAGATAGCAGTATCATAAGGCAGGTATAACGATTGAGTAGGATAAATAGAATAAACAAAACAGAATACATCATGCTTCTAAAGTACTTTTCTCTGCATCAATACTAGTATAATAGAAACAAGATGATCCCAACAAGAAATGGAATGGTAGACTTAGGTGTACTTCTAGTGAGGGGTTTTACCCCGTACAATAATAACCGGTAGCCCGAAAGAAATGATAGGTTTTACCCCAAATGATAATAACGGGCTCCTAAACAAGCAAGACTAGATGTACCCTCATTACTACCCCAATCGATCGCCTCCCTATCCCGTAGACACCCTGTGCTGGCCCAATATTAGGATATATCACTTCCTGAAGTGACAACCCCTATATTAATGAGATGCACCACCATCTACTGATGTCATAGTGTATTATTATCCCAATGCAAGAAGATTCACGCACGCACATGATTTCGACGGAGTGCGCCGTCAACATCCCTACTTAATGAACCTTTTACAATCAACTCAATAAGCATGCCCAGATCCCGACCTTGTTCGAGGTTCCCCGTCTGATACCAAGATGGGTTTCTGACAAATACGGGTCCCATACAACAGATGATACAAGATTCCCCCTAGGCTTATATCCCCACTACTAGGATTTTGACATGTTATGCCTAACAGTTTAACAAGGTTTCGTAACCCCAACATATAAAACAGGTTAAGTTTGTCGGGTTTATATATATAACCCGTCCCCACAGATTTAACAAGATTAATATAACCCCTACTGATTAAAGCAAGTTTACTTTACCCTACTCAATATGACAGGCTCATGTAACCCCCACAGATTTAACCAGGTTAATTATTACAAGTTAACAGGTAATTACCATTTTCAATTTATGCATGTTAATGCACCAGACCTCTCACATTAAGTCGACCACTTGTGGATGCTGGATATGCCGGTCGGTTCCCGATAGACTTCTACCACAAGTTGGACTTAACCTCATGACTTAGCACCGTTACGTGAACATTTACGCACTCGACCCCTCACATTATATTAACCACTTGTGGACACTGGATTTGCCGGGCGGTTCCGGGAAGACTTCTACCACAAGTGTAATCAAACGTCGTGTCTAAGTGTGGTTACAGTTTCTAATTATTATAGATCTAGGCATGTTCACTATTAAACAATTTTTCATGTTTATCTAAGGTTATGCACCAAATCCCAGTCTGATTTACGATACAAGTTATGCCTATATTAAAGTTTTAGATCAAGGTATAGATTAAGCCCCTAAACCCTAATCATGTTTTACAATATAAGTTATGCCCCAATTTATCATTCCCAACCGTTTCCAATTTTGTGCATTTGCATATTTCAGCGACAGGCTTAGGCTCGAAGATAGCTTGGCTATAAAAATAAAATGGGAAGGAAGGAGAGAAGAGAACATATATAGGCATAAAATCAAAATAGGCATATGATGGCAGAAATAGACATACTAAGAGAATAGACATATGGTGTCATGATTAGGCAAAATAACAGAATAGGCATAAGAATGGGCATATGAGAACTAAACTCTACATTAGGTGTAAAAGTTGTGGAAAATCTGTTTAGTTAGTATTCAAGTTATTAAGAGGGACAGGTTTAGATCCAAATTTAAAAAATGTCAAGATTACTATTTAAATGTTTATATCTAGAAATAAAAAGAACTAACTGTGATTGGATCTAAAGTACATAGAATTGACTGTTGATATTATATCGGAGATTCTTGTATGCTTATAAGTTGTTGTTGTAAAAGAATAGGCTAATTCAATATGAGTTGGGTCAGCACCTCTTTGTCTCCATTGTTTTTTATGAACAAAATAATAGA
This sequence comes from Allium sativum, assembly GCA_030737875.1. NCBI lineage: Eukaryota > Viridiplantae > Streptophyta > Magnoliopsida > Asparagales > Amaryllidaceae > Allium > Allium sativum. Next base: position 776,771,145 of record CM060909.1, read on the forward strand.
AGTTAGGTCCAATTTATAGCCTAATGTCAATGAATCTGGTCAAGAAACGAGTCCATGTTCACAGAAATGGATCTACCCCAGATCTGGGTGGGGTCGACCTCGGGGTCGACCCAGGGGTCGACACCCCCGTGTATGGGTCGACCCATGGGTCGACACCCATGGGGCATGGGGTCGACCCCTAACGACCGAATTCCCTCCCTTTTTCCGCTCTTCGATTTTGATTTCTAGACAAGTTTATTTATATTTATTTTTCTTATATGTATGCAATCTTCAAACATTAATATCTTTTTCATGCGATTTTCATTTTACGCAATTTGGAGTCTATCTTAAGAAGAATTCCAAGACGAATGCAATGGCCTAGTCAATTTTACTTAATTCCCAATATCTAATTAAGTATTCTTAAGTTTATCATTATAGTGTTCTTTAAAATTATGGGGTGTTACAGCTTGTTTAACCCGAGAAGGCTTATAAACCTAAATTTGGTTTAAGATCGTGAAAAGATATTATAAAATCTTTTGCAATGTTTTCAAAGAAAATATATAAAGGATAAGTTTAAATGATATAAATTTTTACAAGATTTATGCGGTTAATGCCCATGTAATGAACATTTGAATAAAAGAATATTGTTGGTTGGAATGAGATCATTGGTATGTTTGTATATCACATGATTTTAAAGATGCGCGGGTTATTTGGAAAGACAGGGATTGACCCATTCAGAATAGCTGCTACGACGATTAGAAGTCGAAGATATGAAGACTATAGTTGAAGACCGGAGATCTTCACTTCGTTAGGACAATTGTTGATGTTTCAATTGGGATGTACACCTAAGATGAGGTAATAAGTGGTGGTCGTCCAAACGTACTTAGAGATCGACCTGATATGCGAGGGCCACTCTCCTGCATTGGACATATGAGATGAGGAATAAGGTGCCTCCGGTTTCGTTCAGACCCGAAACGGACTTGCAAATGGATTGTGTGTCTAACATTTTATTTTATAATGTATTAATTGAACTCTACTAAATATATATCTATTTGGTGGAGGAGAATTTATTCTCTTAACTTAACACCCTTCTTTGAGATGTACGAGCTTAGAGGTTATATATGAGTGGACATCAGTTGTATGGTATAAACTGACAATGTGGCATGTTAAAATACATGGATTAAAGCTTTTGTCGAAAAGCAGAGGCTTGTGGATGATGGTCAAAGCATGGTTAATATATCATTGTTTCGTGTTGTAGCGTAAATTCGCGAGCTTCATACCCCGGTATGAGTCAAAAACGGGATAAAGAACCACAGAGAAAGGACATATTTTCCTTCTAGCTAGAAGTGGTGCCATGGTATAGGGCCTAGGCATATTTACATATGTGAATGTTGGAATTGAGGCACCTTGGATATTGCCGCACAAGGCCAAAGTGGTCGATATACTGACCACGGTCGATGGACAAACCAAGAGGACCGATAGGACCGACAAACTTTTTGTTTAGGAGTAAACCTAATCCACCGGGTAATTAGTGGGCCGGCTCTACTGCTCCAAGGAACAATGCATAGTGTTCCTGGGACATGTGCTAGAATGTTCGGAATTGGATAAGGAAGCTGCCTTGTCTTAGCACATGATGGAAATCCAAATTCCAATACGCGATTTTACGGTTTTAGTTGTAAACCTATATGGTGACACAGTAAGATGGGGTACTATGCTGCTAAGGTTGATACATTTATTTTTGAATTTTTTTCTGCACTATGCACTAATAATAATATAATTGAAATTTCGGGTATTAAGCATGTTTGGCTATTATAAGGTAAAACTCTATCCTTCGGCTTGTGCTTGCATTGTATGATAAAACCTGAGTCTTATAATAGTTTCAATTTTATTTTTAGCATCGCGTTGTTTATTTTTACACTGGTCTTCATGGGGGCAGGGGGAAAACCCGTTCTGTGTTATACGGCATGGTCCCATGATTTACCCAACATGTAAATAAATATTATAACTGTTTTTAGTTCTCACGCCGGTCCCATGACTGACTTAGAGTTTATTGTTTCCCACCTAAACTTTAGGTGCCCATATTTTCCACACGGACAGCTTGTAGTTTTGGTTTTACAGATATTCTTTAGCAGGATTTTGTGGCTAGAGCTATACTCTGGTTTATTTTATATTATTCCGCTGATTAAATTTATGCATTTAAAATTCCGTTGTTTTGTAGTTTATTAATCTATGATACTGTTCCACTGTATATTATTTGTTTGTACTATGATGTAAATTGCTGTAATAGCAATAAAATGTTCTCTTGTTCTATGTTCTAATGTGTCGTGTTCTCATAATAATCCATGCTTTCCTGTCTTTTTGGATCGGACATGTGTGGCTTATGATCAGTTCGAACGTCGATAAAATTCGGGTCGTCACACCTAGCTTGGCTTCCCTAATGTCGAGCATCCAAAGTAACCATCACACCTTGTAAAAAGTATACTAGGGTGAAGCTCTTGCGTACGCGAGTTCATCGGATCCATATTTCTCGATTTGATTGTGTAATGGATCATATATTATTTATACAAGAATAGGTAATTGGAGATTTGAAATTTGCTGGATATATAAAGAGAGATGGAGAGGGTGAAGTCTAGTTTAGGACATTATTTAGTGTATGATTTTATAATAAAAAATTGATATGTATTTTACATTGAATGTTTATAGCTCACACAGTCACATATAAGCTTCGACTTCTTCGAAATTTGAAACCCTACAATAGTTTAACATTATGGATTCGATGAAATTAGTTTTGTTGAATTATGAGACTATTTGCAAAAATAATACTATTTTGATTTCAAACCGTTAATTGATATGCGTTTATATCATGCATGATAACACAACAACTCCAGTTGACATGAAATTGGAAATCTTACAATAATTAACCATAAAAGATTTTATAAAATTAGTTTTGTTGAAATTTGTTGTCATTTGAAAACTAGTTATTTTCATGTGTTAAATTAAATCGATAAAATATAAATCGATTTCAGCATAGTCAAAATATCGATAATAATTTCATTAAATCTTAAAATTAATCATTTTAAATATTTAAATTAATTAAATATTTCTACCAAAAAGAATAAAAATATTACATTCTTCCTCCCTTAAAAAGATTTTGTCCTCGAATTCACAAGTTAAAAAGATTGTTATAAACCAATAAATTATTTCAAAAACTTTCCATACTAAAATTTGTTAATTTTCCTAATTCTTGAAAATTTCTGAGCATCTCCCTTGCGCAACTCGATTCGAAAAATCTCAAGTACCTTGCAGGGCCTCACTCAATCCAAAAGGAAATCAAAAGCTAGTGTCTACTCATATCTAGGTCATAAAATCACCTAGATAAATCATAACATAAACATGTACCTACTTGTTGGGAAATTAAACTCTTACTTATGAAACCAAAAGCTATAAACATGTTAACCTGCTTTTGCTTTCATATATGTGTATATACTTACATAACCCAAAAGAGAGTTAAGCAAATAATGAAATAATATAATAACAACCAATATACTTGTAAACAAACATAGCAATTGTAGCAAAAACTAAATATGATGCAACATGCAATACTGATGAATTTCAACAAATAACAGATATGTAACATAATGTTTCATGCAACCACAATCAATCAACATATATCATTATCATATAGTGTTATAGACACTTAAGATCTTAACTTGGTATTTATTTAGAATATAAATCTTATGATCACACAAGGATGATAAATAACCTATTAAGCATCATCATCCGCTCAACAACCTCAGGTTATTACTTGAACGTTCATTTATGCTACCTTAAGCAACTCAAAAATTCAAGTCCAATGTTAAAGATATTTTTCGTCAACACCCAAACTAGAATAGACAATGTAGATACTTAGAAGTCTGATGTATGGATGGTCCAAAGGTTATTAAAATGCAGTCTTGAATCAGTGCTCTTTAGCTAAATTCACCATTTCCTAGGTGTCGAGACCTTAAGTCAGAAGACTAGTTACTCTTCCCTCAGGGGTGAGTATTAACTATGAAGTTGAAGATAACCTTGCAGAAATGTTTCTATTAGTTAAATGAATCTGAGACCTTATGCAATAAATGTCTTTGGATCTTGTATGAAATAATATACATTGTGTTGGGAAGAAACAGATTAATGCCTCACAACACTCGGCTTTGTTTAAATGTTATTACACTATCAGCTTATTTGACACTTCCGCATCGAACCAGCCTTTGTAGGCCTTGATTGTGTCATTTATCAAGCCACAAGCTTATAGAAGGATCTCTTCCGAGTTTGGGTTGCAGTAGGCTTACTGTGGAAGAGTTGAATCACATATGAAAGTTCTGAGGGGGAAGATCCTCGGTTTTACTCAAGACCTTCCTTCTTACGAAATAATTGTGATAAACCCTTTCATAAGAAAGGTTAGTGTTAACTCCCTGTCTTTTTTTATAAACACAATATGATTATCAAATCAAGAATCTCTTGAGTCCCGAACTTCTCCTTTTTATTAATTACAGTTACAAGAATTGAAGTAATCCCCAATTTAATTTGGAGATTATGGTTTGCTTTTGAGAGAAAGAGAGAGAGATTGAGAAATGAAAATTCGGTCCCCAAAATGAGACCTTTGGAGTCTTATTTATAGACAAATCAGGGGTCTTTTTCCTATTGGGTCTCCAGAAGCCCTTATCGGTCGATGCTCCTTTTGGTCTCGGTTGTTTTGACTCCTGGTCGCTCTTCTGGATTTGCTTGCGGTCTTTAAGGTACCGACTCTAGCTTTTGGGAGGATGGTCCAGATCTTTTGAACTTCTTTCTGATGTCAAGCATGCCTCTTTTTGTATTGATACCAGGTTCAGTGGCGTGAACAACTTTCGGAAAGTTCAGGCTTTCGGTCATGAGGTTCTGGATAGGAGCTTCAGATTACAAGCTTTAAATCTTGCTGTTGATTCCTTATGGAACTTGTTTCATGATTCTCATAAATGGCTATCGGATCCGCTACCCCTGTTGGTCTTGACACTAAGAAAATTAGTGTGGATTGCTTGTCTCCCTTTAAGGTTCTGGCTTACCTTTTGTTTAATTCCCAATGAGTATCTCGGTCTTTTGGAAAGGCGCTTTCGGTGTTTTTCATTTCTAAATGTATCGGCATTTAGAAAGTTAATGCCGATAACCCTTTCGTTCTTTTAGGCTCCTGTTGGTAAGATTCTCAGTCTTTCTCTTCATTGGCTTTCGGTCTTGTGTGACCTTCTACCGATCGTGCCAGAACTACCTGGTTGGTATTTTTCCTTTTTATTGATTTTGAGCTCTTCACTTCGACGATGGTGTTGGTTGACAATTCATGGATTGTTCCTTTATGTTGTCGGCTTTTTTATGTGTCGAACCTTAGCTGATAGAAATTTTTTTTATGCTTGTGTCGGTTTGCTACCACTACACCGCTAGCCTATTCCGGTGCTTAGTTTTGGTAGTAACATCCAACTCACAATAAATTAATATACTAAGAAAGTAAACTTAATTAGTGGTGATTCAAATTTTATTTACTTAAAATTCTTCCATTTTATTAAATAAATCGTTATAGTTTATAAACTACCACAACACCGCGATTTTTCTAAAAATTTGATTTTGACATAACTCAAAATCTAAAATATAAAATATAAAATTTTCTCTTCTAGTCGAAAGCTATAATGCAATAAATCTGGAAGATTCTTGTTTCAAATAATCCTGACTTATATTGAATCATATATACTCAATTGAAGTTCAAATCGTAAAATTACTAACTACCGTTGTGCAATGAGCTCGTTTTAATAAAATTTAATTTATATGTTCAACTTTGTTTAATTAGTAAATTAAAACCATATTCACTTAAGTATTTAATATAACCTAATCCAAGTCTTCAATTATAACTTGAAAATTTCAACTATCCAGAATCATCGAATATTCCATTAGAAACAAATGAAACATCACATCAAGTTAAATGCACAATCAAATATATAGGATATACATGCATCCATATTATAATTTAATTCAAACTTTCGGGACCGGACTCTGGGTTTCAAAATCATAAATTCTGGATTCAAAACAAGCTTTTGTTTTCATCTAAACAATTTATATATAGTAGCAAGTCTTACTTAGAAACTCGAAAATGAACACTGATGATGCTGCAGTCATCATCCGAATTATTTTCCAGCGAATGAAATAAGATCTATGCTTTTAAACTCTAAAATCCATAATTTATCTATAAACACTTTCAAATAAGCAAACTATTTGTTTTATAAAAAAATATTTTCAAAATTCACCAGAAGTTCAGATTGTTCCATACTCAACTTAAATCCATTCCCTATTTATAACCCTCATTTATAAATTCCACTTATATAGTTTTAGTTTTACTTAAGAATTTACCACACAGGTTTATCTTTGTTTAAATTCATGTAAACAACTTCATTAAGGTTAAATTCTTACCCAACCCATGTAAAAAGAGTGATAAGATTTCTCTTGTCCAAACAAATAGCTAATACACATAAACTGGACAGGTACACTATCTATCAATCAACAATAGTCAATGCTCAAAAGAGAGCATGACTTAACATAAATGATAATCATATAATATTATAATTTCCAATCACACTAATCATCCATAAACTATATTTAGTTTGACAATTCTTTTATATAAAAAATCTTGGTAAAATTATTTCATTTACTAACCCTTTAAAATAATATTATGTCGATTTTCCACGTTCAAGTATTTAGAAATCCCTATCAGCAACATCGGTCAAACAAATCAATTTTGAATTTATATACCACTCAACCGATAAATAAATATAATTTAAAACATTTTATAACACTAATAAGTAGGTTCTCTTTAACATCCCTGATTTTTAATGGCCGGACAATTTATTTAATTATTTAAATATTAGAATAGTGATTTGGAAATTTAAAATAACTCGAATTAAACATTTTGGGTGTTAATTTAATTTAATTAATGAAATAATAAATATAATTTGGAAATAGTCGAAATAAGCTGAATTTACCGTATGAATTGGGCAATATAAAAGGATTTAATTAACTTAGATTGGAATTATAATAAGAAAATCATTTATTTAACGATGTTCGAATGTGTTAATTATAATTTAATTTAAACGATCCTACGGCGTCGCGGTAGTTCGTAGTTTTACGTTTTGGAACTTCAATTGAGTGTACATAATCCAATATAAGTCGGAATTCTTTGAAATCAAAATCTTCCGAATCTATTGAATGATAGTTTTCTAATGAAAGAGAAAAATCAAGATTTCACCTTGTAAGATTTGATTTATGTTTAAATCAAATTTTCAGGAAGTCGCTATAGAATCATTTATGAACCTTAACGATTTATTTAATAAAAATAGAAGGATTTTGAATAAATTGAATATCGATTTAACTTGAAAATAAAAATATCGAGTTTAAAACTTAAACTAGTTTGAATAAATTGAATATCAATTTAACTTGAAAATAAAAATATCGAGTTTAAAACTCAATCTAGTTTACTTTGAAACTATGTATAATTTTATTTAAATATGTATAATAATAATTAATTAATATTAAATTGATTTATATTTTATCGTTTAAATTTAACATATAGAAATAGCCAATTTTGCAAATGACCTCGGATTTTAAGGAAATGAATTTTATAAAATCCGTAATAGTTAATTATTGCTAAATTTCAAGTTTCATGCCAATCAGATTTATTATGTGTGCGTACGCAAATTAAATATATATTGATCAATGATTTAATATTTAAAAGTGAGCTATTTTTGCAAATGGACTCGGATTTCGACGAAACAAGTTTCATTGTTTATGAAATGTCAAACTATAGTTGTATTTCCATTTTCATTGCAAACAAATTTCGCAAGTGATCATACGAATATAGAACGTCGAACGATAAATAACGATAACATTTTATATTGATTTTAATCAAATAAAATAATAATAAACCTTCTCTATATTGCAACGGCCTGAATTTCCGTACTTTTGAGTTGACTAAATACATCATATATCCAACCCTAATTACACAGAAATACGAATCATTATGAATAAAGAAGAAAAAGATAGAAGAAGAATAGAAACACCAATACAGAATCTCACACCGCAGCTTAATAAAATATAATATAAACAACTTTTGGAATACAAAATTTTAACTGTATAAACATACCATTATCAGAGTACAACACTTACAACACAACAGAAACAACAATAAATATATAACGTTGAAGCCTCCTGCTCCAAGATCCTCCAAGGGTATCTTTAAATACATGAACTACTTGACTACCCATACAAATTTGGGCACCCAAGAGTTTAGGGTAGAACAAAGCAAAATAAACTCTGGGTCAGTCATGGGACTGGTGTGATTAAACTCCAACCACTTGGTTTAACTTTTAAAAATCCTTCTAAAAAGAAAGGAAAATCGTAAGACCGATCCATACATAAACATGGATGGTTTTAACCTTACGATAACCCAAAACATTCCTTTGAATCAATACTATTATGATATTATAATATTGTCTAAATCAAGTAAATAGAAATCTAGCAGAACGCTTCCATTTTAAGCTCTACTTACATAGTATACAATCAAAACCGCGGGCTCTTATTGGAGAATGGATTCTAATTACACAAGGGTATAAGACCACCTTCCGACATTGTATCTCTAGAGAGGAATATATCGAGTTCAACAAGAACATCTTGCAACCCAGGCTAAACATGATTGACCACTAATTTCGCTAGAGTGTTCCGAATGTATTATCACCAACGGTTGGGATCAGCAATCATTACCGAAAATTTATAGCAGCGATAGAATAAAGAAGCAAATGGATTTTCTCTAGATCAGGTGACAGCACCCCCTAATGAGAGCGACCCACGTAGCCATGCGACCTACCCGATTTTATATCATTTCCCAGTTGTGAGGCCTGAGGCTACATCTTAACTTTTCAATATTATAACATCATTCACTTTAAATGCCACATCGTCAAACCCACCAAATCAATAATTTATTTCCCTAAAACTTTTATAGGCATAAAGCTAAAAGAAATGAACTTCTCCACCACGAAAATCGTTTGAAGAAATCAATGTAGTTGATTTGTTAGGCATACTCCGTCAGACAATCGTCCATACAAGTTGTCTTAGGAATGAACAAATCGAAGTTACCATTTCCACTAATCCATCTTAAGCAATTTATACATAGGATTAATAGAAAAAGCCCTTGCACTTTCTCCATCTTCGATTATCTTCAATATATTTTGATTCGCAATGCTTATGCCTATACAGAGTGGTTTTTGGATAAAATATCCAACTGGTCTCTTTGTATTGACAATGGAAGTATAAAATTGGCCAATATCTCGATAGTCAGTTATTTAACTGTTGAAGAAACAAACATTCATCCAAAGCTCCTATTCCCAACAGAAATACTGTTGATTAGCCCTAAACAATCACTGAGCCCTTTTAATTAATTAAATCATTTCCTAATTCATGTCAAATATCCTTATCGATATATTTTTCAACTATTTTGGCCTCTCACGATTTTTGGAAAACATTTCCAAATTCCAATTAATATCTTATTTTCTATACTTAGAAAATATTCCTTATTTTATTTGGAAAATGTTTCTAATCACATCTACCTGGGTAAAAATGAATATTGCGTAAAACAACATTTTAACACACAAAATACTGCATCTAACTAACTATATTTAAAACTCGTATCAAATCTTGATCGTTTTCTTTTCGGAAATCAATTACTGTAACAATAATGTTATAGTCCATTCTTTTCTATTTTATTTTAAACCTTATATTACAACACGTGAAATTCTATTAATCAAATTGGTTTCAAATTCTATATATGATAGATAAATTGATTTTAGTTATCAAAATTTCTTAATTTTTCTATCTCCTTAAATTTTCGGAAAATTTCGCCGGCGTCTCCTTTGTATGGCTCAATCAGTACAAGTACAAATCGCCTCTCTATGCCCTTTCCATTCAAAAAGAAAATCATAAAACTAAGAGGCTTGCCAAATAGGCTAATAAAATCTCATTTTCAATTTAAATACATACCTATTTGCCAAGCGTTCGACCTATTTTCTTTACTCACTTCATTCCATACCTGTTTAACATATATAGCAATCCAATCCCGATTTATTTCATCTCAATCCTATCGTTCGAATTCAATTCGCTAATTTATTCTTTATTTAGCTTCTTTGCGTATTTCACTTTTTATTTGAAAATATTACATTTATATATTTTTATTTCCTTCTAAACCAATCGAATTCCATTTTCAACTCAAGTTTCATATTTGATTTTGAATATGAATTCAAAAATCCCATTCACTTATCCAATGTCAAGTTCATTCCAAAACTCCATTAACTAAATATTCTTATAATTACTTAATTTTATTTAATAATTCAAAATCCAATTTTTGTTTCAAAATCAATACATTTACTCCACTTGAGTTCATATTTATTTTATAGCTCAAGTTTGGATTTTTCTAATGGAAATCTAAGTTTTATTTGTTTAAAGTCCTTCTGTTAATTTAAATAAACTGTTATGGTTTTTAAACGATTATAGCGTTGTTTTTCTAAAAATTTGATTTTGACATAACTCAAAATCTATAAGACGAAATCTAAATTTTTCTCTTCCATTAGAAAACTATTACTCAGTAGGTCCGGATGATTCATGTTTCAGATAATTTCGACTTATATTGGGTTCTTTAAACTCAATTGAAGTTAGAAACGTAAAATTTTGAAGTACCACGCTGTGGCGAGCTCGTTTTAATTATATTTAAATACTAAAGTTTAAATTTAGTTTATTAATAAATTTCAACTCCATTCTGTAATATAACTTAAACCAGGTTTCCAAATTTAACTTAAACATTCTGATAATCCTAAATCATCGATTATTTCATAACTTAGTTATAAATTTATTTACAATTTAATCTTTTATATTAAATTCCAATTCGTTTGGAAATAAATTATTTTATAAAATTCAATGTAATCAAATTCTAACCACAAACCCTTTGGTTTTTTCTCAATTCATTTTATATTTTGAATCCCGGAATAAAATATGTCGTTCCCTTTTTGAAACGATTTGTAATTCAATTTTAAATTCATATTTGTATTTAAACTTCCGAATTATTCAATGATAATTGCTTAAATACATTTATAAACATCGTTTATAAATTAATCTCCTTGTTTTATAACTTAAAACAAAATTACCTTTCAATTTCCATTTGAAACCCAATTTCTATTCTGGAATGTTTTATTTTTATTACTTACATATAAAAAACATAACATCTATGTTCATATTTAATTTTAAACTTTAGTTTTTATTTTAATACAATTCCAATACCTTCTTAGAAATAATTTATTTTATAAAAGTCGACATTGTCGAAATCTAATCATAAATCCATATGGATTTATCCAATTTAATTTTCATTCCAAACATCGGAATAAATTTCATCTTTTTTTGTGTTAGAACGATTCCCAATTCTCTTTTTAAATTCATAATTGAATTTATAGTTCAAATAATCCAATGATAATCATTTCCCTTCATCTATAAACATCGTTTATAAATCTAACTACTTGTTTTTATTATTAAAAACAAGTAAATATTTCCTAACCCACTCAAAATTCAAATTCTATTTAGAAAAATAAAAATTCCCTTTTATATCTCAAACTTCCTTTCATGATATTTTAAATATCAATAGGGTTAACGATATACAAACATCCAAAACACCTAATAATCAATCACAATTTATTTATCACATCATATAACATTATATATGAAAAACAACAATTAAATTGTTGAGAAATCCAGTTGGATCCCTTCAACCTGTTTTTCCGTCATCACAGATGTTAGACAACATAAATAATACCCATCCTACTTAAAAGAAGGATATCGTGGTATAGAAGGTCATCCATATATATATTGTGGGGAGCATAGGGTGTCATCCGCTAATCGTACTGCGGGAAATATCAATATCCAACCACCAAGCCTAAATATAACTAATATATAATAATAATAATAATAATAATAATAATAACCACAATAGATCAACAGTTATTGAATGCATCCAAACAACCAAAAAATAACATATAAAACTTATATATTAAATAAAAATTCGTTTATAACAAATTATAAATGAATCCAGAGAGTGAGTTTGCTCACCTTGTTTTTATTTTTGCTGAATACCCAATGAAGCTTTATATAGAATTAACAGTGATTCCTCCATACGCTGTTTTTTAATGTAAAAGAATATTATTAAAATTTCAGTTATCTAATTATACTAATTAAATTTAATTAATTACCCATGTGCAAACCAATTCCAAGTCAAACCTTAATTTCATAAGCAAACGATTAGTCTACATTTTGTTTCTTTACTAACTAACTCTATAGGTTTGTGCAATTTAGTTTAATCAGTTACAAATAATATAAGTCAATTTCCATATAAAATTTTAAATTTAAAAATTAGAATATGTCTAAAATCCTTCTCTGTCCTTGTCATCAAAAATGCTACTCTAGGAAATAAACCCCAATAGTTCGAACACTTTTCTTCATCAATTCGAAATTTTCACTACTTGTAACACCCTGTACTTTCTGTGAATATTAAAATTAACAAATCTAAGAACACTTAAATTTTAGAAGAAGAATTAAGGGAAACGGGTTATGCCATTGCGTTCGTCTCGGAATTCTGCTTGATATAGAGTCTAAGTTTGCGTGAATCGGACTCCATATGTAGAAGTTATGGAGTTCAAAAGATTTCAAGAATAAACAGAAAATAATAATTAAATAATAAATCCAGTTCAAAATTCAAACAGAACAAGCTGAGCGGGAAAATTCCCGCTCAGGGTGTCGAGCGACATACGTGTCGACCCCCCTATAGGGGAGTCGACATAGGTGTCGACCCCCCTTGTAGGGAGTCGACCCCTTTGAGATCTGCTTCCTGTGACAAATTTTAGTAGCTCTGAGCTGATGTGGCCTTCCCTGATGGGCCAATGACTAATTTCTGAGGTGTTAGGGATTATGTGTCGTGCTATGGTTGGCTGGATGACACATCTCTTTGGTTTGATGGCTCTGATTTATCCTAGACTAATCTAAAGGCTAGAATTAATCCTAGGCGTCTATATATACATAGCCAAACCTGGACCCTAACCTTATAACCCTAAGACTATGGTGTCGTCATGTTGTTCGTCTATAAGCTAGCCCAGCCCCCTTCATCTTCTCCTAACTAGAAAAATAAATCCAAACTAGTAATCGATTAAAAGAACTTCAAATCAAACGTCTACATCAAAGGATAGCTTTTCAAATTCAGAAATCAGATCCCAGAATACAAGATCCGTCCTTTTTCTATAGGTTTAGTTATTATTTAGATTCAAACATCCAATAGAAATCATGACTATAATAATCGGATCTAGAATGATGCCTAATTTTGATTCGTGTCTATCCTTTTGTCTAATCTAAATTGCTTACACCTATGAGACTATTGTTGTAACGACCCGGATTTTCGGCGACTTTGGTTATCGACATAAGCTCGATGTCGATAACCAAAACATCGAAAAATCCCAGTAATTAATGAAAGAAATTAGAGGGTGAGAATAGATAAGATAGAAACTTAGAATAGAAGAAGAAGAAGAACACAACATCAGAGTAACACGAACCTCACAGCGGAACGAATAACATATAATAGATAACATAACTTTGAAATATAACAGTTATACAATAGCACTTATCAGAGTACAACACTTACAACACAGCGGAAATAAACTATAGCTATATGATTCTGAAGCCTCCTGCTCTAGCTCTTCAATGTATCTGCAAATCCCGACTACTTGACTGCCCGTACAAATTTAGGCACCCAAGAGTTTAGGGAAAACAACAAAGTAAACTCCGGGTCAGTCATGGGACTGGTATGAGTAAAACAGTTTAAACAGGTATATGAACAAGTAAATGATATCTCATAAGACCACGCCACAGAACGGAACGGGTTTTTCCCTTATGAGAATCCAAAATATCTTTATATCAAAAACCTTTTGATATTATAATAATGTCTATGTACAAATAGATATCAACTAGCAGAAACGCTTTCATCTCACGTTCTACATATATAGTATACAATCAAAATCGCAAGCACGTATTAGATAATGGATTTCCAACTATGACAAGGTATGGAACCACCTTCCGATCAGTTACTCTAGGAACGATACACTGGAGTTCAACAAGAACATCTTGTAACTCAGCCACACATGACCGACCACTCATTTCGCTTGAGTGTATCGAATGTACATCACCAACGGTTGGGATCAGCAACCGTTCCCGTATATATATGGGACAGCATTGATAGATTTTAGAAACAAATGAATATTCTCTAGATAGGTGATTATACACCCTACTTCGGTGCGACTGACTTAGCCATGCTACCTACCCGATTTCTGTCATTTACTGGTTGATGAGGCTAGAAGCTACGCTTTATCATCACATCAGATTCACTTCGAATGCTACATTGTTAGATCCATCGAAAATCACTAATTGACGTCTACAACAGTACATTACGTGTTAGCTAAAGAAGTTTCCTTCTCCGCTTCAACTCTTGGTACGGTTGAAGAAATCAATGTACGTGACCTTTCTGGAAATACTCTGTCAGACATTCATTCATACAAGTCATCCTCATTCACTTAGAATGTCACATCGTCATACCCGCCAAATCACAAATTGACTTATCCAAAAATAACACGGGTATACAGCTAAGAGAAACGAATTCCTCCGCCACCAAACGTGAATACGTTTGAACAGATCAACTTACGCGATCCATTGGATATACTCTGTCAGACCTTCGTCCATACAAGTTGTCCTGGGACTGGACAAACCGAAGGCACTATTCCGTATATCCATCTTAGTCACTGTTATCTAAGACTTATACAACAGCCCTTGCATTTTACTCCGTCTTCAATTATCTTTGGCATATATGATTCGCGACACTTATGCCAATACAGAGTGGTTCTATGGATAATAATCCAACCGGTCTCTCCATATTAACAACGTTAAAATGGTCAAAACTTCGATAGTCTGTGATTTAACTATCAAAGAAAAACTCGTGTGCAAACAATGATATTATTTCCAGATGGAAATTATATCGATCAATCATCAATCACTACCAACCCACAACTATCAGACTCTAACTGTAAACTAATAAGAGAACAACTTCCCAAGTATAAACCCCGAAGGCCGAAACCAACATCAGATCGATACTCAGAAAACTGTTCAACATAATTAATCTCCAGTCAGCTTCTAATTTTGTTTAACTCTATATTCTTTAACTCCATTCACTTAACTCTAACTGTTTACTCTAATCGATTAATTCTAACTGATTAACTCCAACTGGTTAACTCTACCTAATTAACTCTACTGAACTGGTTAACTCTACTGAACTGGTTAACTCTATTCAACTAACTCGACTCGACTAACCCCTTTCGAATAACATATTCGATTAACTAACTTTCGAATACCATATTCGATTAACTCCTTTCGAATGTCTATATTCGATTAACTAACTTTTGAATACCATATTCGATTACTAACTTTCGAATACCATATTCGATTACTAACTTCGAATACCATATTCGATTAACTCCTTTTTAACAACGTTTTATTCATTTGAAAAGATTTACTTTTAAATAACGGTTCTATACTTTAAAAATGATTTACTTTTTATAATGTTCCCTTTCCAATTCTATTTGTAAATGGTTTACAAATATTTCCTTTCCAAATTTATTCTTGAAATATTCTAACTCCTTAAATTCCCGGGAAAATTTGCCATAACCTCCTTTGTATCGGGAGCATCGAGAAAATCCCCAAACTCACCACACAGGCCTTTCCATTCGAAAAGAAATGTTTAGAATTTATTTCCTTTTCAAATATCTCCTATTTATAAATATTCCAATTTATAAACATTTCTTATTTATAAATATTCCACTTTGTAAATATCTCTTATTTATAAATATCCCATTTTATAAATATGCTATTTTCAATATCACTTTGAAAATTCCCTTATCTACATTCTGGTATGTTATGGTATTCAATCATATCAAATCATGATGTTCAATATCGTCCAAGCACATATAATCGCCCACAGATTTTATATCACATCATATAACAATATATGAAAAACAATAAAATAACTGTTGAGGAATCCAGTCGGATTCCTCCAACCTGTTTCCCTGCATCCACAGATGTTACACAACATGATTGTCATCACTTTCAGTTCAATATAAATTATTTTGATAATCAGAATCAATATATAACTGTTTATATATTATATATATATATAATATTTCATTAACTGACTAGAAGTTCAATCAAACAGTCAACACACAATCAAACAGACAATTTCTAATAGTTCTAAAAATACAACATGAAATTATAAACTGTTCGGAGTTGGTGAGATTTACTCACCTTGTCCGTAATCGTTAACCAACGATTTACGGTTGTTGATTCTGATCACACAATTTATTTTGTAATAAATTTAGACGAGCTTCATATCCATTCCAAACCAGTTCCAAAATATTCCACTCGAAAATACGATTTCATCGATGCCTTGTTTATCCGATTCTGATGATAGATATACAAGTTATTAACATTTTAAGATAATACAAATTAATTTAATAATTAACTAATTACCTTAACTTAATTAATTTCTCTTATCTAAAATTAATTAACCTTAAGTGTGCATGATTAACTTAAGTATATTTGACTAACCTAACATATGAATTAACTTCCTAAGTAAAATTTAATTAACTTACGGATAAATAGATTAACCTAAGTGTAAGTTATCTTAAGTATAAATTAATTAATTCTTTAACTAATTACTAATTAACAATATTAGTGACTAATTACATTTGGTTCCATAACAAGGCTGACCCAATTTATAACTTACAATGCTTTCGTTTGTTTCATAACACAGTAACTCGATCATCATTTTTCTTCTCCACTGTAATTTTCACAACCTTCTTCACTGAATATAAAATTCGTTAACTCCAGTTTCCACTTCTTCTATCCATTTCAGACTTTGATCCAACCATCACTAGCTACTCGAGCTCACTGCCTTTCTTTCTTCCTCATCTTTGAAGACCGCGACTACAGGAACCAATCGAACCACCATTTTCCACGATTCCAAATCATGCTTCTCCTTTCCTACTTCATCGATCTACAAACTACACCTCCCTCATGGTTCTAGTCGGAATCTCCATCTACCAGCACTCAAAGCCTCACGCTCGATCGCAGATTGAAGACGCGACACCCAATCTCTGCTACAGGCCATCGAACCAAAACAGCACCGAATCCTCCCACAACATGCCTACAACCTCGAAATCACTCCAGCATCCCAAACATACCACCCAAATTACTCAGAGTTGCTTGCGTTTTCAACAGGGTCGAACCCTAGCATCCCTGTTCGAACGCGACCCTACAACGATGACGATCGAACCCTACCATTCTTACATCAATTTAAAGAGGAAATCAAGAGAAGTCCGAATATAAAATCAATGGATTTTATAAACTTTGATTTGAATTTAGGAGGATGGAAAACTTTTACTGAAACAAGAAAAAGAACGGCGGCTTGAATTTTTTTTTTGAGATCCAAAAGAATGCTTTAGGTCTTAAGGGAGAAATAGTTAAGGCCTATTTATAGGGAGATGATTTTTAGATATTTGTAGGAAAAATATCTAGATATTTTGTTAATATACTTTAATATTATATTCATTTTGTCTTCTAAAAATTCGTGTGATCACACACGATACCCAAAAATCACGAAACTGGACATGCAGCTACTGTTCTACATTACGGTCCCAACGAAACTGGTTTCGTCGAATTCCGACTCCGTATGCTCACACAGCGTATTTTTAACTGTCAAAATACTGACTATTTTACACTCTAAAAATCCGTACAGCCACACAGTGACTCTAAAAATCACGAAACTGGAAATCTAACAACTATTTGATATTGCGGATCCAACAAAACAGGTTTCGTCGAATTCCGACTTCGTATGCTCACACAACGTATTTTTAACGCTCTGAATGACCCATTTAAATATATAAATATATTTAAATATAATTAAATTAAATATAAATAAATTTATATTATCATATATATTCACACCAGAATATCATACAGCTCCAGGGTAATTATATATTCGATATTCCAAGTCCAGATTGAATCGATATTCAATTTACATTGAAAAATCCTATTATAACGTATATAAAGCGTTGCAAATTATAAAGGAGTTCTACAATGATTTTTCTGAAATTTGATTTGGACGTAAATCAAAATTTACACGACGAAACCCCGATTTTTCTCTTCCACTAGAAAGATATACTCCACCGGCTCCACACGTTTCTTGTTTCACAGAAATCCGGCTTAAAATGAATCCTGTACATTCAGTTGAAGTTCAAATCGCCAAATAGCGAACTACCGTGCCATTTCGAGCTCGTTTATAAATATATTATAAACTATACGTTCAACTGTCGTCGATTCAATATAATCATTATTATATTTCGAATCGAAACTCCACCAAATCTCGTATGCTATTCAATTCACATGATATTGTGAATTTCACTATTTCCGACTATTTCGACATTATAATATATTATTATATTATAATTATTAATTAAATATTCAATATTATTAAATTTAACGATCATTAACTTCTCTAAATCACCAATTATATAATTAAATAAATTAATTATATATCTCTAAAAATGTGGGTCATTACATTCTTCCCCACTTAAAATAATTCCGTCCTCGAAATTGCTAAGTTAGAGGACGACCCTGTCTATTGGAGTTCCTAAGATTTGTTTACCCCATATTTCTGATTTTAACTGAACCAATTAATATCGACTAAAATATTTATTCATTCCGACTAACTAAAATTTTCAAGAATTCTGAAAATTTTCTAACACTTTAAACTTTCGAAAAATTTCGCCAGCACCTTCTTTGTACTGGTCAATAGCTCAAACTCCAACTCGCCTCTCTGGGCCATCTCCAACCCAAAAGAAAATAAAAACGCCAAACGGCTTGCCAATTCGGCTCATAAATTCCAAATTCATATAAAATATAAACTTGTACCTTTTTGTTGGGCATATCATTATATCCCTACCACTTCCATATGTTATCAACTCAGCATATACCAGTGTTATCTCAATCAAATTCCAATCAGTTCATATCCTCAAATCCAAACCGAATTTTATTCGAACCCCAATATCAAATTTCAAATTCTTAACTCATCAACCCAATTCCATAACAGATTATTCTCTAATCCAATTCAATTCTATTTAACTATGTTCAAGTTAAATTTCAATTTAATTTTACCATCTCATTTTATTTAACTTCATTAGTTAAATTTTAATTTCTAGAACTTAAATTCCTGGGTAAATTTCAAATCAATTTGAAATCATACTGCCAATTCAAAACCTTTGAGTTTCTAAACACTTGTTTTCTCAAAACAATTCAAATCAAAATCTGTGGTAGTAATCCACTACTTAGAACTCGAAAATTACACCGATGATATTGCGCAGTCATCATCGGAATTATTTTCCAACGACCCAAGTGATTTTCAATACTATATCATTTTCAAAACCATTACTAAATACTTCCATTTGAAAACATTTCAAAATCTCCCAGGAACTTAAAATTTCCTTATTTTAATTCCAAATTTGATTTAAATTAATCTTTAATTCATCTTATTTCATATACTTTACTTATATGATTCTGATTGGTTATATATAACCATTTCACTTTATAATCTCATTCGATTATAATCACAACCAATATATATAATATATGATAATATATTACATATCCATACTGTGTCGGTCCATCGTATTCAAGTATTTATTTACTCCTACCGATACAGTGGATCAAACTGATCGACCAGAACTCATAAACAACTCAGCCAATGAATCTCAATAATATAAAACCATTTTTATATCAAATACAAATACGCACTCGTATATATACACTCAACTCAATCTAGGGTATGACTAACCCTATCTCTACCGAGTCACGCCACAGAGCCAAGTAATTCTTAACTTAAGCTCTGATACCAACTGTAACGACCCGGATTTTCGGCGACTTTGGTTATCGACATAAGCTCGATGTCGATAACAAAAACATCGAAAAATCCCGGTAATTAATGAAAGAAATTAGAGGGTGAGAATAGATAAGATAGAAACTTATAATAGAAGAAGAAGAAGAAGAACACAACATCAGAGTAACACGAACCTCACAGCGGAACGAATAACATATAATAGATAACATAACTTTGAAATATAACAGTTATGTATACAATAGCACTTATCAGAGTACAACACTTACAACACAGCGGAAATAAACTATAGCTATATGATTCTGAAGCCTCCTGCTCCAGCTCTTCAATGTATCTGCAAATCCCTACTACTTGACTGCCCGTACAAATTTAGGCACCCAAGAGTTTAGGGAAAACAACAAAGTAAACTCCGGGTCAGTCATGGGACTGGTATGAGTAAAAAAGTTTAAAGTATATGAACAAGTAAACGATATCTCATAAGACCACGCCGCAGAACGGAACGGGTTTTTCCCTTATGAGAATCCAAAATATCTTTATATCAAAAACCTTTTGATATTATAATAATGTCTATGTACAAATAGATATCAACTAGCAGAAACGCTTTCATCTCACGTTCTACATATATAGTATACAATCAAAATCGCAAGCACGTATTAGATAATGGATTTCCAACTATGATAAGGTATGGAACCACCTTCCGATTAGTGTACTCTAGGAACGATACACTGGAGTTCAACAAGAACATCTTGTAACTCAGCCACACATGACCGACCACTCATTTTGCTTGAGTGTATCGAATGTACATCAACAAAGGTTGGGATCAGCAACCGTTCCCGTATATATATGGGACAGCATTGATAGATTTTAGAAACAAATGAATATTCTCTAGATAGGTGATTATACACCCTACTTCGGTGCGACTGACTTAGCCATGCTGCCTACCCGATTTCTGTCATTTACTGGTTGATGAGGCTAGAAGCTACGCTTTATCATCACATCAGATTCACTTCGAATGCTACATTGTTAGATCCATCGAAAATCACTAATTGACGTCTACAATAGTACATTACGTGTTAGCTAAAGAAGTTTCCTTCTCCGCTTCCACTCTTGGTACGGTTGAAGAAATCAATGTACGTGACCTTTCTGGAAATACTCTGTCAGACATTCATTCATACAAGTCATCCTCATTCACTTGGAATGTCACATCGTCATACCCGCCAAATCACAAATTGACTTATCCAAAAATAACACGGGTATACAGCTAAGAGAAACGAATTCCTCCGCCACCAAACGTGAATACGTTTGAACAGATCAACTTACGCGATCCATTGGATATACTCTGTCAGACCTTCATCCATACAAGTTGTCCTGGGACTGGACAAACCGAAGGCACTATTCCGTATATCCATCTTAGTCACTGTTATCTAAGACTTATACAACAGCCCTTGCATTTTACTCCGTCTTCAATTATCTTTGGCATATATGATTCGCGATGCTTATGCCAATACAGAGTGGTTCTATGGATAATAATCCAACCGGTCTCTCCATATTAACAACGTTAAAATGGTCAAAACTTCGATAGTCTGTGATTTAACTATCAAAGAAAAACTCGTGTGCAAACAATGATATTATTTCCAGATGGAAATTATATCGATCAATCATCAATCACTACCAACCCACAACTATCAGACTCTAACTGTAAACTAATAAGAGAACAACTTCCCAAGTATAAACCCCGAAGGCCGAAACCAACATCAGATCGATACTCAGAAAACTGTTCAACATAACTAATCTCCAGTCAGCTTCTAATTTTGTTTAACTCTATATTCTTTAACTCCATTCACTTAACTCTAACTGTTTACTCTAATCGATTAATTCTAACTGATTAACTCCTACTGGTTAACTCTACCTAATTAACTCTACTGAACTGGTTAACTCTACTGAACTGGTTAACTCTATTCAACTAACTCGACTCGACTAACCCCTTTCGAATAATATATTCGATTAACTAACTTTCGAATACCATATTCGATTAACTCCTTTCGAATGTCTATATTCGATTAACTAACTTTCGAATACCATATTCGATTACTAACATTCGAATACCATATTCGATTACTAACTTCGAATACCATATTCGATTAACTCCTTTTTAACAACATTTTATTCATTTGAAAAGATTTACTTTTAAATAACGATTCTATACTTTAAAAATGATTTCCTTTATATAATGTTCCCTTTCCAATTCTATTTGTAAATGGTTTACAAATATTTCCTTTTCAAATTTATTCTTGAAATATTCTAACTCCTTAAATTCCCGGGAAAATTCGCCATAACCTCCTTTGTATCGGGAGCATCGAGAAAATCCCCAAACTCGCCACACAGGCCTTTCCATTCAAAAAGAAATGTTTTGAATTTATTTCCTTTTCAAATATCTCATATTTATAAATATTCCAATTTATAAACATTTCATATTTATAAATATTCCACTTTGTAAATATCTCTTATTTATAAATATCCCATTTTATAAATATGCTATTTTCAATATCACTTTGAAAATTCCCTTATCTACATTCTGGTATGTTATGGTATTCAATCATATCAAATCACGATGTTCAATATCGTCCAAGCACATATAATCGCCCACAGATTTTATATCACATCATATAACAATATATGAAAAACAATAAAATAACTGTTGAGGAATCCAGTCGGATTCCTCCAACCTGTTTCCCTGCATCCAAAGATGTTACACAACATGATTGTCATCACTTTCAGTTCAATATAAATTATTTTGATAATCATAATCAATATATAACTGTTTATATATTATATATATATTTAAATATATAATATTTCATTAACTGACTAGCAGTTAAATCAAACAGTCAACACACAATCAAACAGACAATTTCTAACAGTTCTAAAAATACAACATGAAATTATAAACTGTTCAGAGTTGGTGAGATTTACTCACCTTGTCCGTAACCGTTAACCAATGATTTACGGTTGTTGATTCTGATCACACAATTTATTTTGTAATAAATTTAGACGAGCTTCATATCCATTCCAAACCAGTTCCAAAATATTCCACTCGAAAATACGATTTCGTCGATGCCTTGTTTATCCGGTTCTGATGATAGATATACAAGTTATTAACATTTTAAGATAATACAAATTAATTTAATAATTAACTAATTACCTTAACTTAATTAATTTCTCTCATCTAAAATTAATTAACCTTAAGTTTGCATGATTAACTTAAGTATATTTGACTAACCTAACATATGAATTAACTTCCTAAGTAAAATTTAATTAACTTACGGATAAATAGATTAACCTAAGTATAAGTTATCTTAAGTATAAATTAATTAATTCTTTAACTAATTACTAATTAACAATATTAGTGACTAATTACATTTGGTTCCATAACAAGGCTGACCCAATTTATAACTTACAATGCTTTCGTTTGTTTCATAACACAGTAACTCGATCATCATTTTTCTTCTCCACTGTAATTTTCACAACCTTCTTCACTGAATATAAAATTCGTTGACTCCAGTTTCCACTTCTTTTATCCATTTCAGACTTTGATCCAACCATCACTAGCTACTCGAGCTCACTGCCTTTCTTTCTTCCTCATGTTTGAAGACCGCGACTACAGGAACCAATCGAACCTCCATTTTCCACGATTCCAAATCATGCTGCTCCTTTCCTACTTCATCGATCTACAAACTACACCTCCCTCATGGTTCTAGTTGGAATCTCCATCTACCAGCACTCAAAGCCACACGCTCGATCGTGGATTGAAGACGCGACACCCAATCTCTACTACAGGCCATCGAACCAAAACAGCACTGAATCCTCCCACAACATGCCTACAACCTCGAAATCACTCCAGCATCCCAAACATACCACCCAAATTACTCAGAGTTGCTTGCGTTTTCAACAGGGTCGAACCCTAGCATCCCTGTTCGAACGCGACCCTACAACGACGACGATCGAACCCTACCATTCTTACATCAATTTAAAGAGGAAATCAAGAGAAGTCCGAATATAAAATCAATGGATTTTATAAACTTTGATTTGAATTTAGGAGGATGGAAAACTTTTACTGAAACAAGAAAAAGAACGGCGGCTTGATTTTTTTTTTTTAGATCCAGAAGAATGCTTTAGGTCTTAAGGGAGAAATAGTTAAGGCCTATTTATAGGGAGATGATTTTTAGATATTTGTAGGAAAAATATCTAGATATTTTGTTAATATACTTTAATATTATATTCATTTTGTCTTCTAAAAATTCGTGTGATCACACACGATACCCAAAAATCACGAAACTGGACATGCAGCTACTGTTCGACATTACGGTCCCAACGAAACAGGTTTCGTCGAATTCCGACTCCGTATGCTCACACAGCGTATTTTTAACTGTCAAAATACTGACTGTTTTACACTCTAGAAATCCGTACAGCCACACAGTGACTCTAAAAATCATGAAACTGGAAATCTAACAACTATTTGATATTGCGGATCCAACAAAACTGGTTTCGTCGAATTCCGACTTCGTATGCTCACACAGCGTATTTTTAACGCTCTGAATGACCCATTTAAATATATAAATATATTTAAATATAATTAAATTAAATATAAATAAATTTATATTATCGTATATATTCACACCAGAATTTCATACAACTCTAGGGTAATTATATATTCGATATTCCAAGTCCAGATTGAATCGATATAAAATTTACATTGAAAAATCCTTTTATAACGTATATAAAGCGTTGCAAATTATAAAGGAATTCTACAGCGATTTTTCTGAAATTTGATTTGGACGTAAATCAAAATCTACACGACAAAATCCCGATTTTTCTTTTCCACTAGAAAGATATACTCCACCAGCTCCACACGTTTCTTGTTTCACAGAAATCCGGCTTAAAATGAATCCTGTACATTTAGTTGAAGTTCAAATCGCCAAATAGCGAACTGCCGTGCCATTTCGAGCTCGTTTATAAATATATTATAAACTATACGTTCAACTGTCGTCGATTCAATATAATCGTTATTATATTTCGAATCGAAACTCCACCAAATCTCGTATGCTATTCAATTTACATGATATTGTGAATTTCACTATTTCCGACTATTTCGACATTATAATATATTATTATATTATAATTATTAATTAAATATTCAATATTATTTAATTTAACGATCAATAACTTCTCTAAATCACCAATTATATAATTAAATTAATTAATTATATATGTCTAAAAATGCGGGTCATTACAATTGTGATTAATGTATTGGAAACTATCATGCCAATGAGACTGTTGGACTGACATAATAGAACCTATCATGCCTATGAGACTGTTGGACTGACATAAATGAACCTATCATGCCTGTGAGACTATTGTGATTGATAGGATGGAACTTTTCATGTTGTACAACCTATGCCTATGAGACTATTGTGATTTATCAAATGGGACTTATCATGTTGTACATTAAATTAGTTATTCTCTTTAAGTCCAATTCTATCTAATCTTTATACCTATGGTGTGAATTGCTTATCTTGTCTACAAATAGCGTTAATGTACAACATTGAAACATGATTCTTGAATTTGGTACATCTTTACATGCCTTTTTTTTCGTATGACAATTCTTATACTCCTTCTCTATTTTTCTCTTTATTACTTGCTTTGTGGATACTAAGTTCATTCAGAACTTAGATTGAATCTCGTTGTACGTGCGATTATAATGCAGGGAAAGTTGGGTATAATTTAATTTAGTAAATTTTGGGCATAGCTTGGGAATGTGGCATAAACTTGTATTTACTAGACTTGTGGAACATTTGACACATAGATTTGGACACATATGACAAATATGAAAATTGGCTAAAGATGAACATGCCTAACCCGAGGTTAGATTGAGTTGCGGTGTAAGAGTGCCCGGAACTGCCCGGCACATCCAGGTACCGCAATAATATAAATCTAATGTGAAAGGTTAGCTCATTAAGCCCCAAAAACCCAAGGTTAGATTGAGTTGCGGTGTAAGACTGCCTGGAACCGCCGGCACATCTAGCGATCACAACAATATAGATTTAATGTGAGAGGTCGGTGCTTTAATGAATGAATTAAAGCTAAGGAATAGACAGGCTAAGAATGGTAGGGTTAAGTTAATTTAGGCAACACTTAACCAATACAACATGTTAGCAAAACAGATGGGTGAGGTTAGGTAAATTTTGAGAACACTTAACTATTATAACATGTTGATTAGGAAACCTTAGTAATGGAGACCCATTTCAGTAGTAACCCACATAGATGTATCACGGTACCCTGAACTAGGCATGGTGGGGCACGATTACTGGGCTGATTATAAGCGATCAAAATAGCGGTGGGGGTGTAGCAGTGTAGTTCCGACGGAGTATGGGCGTGCACGTACTCCGGAGTGGAAAAGCAGGAACTGGGCATCAGTAGTATACACTGTGCATCTTGAATTTGTGTTAGGTTGCCACCATAGGAATGATACACCCCACGGTGGGACTAGCACAGGTATCTACAATCGAGTCGGGCCGAATGACACAAGTAAGAAATGCATGCGAGTAGAAGCCAATCGGGAAAGGGATCACTTTGTTATGAACACATGATGGTAGTTGAAACATTCGTAGCAGGTGCAGAGAAATGGAAATGAGTGCGATAAGTATATTCAGTTTATCTTGCCTTATCTTATGTTATTTTATTTCTATGGTATTGTCCTATGTTCAGTTTATTCATGTCATGATCGTTTTACCTGTTTACGTGATGAATAATCACTGGACTTACCAGACTTATGTCTGACCTATTTTCTTTCATCTTCTTTTCTTCCGTTTCCCCTACCCCCCACCCCCTAGGTCCGCATAGAGGGAACACTTCAGCTTAGTGCAGACCTTTTCCAGTTTGAAGAGAGTAGATGTATTGCTTGGATTCTCTCTTCTTGGCCTATGGCTGTGGTTACACTTTTATTGGGGATATATGATGCTTTACTACTTTTTTATTCTTCTTTATGTACTTGGAGTTTTAAATCAAGACATATGTTTCACTGTAATAATTTAGAAGTTGGGTTTTGAGACAATGCTTGCAATGTTTTGACTTAACCACGCTATTTATGAAATGATTTCAGTTTTACGCTGTTTATATATCTGTCTTGTAAATTATCTGTGTCTTTTACCTAAAATGCTTCACCAAAATTAATGCATTCCCTTTGTGAGTGACCTTAACGGAGGTGGGGTGTTTCACTTGGTATCAGAGCGATGGTTTACCATATCAGATAAAAGTTTTTGAAAACTATTTTTCAGAAAGAAATTTAAAGCAACATTTTCAAGAAAAGTATTAGTTTATTTTAAAGGCATAATCCCCAAAGGCATATGCATTATCTTTCTATCCTTTGTTTTGAACCTTTTCATTTCAGCATGTCTGGGGATCTTAATGTTCTCGAGGGAGTACCGATACCTAGCTGGTTTAGAAGGTATCTAGAGGCTAGGGCTAATGACGTAGGCCCAGCAGACGTTCTTCCTTTCCCAACTACAGCCGTTCCTCCTCCTCTTCCTCCGCGGGTGAATGCTTTCTCGAAGATATGTAGGGACATTCGAGCTATGGGTGGAAAGAACTTTAATGGGACTGAGTCATTTGTGGAAGAAAGAAACTGGCTCAAGGAAACAGAAGATTTGTTTGTTATCTTCGAAGTGCATGGACGATAGGCAGAAGATACAATTGTCTATGGTTATTTAAGGACGAAGCCTCTTACTGGTGGGAAGTTACTAATGTGGAGAGACCATTTGAAACTTGGGAGGATTTCAGAAGGAGATTTGAAACGAAGTTCCTCTCGCAAGCTGAACGAAGCCTACAGATAGAGAAGTTCTTAGCACTCAAACAGGGAAACCTATCAGTTAAGGAATACATCAACAAATTCAACCAGCTGGCTAGATTCGGACTGGAGTTGGTAAACACTCCACATAAAAAGGCTCTCCGTTTTGTGAAAGGGTTGAATGTACCGCTGCACAGCCTAGCTATGTCCCATATACCTATGGGTGCGATTTTTGAGAGACTGGTGGACATGGCACTTTTACAGGAGGAAGACAAGGGTGGCAAGAAAGAGGCACAGGTGGATGAACCTCTAGACAAGAAAGTGGAGGGTTCGCAGAATAAGAAGACGGATTCTAAGAAAGGCGGGAAGAATAACAAACCCCATGATAAGAGAAAGTGTAAATTTTGTGGCACACCTGGACATCTGATTAAGGACTGTAAAAAGAAGAAAAGGAAGATGGGTGGTTGCTTTCAATGCGGCGAGACAGGGTATATGGCTAAGGATTTCCCAAAAAGGCAAGGGCAAGGGTAGAGGACTGGACCCACTTCTGGAGGACAAATTCACGCTCTCATGGCACCTCCGCAAGAAAGAGGTAGAAATATTTCTGTTGAGAGTTTAGTTTATCTTTCTGATCATCCAGTTCGTACTATTTTTTATTATGGCGCATCGCACTCTTTTATATCTACTTCTTTAGTTGAATCCTGCACCTAGATACCAGTATAGTAGAGGATCCCATGGTTGTTTCAAATCCAATTGGGGGCTCGGCTTATTTGTCCATGATTTGTTTGGATTTGGAAATTTCTATTCTAAGCGTTGGGTTTAGATGTAATGCTTATGTTTTGGGTTTCACGGGCTATGGGTTGATTCTAGGGATGGATTGGTTATCCAGTAACGGTGCCATCCTCGATTGTGAAAAGAGAGTGGTTAGACTTGTGACTCACCTCGGTAACACTCTCGAAATCTCTTGTAATCCCATGAATTCTGTTACGCTTAGTTACCTAGAATCTCTTGATGCGTCTATTGAAAACTTGTAATCTGTTAGAGTGGTCCATGAATACTCAGATGTCTTTGAAGAGGTGAAGGGTTTACCTCCGAAGCAAGAGATAGACTTCCGCATATACCTTGTTGATAACACAAAACCTATTTCTTTACCCATTAGACACATGGCTCCAAGGGAAAGGAAAGAGCTCAGCAAGCAAGTTAAATAGTTGATTGAAAAGGGGTTCATAAGGCGGAGTATTTCTGAATGGAGTGCTCCAGTGGTTTTTGCAACCAAAGCAGATGGTTCACTTCACCTGTGCGTGGACTATAGGGAGCTAAACAAATTGACCAAGAAGAATAGGTACCCCACTTCCTAGAATATATGACTTGTTCGACCAGCTAGTAGGTGCCTCAGTTTTCTCCCAACTAGATCTGGCCATCGGATTTCATCAGCTAAGAGTGGATGAGGACAACATAGATAAGACTGCGTTCAGGACCCCGGATGATTTCTTCGAATGGCTTGTCATGCCTTTTGGCTTGAAAAACGCACCTGCCTACTTCGTAGAATTGATGAGTAGGGTGTTCAGAGAGTTCCTTAATAAATTTGTAGCGGTCTTCGTGGATGACATTTTGATTTTCTCAAAAGGTGAGGAAGAACATGCTTTGCATTTAAGGGAGGTCATGGATACTCTTCTTGCACATCAGCTAAAAGAAAAATTCTCCAAATGCCATTTTTGGAGAGAAGAAGTAAGGTTTCTTGGACATGTAGTGTCCAAAGAGGGGATAGCTGTGGATCCTGCAAAAGTAGTTGCGATGCAAGATAGGAAGATCGCACGGAATGCAACCGAAGTATGAAGTTTTCTCGGGCTGGTAGGCTTTTACAGAAAGTTCATTAAAGACTTTGCGAAGATCTCAACCCCACTTACTAGGTTGAAAAAGAAGAACCTAACTTTTGCTTGGGATTTGGATTGCGATGTTGCTTTCCAACAACTGAAAAGGGCTCTAACAACAGCCCCGGTTCTGACATTGCCTGATGGGAGTAAGATGTTTACGGTATACACAGACGCATGAAGTAAAGGATTGGGCGCTGTCTTGATGGAAGTGGGCAGAGTAGTTTGTTATGGAGGAAGGCAGTTGAAGGTACATGAGAAAAACTATCTAACTCATGATTTAGAACTAGCTGCCATTGTTTTTGCTCTTAAGTCATGGCATCTTTACCTGCTAGGAGAAAGGTTTGAATTGTTTACTGATTATAAATGGTTAGAGTACCTTTTCTCATAGAAAGATCTTAACTTAAGGCAACAAAGGTGGATGGAATTTCTTGCTTCATACAATTTTGAGATTTCTTATACCCCTGGCAAGGGAAATGTGGTAGCAGACGCCTTAAGTAGGAAAAAGCTGACTTTAAGTCCTCTCTTTGTAGAAAGGCAAAGCTTGGAGTATATAGCAAACTTTGACTTTAGACCCTCCTTTGACTTTGTACCTAGTTTGTTAGCATCGCTAGAGGTGCGACCTACTCTTTTGGACTCAATAGGAAACACACAACGTGAAGACCCTCAGCTAGTTAATGTGATGGATAAGCTAATTAGAGGGAGACTTCTAGTCACCCCAATAGATACTCCATCGATGACAAGGGTTGGTTGAGATGAGATGGAAGACTATGCGTCCCACAAGCACGGGATTTGGTGAAGGCCGTTCTCGAAGAGGCACACCATTCTAAGTTGACCATACACCCAGGTGGGGACAAGATGTATAAAGACATAAAAAGGGTTTTCTTCTGGAATGGCATGAAGAAGGATGTAGCTAAGTGTGTTTTGAATGCTTGATACGCCAGCAAGTCAAGGCAGAGCAGAACAAGCCTGGTGGTCTGCTTCATCCTCTGGAAGTCCCAGAGTGGAAATGGGATAGCATTTCAACAAACTTTATTGATGGGTTGCCTAGGTCAAGAAGGGGAAATACCAGTATTTGGGTAATAGTGGACAGGCTCACTAAAAGCGCTCACTTCATACCTGTTAAGAGCAGGAGGACGGCCTCATCGTTAACATCCATTTATCTTAAAGAGGTAGTTCGACTGCATGGAATACCCTCCAGCATACTCAGTGATCGAGACCCTATCAATACGAGCGAGTTTTGGAAGAGTTTGCAAGAGGCTGTAGGCACACAACTATGCTTAAGCATTGCTTATCACCCTCAAACCGATGGTTAGACGGAAAGGGTGAACAGAGTATTAGAAGATCTCTCGAGATTGTGCATTCTTGATTTTGGGGGAACATGGGAGGATCACCTTCCTTTGGTGGAGTTTGCCTACAACAATAGCTACCAAGCCACCATAGGCATGGCACCCTTTGAGGCTTTATATGGAAGACCATGTCGATCACCAACTTGTTGGTGGGAGTCTACAGACAAGCTCGTACTTGGGTCTGACATGATCAGAGAAACTTCAGAGAAGGTGGACCTGATACGAAGACGAACGAAGACCGCACAAGATAGACAGAAGTCCTACACTGATAAAAGAAGGACCGACCTTGAGTTTGAGGTTGGGGATAGAGTTTTTATTAAAGTATCTCCTTTGAAGAATGTCGTTTGCTTTGGGTCCATAGGAAAATTGGCACCAAGATTTGTAGGGCCATTTCCTATCATTGAGAGGATTGGGAAGATGGCTCATAAAGTGGAGCTGCCCGAAAGATTGGCTGGAGTATATAATGTCTTTCATGTCTCTCATCTACGAAAGTGCTTACATGAGTCTGCGGAAGTTGTGGAGCCAAGCATACTAGAAGAAATAGAAGTAGAACGAGAAGCAACGATGAGAAGAGTTCCTACTCGTATCTTGGGTACAGAAGTTAAAAAGCTAGGTAATTGTGAGGTCAAGCTAGTTAAAGTACAATGGAGTGATGCTGAGGAAGACGCGACGTGGGAGATTGAGGACAAGATACACGCAGCCTACCCTTATCTTTTGGAGGGTACATTCTTGATCTCTTTTTCCAAAAGTTTATGCACGCTTGTATCTATCTCTTAAGTATATCTCCTCGGTCCTATTCTTGATCCTTAGGTAGAAACCAATGGATGCAAAGATGTATTTGAAAAATGTTATGATTGATGGTTGCAAGTGGTTGCTGGTGGTTGCTCGTGGATGCATATACATACACACTAGGTACTAGATCAGC
The DNA here is from genome assembly GCA_030737875.1 of Allium sativum. Lineage (NCBI taxonomy): Eukaryota > Viridiplantae > Streptophyta > Magnoliopsida > Asparagales > Amaryllidaceae > Allium > Allium sativum. The sequence continues at coordinate 776,803,231 of CM060909.1, forward strand.
TCAGTCACTTTCATATTGCATATGCATATATGAATTTATATATAGGGATAATTGCATACATGATGGACTCATAGCACTATCATGATTCGCATCAAGGAGGTCAACTGAATCAGTAGACCACCTGATTTTGCATTAGATAAGGACATATACATACACTATGCATATGATCGTGAAAGCATTAGAAACCTTTTAAGGACAATGGATGCCTGTGATTTATGGTTGAGTAGATGGATGTTGGATGTTAGGATACATTCTTCTTAACTAAGACATTTCGGGGACGAAATCCTTTAAGGATGGGAGAATGTAACACCCCGTATTTTCTGTGAATATTAAAATTAACAAATCAAAGAACACTTAAATTTTAGAAGAATAATTAAGGGAAACGGGTTACGCTATTGCGTTCGTCTCGGAATTCTGCTTGAGATAGAGTTTGAATTTGCGTGAATCGGACTCCGTACGTATAAGTTATGGAGTTCAAAAGATTTCAAGAATAAACAGAAAATAATAATTAAATAATAAATCTAGTTCAAAATTCAAACAGAACAAGATAAGCGGGAAAATTCCCACTTAGGGTATCGACCCCTCCCAAGGGGGAGTCGACATAGGTGTCGACCCCCTCTGTAGGGAGTCGACCCCCTCTGTAGGGAGTCGACCCCATTGAGATCTACTTCCTATGAAGAATTTTATTAGCTCTGAGCTGATGTGGCCTTCCCTGATAGGCCAATGACTAATTTCTGAGGTGATAGGGCTTATGTGTCGTGCTATGGTTGGCTGGATGACAATCTCTTTGGTTTGATGGCTTGGATTTTTCCTAGACTAATGTAACACCCTGTATTTTCTATGTTTATTAAAGTAACGAGTTAAAGAATACCTAATTGTAAAATTATGAATTAAGGGAAACGGGTTATGCCATTGCATTCGTCTCAGAATTCTGCTTGAGATAGAGTCCGAGTTTGTGTGAATCGGACTCCGTATGAAGAAGTTATGGAGTTCAGAAGATTTCATGTTTAAACAGAAAATTATATAATTTAATAATTAAATAAACAAAACAGTTCGAATTTTAAAATCATGTAAATCAGCTGGGCGGAAAAATTCCCACCCATAGGGGTCGACCCCCCAAGAGTGGTGTCGACTGGGGTGTCGACCCCCCTCGCCCAGATCCAAACAGTGACGATTTCTGACTTGTTGCTGAGTCACTAGGGCATAAGTGGCAATTTTTTGATAGCTCTATCTAGTCTGGACGGTTCTGATTGCCCCTAGGTTGATCTAACGGCTCACATAAGTCTAAACCTCTATAAAAGCAACCCCAATCCTTAACCCTAAACCACACAATTTCATTCCAAGGATCCACCATGTTGTCCATGGTCAACCTAGCATAGCCACCATTCTTCCCCAACTAGGAAGCAAACTAGAAAGAAAGTCAGAAGCTACGAATCAAATCTAAATTAGAAAATCGATAGTCTACATCAAGTGATTTCTTTTCAGTTTCAGAAAACAGATCCCTGAAAACAAGATTTTTTCTTTGTTTGTAAGTCATGTTATTATTTAGATGTAAACAATTAAAAGTCGTGATTTGAAATAAAATGAAACTAGAGCTATGTCTAGTTGTAAGATAACGGTGATGCTGATTCATGTTTATTCTTGTAATGATTCTATTATATATGCCTATGAGACTATTGTGGTTTATTGGACTTATCATGTTGTATGTTAAACAAATCGTGTATTATATAGATTTGGTAACTCTTTCATGTTATGTTACATGCAAGTTTTTAGGCTAAGTCATATATATGTTTAGATCTACACTCTCCTATGTTTAGATCAATGTTAATTGGATCCAAAATGCAAGTTCACATTTACATGCCTCATTGGATTTGTGTAATTCTATGTAAGTCCCCGTTAATATGCTTAAGATTCATGTTAATTGGATCCAAAATGCAGGTTCACATTTACATGCCTAATTGGATTTGTGTAATTCTATGTAAGTTCCCGTTCATATGCTTAAGATTCATGTTATAATGCAAGTTCATTGTTTTATGCCAAATTTATATAACACAAATTTAGATAGATCCTTATTATTTTATGTTGTAGGAATGGTACATGCTCCTTTCCTTTCCCTTTTGTATATAAGTTAGGCTAAGTTACGAGCCTAACATTCTATGTGAATTTTGCGAACGTATAACGGGGGTAACGTTGGGAAAAAACTTAAATTTCAAATTATTGGCATAGTTTGGCTCATAATCATATAAATGATTAGTGGCATAAATTGGTATAATTTATATACCTAAAAATTATGAACATGATTTAGAGGGTAGATGGGGCATGACTTGAATGGCAATAAATTGTTGATAATTTACATATAAATGTGAAGGGTAAATATGTAAATTAAGTAAAAGACGAATATGCCTAACCTGAGGTTAGATTGAGTTACGGTGTAAGACTGCTCGGAACTGCCCGACACATCCAGCAACCGTAACAATATAGATCTAACGTGAGAGGTTAGCGCATCAAGCCTAAAAGAACCGGAGGTTAGATTGAGTTGCGGTGTAAGTGTAATAACCCAGAAAATACGAGCCAATTTAAAATTTTTAAATTGGTGATTTCAAAGGAATTTGAACAATTGAAATAGAATATTTCAATAAAATAGTGAATTGGAAATAGTGAGTCAGATTGAAAATTTGAATTCAAACTTTGGCTGACTATGCAGGGTGGAGAATATAACGGATTTTAGCGAAACTAAAAATATTTAAATCTGTTAGTCAATTCCTTTCTAACGAAACTGAAAAATCAAAATTTCATAACAGGAATCAAAAGTTATGGCCGAATGAATTTTCAGAAAGGTCGCTATATAGAATATATAGCCCTGGAAAATTGATATTTTGCAAACGACCTCGGAATTCGACGAAACCACTTTTGTTGGGTTCAGGATGTCAAATTATTGCTAGGTTTCAAATTTCATAATTTTTGAAGCTAGTATGTGAGCGTGGCAAAAGAAAATGCGTTTGGTCAATTTCTGTTAAATTGGACCGACCAGAAAATGGCCACTTTTCAAACGATCTCAGAATTCGAGGAAACTAGTTTTTTTGGGACCGTAGCGTCAAAACATAGCTAGATTTATTTTTCTGGAATTTTTCGAATCAGTTTGTGGCCCTGGCAAATTGAAATGTGCGTTCAAAGTTAAAATTAAATGTTTTATACTTTAGTTTGTAAAATAACTGCATGTAACAGTCGAATTGGCCAACGAAACATATCCCATTGTGTCCGAGATGGGGGTATTTAGCTAGGGGCGATAGTCGTTGGGCTTGAAAAGGAGTTCGTTGGTGAAAACCCTAATTTTCTGAAATATATATATTCCGGCGAATCAGAAAATTCCATTCATTATTTAAAAAACAAAAAAAAACAAAAAAAACCCCGTAACCCTCGAACCAACGGCGAAAACCCGTTCTCCCCTTCTCTCCTCCGCCGCCGCCGCTACAGCCACTTCCAACCAACGCCACCACCACCCCTCGACGCGTCTCCGCCCCCTCGTCAGATCCGATCCACCCACGACCGCCATCGACGCCTCCTCTGCCTGAATCGAGCGCCCAAAGTCCACCACTTCCCATCGCCGCCGCCGCTCCGATCTGCCACCGAGCGCCACCAAACCACCACCGATAGGACCGCCACTCGAAGCTCTTCCACGTCTAACCCCCTGATCGTCGTCTAGGTTAGCGGATTTCGCGAAAACCTCAAACCTAGTTTCGAACCAAATAGAAAGGTGAGTCCTTTTTGATATCTGCACTTTGAAAAATCATATCTTTTTAGTGTGAAGACGAAATTTGATGAAACAGGAGACATCGTGACCGCAAGGAGGCACTCTACACTCTAGAAGAAGCCGCGGATTTTTCTGACATCGTTTCTATTTTTAGCGAAGCAACAAACCAATGTGAGAAATCTAAATTAGATGAATTTGAATGGAAAATGTTGTGTATAAATTATATAACCGAAATATAAATTACACACGTGTTGTATACCTCATGTACATGCGTAGTGTAAGCTATATAAGCGAAGTATGAATTATACATGCATAAAATAATTGATATATGTGTTGAAATGCAAGTGAAAAATAGCAATAATATATATATATATATATACATATATACTCCCCTCGTCCACAAACCATGGACGATATTTATTATTGTGAATTGATGTGAAATATTGGATGAAAAATACGAATGGTTGAATAATTGTTTGTGGTTGATATTGTTTGGTTGTGGTTGAAAAATACCCATTGGTGATTGAAATGAATTGGAAATATTTGTGGAAATAAAAATAAACATGCCGCCTGCGTGCGAGTTAGATGCATGAATCCCCATTGTCAAAAACCGCGAGGTTTTAAGGTAGAGCGAGGAGCCGTACTAGGGACGGTGCCGGTTTTAACTACCCTGCCGTTATGCTGCCGAAATTTTGAATAATCTTTATGTTTCAGAATTATTTTCATATGTTGAAATTATCTTCATGCGTTGAAATTAAAGTCATGTGTTGAAACTATATCCATGTGTGGAAATGTTCATGTGTTGAAAAGTGATGTGTGAAAATTAAATTCATTTGTGAATGAATGAAGTGTCTAAACAATAAAAATCACATTTTTAAATATATATGAAGTATGAAAAATATTCGCCTTATATATATATATATAGTTTCAACAATAAAAATTCCATCTTTCTAATATGAACAATATAAATAAAATATCCATGTGTGGAAATGCTCATGTGTTGAGAAGTGTGTGTAGTGGAAAAATCCATGTGTTAAATAAAAAGATCGAACAATAAAAATTACATTTTTATTGAAACTATGAAGTGTTGTAAACATCCATTTGTCGAATAAATATTTTAAATGATAAAAATATCATTTTTATCACGTATGTGATATGCTAAAGATATGCGGACGTTGAAATAAATATTTGTGAAGAAAAATTATTTTTAACATGCATAGGAACTAAATAAAATAGTCGTGTGTTGAAATCTATTTTAGTTCGCCAAAGATTATCATCTTTGAAATGTGAAGTGTTAAAAATAGCCACTTGTTCAAATAGATGTGCATGAGTTGAAATATACATTAATTAGCTAATGATATGATTTTAGCCTATGCATGCAACATTAGAATGAATGGTGTTTTTAAACCAAAGTAAATCAAATATGAAGTTGAATGGAAAATGATAAGTGATAAAAAATGTATATATGTACATGCATATTTATTGAACAGGTTATAGCAAAGGGGCTAGAGAAGAGGAATAAAATTTTGTGCCCGACAAATAGGTACACATTTACTGCTTTGTTTGGGTGATGATTTTATGAGCCTGTTGGCTAGCAGCTTGGCTTTTTCTTTTTCTTTTTGACATGAGACGCCCGTGTGGCTATTTGGGAATTTTCCCAGCCCCTCCCGTACAAAGGAGGTTATGGCGAAATTTTCCAAAATTTAAAGGCGTTAGTGAAATAATTGAAGCGAAAACAATATAGGAATTTTTGAATGAACTATATTTATATAATATATAAATATAAATGAAATTAAAACGAAACGTGGCCGTGCAGTTCATGTTTTGAAACCGTGATTTCAAACGACTAGTGCGAGAAATCCGACCATTGGATTTTCCCGAAACCGCAACCGTTGGGTTCGCCTTGGAAATATCTTTCCAACGGCACCAACTTTGTGAAGATCCGATGGTTGGATTTTCTGAAATGTTTAATTCAAATCTGAAGAAAAACAGCGCCAGAAACGATTGTATTTATATATATAAATATAATTAAATTAAATTGAATAACGACACTGCAGTTCGTAAATTGAAATCGTAACTTCAAATGGCTAGTGTGGAAGATTCGACCGTCGGATTTTCCCAAAACTAAAACCGTTGGATTCGTTTTGAAATGACCTTCCTAATGATATAATATTTGTGGAGATCCAACAGTTAGATTTTCAGATATGTGTAAAACAAAATTAGCGAAAAACAGCGCTAGTGCATCGACACGACCTGAAACGTCGTTTAATTAAATTTGGCCGTTTTAAATTAAATAAAAATGGCGATATATCGTTATAAAATACTATAGACGATATAGAGTGGAAATAAACCAATTTCATTGTGTTTGCTTGATATGCGATCGTTGAATGTATTTAACATGAAGATTGTAACTAAAGAACTGAAATGTGAATGTTGAATAGTCCAACCATGTGATAAATTGATTTGAAAATCTAAATATACGTGGATTATTTGAAAAGGCCGAGTTCATCTCATTTCAAATAATCGATCGACGTTGAGAAGTCGAAGAGTCGAAGACGGTTGAAGACCGACGATCTTCACATTGGAGGGATGGGTGCTACTGATGCTCGTGATTGGAGTAGCTACCATGAAGGAACTGAAGTAGTAGCCGTCCAAACATACTGTTGATTGTACGGATATGCGAGGAATTGGTGCCTCCGGTTTCGTTCAGATCCAGAACGGACTTGTAAATGGACTGGGTGTCTGATATTGGATTTTGTTCTGTGTTGATTGGTCTCTGTTAAATATATATCTATTTGGCGGCAGAGAATTTATTCTCTTGCTTAACGCCCTTCTCGGAGACGTACGAGCTCAGAGTTTATGTATTGATAGAAATCAGTCGCATGGAGTGGATTGCCTGTGTGGCACGCCTAAGTGGCATATGATCAAGGCTTCTGTTGCAAAGCAAAGTCTTGTGGTTGATGATCAAAGCATGGTCTGCGTGACGTATCTTTGTGTATAACGTGAATTCGCGAGCCTCACAGCCCGGTATGAGTCAAAAACGGGAGACGGACCGCTGGGAGAGCACGACGTTTCTTTCTAGCTATGGTGGTGTCAATGACCTACCAGCCCTGACATTATATGTACTTTTCACCTGTGTGGTTGTTGGAATGCGAGGCGCCTCGATTATAGGTCTGTAAGGACCGGGAAACGTGTGTTCAGGAATAACTAATCCTCAAAAGTAAGAGAGGACCGACCCAGCCGATTCCAAGGATCATAGTGGGGTCCTGGGACATTTGCTAGAGTGTCTCGAATCGGAGAGGAGCTTGCCCCTTACCTCGACTCATGAAGGAATCCAATTTCCAATACGAAATATGCGAATGTGATTGTATTACTAGTATGGCGACATGATATATGGTACCCATGTCGCCTAGGATTGATATTTATGATTGAATTTGCTTTTGAAACATATATGCACTAGTAATAATATCATACACTTTTGTTTTATACGTATGAAGTATTTTTGGCCATTATAAGGTAAAACTCTATCCTATGGCTTGCGTTGCATTGTGTGATGGGACCTGAGTCTTATAATGGCTTCATTTTATAAAAAGCATTGCGATGATTTAATCATTTACTTTATTTCATGCACTAGCACTCATTGGAGTAAACCCGTTCCGCGGAAGTGGCGTGGTCCTTTGATTTGCCTTATTATTGTTGTTAATAAGTTAATTAGATTTCTCATACCAGTCCCATGACTGACTCATAGTTTGTTTCACCTTGCAAACTCAGGTGCCCTCATTTTCACACGGGCAGCCTAGTCATAGGTTTCTGACACACCTTTTGGCTCATGGCGAGGCTTGACTACACCGTGCTGACTTGGATTTTCTCCCCCATTACTGTATCTATATTATGATTCTGCCATTGGCGATGTAGACTGATATTTATTTTTTGTACTCTTTATGTATGATTCCGCCTCAGGCGATGGTGACTGACTATGTATCACTATGCACTAAGTTGTATCCTGTATTGTGCTTCTCTAGTGTGATGATATCTATATGATTCCGCTGTCATATGTATGTAAATTATTCTATTTTCTGTTTATGCTATTATCTGTAATCTGCTAATGATGATTAATGTGTTATATTCCAATGATTATCCTTAACACCGTGTCACGGGGTTTTGGGATCGTCACAGCTGTTATCAGAGCTTTGGTTAACCTTAATTCTGCAGCCTAACACTTTAAACACTTCGTCAAAATAGAATCAGTAGTATTCTAAGGTGAGTCGCTCATTAGAGATAGGACTAGTAAAGTCCTAGAATGAGCCGAGCAGAATAGCAAAAACAATTTGATCAGCCCATCGTTATCTTTTCGTAAATTTTCTGCTTAACTATGCAATAGACTATCATTTCTGTTAGCTGACTCTTTCCTTGCTTATACAGAATTTGAAAAATGGCTACCAGAGCAGCAGCCGCTAGAGGAGGCCGTGCCGGCCGAGGACGGGGAGAAGCCCCAGTTCAAGAAGGACCTTTGATAGAACCTCCGGCAGCTCAATACTTCGAGCTAGACCGTGTAGCTAAGAGATATAAGAACTTAGGAGGCAAGACCTTCTCGGGAACTGGCACAGTAATAGAGGCCCTTGCATGGCTCAAAACATGCAAGAAAATTCTTGAAGGCCAAAGGCTTGGAGACGAAGATAAAGCTATTATGGGCACCTGGCTTATGCAAGAACAAGCTGAACTATGGTGAGAATCTCTCACCGCCGGGAATAGAGAAGCTGGAAGAACATGGGATGGATTCAAGGAACTCTTCAAGGAGAAATATGTCCCGGAACAAGCACTGGAACGAATGCACGATGAATTCGCCAACCTCCAGCAGGGGGATCTTTCCATGCAGGATTATCTAAATAAATTTACACTGTTGTCGCCCTATGCTCCGGAGCTCGTCGCCACTGCAAAGTCCAAAAATAAGAGGTTTGTCCTTGGGCTAAGGCGACAGTATCATGATAGAGCCATGGCCCATGTCAAGCTGGAATTCAACGAACTGGTGGAAATGACATGCAACTACGAAGACCTTGACCATAGGCATCTGGAGCAGGATCGCGCTAGAAGCCAAGCCGGGAACAAACGCAAGCCTGCTGCGAATCAAGCTGAGTCAAGCCAAGCAGCATCTTCAAAACCTCAGACTGGCAAGCCGCCGAGAGGAAGTTGCTTTAACTGTGGCAAAGTGGGGCACTGCTCTAATGTGTGCACAGCCCCGAAGAGGCAGAAGACAAATTCACAAGGTTCAAGCCAGGGTTCTCAGAACCCTCGCTCCTGCTTTAATTGCCGCAAGACCGATCATCTAGTCAAAGACTGTCCTTTGCTGAAGAAGGCCACAGTAGCTCACGTGTATGACGGGTCGAGCCCGCCAGCTGCTTCCGATGGAGCAGGTAAACCCGATGTTTTGGGAGGTACCCTTACCATTAAAAATATTCTTGTTTCTGTATTGTTTGACATGGGTGCGTCGCGTAGTTTTATTTCTAGTAACACAATGCACAAATTAAAGTTAAAACAGAGAAAGCTTAAAGAATCGGTGGAAGTTCATAACCCGATAGGGGGTCCTATTGCCCTCAGTTCGTGTTGTTAGGTGCCCACTTCTTTCTCCCGATACCAGTTTCCTTTCAATTTAATCGTTATGGATTTTCCCGAATTTGATATCATTATCGGGCTAGATTGGTTAACGAAATACGAAGCCGAAGTGAATTGTGCAGAAAGAATCGTTAGAATTCGAACGAAGCTTGGATATATTACGGTACCCTGTCATGGTTCGAATCCAAACAGAGAAGAATTTTGGTCGGCATTAGAACTTATCCCCACTCCATTGGAAAAGATTCAGATTGTTAGAAACTATGAGGATGTGTTTGAAGAAGTTGAAAACTTACCTCCGCAAAGAGAAATAGAATTTCGAATCGATCTAATTCCCAATGCCAGACCAGTGGTACATCCAATTCGCAGAATGACTCTGAAGGAAAAAGAAGAATTAGGCGAACAAACTCGTCAACTGTTGTGGAAGGGTCTAATCAGACCTAGTTTTTCTAATTGGGGTGCAGCTGTTGTGTTTGTCCCAAAGTCAGACGGTACGCTTCGATTATGCGTTGATTACCGGGACCTCAACAAACAGACGCTCAAAAACAAGTATCCATTACCCCGCATCGATGATTTGCTAGACCAATTGAATGGGGCGAAAGTATTTTCCCGAATGGACCTAGCTACAGGTTTTCATCAATTGAGAATAGCAGAAGAGTATGTTCCTTTGACAGCTTTCAGAGGTCCAAACATATTTTATGAATGGTTAGTAACGCCGTTTGGCCTATGCAACGCTCCAGCATACTTTGTCAATCTAATGAATAGAGTGTTCAGGGGAGTTCTGAATAAATTTGTCCTCGTATTCATCGATGATATTTTAATCTACTCCAAATCAAAACCCGAGCATGAAAAAAACTTAGAACAAGTATTGGAGATTCTAAGAAAGATCGTCTTCAAAGCCAAATTCTCAAAATGTATCATCTGGCAAGAAGAAGTGAAATTTCTTGGCCATGTCGTGTCAGAGAGAGGAATTTCTGTTGACCCAAGCAAAATAACAGCGATTCAAGACTGGAAACAACCCACTACTCCCACAGAAGTTAGAAGTTTTATGGGGTTGGCTAGTTATTATCGAAAGTTCGTTAAGGATTTTTTGAAGATATCCGGTCCGTTAACGAAGCTCACGAAGAAACATGAGAAGTTTAAGTGGACTTCCGACTGTGAAGAAGCTTTCTAGGAATTGAAATCGAAACTGACAACTGGTCCAGTGTTAACCATTATTGATGGCAATCAGGATTTAACGGTTTGGACAGATGCTTCTATTAGAGGTCTTGGTGCAGTGTTAATGCAAAGAGGCCAAGTAGTCGCTTATGCAAGCCGCCAATTGAAACCGCATGAGAAGAATTATGTGACTCATGATCTTGAGTTGCTAGCCATCGTTTTTACTTTGAAAATCTGGAGGCATTATTTATAGGGCGAGAAATTTATACTGTACACAGATCATCAATCATTGAAGTAATTATACACCCAGAAAGATCTGAATTTGAGACAGCAGCGTTGGCTAGAATTTCTTGCAGCGTATGATCTTGATATCCTGTATACGCCAGGGAGGAGAAGGTTGTCTTACTTCAAAAGTCAGTCAAGTATATCGACAAACTTCCGCCCAAAGGAGCTTTTACATAGGAGGAAGTGCACTAAACAAGTAAAGTACATCAATTCACGCGTCTTATCTTCATTGTTGCGAACTATTATATTGAGGCTAGTATATTAATTGGGAATCCAACTTTGTTTCCGCCGATAAAAAAAGGTAGAACGAGGAGCGTCTAGCCCTGGAAACAACTAGCAGCACAAAGGGGCAGCTACCAAAGCTGTTCTTTAAGTTGGTAGAAATGACCAAGTAGTACTTCTCCACGATTCCGATCTCGAGTATGCTCCTATTCACTGATTAAAGAAATGACTATAAAAAACGAATTAATCCTTTATTTTTATTTTTTTCAGAGTACCTCCCTTCCTCTGAGAAAGAAGAATAGGACAGGAGCAAAAGAAACGTAGTAGCGGATGCGCTTAGTAGGAAAACCGCAATCGTTGCCAATCTTATAATTACACCTGGCTTGATTGATAAGATATGTGCTCTCCAGAGGAATGATTATTTCATTCAAAGGATCAAAGGGGGAATCCAGAAGGGAGAGCCCTCAAGTTTTCAGGTAGATAAAGAAGAAGTTCTGAGACTGAATGGGAGAATATGTGTTCCCAACATTCCTGAGCTCAAAAGAGAAGTGTTAGATGAATGCCATAAATCCAAATTTTGCATCCATCCTAGGGTGAATAAAATGTACAACGATATCAAACGCACTTTCTGGTGGAGGGCAATGAAAAGGGATATTTCTTTGTATGTTAGCAGATGCCCTACTTGTCAATTGGTCAAGAGCGACCAACAGAAGCTAGCTGGACTGTTGCAACCGTTGGAAGTCCCAGGTTGGAAATGGGAACAGATTTCCATGGATTTCATAGATGGCTTGCCGCGAACCAGGAAAGGTAATGACAACATTTGGGTAATCGTAGATCGCTTCACGAAGACTGCCCATTTTATACCTGTCAGATCCAATAGAACCGCTCAAAGTCTAGCACAGATATATTTCAAAGAAATCGTTAAGCTGCATGGAATTTCCATCAGCATAGTCAGTGATAGAGGCCCAATATTTGCTAGCAAATTCTGGGTGGCTTTCCAGACTGAATTGGGAACGAAACTGAATATGAGCACCGCTTATCACCCTCAAACAGATGGCCAGACTGAGAGGGTGAATAGAATTCTAGAAGATTTATTGCGGGCTTGTATAATTGATTTCGGTGGGTCATGGGAAGATCACTTGCATTTAGCAGAATTCTCATATAACAATAGTTATCAAGCAAGTTTGAGGATGTCGTCATTTGAAGCATTATATGATAGACCTTGCAGATCTCCAGCATGTTGGGTAGAACCTGGCAACAGACTTGTGTTAGGACCCGATATGATTAGAGAAGCATCTAATAAAGTCTACTTCATCAAAAAGCGATTGAGAACCTCACAAAGCCGACAGAAAAGTTATGCAGATTCTAGAAGAAGAGATGTGACATTTGTTGTTGGTGATCATGTTTATTTGAAAGTTTCTCCGATGAGAGGAGTAATCAGATTTGGCAAAACTGGGAAGTTGGCACCGAGATTTATTGGTCCCTTTCCTATACTCGAACGAATTGGAACTCTTGCTTATAGGGTTCAATTACCAGATTGGTTGCCTGGAGTGCATGATGTGTTTCACATATCTCAACTTAGAAGACATGTGCATGATCCAGATCTTGTTGTAGAAGAAGCAGCGCAACAGGATATAAACATAACTCCAGAATTAGCACTGAGAAGGGAGCCATTAAAGATTGTTGGCAAAAAAACTAGAGAACTAAGAAGCAAAAAGGTTCATTTAGTTAAAGTGCAGTGGAGCAGTGATCCTAGAGACTGTACTTGGGAGACTGAGGAAACCATTAAGCAAGCTTACCCCAAATGCAGAGTGGACATCTCTGACTAACTCCGGTGCAAGGTACCTTTACAATGCTTTGCATTTACATTTATTTCCTACTTTACTGTTGTTTCCTTTTCGAGGACGAAAATTTTAAGTGGTGGAGATTGTAATAACCCGGAAAATACGAGCCAATTTAAAATTTTTAAACTGGTGATTTCAAAGGAATTTGAGCAATTGAAATAGAATATTTCAATAAAATAGTGAATTGGAAATAGTGAGTCAGATTGAAAATTTGAATTCAAACTTTGAGTGACTGTGCAGGGTGGAGAATATAACGGATTTTAGCGAAACTAAAAATATTTAAATCTGTTAGTCAATACCTTTCTAACGAATCTGAATATTCAAAATTTCATAACGGGAATCAAAAGTTATGGCCGAATGAATTTTCAGAAAGGTCGCTATATAGAATATATAGCCCTGGAAAATTGATATTTTGCAAACGACCTCGGAATTCGACGAAACCACTTTTGTTGGGTCCGGGATGTCAAATTATTGCTAGGTTTCAAATTTCATAATTTTTGAAGCTAGTATGTGAGCGTGGCAAAAGAAAATGCGTTTGGTCAATTTATGTTAAATTGGACCGACCAGAAAATGGCCATTTTTCAAACGATCTCAGAATTCGACGAAACTAGTTTTGTTGGGACCGTAGCGTCAAAACATAGCTAGATTTATTTTTCTGGAATTTTTCGAATTAGTTAGTGGCCCTGGCAAATTGAAATGTGCGTTCAAATTTAGAATTAAATGTTTTATATTTTAATTTGTAAAATAACTGACTGTAACAGTCGAATTGGCCAACGTAACATAACCCGTTGTGTCCGGGATGGGGGTATTTAGCTAGGGGCGACAGTCGTTGGGCTTGAAAAGGAGTTCGTTGGTGAAAACCCTAATTTTCTGAAATATATATATTCCGGCGAATCAGAAAATTCCATTCATTATTTAAAAAACAAAAAAAAACAAAAAAAACCCCGTAACCCTCGAACCAACGGCGAAAACCCGTTCCCCCCTTCTCTCCTCCGCCGCCGCCGCTACAGCCACTTCCAGCCAACGCCACCACCACCCCTCGACGCGTCTCCGCCCCCTCGTCAGATCCGACCCACCCACGACCGCCATCGACGCCTCCTCCCCCTGAATCGAGCGCCCAAAGTCCACCACTTCCCATCGCCGCCGCCGCTCCGATCTGCCACTGAGCGCCACCAAACCACCACCGACAGGACCGCCACTCGAAGCTCTTCCACGTCCAACCCCCTGATCGCCGTCTAGGTTAGCGGATTTCGCAAAAACCTCAATCCTTGTTTCGAACCAAATAGAAAGGTGAGTCCTTTTTGATGTCTGCACTTTGAAAAATCATATCTTTTTAGTGTGTTGACAAAATTTGATGAAACAGGAGACATCGTGACAGCAAGGAGGCTCTCTACACTCTAGAAGAAGCCGCGGATTTTTCTGACATCATATCTATTTTTAGCGAAGCAACAAACCAATGTGAGAAATCTAAATTAAATGAATTTGAATGGAAAATGTCGTGTATAAATTATATAAGTGAAATATAAATTACACACGTGTTGTATGCCTCATGTACATGCGTAGTGTAAGCTATATAAGCGAAGTATGAATTATACATGCATAAAATAATTGATATATGTGTTGAAATGCAAGTGAAAAATAGCAATAATATATATATATATATATACACATATATACTCCCCTCGTCCACAAACCATGGACGATATTTATTGTTGTGAATTGATGTGAAATATTGGATGAAAAATACGAATGGTTGAATAATTGTTTGTGGTTGATATTGTTTGGTTGAGGTTGAAAAATACCCTTTGGTGATTGAAATGAATTGGAAATATTTGTGGAAATAAAAATAAACATGTCGCCTGCGTGCGAGTTAGATGCATGAATCCCCATTGTCAAAAACCGCGAGGTTTTAAGGTAGAGCGAGGAGCCGTACTAGGGACGGTGCCGGTTTTAACTACCCTGCCATTATGCTGCCGAAATTTTGAATAATCTTTATGTGTTAGAATTATTTTCATAAGTTGAAATTATCTTCATGCGTTGAAATTAAAGTCATGTGTTGAAACTATATCCATGTTTGGAAATGTTCATGTGTTGAAAAGTGATGTGTGAAAATTAAATTCATTTGTGAATGAATGAAGTGTCTAAACAATAAAAATCACATTTTTAAATATATAAGAAGTATGAAAAATATTCGCCTTACATATATAAATAGTTTCCACAATAAAAATTCCATCTTTCTAATATGAACAATATAAATAAAATATCCATGTGTGGAAATGCTCATGTGTTGAGAAGTGTGTGTAGTGGAAAAATCCATGTGTTAAATAAAAAGATCGAACAATAAAAATTACATTTTTATTGAAACTATGAAGTGTTGTAAACATCCATTTGTCGAATAAATATTTTAAATGATAAAAATATCATTTTTATCATGTATGTGATATGCTAAAGATATGCGGACGTTGAAATAAATATTTGTGAAGAAATATTATTTTTAATATGCATAGGAACTAAATAAAATAGTCGTGTGTTGAAATCTATTTTAGTTCGCCAAAGATTATCATCTTTGAAATGTGAAGTGTTAAAAATAGCCACTTGTTCAAATAGATGTGCATGAGTTGAAATATACATTAATTAGCTAATGATATGATTTTAGCCTATGCATGCAACATTAGAATGAATGATGTTTTTAAACCAAAGTAAATCAAATATGAAGTTGAATGGAAAATGATAAGTGATAAAAAATGTATATATGTACATGCATATTTATTGAACAGGTTATACAAAGGGGCTAGAGAAGAGGAATAAATTTTGTGCCCGACAAATAGGTACACATTTACTGCTTTGTTTGGGTGATGATTTTATGAGCCTGTTGGCTAGCCGCTTGGCTTTTTCTTTTTCTTTTTGACATGAGACGCCCGTGTGGCTATTTGGGAATTTTCCCAGCCCCTCCCGTACAAAGGAGGTTATGGCGAAATTTTCCAAAATTTAAAGGCGTTAGTGAAATAATTGAAGTGAAAACAATATAGGAATTTTTGAATGAACTATATTTATATATATATATATAAATATAAATGAAATTAAAACGAAACGTGGCCGTGCAGTTCGTGTTTTGAAATCGTGATTTCAAATGACTAGTGCGAGAAATCCGACCATTGGATTTTCCCGAAACCGCAACCTTTGGGTTCGCCTTGGAAATATCTTTCCAACGGCACCAACTTTGTGAAGATCCGATGGTTGGATTGTCTGGAATGTTTAATTCAAATCTGAAGAAAACAGCACCAGAAACGATTATATTTATATATAAAAATATGATTAAATTAAATCGAATAACGACGCTGCAGTTCGTAAATTGAAATCGTAACTTCAAATGGCTAGTGTGGAAGATTCGACCGTCGGATTTTCCCAAAACTGAAACAGTTGGATTCGTTTTGAAATGACCTTCCTAATGATATAAAATTTGTGGAGATCCAACGGTTAGATTTTCAGATATGTGTAAAACAAAATTAGCGAAAAACAGCGCCAGTGCATCGACACGACCTGAAACGTCGTTTAATTAAATTTGGTCGTTTTAAACTAAATAAAAATGGCGATATATCGTTATAAAATACTATAGACGATATAGAGTGGAAATAAACCAATTTCATTGTGTTTGCTTGATATGCGATGGTTGAATGTATTTAACATGAAGATTGTAACTAAAGAACTGAAATGTGAATGTTGAATAGTCCAACCATGTGATAAATTGATTTGAAAATCTAAATATACGTGGATTATTTGAAAAGGCCGAGTTCATCTCATTTCAAATAATCGATCGACGTTGAGAAGTCGAAGAGTCGAAGACGGTTGAAGACCGACGATCTTCACATTGGAGGGATGGGCGCTACTGATGCTCGTGATTGGAGTAGCTACCATGAAGGAACTGAAGTAGTAGCCGTCCAAACATACTGTTGATTGTACGGATATGCGAGGAATTGGTGCCTCCGGTTTCGTTCAGATCCAGAACGGAGTTGTAAATGGACTGGATGTCTGACATTGGATTTTGTTCTATGTTGATTGATCTCTGTTAAATATATATCTGTTTGGCGGCGGAGAATTTATTCTCTTGCTTAACGCCCTTCTCTGAGACGTACGAGCTCAGAGTTTATGTATTGATAGAAATCAGTCGCATGGAGTGGATTGCCTGTATGGCACGCCTAAGTGGCATATGATCAAGGCTTCTGTTGCAAAGCAAAGTCTTGTGGTTGATGATCAAAGCATGGTCTGCGTGAAGTAGCTTTGTGTATAACGTGAATTCGCGAGCCTCACATCCCGGTATGAGTCAAAAACGGGAGACGGACCGCTGGGAGAGCATGACGTTTCTTTCTAGCTATGGCGGTGTCAATGACCTACTAGCCCTGACATTATATGTACTTTTCACCTGTTAGGTTGTTGGAATGCGAGGCGCCTCGATTATAGGTCTGTAAGGACCGGGAAACGTGTGTACAGGAATAATTAATCCTCAAAAGTAAGAGAGGACCGGCCCAGCCGATTCCAAGGATCATAGTGGGGTCCTGGGACATTTGCTAGAGTGTCTCGAATCGGAGAGGAGCTTGCCCCTTGCCTCGACTCATGAAGGAATCCAATTTCCAATACGAAATATGCGAATGTGATTGTATTACTAGTATGGCGACATGATATATGGTACCCATGTCGCCTAGGATTGATATTTATGATTGAATTTGCTTTTGAAACATATATGCACTAGTAATAATATCAAACACTTTTGTTTTATACGTATGAAGCATTTTTGGCCATTATAAGGTAAAACTCTATCCTCTGGCTTGCGTTGCATTGTGTGATGGGATCTGAGTCTTATAATGGCTTCATTTTATAAAAAGCATTGCGATGATTTAATCATTTACTTTATTTCATGCACTAGCACTCATTGGAGTAAACCCGTTCCGCGGAAGTGGCGTGGTCCTTTGATTTGCCTTATTATTGTTGTTAATAAGTTAAGTAGATTTCTCATACCAGTCCCATGACTGACTCGTAGTTTGTTTCACCTTGCAAACTCGGGTGCCCTCATTTTCACACAGGCAGCCTAGTTACAGGTTTCTGACACACCTTTTGGCTCATGGCGAGGCTTGACTACACCGTGCTGACTTGGATTTTCTCCGCCATTATTGTATCTATATTATGATTCCGCCATTGGCGATGTAGACTGATATTTACTTTTTGTACTCTTTATGTATGATTCCGCCTCAGGCGATGGTGACTGACTATGTATCATTATGCACTAAGTTGTATCCTGTACTGTGCTTCTCTAATGTGATGATATCTATATGATTCCGCTGTCATATGTGTGTAAATTATTCTATTTTCTGTTTATGCTATTATCTGTAATCTGCTAATGATGATTAATGTGTTATATTCCAATGATTATCCTTAACACCGTGTCACGGGGTTTTGGGATCGTCACAGCTGGTATCAGAGCTTTGGTTAACCTTAATTCTGCAGCCTAACACATTAAACACTTCGTCAAAATAGAATCAGTAGTATTCTAAGGTGAGTCGCTCATTAGAGATAGGACTAGTAAAGTCCTAAAATGAGCCGAGCAGAATAGCAAAAACAATTTGATCAGCCCATCGTTATCTTTCCGTAAATTTTCTGCTTAACTATGCAATAGACTATCATTTCTGTTAGCTGACTCTTTCCTTGCTTATACAGAATTTGACAAATGGCTACCAGAGCAGCAGCCGCTAGAGGAGGCCGTGCCGGCCGAGGCCGAGGACGGGGAGAAGCCCTAGTTCAAGAAGGACCTTTGATAGAACCTCCGACAGCTCAATACTTCGAGCTAGACCGTGTAGCTAAGAGATATAAGAACTTAGGAGGCAAGACCTTCTCGGGAACTGGCACAGTAATAGAGGCCCTTGCATGGCTCATAACATGCGAGAAAA
The DNA here is from genome assembly GCA_030737875.1 of Allium sativum. NCBI lineage: Eukaryota > Viridiplantae > Streptophyta > Magnoliopsida > Asparagales > Amaryllidaceae > Allium > Allium sativum. Next base: position 776,822,037 of record CM060909.1, read on the forward strand.
TTCTTGAAGGCCTAAGGCTTGGAGACGAAGATAAAGCTATTATGGGCGCCTGGCTTATGCAAGAACAAGCTGAACTATGGTGGGAATCTCTCACCGCCGGGAATAGAGAAGCTGGAAGAACATGGGATGGATTCAAGGAACTCTTCAAGGAGAAATATGTCCCAAAACAAGCACTGGAACGAATGCACGATGACTTCGCCAACCTCCAGCAGGGGATCTTTCCGTGCAGGATTATCTAAATAAATTTACACTGTTGTCGCCCTATGCTCCGGAGCTCGTCGCCACTGCAAAGTCCAAAAATAAGAGGTTTGTCCTTGGGCTAAGGCAACAGTATCATGATAGAGCCATGGCCCATGTCAAGCTGGAATTCAACGAACTGGTGGAAATGACATGCAACTACGAAGACCTTGACCATAGGCATCTGGAGCAGGATCGCGCTAGAAGCCAAGCCGGGAACAAACGCAAGCCTGCTGCGAATCAAGCTGAGTCAAGCCAAGCAGCATCTTCAAAACCTCAGACTGGCAAGCCGCCGAGAGGAAGTTGCTTTAACTGTGGCAAAGTGGGGCACTACTCTAATGTGTGCACAGCCCCGAAGAGGCAGAAGACAAATTCACAAGGTTCAAGCCAGGGTTCTCAGAACCCTCGCTCCTGCTTTAATTGCCGCAAGACCGATCATCTAGTCAAAGACTGTCCTTTGCTGAAGAAGGCCACAGTAGCTCACGTGTATGACGGGTCGAGCCCGCCAGCTGCTTCCGATGGAGCAGGTAAACCCGATGTTTTGGGAGGTACCCTTACCATTAAAAATATTCCTGTTTCTGTATTGTTTGACACGGGTGCGTCGCGTAGTTTTATTTCTAGTAACACAATGCACAAATTAAAGTTAAAACAGAGAAAGCTTAAAGAATCGGTGGAAGTTCATAACCCGATAGGGGGTCCTATTACCCTCAGTTCGTGTTGTAAGGTGCCCACTTCTTTCTCCCGATACCAGTTTCCTTTCAATTTAATCGTTATGGATTTTCCCGAATTTGATATCATTCTCGGGCTAGATATGTTAACGAAATACGAAGCCAAAGTGAATTGTGCAGAAAGAATCATTAAAATTCGAACGAAGCTCGGATATATTACGGTACCCTGTCATGGTTCGAATCCAAATAGAGAAGAATTTTGGTCGGCATTAGAACTTATCCCCACTCCATTGGAAAAGATTCAGATTGTTAGAAACTATGCGGATGTGTTTGAAGAAGTTGAAAACTTACCTCCGCAAAGAGAAATAGAATTCCGAATCGATCTAATTCCCAATGCCAGACCAGTGGTACATCCAATTCGCAGAATGACTCCGAAGGAAAAAGAAGAATTAGGCGAACAAACTCGTCAACTGTTGTGGAAGGGTCTAATCAGACCTAGTTTTTCTAATTGGGGTGCAGCTGTTGGGTTTGTCCCAAAGTCAGACGGTACGCTTCGATTATGCGTTGATTACCGGGACCTCAACAAACAGACGCTCAAAAACAAGTATCCATTACACCGCATCGATGATTTGCTAGACCAATTGAATGGGGCGAAAGTATTTTCCTGAATGGACCTAGCTATAGGTTTTCATCAATTGAGAATAGCAGAAGAGTGTGTTCCTTTGACAGCTTTCAGAGGTCCAAACATATTTTATGAATGGTTAGTAATGCCGTTTGGCCTATGCAACGCTCCAGCATACTTTGTCAATCTAATGAATAGAGTGTTCAGGGGAGTTCTGAATAAATTTGTCCTCGTATTCATCGATGATATTTTAATCTACTCCAAATCAAAACCCGAGCATGAAAAACACTTAGAACAAGTATTGGAGATTCTAAGAAAGAACATCTTCAAAGCCAAATTCTCTAAATGTGTCATCTGGCAAGAAGAAGTGAAATTTCTTGGCCATGTCGTGTCAGAGAGAGGAATTTCTGTTGACCCAAGCAAAATAACAGCGATTCAAGACTGGAAACAACCCACTACTCCCACAGAAGTTAGAAGTTTTATGGGGTTGGCTAGTTATTATCGAAAGTTCGTTAAGGATTTTTTGAAGATATCCGGTCCGTTAACGAAGCTCACGAAGAAACATGAGAAGTTTAAGTGGACTTCCGACTGTGAAGAAGCTTTCTAGGAATTGAAATCGAAACTGACAACTGGTCCAGTGTTAACCATTATTGATGGCAATCAGGATTTAACGGTTTGGACAGATGCTTCTATTAGAGGTCTTGGTGCGGTGTTAATGCAAAGAGGCCAAGTAGTCGCTTATGCAAGCCGCCAATTGAAACCGCATGAGAAGAATTATGTGACTCATGATCTTGAGTTGCTAGCCATCGTTTTTGCTTTGAAAATCTGGAGGCATTATTTATTGGGCGAGAAATTTATACTGTACACAGATCATCAATCATTGAAGTAATTATACACTCAGAAAGATCTGAATTTGAGACAGCAGCGTTGGCTAGAATTTCTTGCAGCGTATGATCTTGATATCCTGTATACGCCGGGGAAGGCTAACATAGTAGCGGATGCGCTTAGTAGGAAAACCGCAATCGTTGCCAATCTTATAATTACACCTGGCTTGATTGATAAGATATGTGCTCTCCAGAGGAATGATTATTTCATTCAAAGGATCAAAGGGAGAATCCAGAAGGGAGAGCCCTCAAGTTTTCAAGTAGATAAAGAAGAAGTTCTGAGACTGAATGGGAGAATATGTGTTCCCAACATTCCTGAGCTCAAAAGAGAAGTGTTAGATGAATGCCATAAATCCAAATTTTGCATCCATCCTGGGGTGAATAAAATCTACAATGATATCAAACGCACTTTCTGGTGGAGGGAAATGAAAAGAGATATTTCTTTGTATGTTAGCAGATGCCCTACTTGTCAATTGGTCAAGAGCGACCAACAGAAGCTAGCTAGACTGTTGCAACCGTTGGAAGTCCCGGGTTGGAAATGGGAACAGATTTCCATGGATTTCATAGATGGCTTGCCACGAACCAGGAAAGGTAATGACAACATTTGGGTAATCGTAGATCGCTTCACGAAGACTGCCTATTTCATACCTGTCAGATCCAATAGAACCGCTCAAAGTCTAGCACAGATATATTTCAAAGAAATCGTTATGCTGCATGGAATTTCCATCAGAATAGTCAGTGATAGAGACCCAATATTTGCTAGCAAATTCTGGGAGGCTTTCCAGACTGAATTGGGAACGAAACTGAATATGAGCACCGCTTATCACCCTCAAACAAATGGCCAGACTGAGAGGGTGAATAGAATTCTAGAAGATTTATTGCGGGCTTGTATAATTGATTTCGGTGGGTCATGGGAAGATCACTTGCATTTGGCAGAATTCTCATATAACAATAGTTATCAAGCAAGTTTGAGGATGTCACCATTTGAAGCATTATATGACAGACCGTGCAAATCTCCAGCATGTTGGGTAGAACCTGGCAACAGACTTGTGTTAGGACCCGATATGATTAGAGAAGCATCTGATAAAGTCTACTTCATCAAAAAGCGATTGAGAACCTCACAAAGCCGACAGAAAAGTTATGCAGATTCTAGAAGGAGAGATGTGACATTTGCTGTTGGTGATCATGTTTATTTGAAAGTTTCTCCGATGAGAGGAGTAATCAGATTTGGCAAAACTAGGAAGTTGGCACCGAGATTTATTGGTCCCTTTCCTACACTCGAACGAATTGGAACTCTTGCTTATAGGGTTCAATTACCAGATTGGTTGCCTGGAATGCATGATGTATTTCACATATCTCAACTTAGAAGACATGTGCATGATCCAAATCTTGTTGTAGAAGAAGCAGCGCAACAGGATATAGACATAACTCCAGAATTAGCACTGAGAAGGGAGCCATTAAAGATTGTTGGCAAAGAAACTAGAGAACTAAGAAGCAAAAAGGTTCATTTAGTTAAAGTGTAGTGGAGCAGTGATCCTAGAGACTGTACTTGGGAGACTGAGGAAAGCATTAAGCAAGCTTACCCCAAATGCAGAGTGGACATCTCTGACTAACTCCGGTGCAAGGTACCTTTACAATGCTTTGCATTTACATTTATTTCCTACTTTACTGTTGTTTCCTTTTCGAGGACGAAAATTTTAATTGGGGGAGATTGTAATAACCCAAAAAATACGAGCTAATTTAAAATTTTTAAATTGGTGATTTCAAAGGAATTTGAACAATTGAAATAGAATATTTCAATAAAATAGTGAATTGGAAATAGTGAGTCAGATTGAAAATTTGAATTCAAACTTTGAGTGACTGTGCAGGGTGGAGAATATAACGGATTTTAGCGAAACTAAAAATATTTAAATCTGTTAGTCAATACCTTTCTAACGAATCTGAATATTCAAAATTTCATAACGGGAATCAAAAGTTATGGCCGAATGAATTTTCAGAAAGGTCGCTATATAGAATATATAGCCCTGGAAAATTGATATTTTGCAAACGACCTCGGAATTCGACGAAACCACTTTTGTTGGGTCCGGGATGTCAAATTATTGCTAGGTTTCAAATTTCATAATTTTTGAAGCTAGTATGTGAGCGTGGCAAAAGAAAATGCGTTTGGTCAATTTCTGTTAAATTGGACCGACCAGAAAATTGCCATTTTTCAAACGATCTCAGAATTCGACGAAACTAGTTTTGTTGGGACCGTAGCGTCAAAACATAGCTAGATTTATTTTTCTGGAATTTTTCGAATCAGTTAGTGGCCCTGGCAAATTGAAATGTGCGTTCAAAGTTTAATTTAAATGTTTTATACTTTAATTTGTAAAATAACTGACTGTAACAGTCGAACTGGCCAACGAAAATAACCCGTTGTGTCCGGGATGGGGGTATTTAGCTAGGGGCGACAGTCGTTGGGCTTGAAAAGGAGTTCGTTGGTGAAAACCCAAATTTTTTGAAATATATATATTCTGGCGAATCAGAAAATTCCATTCATTATTTAAAAAACAAAAAAAAACAAAAAAAAACCCCGTAACCCTCGAACCAACGACGAAAACCCGTTCCCGCCTTCTCTCCTCCGCCGCCGCCGCTACAGCCACTTCCAGCCAACACCACCACCACCCCTCGACGCGTCTCCGCCCCCTCGTCAGATCCGACCCACCCACGACCGCCATCGACGCCTCCTCTGCCTGAATCGAGCGCCCAAAGTCCACCACTTCCCATCGCCGCCGCCGCTCCGATCTACCACCGAGCGCCACCAAACCACCACCGATAGGACCGCCACTCGAAGCTCTTCCACGTCCAACCCCCTGATCGTCGTCTAGGTTAGCGGATTTCGCGAAAACCTCAAACCTAGTTTCGAACCAAATAGAAAGGTGAATCCTTTTTGATATCTGCACTTTGAAAAATCATATCTTTTTAGTGTGAAGACGAAATTTGATGAAACATGAGACATCGTGACAGCAAGGAGGCACTCTACACTCTAGAAGAAGCCGCGGATTTTTCTGACATCGTATCTATTTTTAGCGAAGCAACAAACCAATGTGAGAAATCTAAATTAGATGAATTTGAATGGAAAATGTTGTGTATAAATTATATAACCGAAATATAAATTACACACGTGTTGTATACCTCATGTACATGCGTAGTGTAAGCTATATAAGCGAAGTATGAATTATACATGCATAAAATAATTGATATATGTGTTGAAATGCAAGTGAAAAATAGCAATAATATATATATATATACATATATACTCCCCTCGTCCACAAACCATGGACGATATTTATTCTTGTGAATTGATGTGAAATATTGGATGAAAAATACGAATGGTTGAATAATTGTTTGTGGTTGATATTGTTTGGTTGTGGTTGAAAAATACCCATTGGTGATTGAAATGAATTGGAAATATTTGTGGAAATAAAAATAAACATGCCGCCTGCGTGCGAGTTAGATGCATGAATCCCCATTGTCAAAAACCGCGAGGTTTTAAGGTAGAGCGAGGAGCCGTACTAGGGACGGTGCCGGTTTTAACTACCCTGCCGTTATGCTGCCGAAATTTTGAATAATCTTTATGTTTCAGAATTATTTTCATATGTTGAAATTATCTTCATGCGTTGAAATTAAAGTCATGTGTTGAAACTATATCCATGTGTGGAAATGTTCATGTGTTGAAAAGTGATGTGTGAAAATTAAATTCATTTGTGAATGAATGAAGTGTCTAAACAATAAAAATCACATTTTTAAATATATATGAAGTATGAAAAATATTCGCCTTATATATATAAATAGTTTCAACAATAAAAATTCCATCTTTCTAATATGAACAATATAAATAAAATATCCATGTGTGGAAATGCTCATGTGTTGAGAAGTGTGTGTAGTGGAAAAATCCATGTGTTAAATAAAAAGATCGAACAATAAAAATTACATTTTTATTGAAACTATGAAGTGTTGTAAACATCCATTTGTCGAATAAATATTTTAAATGATAAAAATATCATTTTTATCATGTATGTGATATGCTAAAGATATGCGGACGTTGAAATAAATATTTGTGAAGAAAAATTATTTTTAACATGCATAGGAACTAAATAAAATAGTCGTGTGTTGAAATCTATTTTAGTTCGCCAAAGATTATCATCTTTGAAATGTGAAGTGTTAAAAATAGCCACTTGTTCAAATAGATGTGCATGAGTTGAAATATACATTAATTAGCTAATGATATGATTTTAGCCTATGCATGCAACATTAGAATGAATGGTGTTTTTAAACCAAAGTAAATCAAATATGAAGTTGAATGGAAAATGATAAGTGATAAAAAATGTATATATGTACATGCATATTTATTGAACAGGTTATAGCAAAGGGGCTAGAGAAGAGGAATAAAATTTTGTGCCCGACAAATAGGTACACATTTACTGCTTTGTTTGGGTGATGATTTTATGAGCCTGTTGGCTAGCAGCTTGGCTTTTTCTTTTTCTTTTTGACATGAGACGCCCGTGTGGCTATTTGGGAATTTTCCCAGCCCCTCCCGTACAAAGGAGGTTATGGCGAAATTTTCCAAAATTTAAAGGCGTTAGTGAAATAATTGAAGAGAAAATGATATAGGAATTTTTGAATGAACTATATTTATATAAATATATAAATATAAATGAAATTAAAACGAAACGTGGCCGTGCAGTTCGTGTTTTGAAACCGTGATTTCAAACTACTAGTGTGGGAAATCCGACTATTGGATTTTCCCGAAACCACAACCGTTGGGTTCGCCTTGGAAATATCTTTCCAACGGCACCAACATTGTGAAGATCGGATGGTTGGATTGTCTGGAATGTTTAATTCAAATCTGAAGAAAAACAGCGCCAGAAACGATTATAATTATATATATATATATATATATATATAAATATAATTAAATTAAATTGAATAACGACGCTGCAGTTCGTAAATTGAAATCGTAACTTCAAATGGCTAGTGTGGAAGATCCGATCGTCGGATTTTCCCAAAACAGAAACTGTTGGATTCGTTTTGAAATGACCTTCCTAATGATATAAAATTTGTGGAGATCCAACGGTTAGATTTTCAGATATGTGTAAAACAAAATTAGCGAAAAACAGCGCCAGTGCATCGACACGACCTGAAACGTCGTTTAATTAAATTTGGCCGTTTTAAATTAAATAAAAATGGCGATATATCGTTTTAAAATACTATAGACGATATAGAGTGGAAATAAACCAATTTCATTGTATTTGCTTGATATGCGATGGTTGAATGTATTTAAAATGAAGATTGTAACTAAAGAACTGAAATGTGAATGTTGAATAGTCCAACCATGTGATAAATTGATTTGAAAATCTGAATATACGTGGATTATTTGAAAAGGCCGAGTTCATCTCATTTCAAATAATCGATCGACGTTGAGTAGTCGAAGAGTCGAAGACGGTTGAAGACCGACGATCTTCACATTGGAGGGATGGGCGCTACTGATGCTCATGATTGGAGTAGCTACCATGAAGGAACTGAAGTAGTAGCCGTCCAAACATACTGTTGATTGTACGGATATGCGAGGAATTGGTGCCTCCGGTTTTGTTCAGACCCAGAACGGACTTGTAAATGGACTGTGTGTCTGACATTGGATTTTGTTCTGTGTTGATTGATCTCTGTTAAATATATATCTATTTGGCATCGGAGAATTTATTCTCTTGCTTAACGCCCTTCTCTAAGACGTACGAGCTCAGAGGTTATGTATTGATAGAAATCAATCGCATGGAGTGGATTACCTGTGTGGCACGCCTAAGTGGCATATGATCAAGGCTTCTGTTGCAAAGCAAAGTCTTTTGGTTGATGATCAAAGCATGGTCTGTGTGACATAGCTTTGTGTATAACGTGAATTCGCGAGCCTCACACCCCGGTATGAGTCAAAAACGGGAGACGGACTGCTGGGAGAGCACGACGTTTCTTTCTAGCTATGGTGGTGTCAGTGACCTACCAGCCCTGACATTATATATACTTTTCACCTGTGTGGTTGTTGGAATGCGAGGCGCCTCGATTATAGGTCTGTAAGGACCGGGAAACGTGTGTTCAGGAATAACTAATCCTCAAAAGTAAGAGAGGACCGGCCCAGCCGATTCCAAGGATCATAGTGGGGTCCTGGGACATTTGCTAGAGTGTCTCGAATCGGAGAGGAGCTTGCCCCTTGCCTCGACTCATGAAGGAATCCAATTTCCAATACGAAATATGCGAATGTGGTTGTATTACTAGTATGGCGACATGATATATGGTACCAATGCCGCCTAGGATTGATATTTATGATCGAATTTGCTTTTGAAACATATATGCACTAGTAGTAATATCAAACACTTTTGTTTTATACGTATGAAGCATTTTTGGCCATTATAAGGTAAAACTCTATCCTTAGGCTTGCGTTGCATTGTGTGATGGGACTTGAGTCTTATAATGGCTTCATTTTATAAAAAGCATTGCGATGATTTAATCATTTACTTTATTTCATGCACTAGCACTCATTGGAGTAAACCCGTTCCGCGGAAGCGGCGTGGTCCTTTGATTTGCCTTATTATTGTTGTTAATAAGTTAAATAGATTTCTCATACCAGTCCCATGACTGACTCGTAGTTTGTTTCACCTTGCAAACTCGGGTGCCCTCATTTTCACACGGGCAGCCTAGTTACAGGTTTCTGACACACCTTTTGGCTCATGGCGAGGCTTGACTACACCGTGCTGACTTGGATTTTCTCCTCCATTATTGTATCTATATTATGATTCCGCCATTGGCGATGTAGACTGATATTTATTTTGTGTACTCTTTATGTATGATTCCACCTCAGGCGATGGTGACTGACTATGTATCATTATGCACTAAGTTGTATCCTGTATTGTGCTTCTCTGATGTGATGATATCTATATGATTCCGCTATCATATGTGTGTAAATTATTCTATTTTCTGTTTATGCTATTATCTGTAATCTGCTAATGATGATTAATGTGTTATATTCCAATGATTATCCTTAACACCGTGTCACGGGGTTTTGGGATCGTCACAGTAAGATTGCCTGAAACCGACCGGCACATACAGCGACCGCAACAATACATATCTAATGTGAGTGGTTGGTGCTTTAATGAATGAAATAAAGCTAAGACAGGAATGGTAGGGTTAAGTTAATTAAGGCAACTAACTAAACTGATGTGTGGGGTTAGGTTAATTTGAGAGCACTTAACCATTTTTGCATGTTGATTAGGAACCCTAGTAACGGGCACCCATTTCAGCAGTAACCCACATAGACATATCATGGTACCCTAAACTAGGCAGGGTGGGGCACGATTACTGGGCTGATTATAAGCGGTCAAAACAACAGCGGGTGGTGTGTCAGTGTAGGTTCCGACGGAGTGCGGGAATGCACGTACTCCGGAGTGGAAAAAGCAGGCACTGGGCATCAGTAGTTAAACACTGTGCATGTTGAATTGTGTCGGGTTGTCATCATAGGATTTAATACACCCCATGGTGGGACCAGCACAGGTATCTACAATCAAGCGGGGCCGAATGACACAAGTAGTACGAGTAGGAGCTGATCGAAAAAGGGGATCATTTATCTTGAACACATGGTGCTAGTTGAAACACTTGTAAGTGGGTGTAGAGAAATAGTAATGAGTGCGATAGCATATTCAGTCTTATTATCTTATTTCTAGAATGATGTCCTAGGTTCAGTTTATTCATGTCATGACCCTTTTTCCTATTTACATGCTAAATAATCATTGGACTTACCAGACATATGTCTGACCCATTTTCTTTCGTCTTCTTTTCTTCCGTTCCCCCCCCCCCCTCCCGGTCCGCAAGGAGGGAATACTTCAGCTTAGTTTGGATCATTTCCAGCTTGAAGAGAGTAGATGTATTGGTTGAATTCTCTTTCCTTAGGCTATGGCTTTGGATACACTCTTATTGGGGATTTGTGCTACCTTATTGTTATTTCATGCTTCTTTATGTTTTAATCAAGATAGAGATCTTGTTGTAATAATTTGGAAGTTGGTTTGAAGCAGTTGTTGTAATGTTTTAACTGAACCACATACTTATGAAATAAATTTAGTTTTTCCGCTATTCATATGTCTATCTTGTAAATTATCTGTATCTTTTACCTATAATGCTCCATCGTAGTTAAGGCATTCCCTTTGTGAGTGACCTTAACGAAGGTGGGGTGTTTCACTTGGTATTAGAGCTGATGGTTGTCAGATCAGATAAAAAATTTTGAAACTAATTTTCAAAAAAAAAAAAAAAAGAAGTTTAAAGAAGCATTTTCAAGCAAAAGTGTTGTTTTTATTTTTAAAGGGCAATCCCCAAAGCCATATGCACTTTCTTTCTATCATTTGTTTGAAATCTTTTCTTTTTCATTTCAGCATGTCTGGGGATCTTAACCTTCCAGAGGGCGCGTACCGGTACCTGGTTGGTTCAGAAGGTACTTGGAGGCTAGGGCTAATGACGCAGGCCCAGCAGACGTTCCTACGCCACCAGTTGCAGCTGTTCCTCCTCCTCGTGCAAATGCTTTCTCAAAGATATGTAGAGATTTTCGAGCCATGGGTGGAAAGAACTTTAACGGGACTGAGTCATTTGTAGATACAAGAAACTGGCTCAAAGAAACCAAGGATTTGTTCGTTATCATCGAAGTGGACAATAGGCAGAAGATACAGTTGGCCGTATGGTTGCTTAAAGATGAAGCCTTATATTAGTGGGAAGTTAATAATGCTGAAAGACCAGTTGAAACTTGGGAGGATTTCAGAATAAGGTTTGAAATGAAATTCCTCTCACAAGCTGAATGAAGCCTACAGATGGAAAAGTTCTTAGCTCTCAAATAGAGAAGTATGTCGGTCAAGGAATACGTCAACCAATTCAATCAGCTGGCTAGATTCGGATTGGAGTTAGTGAAAACTCCCCATAAGAAGGCTCTCTGTTTTGTTAAAGGGTTGAATGAGCCACTGCACAGCCTAGCTATGTCCCATATATCTACGGGTGCGATTTATGAGAGACTGGTGGACATGGCACTGTTATAGGAGAAAGACAAGGATGGCAAGAAAGAGGCAAAGGTGGAAGTACCTCAAGATAAGAAAGTGGAGGGACCGTAGATTAAGAAGACACACTCAAAGAAGGGTGGGAAGAAAAACAAACCCCGTGACAAGAGGAAGTGTAATTTTTGTGGCATTCCTGGACATTTGATTAAGGACTGCAGAAAGAAGAAGAGGAAGATGGGTGGTTGTTTTCAGTGCGGCGAGACAGGACACATGGCTAAGGATTGCTCAAGAAAGCAAGGGCAGAGGACTGGATCTACTTCTGGAGGGCAGGTTCACGCTCTCGTAGCACCTCTGCAAGAACGAGGTAGAAATATTTCTGTTGAGAGTTTAGTTTATCTTTTTTATCATCATGTTCTTACATTCATTGATTCTGGCGCATCGCAATCTTTTATATCTACTGCTTTAGTTGAATCTCTGCACCTAGACACCAGTATAGTAGAGGATCCCTTATCTGTTTCAAATCCAATTGGGGGCTCGACTTATTTGTCAATGATTTTTTTGGATTTGAAAATTTCTATACTAGGCGTTGGGTTTAGATGTAATGCCTATGTTTTGGGCTTCACGGGCTATGGGTTGATTCTGGGCATGGATTGGTTATCCAGTAATGATGCCACCCTCGATTGTGAAAAGAGAGTGGTTAGACTTATGACTCGCCTTGGTAACACTCTCGAAATCTCTTGTAATCCCATGAATTCTGTTATGCTTAGCAACATAAAATCTCTTGATGCGTCTGTTGAAAACTTGCAGTCTGTTCGAGTAGTCTGTGAATACTCATATGTATTTAAAGAGGTGAAGGGCTTACCTCCGAAGCGGGAGATAGACTTCCGCATATACCTTGTTGATAATGCCAAACCTGTAGCTCTACCCATTAGACACATGGCTCCAAGGAAGAGGAAAGAGCTCAGCAAGAAAGTTAAAGAGCTACTTGAAAAGGGGTTTATAAGGCGGAGTATTTTAGAATAGGGTGCTCCAGTAGTATTCGCAACCAAAGCGGATGGTTCACTTCGCCTATGCGTTGACTATAGGGAGCTAAACAAGCTGATCAAGAAGAATAGGCGTCCACTTCCAAGAATAGACGACTTGTTTGATCAGCTTGTAGGTACATCGGTTTTCTCCCAACTAGATCTGGCTACCGGGTTTCATCAGCTAAGAGTGGCTGAAGACAGCATTGATAAGACCGCATTTAGAACCCCGGATGGTTTCTTCGAATGGCTTGTCATGCCTTTCGGCTTGACAAACGCACCAGCTTATTTCGTTGACTTGATGAGCAGGGTGTTCAGGGAGTTCCTTAATAAGTTTGTGGTGGTCTTCATAGACGACATTTTGATTTTCTCGAAGAATGAAGAAGAGCATGCTCTGCATTTAAGGGAAGTCGTGGATACTCTTCATGCACATCAGCTGAAAGCCAAATTCTCCAAATGTCATTTTTGGAGAGAAGAAGTAAGGTTTCTTGGACATGTAGTGTCCAAAGAGGGGATAGCTGTGGACCCCGCAAAAGTAGTTGCGGTGCAATATTGGAAGGTTCCACGGAATGCAACCAAAGTCCGAATCTTTTTCGGGCTAGCGGGCTTCTACCGAAAGTTCATTGATGACTTTGCGAAAATCTCAGCCCCACTCACAAGATTGACAAAGAAGAACCTAATTTTCGTTTGGGATTTGGATTGCGATGCTGCTTTCCAACTTTTGAAAAAGGCTCTAACAACTGCCCCAGTTCTGACATTACCTGATGGGAGCAAAATGTTTACCGTATACACAGACGCATGCGGTACAGGATTAGGCGCTGTCTTGATGCAGGAAGGCAAGGTAGTTTGTTATGGGGGAAGGCAGTTGAAGGTACATGAGAAGAACTACCCAACTCATCATTTTTAGCTAGCTGCCATTGTTTTCGTTCTTAAGTCATGGCGTCATTACCTGCTAGGAGAAAGTTTTGAATTGTTTACTGACCATAAATCATTAAAGTACCTTTTCTTATTGAAAGATCTTAACTTAAGACAACAAAGGTGGATGGAGTTCCTTACCTCATATGATTTTGAGATTTCCTATACCCCTGGCAAGGGCAATGTAGTGGCAGATGCTTTGAGTAGAAACAAGCTGACCTTAAGTCCTCTCTTTATAGAAAGGCAAAGCTCGGAGTACATAACTAACTTTGAATTTAGACCCTCCTCTAAATTGGTACCTAGTTTGTTAACATTGCTAGAGGTGCGGCCTACTCTTTTGGACTCAATATGAACCACGCAACGTGAAGACCCTCAGCTAGTTGATATGATGGATAAGCTAATTAGGGGTGAGACTTCTAGTCACCACAATAGATACTCCATCGATGATAAGGATTGGTTGAGGCGGGATGGAAGACTATGCGTCCCACAAGCAAGGGATTTGGTGAAGACGGTTCTCGAAGAAGCACACCATTCTAAGCTGACCATATACCCAGGTGAAGACAAGATGTATAAAGAAATAAAAAGGGTTTACTTTTGGAATGGCATGAAGAGGGATGTAGCTGAGTTCGTCACTAAGTGCGTGATATGCCAACAAGTCAAAGCGGAGCAGAAGAAGCCTGGTGGTCTGCTTCATCCTCTAGAGGTCCCACAGTGGAAATGGGATAGTATTTCGATGGACTTTGTTGATGGGTTGCCTAGGTCAAGAAGGGGAAATACCAGTATTTGGGTAATAGTGGACAGGTTCACTAAAAGCGCTCACTTTATACCTATTAAGAGTAGAAGGACTGCCTCGTCTCTAGCATATGTTTATCTTAAAGATATAGTTCGACTCCATGGGATACCCTCCAGCATAGTGAGTGATCGAGATCCTATATTTACGAGCGAGTTTTGGAAGAGTTTGCAAGAGGCTGTAGGCACACAACTATGCTTAAGCACGGACTATCACTCCCAAACCGATGGTCAGACGGAAATGGTGAATAAAGTATTATAAGAGCTCCTAAGATTGTGCATTCTTGACTTTGGAGGAACATGGGAGGATCATCTTCCTTTGGTGGAATTCGCTTACAACAATAGCTACCAAGCCACCATAGGCATGGCACCCTTCGAGGCTTTATATGGAAGACCATGTCGATCACCAACTTGTTGGTGGGAGTCTACAGACAAGCTCGTACTTGGGCCAGACATGATTAGAGAAACTTCAGAAAAGGTGGACTTGATAAGAAGATGAATGAAGACTGCACAAGATAGATAGAAGTCCTACGCAGACAAAAGAAAGACCGACCTTGAGTTTGAGGTTGAAGATAGGGTGTTCCTTAAAGTATCTCCTTTGAGGAATGTCATTCGCTTTGGGTCCATAGGAAAGTTGGCACCAAGATTCGTAGGACCATTTCCTATCACTGAAAGGGTTGGGACGATGGCTTACAGAGTAGAGCTACCCGAAAGACTGGCTGGAGTTCATAATGTTTTTCATGTTTCTCAACTATGAAAGTGCTTACATGAGTCTGCGAAAGTTGTGGAGCCAAGTATACTAGAGGAAGTAGAAGTGGAACAAGAAGCGACTGTGAGAAGAGTTCCAACTCGTATCTTGGGTACGGAAGTCAAAAAGCTACGCAACCATGAAGTCAAACTTGTTAAAGTTCAATGGAGTGACGCTGAGGAAGACACGACTTGGGAAACTGAGGGAAAAATACGCGCCGCCTACCCTTTTCTTTTTGAGGGTACATCCTTAATCTGTTTTCCATAAGTTTATGCATGCTTATATCTATCTTTTAAGTATATCTCCTCGGTCCTATTCTTGATCCTTATGTAGAAACCAATGGATGTAAACATGTATTTGAAACATGTTATGGTTGATGGTTGCAAGTGGTTGCTAGTGGTTGCTCGTGGATGCATATACACAAACACATTAGGTACTAGATCGGCTCAGTCACTTTCATGTTGCATATGCATATATGTATTTGTATATGGATTGAAACTTGGAATGTTATCATATGGACGTTGCATTTGTATGGATGAGTGTGCACTCATGTAGAAAGTATGGTTAGGAATAAATTTCATGCATAATGGACTCATGGCACTGACATAATTTGCATTAAGGAGGTCAACTGAATCAGTAGACCGCCTGATTTTGCATTAGATAAGGACATATACACACACTATGCATACAATCATGAAAGCATTAGAAATCTTTTAAGGACAATGGATGCCGGTGTTTGATGGTTGAGTAGATGGACGATTGTATGGTAGGGTATACATTCTTCGTGTCTTGAAGATTTCGGGGACGAAATCCTTTAAGGAGGGGAGAATGTAACACCCTGTATTTTCTATGTTTACTAAAGTAACAAATTAAAGAATACCTAATTGTAAAATTAAGAACTAAGGAAACAGGTTACGCCATTGCGTTCGTCTCGGAATTCTACTTGAGAAAGAGTCTGAGTTTGCGTGAATCGGACCCCGTATGAAGAAGTTATGAAGTTCAGAAGATTTCATATTTAAACAGAAAATTATATAATTAAATAATTAAATAAACTAAACAGTTCGGATTTCAAAATTACATAAATCAGCTGGGTGGGAAAATTCCTGCCTATAGGGGTCGACTCCCCCCGGGTTGTCGACATAGGTGTCGACCCCCTAAGAGGGGTGTCGACCGCCCTCGCCCAGATCCAAACAGTGACGATTTCTGACTTGTTGCTGAGTCAGTAGGGCATAAGTGGTAATTTATGGATAGCTCTATCTAGTCTGGATGGATCTGATTGCTCCTAGGTTGATCTAACGGCTCACATAAGTCTAAACCTTTATAAAAGCAACCCCAATCCTTAACCCTAAACCACACAATTTCATTCCAAGGAGCCACCATGCTGTCCATGGTCAACCTAGCATAGCCACCATTCTTCCCCAACTAGGAAGCAAACTAGGAAGCAAGTTAGAAGCTACGAATTAAATCTAAATTAGAGAATCGATATTCTACGTCAAGGGATTGCTTTTCAGTTTCAAAAAACAGATCCCAGAAAACAAGATTTTTTCTTTGTTTGTAAGTCCTTTTATTATTTAGATGTAAACAATTAAAAGTCGTGATTTGAAATAAAATGAAACTAAAGCTGCGTCTAGTTGTAAGATAATGGTGATGCTGATTCATGTCTATTCTTGTACTGATTCTACCTTATATGCCTATGAGACTATTGTGGTTTATTGTACTTATCATGTTGTATGTTAAACAAATCGTGTATTATATAGATTTGGTGACTCTTTCATGTTATGTTACATGCAAGTTTTTGGGCTAAGTCATATATATGTTTAGATCTACATTCTCCTATGTTTAGATCTATGTTAATTGGATCCAAAATGCAAGTTCACATTTACATGCCTAATTGGATTTGTGTAATTCAATGTAAGTCCCCATTCATATGCTTAAGATTCGTGTTAATTGGATCCAAAATGCAAGTTCACATTTACATCCCTAATTGGATTTGTGTAATTCTATGTAAGTCCTCGTTCATATTCTTTAGATTCATGTTAATATGCAAGTTCATTGTTTTATGCCAAATTTATATGACACATGTTTAGATAGATCCTTATTATTTAATGTTGTTGGAATGGTACATGCTCCTTTCTTTTCCCTTTTGTATATAAGTTAGGCTAAGTTGAGAGCCTAACATTCTATGTGAATTTTGCGAACGTATAACGGGGGTAACCTTAGGAAAAACCTTAAATTTCAAATTATTGGCACAGTTTGGCTAATAATCATATAAATGATTAGTGACATAAATTGGTATAATTTATATACCTAAAAATTATGAACATGATTTAGAGGGTAGATGGGGCATGACTTGAATGGCAATAAATTGTGGATAATTTACATATAAATATGAAGGGTAAATATGTAAATTAAGTAAAAGACGAATATGCCTAACCCGAGGTTAGATTGAGTTACGGTGTAAGACTGCCCGGAACCGCCCGGCACATCCAGCAACTATAACAATATAGATCTAATGTGAGAGGTTAGCGCATCAAGCCCAAAAGAACCCGAGGTTAGATTGAGTTGCAGTGCAAGACTGCCCAGAACCGATCGGCACATCCAGCGACCACAACAATACATATCTAATGTGAGTGGTTAGTGCTTTAATGAATGAATTAAAGCTAAGACAGGAATGGTAGGGTTAAGTTAATTAAGGCAACACTTAACTAATACAAAATGTTAACTAAACTGATGGGTGGGGTTAGGTTAATTTGAGAACACTTAACCATTTTAACATGTTGACTAGGAAACCCTAGTAACTGGGACCCATTTCAGCAGTAACCCACATAGATGTATCATGGTACCCTGAACTAGGCAGGGTGGGGCACGATTATTGGGTTGATTATAAGCGGTCAAAACAATGACGGGTGGTGCGTCAGTGTAGGTTCCAACGTATTGCGGGCGTGCACGTACTCCGGAGTGGAAAAAGTAGGCATTGGGCATCAGCAGTTATACACTGTGCATCTTGAATTATGTCAGGTTGCCACCATAGGATTTTATACACCCCATGGTGGGACCAGCACAGGTATCTACAATCAAGCGGGGCCGAATGACACAAGTAGAAAATGTATATGAGTAGGAGCCGATCGAAAAAGGGGATCATTTATCTTGAACACATGGTGCTAGTTGAAACACTTGTAAGTGGATGTAGAGAAATAGTAATGAGTGCGATAGCATATTCAGTCTTATTATCTTATTTCTAAGATGTTGTCCTAGGTTCAGTTTATTCATGTCATGACACTTTTTCCTATTTACATGAATCACTAGACTTACCAGACTCATGTCTGACCCATTTTCTTTCGTCTTCTTTTCTTACATTCCCCCCCCCCCCCCCCAAGGTCCGCCGGGAGGGAATACTTCAGCTTAGTTTGGATCATTTCCAGTATGAAGAGAGTAGATGTATTGCTTGGATTCTCTTTCCTTGGGCTATGGCTTTGGATACACTCTTATTGGGGATTTATGCTACCTTATTATTATTTCATGCTTCTTTATGTTTTAATCAAGAAAGAGATTTTGTTGTAATAATTTGGAAGTTGGTTTGAGGCAGTTATTGTAATGTTTAACTGAACCACGTACTTATGAAATAAATTTAGTTTTTCTGCTATTCATATGTCTGTCTTGTAAATTATCTGTATCTTTTACCTATAATGCTCCACTGTAGTTAAGGCATTCCCTTTGTGAGTGACCTTAACGAAGGTGGGGTGTTTCAACTAATCTAAAGGCTAGAATTAATCCTAGACATCTATATATACATAGCCAAACCTAGACCCTATTCTCATAACCCTAAGACTATGGTGTCGTCATGTTGTTCATCTCTAAGCTAGCCTAGCCTCCTTCATCTTCTCCTAACTAGAAAAATAAATCCAAACTAGTAATTGATTAGAAGAACTTCAAATCAAACGTCTACATCAAAGGATAGCTTTTCAAATTCAGAAATCAGACCCCAGAATACAAGATCCATCCTTTTTCTATAAGTTTAGTTATTATTTAGATTTAAACATCTAATAGAAATCATGACTGTAATAATCGGATATAGAACGATGCCTAATTCTGATTCTTGCATATCCTTTTGTCTAATCTAAATTGCTTATGCCTATGAGACTATTGTGATTGATGTAAAGGCACCTAGCATGCCTATGAGACCATTGGGCTGACATAATAGAACCTATCATGCCTTTGAGACTGTTGGATTGACATAATAGAACCTATCATGCCTATGAGACTATTGGACTAACATAAATGAACCTATCATGCCTGTTAGACTGTTGTGATTGATAGGATGGAACTTTTCATATTGTACAACCTATGCCTATGAGACTATTGTGATTTATCAAATGGGACTTATTATGTTGTACATTAAATTAGTAATTCTCTTAAGTCCAATTCTATCTAATCTTTATGCCTATGGTGTGAATTGCTTAGCTTGTCTACACATAGTGTTAATGTACAACATTGAAACATGATTCTTGAATTTGGTATATCTTTACATGCCTATTTTTCTTTATGACAATTCTTATGCTCCTTCTTTATTTTCCCCCTTTTTTACTTGCTTTTGTGGATACTAAGTTCAGTCGTAACTTAGACTGAATATCATTGTATGTGCGATTATAACGCGGGGAAAGTTAAGTATAATTTAATTTAATAAATTTTGGGCATAGCTTGGGAATGTGGCATAAACTTGTATTTACTAGACTTGTGGAAAATTTTACAAATAGATTTGGACACATATGACAAATATGTAAATTGGCTAAAGATGAACATGCCTAACCCCAGGTTAGATTGAGTTGCAGTGTAAGACTGCCCGAAACCGCCCGACACATCTAGCTACCGGAATAATATAAATCTAATGTGACATGTTAGCGCATTAAGCCCCAAAAACCCGAGGTTAGATTGAGTTACGGTGTAAGACTGCCCGGAACCGCCCGACACATCTAGCGACCGCAACAATATAGATCTAATGTGAGAGTTTGGTGCTTTAATGAATGAATTGAAGCTAAGGAACAGACATGCTAAGAATGGTAGGGTTAAGTTAATTTAGGCAACACTTAACCAGTAAAACATGTTAGCAAAACAGATGGGTGAGGTTAGGTAAATTTTGAGAACAATTAACTGTTATAACATGTTGATTAGGAAACCCTAGTAATGGGGACCCATTTCAGCAGTAACCCACATAGATGTATCACGGTACCCTGAACTAGGCAGGGTGGGGAACGATTATGTAACACCCCACTCCCGCTATGGTCACTCGCTAAGTGAATGCCATAACATCGGTGGAGTATTTTTAAGTGAATATAGAACAGAGAAATTACAGAAAGATAGATATAAGTAATATTTGAAAATTTAAAACATCATTTCATTGCAGCGGAAAGTAAAACATGTTTAGTTACATCACAAAACCATAATAAGAGTCAAGTACAAAATATCCATCCTGATAAATAAAAATACATAATCCCAATACATGAACTGATAGCCATAAAAGAAAAGGGTAAGCTGAGCTCTACATCTAGGGTCCAAGCTCCAAGAGAGTAATAAAAGCAGCCTGATCAAAGCCCACTCGTGCTGGGCCCACTCTGAGAACCTGAGGGTTGGGAAAAAGATAAAATCAACGGGGTCAGACATAAGTCTGAGCGAGTCCTATAACTTTAACAATGCAATCATTAATGTAATTAGGGTATGACATAACTTGGTACGGTGTGACTGGGGATAAATGACTACACTCAGTAGCCAATCAGACTTAGAATGAACTAAGATAACGATAAAGACGCATTTACCCACCTAAGGATAATTACTACACTGCACCACACCAGTCATTCCTACTTAAAGGTTGATCCCTCCCGAGGACTTAGTAAATTTACCCAGTAGTTTCGTGTACCCCTAGCTGACTACATAGGTGCCGCCTGCCCCTATCTCCACTAGGTGTACCCACTACTCCCAAGCGATCGGCTCCCTACCGTAGATACCCGTGCTGGCCCCACAATGGGGTGTATCACTCCCCATAGTGGCAACCCGATACAACAAATGGTGCACGGCTTATATCTACACGATGCAACAACGTCTTACCTACCAGCCCGGGTCCACACACGCATATGAAACCCGTTGGACTCGCGTTGCCACCGCTACCCCGTTTTGGCCTCTTATAGTCAAGCCCAATATGCGTGTCCCGTCCTCGACTTGGGTCGAGCCCACAAAGATACGTTTGGGATATTGGTTGAAATGGGCCCCCAAAAGCTACCCACCTAAGCTTGTCATTTCTAGTGTATACCACTTAATCCTTTAATCATGTTTTAATTACATGTTCCACTTTGGTTAAGTATTCTAATCGTATTTTCTATTGCCACCCAAGGCAACCACTAGATTTCCACATGCCACCCAAGGCACCCACTTAACCCCTCATGTCCCTCTACATGCTAATATGGTTAAGTGTTTCTTAATTAATTAATTAAGATCATGACCTCATAAAGACCTCTCACATTAGACCACCTTTTACGACTGCTGGATATGCCGGTTGGGTCCGGGCAGACTTCCGTCATAAAAGGGTCTAACCTCGTGTCTTTACTTTAATCACGTATTTAATTTATGACTAAGACCCCTCACATTGGGCCAATCATTTGTAGCTTCTGGATTTGCCGGTCGGTTCCGGGCAGACTTCCGCTACAAAAGGGTCCAACCTCGTGTCTTAGTTGATTAATTACACCTAATTAATCACCCCCATAATTTGTATTAATTATCCCTAATTAATTACACATTTTTAAGAATATGGGTAGACCTAACTCAATAGGTAAATTCCCAATTCCATAGTATGGGTAGACCTAACTTAATAGGTAAATTCCCAACTCCATAATATGGGTAGACCTAACTAAATAGGTAAATTCCCAATTATGTCCATTCATTTTATGTTATGCTTAAGCATACCAACTTTACACATTTCTATTAAAATGCATATTAACCCCATCGTTTCCCACGTAATTCGCTCTCATGACATGACATATAAATGGGAAGATTCACCATAAATGTAATGGGTTCAACTTAGCACAACATTGGCATTTACATGGGTTTAAAAGGTGTTAACTTGCATCATAACATTAAACCCAACTAGCACAAATCATTAACCCAAACTTGCATATGAACTTGCATGTAAACTTGCATATGAACTTGCATATAAACTTGCATATGAACTTGCATATCATGTCATACATAGAGGCAAACTTGCATATGTTATGCATATCATAAAAAGAGACAAACTTGCATATGAACTTGCATATAAACTTGCATATGAACTTGCATATCATGTCATACATAGAGGCAAACTTGCATATGTTATGCATATCATAAAAAGAGACAAACTTGCATATGAACTTGCATATAAACTTGCATATGAACTTGCATATCATGTCATACATAGAGGCAAACTTGCATATGTTATGCATATCATAAAAAGAGACAAACTTGCATATGAACTTGCATATAAACTTGCATATGAACTTGCATAACACATCATATCATAAAAAGAGACAAATTTGCATATGAACTTATAACATATGACAACCACAACTTGCATAGATCCACATTTACATCCATAGCCTCCTAATATCCTATCCTAATTAGTTTAGCAATTGCTTGCTAAAGGAATAGGAACTCACAAATAACTAATTAGCACTCCAATGAGGAAGATTAAGTTGCTAGAGTGGATTAGGACTCGATTAGAGTTGATTTGAGATGCCAACTTCCTCTCAAATTTGGTGGAGGCTCCTTCTAGTTTTTATTTGACGGCATGAGGCCCTTGAATCTATTTTTAGTATGAATTAGGGTAGCGTTAGGGTGTATTTATAGATTAGGCAAGTGTTTTAGGCCATTAGATTAACCCTAAATTAGATTAGGATCATCAGATCTCGGAAGCTTCTAGAGAATAGCCCAAAACACAGCCAAACCCTAAAATGGTGCACCAGGCCAGCCAGGGTCAAACCAGAAAGCTGTGCAGGTCGACACGGGCGCACTTCCCAAGTGCGCCAGTGTATTTTTGTGTTGGCGCACTTCACAAGTGCGCCAGTGCATTCTGGCTTGTTTTCGGTTTTTCTGCCTAACTTCGTTCGTCCATATCTTCTTCATACGGACTCCGATTTTCGAAAACTCAGACTCTATTTCGCGTATTTTTCCAAGACGAACGCAATGGTGCAACCCGTTTCCCCTAATTCCCATATCTGGGATTAGTTATTCTTTAATTTGTGAATGTTAATATTAACTGAAATTCGGGGTGTTGCATTCTCCCCTACTTAAAGGATTTCGTCCCCGAAATCTCCAAG
The DNA here is from genome assembly GCA_030737875.1 of Allium sativum. Taxonomy (NCBI): domain Eukaryota; kingdom Viridiplantae; phylum Streptophyta; class Magnoliopsida; order Asparagales; family Amaryllidaceae; genus Allium; species Allium sativum. Next base: position 776,845,317 of record CM060909.1, read on the forward strand.
ATAAGGAGAATGCATCCTACCAACCAAACAACCATCTACTAAACCATCAAACACTGGCATCCATTGTCCTTAAAGTTTCTAATACTGTATGAATATATGCAAAAAGTGTGTGTATATGTTCCCTGTCTAATGCAAAATCAGGCGTTCTACTGATTCAGTTGACCTCCTTAATGCAAACCATGATAGTGCCATGCATCCATTATGTATGCGAGAGAACACTATCGACACATACAACATCTACATGAGTACACAATCATTCACCAAAATGCATCATCCATATGATAACACAATCATTATACATCCATAAATATAGCTACCTACACACAATTATATGCAATATGCAATATGAAGTGACTGAGCCGATCTAGTGTCTAGAGTGTGTGTATATGCATCCACGAGCAACCACTAGCAAATACTTGCATCCACATGCATCCATCAACCATAACATCTCAAACACACGTTTCAACCATAGGTTTATCCTATCTAAAGGTCAAAAGTACTAATGAGAGGACATACTAAAGATAAGAATAAATACTAGACAAACGATAAAGGAGGAGTTAAAAGACATACCCTCAAAAAGGAATGGGTACAATGAACGCATCTTCGCTTCCGTCTCCAAAGTAGCGTTGCCCTCATCTTCTCCCCATTGTACTTTGACTAGTTGAACCTCTCGATTCCTCAATTTCCTAGTCTCTGACCCAAGGATGCGAGTAGGAGCTCGTTGAATAGTCGCATCACGCTCTACTTCCACTTCTCTAAGCAAGCTCGGCTCTACCACCTCTGCGCTCTCATGTAGGCACTTCCTCAAATGTGACACATGGAATACATCATGTACACCACTAAGCCTGTCGGGCAACTCCACTCTATATGCCATCCGTCCTATCCTTTCCTTAATAAGAAACGGCCCTACGAACCTTGGTGCTAACTTCCCAACAGATCCAAAGCGAACCACATTTCGTAACGGAGACACTTTGACAAAGACCATGTCCCCAACTTCAAACTCAAGATCCGTCCTCCTCTTGTCCGCATAAGATTTTTGCCTATCCTACGCTGCTTTCATCCTTCTTCGAATCAAGTCAATCTTCTCAGAAGTCTCCCTAACCATATCAGGCCCAAGCAAGATCTTATCCGTAGATTCCCACCAACATGTAGGTGATCGACAAGGCCTTCCATAAAGAGCTTCGAAAGGAGCCATACCAATACTGGACTGAAAGTTGTTATTATATGCGAACTCCACCAATGGAAGATGCTCTTCCCATGTACCTCCAAAATCTAAGATACAAAGCCTCAAAAGGTCTTCTAGGACGCGATTCACCCTCTCAGTCTGGCCGTCCGTCTGAGGATGATATGCGGTGCTCAAACACAACTGAGTCCCTACTGCCTCTTGCAAACTCTTCCAAAACTCGCTAGTGAAGATAGGATCTCGATCGCTCACTATGCTAGAAGGTACACCATGCAACCGAACTATCTCTCGAAGGTAAACTGAAGCTAGCCATGGAGCAGTCCTCTTACTCTTCACGGGTATGAAATGGGCGCTCTTAGTAAGTCTGTCTACCACAACCCAAATTCCCGTGTTACCCTTCCTCAATCTCGGTAATCCATCGATAAAATCCATCGAGACGCTATCCCACTTCCATTGCGGAACTTCCAATGGGTGAAGCAACCCACCAGGTTTCTTTTGCTCTGCCTTCACTTGTTGGCACACCAAACATCTAGCGACATACTTGGCCACATCTTTCTTCATACCGGCCCAAAAGAAAACTCGCTTCATGTCTTGGTACATCTTGTCCCCACCGGGATGAATGGTCATCCTAGAACGGTGTGCATCATCAAGAATAGCCTTCCTCAAACCCTCATCTTGCGGTACACAGAGTCTACCGTCTCTACGCAAGCACCCCCTATCGTCTAGGGTGTACCTACTCAAATGGCTGGACGACTCCCCCCTTATGAGCTTCTCTACTAACTCAACCAACTGTGGGTCGTCCCTCTGTGCTTCTCCAATCCACCCCAAAAGAGTAGGTTTGACCTCCAAGGATGCTAGCAAAACGGGTATAAAGTCAACGGAATGTCTGAAATCAAACATCGAGATAAATTCCAAGCTTCGTCGTTCCACGAACAATGGACTCAAGGACAACCTCTTTCTGCTCAAGGCGTCCGCCACCACGTTACCCTTGCCAGGGGTATACGCTATCTCGAAATCATAGGATGCTAAGAACTCCATCCACCTTTGCTGTCTTAAGTTCAAATCCTTCTGAGAAAACAAGTACTTCAAAGATTTATGGTCGGTGAACAATTCGAACCTCTCACCAAGAAGATAATGGCGCCAAGTCTTAAGCACAAAAACAATAGCGGCCAACTCTAAATCATGGGTAGGGTAATTTTTCTCATGTGCCCTCAACTGCCTTCCACCATAGGCTATTACCCTTCCCTCTTGCATTAAGACTGCGCCCAGTCCTGTCCCACAAGCATCGGTATAGACAACAAATGGCTTACTCCCATCTGGCAACACTAAAACTGGAGCAGTGGTAAAAGCTCTCTTTAACCGTCGGAACGCATCATCACAATCTACGTCCCATGTGAAGACTAGATTCTTCTTTGTCAAGCGAGTTAATGGGGCTGATATCTTCGCGAAGTCCTTGATAAACTTCCTATAGTAGCCAGCCAACCCCAAGAAACTCCTCACCTCGGTAGCATTCTTCGGAACCTTCCAATCTTGGATGGACACTACCTTCGCGGGATCCACAGCTATCCCTTCTTTGGAGACCACGTGCCCTAAGAACCGCACTTCCTTCCTCCAAAAGTGACATTTAGAGAATTTAGCCTTAAGGCTATGCGCTCGAAGAGTCTCCAACACTTCCCTAAGATGTAGGGCATGCTCTTCTTCACTCTTAGAAAAGACCAAGATGTCATCCACAAAGACCACCACGAACTTATTAAGGAACCCCCTGAATACCCTACTCATCAAATCAACAAAGTATGCAGGGGCGTTCGTCAACCCAAATGGCATCACCAGCCACTCATAGAAGCCATCCGGAGTCCTAAAGGCAGTCTTGTCTATGCTATCCTCAGCCACCCTCAACTGATGAAACCCCGTGGCTAAGTCCAACTGAGAAAATACTGAAGCGCCAACCAACTGATCGAAAAGATCATCAATTCTCGGCAATGGGTGTCTATTCTTCTTTGTGAGCTTGTTGAGTTCTCTATAGTCTACACAAAGTCTGAGGGACCCATCCGCCTTCGTAGCAAAAACTACTGGAGCACCCCACTCCGATATACTTCGTCTTATGAACCCCTTCTCAAGCAACTCCCCTACTTGCTTATGGAGTTCCCTCCTCTCACGAGGAGCCATGTGGTGCACTGGTAAAGATACAGGTTTAGCATTATCCACCATATATATTCGGAAGTCAATCTCCCGCTTCGGAGGTAAGCCCTTCACCTCCTCAAACACATCCGAGTATTCCCGGACCACTCAAACAGATTGCAAACTCTCGGCCGAAGCGTCAAGCGATTCAAGATAACTTAGCATAACAGAATCTCTGGGATTACAAGAAATCTCGAGAGTGTTACCCAAGCGGGTCATGAGCCTAACAACTCTCCTTTCGCAATCTAGAATGGCACCATTACTGGATAACCAGTCCATGCCCAAAATCAACCCATAGCCCATGAAGCCCAAAACAAAAGCATCACATCTAAACTCAATGCCAAGTATAGAAATCTTCAAACCCAAACATATCATGGACAAATAAGTGGAGCTCCCAATTGGGTTTGAAACAACCAAGGGATCATCTACTAGACTGGTGTCTAAGTGCAGTGACTCAACTAATGAGGATGAGATAAACGAATGCGATGCGCCAGAATCAAACAATGTACGGACAGGATGATCAAATAGAAAAACCAGACTTTCAACGGAAATAGTTCTACCTCTTTCCTGAACCGGTGGAACCGCGAGAGCCTGTACTTGCCCCCTAGCTTGACCCGGTGCCATAAGAGCTTTCACCTGTCCTCCTGAGGTAGATCCCGTCCTTTGCCCCTTCTTAGGGCAATCCTTCACTAGATGCCCTGCTTCACCACAGTTATAGCAGCCAGTCTTCTTCTTCTTTCGACAATCTTTGCTTATGTGGCCTGGTATCCCGCAATTGAAGCACTTCTTCTTCCCCTTGCCACCGTTGCCTTTCCCACCTTTGTTTTGCTGTTGTTGCTGAGGTCTCTTTTGATCTCCCTTCTTCTCGGGTGCCTTATTAGCATTGGGACCCTTCTCTTCTTCATGCATGAGTGCCATGTCAACTAGCTTCTCAAAGGTGGCCCCCATAGGGATATGAGTCATAGCCAATCCATGCATCGGTTCATTCAAGCCTTTCACGAACCTCAAAGCCTTCTTCTCCGGTGTATTCACCATGTCTAGGCCAAACCTTGCCAATTGGTTAAACTTGTTGACATATTCCTTCACTGAGTGATTTCCTTGCTTTAGAGTCAAGATTCTTTCCATATACAAGTTTTCCTCCGCCCTTGAGAGAAACTTTGCCACAAATCTTTGCCTAAAATCCGCCCAAGAGTCAACGGGGCGTTCTCCATTATTGACCTCCCACCAGAATGAGGCCTCTCCCTTCATTAACCAAGCAGCTAACTTGACTTTCTTTCCTTCTTCCATCTCAAAGATATCTATCAACTCTTCCACCTCCTTAAGCCAATCTCTAGCCTCCACAAAAGTTTCAGATCCTTGAAAAGGTTTCCCTCCCATAGCTTTAAATTCCTTACAAGTCTTAGCAAAAGTATCCGTGCAAGGAGGAGGGGGAGGAGGAAGATCGGGTGCTACGGTTGGTGGAGGAACATTTGCTGGACCCGCAGTGGTGGCCCTAGCCTCCATCAATCTCCTATACCATACTGGTATCGTCACACCCTCCGGAAAGTTAAGATCCTCAGCCATGCTGAAACGAAAAAGGAAAGATTCAAAACGGAGAATTCGAAAGATAAAGATATGGCTATTGGGGATTATGCTTTTCTTTCAAAAACTTTTCTCTTTAAAGACATGTTTTTGAAAATATCTCTTCCAAAAATGTTTTTAGAAAAAAATAGTTTTCTAAAAAAAAAATTATCTGTTCCGGTAACCTTTGCTCTGATACCAACGTGTAACACCCCACTCCCGCTATGGTCACTCGCTAAGGGAATGCCATAACATCGGTGGAGTATTTTTAAGTGAAAATAGAACAGAGAAATTACAGCAAGACAGATATAAGTAATATTTGAAAATTTAAAACATCATTTCATTGCAGCGGAAAGTAAAACATGTTAGGTTACATCACAAAACCATAATAAGAGTCAAGTACAAAATATCCATCCTGATAAATAAAAATACATAATCCCAATACATGAACTGATAGCCATAAAAGAAAAGGGTAAGCTGAGCTCTACATCTAGGGTCCAAGCTCCAAGAGAGTAATAAAAGCAGCCTGATCAAAGCCAGATCGTGCTGGGCCCACTCTGAGAACCTGAGGGTTGGGAAAAAGATAAAAACAACGGGGTCATACATAAGTCTGAGCGAGTCCTATAACTTTAACAATGCAATCATTAAAGTAATTAGGGTATGATATAACTTGGTACGGTGTGACTGGGGATAAATGACTACACTCAGTAGTCAATCAGACTTAGAATGAACTAAGATAACTATAAAGACGCATTTACCTACCCAAGGATAATTACTACACTTCACCACACCAGTCATTCCTACTTAAAGGTTGATCCCTCCCGAGGACTTAGTAAATTTACCCAGTAGTTTCGTGTACCCCTAGCTGACTACATAGGTGCCGCCTGCCCCTATCTCCACTAGGTGTACCCACTACTCCCAAGCGATCGGCTCCCTACCGTAGATACCCGTGCTGGCCCCACAATGGGGTGTATCACTCCCCATAGTGGCAACCCGATACAACAAATGGTGCACGGCTTATATCTACACGATGCAACAACGTCTTACCTACCAGCCCGGGTCCACACACGCATATGAAACCCGTTGGACTCGCGTTGCCGCCGCTACCCCGTTTTGGCCTCTTATAGTCAAGCCTAATATGCGTGTCCCGTCCTCGACTTGGGTCGAGCCCACAAAGATACGTTTGGGATATTGGTTGAAATGGGCCCCCAAAAGCTACCCACCTAAGCTTGTCATTTCTAGTGTATACCACTTAACCCTTTAATCATGTTTTAATTACATGTTCCACTTTGGTTAAGTATTCTAATCGTATTTTCTATTGCCACCCAAGGCAACCACTAGATTTCCACATGCCACCCAAGGCACCCACTTAACCACTCATGTCCCTCTACATGCTAATATGGTTAAGTGTTTCTTAATTAATTAATTAAGATCATGACCTCATAAAGACCTCTCACATTAGACCACCTTTTACGACTGCTGGATATGTCGGTTGGGTCCGGGCAGACTTCCGTCATAAAAGGGTCTAACCTCGTGTCTTTACTTTAATCACGTATTTAATTTATGACTAAGACCCCTCACATTTGGCCAATCATTTGTAGCTGCTAGATTTGCCGGTCGGTTCCGGGCAGACTTCCGCTACAAAAGGGTCCAACCTCGTGTCTTAGTTGATTAATTACACCTAATTAATCACCCCCCATAATTTGTATTAATTATCCCTAATTAATTACACATTTTTAAGAATATGGGTAGACCTAACTCAATAGGTAAATTCCCAATTCCATAGTATGGGTAGACCTAACTTAATAGGTAAATTCCCAACTCCATAATATGGGTAGACCTAACTAAATAGGTAAATTCCCAATTATGTCCATTCATTTTATGTTATGCTTAAGCATACCAACTTTACACATTTCTATTAAAATGCATATTAACCCCATCGTTTCCCACGTAATTCGCTCTCATGACATGACATATAAATGGGAAGATTCACCATAAATGTAATGGGTTCAACTTAGCACAACATTGGCATTTACATGGGTTTAAAAGGTGTCAACTTGCATCATAACATTAAACCCAACTAGCACAAATCATTAACCCAAACTTGCATATGAACTTGCATGTAAACTTGCATATGAACTTGCATATAAACTTGCATATGAACTTGCATATCATGTCATACATAGAGGCAAACTTGCATATGTTATGCATATCATAAAAAGAGACAAACTTGCATATGAACTTGCATATAAACTTGCATATGAACTTGCATATCATGTCATACATAGAGGCAAACTTGCATATGTTATGCATATCATAAAAAGAGACAAACTTGCATATGAACTTGCATATAAACTTGCATATGAACTTGCATATCATGTCATACATAGAGGCAAACTTGCATATGTTATGCATATCATAAAAAGAGACAAACTTGCATATGAACTTGCATATAAACTTGCATATGAACTTGCATAACACATCATATCATAAAAAGAGACAAATTTGCATATGAACTTATAACATATGACAACCACAACTTGCATAGATCCACATTTACATCCATAGCCTCCTAATATCCTATCCTAATTAGTTTAGCAATTGCTTGCTAAAGGAATAGGAACTCACAAATAACTAATTAGCACTCCAATGAGGAAGATTAAGTTGTTAGAGTGGATTAGGACTCGATTAGAGTTGATTTGAGATGCCAACTTCCTCTCAAATTTGGTGGAGGCTCCTTCTAGCTTTGATTTGACGGCATGAGGCCCTTGAATCTATTTTTAGTATGAATTAGGGTAGTGTTAGGGTGTATTTATAGATTAGGCAAGTGTTTTAGGCCATTAGATTAACCCTAAATTAGATTAGGACCATCAGATCTCGGAAGCTTCTAGAGAATAGCCCAAAACACAGCCAAACCCTAAAATGGTGCACCAGGCCAGCCAGGGTCAAACCAGAAAGCTGTGCAGGTCGACACGGGCGCACTTCCCAAGTGCGCCAGTGTATTTTTGTGTTGGCGCACTTCACAAGTGCGCCAGTGCATTCTGGCTTGTTTTCGGTTTTTCTGCCTAACTTCGTTCGTCCATATCTTCTTCATACGGACTCCGATTTTCGAAAACTCAGACTCTATTTCGCGTATTTTTCTGAGACGAACGCAATGGTGCAACCCGTTTCCCCTAATTACTACATCTGGGATTAGTTATTCTTTAATTTGTGAATGTTAATATTAACTGAAATTCGGGGTGTTACAGATTACTGGGCTGATTATAAGCGGTCAAAATAGCGGCATGGGGTGTGGTAGTGTAGTTCCGACGGAGTATGGGCGTGCACGTACTCCGGAGTGGAAAAGAAGGCACTCGGCATCAGTAGTATACACTTTGCATCTTGAATTTGTGTCGGGTTGCCACCATAGGAATTGATACACCCCATGGTGGGACCAACGCATGTATCTACAATCGAGCCGGGCCGAATGACACAAGTAAGAAATGCATGCGAGTAGAAGCCGATCGGGAAAGGGATCACTTTATTATGAACACATGATGGTAGTTGAAACATTCGTAGTAGGTGCAGAGAAATGGAAATGAGTGCAATAAGTATATTCAGTTTATCTTGCCTTATCTTATGTTATCTTATTTCTATGGTATTGTCCTATGTTCAGTTCATTCATGTCATGATCCTTTTACTTGTTTACGTGATGAATAATAATTGGACTTACCAGACTTGCGTATGACCTATTTTCTTTTGCCTTCTTTTCTTCCATTCCCCCTCCCCCCCCCCCTCAGGTCCGCAGGGAGGGAACCCTTCAGCTTACTGCAGACCTTTTCCAGTTTGAAGAGAGTAGATGTATTGCTTGGATTCTCTCTTCTTGGGTTATGGCTGTGGTTACACTTTTATTGGGGATTTATGCTACTTTACTACTGTTTTATGCTTCTTTATGTACTTGGAGTTTTAAATCAAGACAGATGTTTCATTGTAATAATTTAGAAGTTGGGTTTTGAGACAATGCTCGTAATCTTTTGACTGAACCACGCTATTTATGAAATGATTTCAGTTTTTCGCTATTTATATGTCTGTCTTGTAAATTATCTATGTCTTTTACCTAAAATGTTTCACCAAAGTTAATGCAATCCCTTTGTGAGCGACCTTAACGGAGGTGGGGTGTTTCACTACTCCTTCCCTGTAGTTATCCCATCCATTTTCGTGACTAAAATCATTACAAAATTCTTCTTGTACTCAACGATTTCCATACCTAAGACAGCCGAAGAGATTATTGGTTCAAACTCCATCTCTTTACTATATTCCCCATAAGTCTTGCTCCCTCCTTCTCATCGCATTTTCCATTGCCAGGTCACCATGAAAACAAACTCGATGCCATCACTGTACGCGCGCGACACCAAACAACATCTATACCCTCCAACTCTGCCAATCGGAAGGCCTCACTACCAAAAACTCTGCTCCATTACCCGTTCGATTCCACCTTCAACCTACTGCGAATCTAAACCTAACTAATCATTATAGAGGAAAACATGCAAACCAAAATCCACTCGAACCTAAACCATAGACTCCCAGAGTTAAGCTCCCTTTATTACAAGTAATCGATCTATGATTTTACAAAATAATTTTTCAATTAAAACTGATTTTTGGAAAAGGGGATTTACGAATTATTTGAATGAAGAAGTCATAGCCTCGAATTGTTTTTCAGAATCGAAGAAATGGAATAAGGAGTTGCGATTTATTGTTGCTGAAAGAAAAACAGAAGAAGGGGGGCTTTGATTTACTTTTTCATTTTCCTGGGAATGATGAAATAAAAAGGAGGTGGGAGGGGGTCATCGCTTATTTATAAACAGGATGTAGGCTTGGGTAGGTCGGTTGTAGTACATTTCTTAGGGTAGAGGAAGTACAAGAATTTCAACGCAATTTGAGTTTTGATTTGTTGATTTCATATTTATCCACATTTTTAAAAAGATTAAAAAAAATTAATAAAATTTATTATTATTATATCCTCACAAAACTTATGCCTGAATTTTCCTATTTAAATGACCACATATAAGCTCCAATCGTAGTGAAACTTGACGCACTACTACTGTTTGACGTTCCGGACCCAATAAAATTTGTTTCGTCAAAAACTGAGGTAATTTGAAAATATATTATTCTTAAGCTCCATATTAAATCAATATAATACAATTTAAATTCAAAACAAAAAACTTCCGATAATAAATTGTTATTATTATAGTTTCTATTCCAAATAGGTTTTAAATTGATAATCTGAATTGTTTTGATTTAGTTTTAACTTCGGACTAAATTATATTTTGTATTATGTATTATGATAATTCGATATACTCGAACATAAATCATATTCGATTGTTAAATTGATAAATTCCATATAAAATCCATTTATATTATCAACTCAACATTTAAAACAATATTAAGTGTTCAAAATTAATTGACCAAAAATCCGGGTCGTTAAATATATATTATCATTAACATCCTTAACCCTTCCATCCTCATTTCTTCAGTAATGATGCAGGCGCCATCATATTTCATCTCACCAAACAAAACCGTGAGTTATAAAATCAATATCAATTCAAAAAAAATCTCAAAACAAATATATTTGAGTTCCATTGCTTATTAGCTTTGACTTAGCATATATGTATATATTGATGGGTGCACATCAATTTTGTGATACTTGAAATTAGAACAGCAGCCCTAGGGTTCAAAGTTTTGGGGAAATGGAGCTTTAATCCGTGAAGTGGATATTGTTTTTGTGAATGTGGTAGGATTTCGATTTGGTTTTGAATTTTCCGGAAAATTTCATGATAAAATTTATGCAGTTTTTAAGAGAAGCGAGAGTAAGAGATGGAGAATGCAACAATGGAGGTGCGGGCGAACTGTTCAACGTGGGGATGGGGGCGAAGTATTTGGGAAGAGGATTTTAGCAGTAATCTCGGTTTTGAAAATCGTGGTGGTTAATGGAAGAAAGGGTGGAAGAAACGTGCGAAAATGGCATATGAAGAGAACTCGTTTAATCAACGTAAGAGAAGTATTTACGTAAAATGTGATTAAGATAAGAAAAGTAATTAAGGTTATTTATTTATTAATTAATTATGCTTGTTTCATTTAATTCGGTTATAACTTGTAATATTGGTAACTCTCTCATCTGTTACCAGAATCGAGCGAAACAAGAGGCGTTGGGATCGTATGGACGGGTACTACAAGTCCATGATAAATTGGCGTGGACTGGAGCTAGTTAGTTTTTTTTTAATTTTAAATGCTTGTTTAAAATTAAATGAAACGATGTTGAATCGTCGATGAAACGACTGGTGAGCTATCAAATCACACTTTCTGGAATACTCTTAAAAATAATATGATGTTATATATATATATATATATATACAATCCAATCGATATTTAATTGTGTGATATAATTGTTTGTGTGTTTTTGGATGATTGAAATGGTTGTTGTTGAATGAATTGATTGATTGAATTATTGTTGATTGGTTGATTGTGGTTAAACATTTTCCGTTTATAACCGGATTAAACTTGACACTACCTGCCATTAAACAGAAGGTTCATTTTAACTGAATTGGTTGAATTGTTTATTTTATGTGTATATAAACTGTTATATTAACAATAATGTAGGGAAGAATAGGTTGGAGGGATCCAATGGGATTCCTCAACTGTTTTAAATATTATTTGATTTCATATTATTTATATATGAACTATCGGACATTGATGATATTGAAACCTGTTTGGATGTTGATGGTTCAATGGAAATTCAACATTTATGTTTATTAATCAATATAGAGTATTGGTTAAGTGACTAACAACAGATGACATAAAAATCCATCATTTTATAAATGTTGGTTTACCATTAGGTGAATCGACTGAACTGAATTTATAAAGTTTATTTTATAATTGAAGTTAAATTTTTAAACCTATTTTATATGATTTATTTTTAATTAAGCTTTTATTTAAATAAAATGAATATTTATTATTTAAATTTGATAAGTAATTGTACAATGATTTGTTTTAACAAATTCTTGTACTTAAAACAAGTTTTATGGGTAAGTAAGTTAGAGATTAACCTAAGGCTTAATAATTTGGATAAATTAGTCAAAAGAAACAAATAAGTGAAATTATTTAAATTAATTATATTATTAATTAATTTAAAAGGGATGATTAATCCAAGTTGGTTAACAAGTTAACCATGTTATCGAGTTAACTAAGTCAACTGTTTTATTTAAGTTAATCATTTAATTGATTTGTTGTCAATTAATTTAATAATCATAGTGGTGACCAATAGTTATTAAACAAAATACAATTGCTTAAAAAGATTCAATCTTTTAATTAACTGTGAATAAAGATGATTAGTAAAATATTGTTTATTAATAAAATTAATTATTATTTTAATAAATTCTTAAGATAAATTCATTATTAATGATGAAGTAAATTATTTTTATATTAAAATTGATTATTATTTATTTAGTAATATTCAAATCAATGACAAGGTAATTAGGATTCCTTTAATAGAGTTTTATGAAGTCATAAGGCTCTGTTTTCAGCTAAATGAATCTTTAAGTGAGTTTTATTAATATAAGTTAGTTTTCAATTGAACTCTTATTTAGAATTCTATTTAAAAGATTTTTATTGGAATCCCAGTTGGACGAGGTTATCAAAAACCAAGTTTTAAATGAACTTCTTGTAAACAGTTTCAACTATTGAAATGTAGTGACCTGTATTTTTAGCCAATTGAAATATGAATTTTTAATTGACTTTTAGTGAATTTTAATTGGTCAAAATATTAAATATGGACCAAAAAACAATTAAAAATAAGTTCTAATTTTGTTTAATATTTTATTTGGATTTAAACAAGGTTAGTAAACTTTTAGAATCAATTCAAAAGTGAAAATATTAAAATACGGTAACGGTAGCCTAGTATAGCATATAACTTTCCATAGCATTTTATGTGAAATGCTGCCTAAAATGTGCCTTCCTTTAGTGGCTTCTCTTGGAAGCCAATTCTTAAGGGATTCTCTTAGAATCGTAGTCAATCTATATGGCTTCTCTTGGAAGCCAATTCTTAGTGTCTTCCTCCTTAAGTTATTCTTAGTGCCTTCCTCCTTAAGAAGTCAATTTGATTTATTTTTTCTTTCTTAAGTCCGTAGCTTATTAAAGAAGATAAAGAAAGTAATATGAGTAAGAAGAAAATTTGATTTTTTTTCTTCCTTAAGTCCATAGCTTCTCAAATAAGCTAAAAAGGGCAATATTTGTAAGAAGACAATTTGGTTTTTTCTTCCTTAAGCTTATGGCCTCTTAAGGAAGCCTTAACACATGTACACTTACATGTTAAGTAACGGTAGGAATATGCCAAGAGTCCTTAGGTTAATGACATAAATGCCACTTAAACATGGCTATATAAAGGCACCTCACCCACTCATTTTCATTCCATCCTTACCTCTTTCCTTCTCTCCATTTCAAAGCTCCATGGCCAAGGCTACTTGGCTTCCTTCTTTCCCCTTTCTTTCTCTCCTTTATCTCCCACTTTTGCCTCCTCCCCTCCTCCCTAATTCACGGCCAAAGGCCTTCCCACCTCCATTCCATTCCTCTAACACTAAGAAATCTTAATCGTTTTCTCCTCGAACCAAATTTATACCCATAAATACTCACGTTAGTTTATAAAATCCCATAGCGTCGAACCGCCATCCATTTCAATTCCAGAATCTTTGGTGATGCCGGGAGGCTGCAAAAATCATTTGCGAATGTTAGGATATGCTCCAATTAAAGATTGACGGAGTGGAACCCCAGTGGGAGTTCTTAAACGATTTTAAGGGCTAGTTAGTTTTTTATTAATGTTTGTATACTCGGTTGATTATATACTGGTTGGTTATTGATGATATAAGTTTATTATTATTGTGCATAATGTCGTTTAGTATGATAAAAATGAGATTTTAAGTGATATACTTGTAGTTACTTGGATTAATGACACTTAAAATCAATGATGTGGAAACCGGAAATTGACTTGAACCTTAAATGGTTATTGAATGGGAAAATTAACTATATATTGGTTACTGAGTTTGGGTTTGAACACCATTGGGCATTGAAGGATAAGACTGTGTTGAAAACATATGATAGTTGATGAATGATGTTGCGGTCAATCTGTTGATTGACAAACCCATATAAGCGTTAATGGTTTAAGGCTTATATGGTATATACCACGATATGTAGTAATTGGATGTTATTAGTTAGTGATAACTATTATTATATGTTAATGATGTGTGAAATGCATATAAACTGAATTATCTGGTAATTGGTTGAATCTCATTCCAGTTGGGAATTAATTTGAATATTCTATTACTAAAATATTCAGTGAAAATTAAAATTTTGAATTTGATGTCCAATTTTGGATGGACACAAAGTTTATGTAATTACGATGAATATTCGTAAAAGAAATAAATTGATTTGAATTTTTTTCCATATGGTTATAGCATGTTCAATTTTTTTTTAAAATGAATATTAACAAGTAGAAGTGAAGTTACGTTAGGAAATCTAGGAAGAGTTTTAAAAAGATTTTCTTTTCAAAAATATCTTATTTATTTTTATAATGGGATTTAGGAAAATATGGGCTTCAAATGATAAGTTTTGAAAAATATTATTATTTTAATGATAAAATAATATTAAAATGATTAAATAATGTAATATTTGATTTCAAAGAAAAATAATTGAAAATATTTTTTTGAAAATAACTATATATGTTTTATATAACTAATAAATTATTTTGGGAAGGGTTTCGATTTATTTTTAATTATAAATTGAATTTGTTTTAAATAGGACTTGTCGCGCAGCGGTAGTTCGCGAACTTCGACCATTAAATTTGAATTGACATACCAGGAGATCCGACCATCGGAATCTCCCAAAATGAAAAACGTTAGGTTCAAAATGAAAAGAGTTTTCAAATTGAATAGAATGTTTTAAAATCTAATGGTTGGATTTTAAGATAAATCCATATCTATCTTTGAAAAGGTCGCTATAAAAGCAGTACGGTGATCGGAATTGGAAATCGATTGAAACTGCCTTATAAAAATTATTAAAAATATAGAAAAATCATGATAAATCATAATTAATGATTTAAAATGATTTGAGCAAGAATTGTGAAATTTTGAACTATGATTTGAATTTTTGGACTTTTGACTTGATTTACCCAACATAATAAGTCAATATTTTGGAATTTAGTTTAAGATAAACTAAAAGTTTTCAAACTTAAGTGCATTTGGGTCTGGATGGAAATAATCTTCGCATATTTTGATATTGAATTACGTAGTTATACGTATACTATTGGAGGAATTTGGTAGGTATTAATGTCGCTATCCCCTATACAATATCGGTTGATTTCACAATTTGATGTTGAAAATAAGTCGATATGATTTCTATTTAAAGCCTTATATTTGTTATCAAATTAGATTTTGGGTTTCTCATGAACGATTTCTTGAATAAAATCTATTCTTTAACCCAATTAAAGATAGGATGTTTCTAAAGTTATCATTGAATAATGATTTTGGAGATTAAAACTATGTTAGTTTTTAGTAAATCTTTCAACAAAGATTTAAAATGAAAGAAGATGATTAAACTTACCAAATACAAGAAATGTTAGATATGGAGTACCACCCGTATTGATTCATGGGATGAATAAGATGGGACACGATATGAGAGATTACCTTTTTGTAAGGCTCGGTAATCTCGATAAGACTTATAAACCTCAATTTGAGTTAAGTTTGTGAAAAGAGATTATATATATCTTTGATAAGATATATGGGAGTAATTCCCAATGCAAAGGATATTTGAATAAAAGAGTATTCTTAATTGAAATGAGACTTATGATATGTTTATATATCACTTGATTTTAATGATGCGATAGTTATTCTGAAAGATAGGGTTTTAACCCATTCTGAATAACTAATACTATGATTGTTAAAGATATTGAAGACAGTGGTTGAAGACTGGAGATTTTCACATTATTTGGATTATTGCTGATGCTTTGGGTAGCTCCCGTTATACGGTAAAGTGGATGTCGTCCAAACTTAATTGGAGAATGAACGGATGTGCAATGGCCTCTCTTCCTTAGGGGACAAGGAATAAGGTGCCTTCAGCTTTGTTCAGACCCAGAACGAACTTGTAAATGGATGTGTGTCTGCCATTGTATTTCATAACAAAATTGATTAGTTCCTATTGATGATATATCTGTGGTGGCGGAGAATTTATTCTCTTAACTTAATACCCTTACACTACAACAAAACGACCATATTACAACGGTGGAACACCGTTGTTTACAATGGTGGGCTAACCGTCGTGTATTAAGAAGTTGTAATAGACTAAAATCTTTTACAACTTTTTTGCACCGTTGCAACACCATTGTAATATGTATGTTTTACAACTTTTTTCCAACATTGTAATGAACTTTATTACAACATTTATGCACCGTTGTTGTTGTTGTAATTTTTACAACTATTTATAACCGTTGTGATATATTTTATTACAAATTTTTCTTTACAGTTGTAATATATCCACAAATTATATGCATAAAAATCTATATATTTTATATGTGCAACAATAAATAGATAAATAACATAAGAAATAGATGAAAGTTTAAAAGCATCATAATCCATTCATTGATAAAAATTACAACTTTATATCTAGAATACAAATTATAAATCATATACCACATAAAAATGCATAAAATTACAATTGTCTTCCTCATTTGCCTCTGAAAACCTTTAACCCAATTACAAAGCTCATTTGCCTATGAAATCTACAAAGCTCATTTGCCTCTGAAAATGTAATTGACCTCCACCTAATGCTATCCTTATATCTTCCATTCACATCACGAATTGCCTCTAAAATTTACAAAGCTCTTTTGCCTCTGAAAATTATGAAACCTACAAAGTTGAATTATACATAAAAATAAATATCTTGATATTTTTATTCACCTCTCTTAAGTATACATTGAACTAAACTAATTATTATTACTTCAGTTTATGACATATAACAGCCAATAAAAGTTTGTGCCTTCCCTTTTTCATTCTTTGTTTTCTTTTTTGACCCCTAGACAAAGATTTATTATAAACATAAAAGAAAAGGAAAATGAGAAAACATATGCAAACCTTTGATGTTTTGCTTCAAGGATTCTTTTTTATTGATATTTTCTCCAACTATGTTCATCTTCCAATGGACCTTGAGCTTCTAGTCCTGTTCCCAGCATTCACTATATTCCTACATTTTTTCAGTGGCTATCTACACACATTATAAATTCATCAACTATTAATCAAAATCCAAAGTTAAACAAAAGAAGAAACCTTATAGGCAAACATATAGCACATAATGATATTTCTATATTTGGTAACACATTGACTTTGAACGACACAAGTGACTACATTCATAATGTCCTAACTAGTGTAAAGGGTAACTGTAACGACCCAGAAAATCTGAACCAATTTAAAATTTTTAAATTAGCTAAAATAATGGATTTTAAATATTTAAAATAAATATTTTAAATAATTGCGTTGAAAACTAGGTTTGAATCGACAATTAAAAACGAATATAATTAATTATAATTATAAACAAGGCCTGAAATGGCGCTGTAGTTTCGAAAATTGAATTCAAACTTTGTCGGACTGTGTCGGGTGCAAAACAATCCGGATTTTAGTGAAACCAAAAACATTAGGAATTAAAATAAATAAAAAAAATCATTCTCTCTCCTCTCCCCTTCATCTCCTCTGCCCCCCCCCCCCCCCCCCGTTCATTTCGATTTCAAACAAAAAAAAAAGAAAAAAAAAACGAAGCAACCCTCGTCGGAGCTCCACTACACCACCGCCATCGCAAGCCTAGCCACCTCGCTTCGCAACTCTGACCATCTCCTTCCTCTTCGACCCTCGTAAGCAGCAGCGCCGCCCTCACCCACGAAGACCGCGCCGCCGAGGCCAACGACCACCGCCCTCCTCCACAAGCCCCGCCACCACCAGCGCATAAACCCCCCTTCCTCGATCCGTGAACCAGAAGCACCCCCCCTCTTCAGGCGACAGCAAAGGTAAAGTTTAATTATTTTATTTTGTTTATTTCAGTTTCTTTTAATTAATTATTTTATGTAAAACTGAAAAAATAAGTGATGATTTTTAACATCGAAAAGTGATGATTTTTAACATCGAAAAAGTTTGATTTTTAATGAAAGAAAATATAATTCATTAGAGAAAAAGAAAATATAATTCATTATAGAAAAAGTAAATATACTTTGTTATAGAAAAGGAAAATGTACTTTGTTTCGAAAATGTTGTTTTTATAATATAAACAACTTTGTTTTAAAAATATAAATGGTTTTGTTTTTAAAATAAATAACATAGTTGTAAAAATGTAAATATATGATTTTTATATATTGAACATCGAAGTAAAAATTCAATTTTTATATATAGAATAGCGAAGTGAAAATTCGATGATTTTTGTATATTGAATAAGGAAGTAAAAATTCGATTTTTATATATAGAATAGCGAAGTGAAAATTCGATGATTTTTATATATTGAATAACGAAGTAAAAATTCGATCTTTACATATGTAGTGAATACGGGCAACGAAAGCGACAAAAGGCGAGAACGGTGGAGATTTCTCGAAAAGAAGAGTAGTGGGATTGAATTAGCTAATCGGTGAGAATTTCTTACTCTTCAATTTCTTTTTCTATATATATATATATATATATATATATGTTGAAATAAAAGCGAATTGCTATATATATATATATATACACACACGCCCCTCGTCCACAAACCATGGACGATATTTATTGATTGAAATTGTTGTGAAAATTGATTGATAGCGAATGGTTGTTTGGAATTGTTTGTGGTTGATATTGATTGATTGTGGTTGAAAAATACCCGTTTGTGATTGAGAAATATTTGGTTGAAACCACATAGGATTAGTTTGTGGAAATGAAATAAATATATACATGCCGCCTGCGTGCGAACTAGATGCATGATCCCCATTGTCAAAAACCGCGAGGTTTTAAGGTAGAGCGAGGAGTCGTACTAGGGACGGTCCCGGTTTTAACTACCCTGCCGTTATGCTACCAAAATTTTGAATAATATTCGTCTGTTTGAATTATTTTCATTTGCTTAAACTATATTTATTCATTGAATAGAAAACCTTCATGTGTTGAATTGATATTCATTCGTTGATTAGAAATTCATGTGTTGAATGGTATTCGCGTTTTAAATATAAAAATCACATTTCTATCTATATATAGAAACTATAGAAAACCTTCATGTGTTGAATCGATATTCATTCATTGAATTGAAATTCATGTGTTGAATGGTATTCATATTTTGAAATAAATTGTTTGATAATAAAAAATCACCTTTTATCGACTATAAGAACTGTGTAAAATAATCTCGTAATAAAAGAAATTGTTTTATGATAAAAATCCTATTTTTATCACCTATATGAACTATATAGAAAAATAGTGTTTTGAAATGAATTGTTTTACAATAAAAATCACATTTTTATTATATACAGAAATCGTTGAAATGTGAAGTGTTAAAAATAGCCACTTGTTCAAAAAAAAAAAATATGAGTTGAAATGTTCACTAATTAGCTAATGATATGATTTGTACCTATGTATGTAACATTAGAATGAATGGTGTTTTTAAACCGAATAGAAATCAAATGTGAAGTTGAATAGAAAATGATAAATGATAAGAACTATATATATGTACATGCATATTCATTGAACAGGTTATAGCAAAGGGGCTAGAGAAGAGGAATAAAATTTTGTGCCCGACAAATAGGTACCCATTTACTGTTTTGTTTGGGTGATGATTTTATGAGCCTGTTGGCTAGCCGCTTGGCTTTTTCTTTTTCTTTTTGAGATTAGAAGGACCGGGAAAGCTATTTGCGATTTCCCGATGCTCCCGGTGCAGGGGAGGTTATGGCGAAAATTTCCAAAATTTTAAGGCGTTAGTGAAATATTTGAAGTGAAAACGATATTGAAATTGTTGAAGGAACTATATTTATATAATTATATAAATATAAATAAAATTAAAACGAAACGTGGCCGTGCAGTTCGCATTTTGAAACCGTGATTTCAAACAACTAGTGCAGGAAATCCAGCCATTGGATTTTCCCGAAACCTCGACCGTCGGGTTCGCCTTGGAAATATCTTTCCAACGGCACCAACCTTGTAAAAATCCAACGGTTGGATTGTCTGGAATGTTTAATTCAAATCTGATGAAAAACAGCGCCAGAAGCGATTATATATATATATATATATATATTTAATCGAATAACGACGCTGCAGTTCGTATTTTGAAATCGAAACTTCAAACGATTGTACCGGGAGATCCGACCGTCGGATTTTCCCGAAACTGGAACCGTTGGATTCGTTTTGAAAAGACCTTTCTAATGATGTAAATTTTGTGAAGATCCAACGGTTAGATTTTCAGATATGTGTAAATCAAATCTGAAGAAAAACAGCGCCACGGCCGCGTTATGGCCCGAAGCGTCGTTTTGAATAAATTAGCTATTTTAAAATAAATAAAAATAGCGATAAATAGTTATAAAATATCATAAGCGATATGGAATGGAAATAAACTAAATTTGCTCGATTTATGTGGCTTTTGATGGTTGAATGTATTTGGTGTGAAAATTACATTAAAGAACAAGATTGGTGTTGTCAAATAATTTAACCATTGAAATAAATTGATTCGAAATTCTAAATATACGTGAATTATTTGAAAAGGCCGAGTTAATTCTCATTTCAAATAATTGACCGACGATTGAAAGTTGAAGATGAAGACGATGGTCGAAGACCGAAGATCTTCACCTCGTTTGGATGGTAACCGAGGTCCTGATTGGGAGGCATCCCGAAATATGGATAATGAGTGGTGATCGTCCAGACGTACGTGGTGATCGAAGGGTTTGCGAGGTATTTAGTGCCTCTGGTTTCGTTCAGACCCAGAACGGACTTGTAAATGGACTGTGTGTCTGACATTGGAGTTTATTCTGTGTTGATTGATTTCTGTTAAATATACATCTGTTTGGCGGCGGAGAATTTATTCTTTTGCTTAACGCCCTTCTCTGGAACGCACGAGCTCAGAGATTGTATATCGATGGATATCAGTCGCATGGCATGAATTGCCTGTGTGGCATGCTAAGATGTAGTGATCAAGACTTCTGTTGAAAAGCAAAGTCTTGTGGTGATGACCAAAGCACCGCCAGTGTGGCGTAGCTTTGTGTATAACGTGAAATCGCGAGCCTCACACCCCGGTATGAACCAGAAACGGGAGAAGGACCTCAGGGGGGACGTGTGTTTACTTTCTAGCTATGGTGGTGTCAGTGACCTACCAGCCCTGACATTTATATACTTTTCACCTATGTGGTTGTTGCTGTTGCGAGGCGCCTCGGTTTGATCGGACGATTCGGGTCCGATGGAGTCATTCGTTGGCTCATTTACACCCCAAAGGGTGGAGAAACGCATTGTTCAGGCATTATAATCCACTTCGTGTGGACCGGCCCTGACGATCCAGGGTATGGTTGCGGCTATACCTGAGACTCGGGCTAGACAGTCTCGAATTCGGTAAGGACTATCTTTTGCCTTGGTTCATGACGGAAATCCAATTTCCAAATACGACATCGTGCGGTTTTGATTGTATATATATATATATATGGCGACATGATATATGGTACCCATGCCGTCTATGATTGATAGTTATGATTTAAAATTGTTTTCAAAACATATAGACACTAACAATAATATCAAATGCCTTTGTTTTGTTCGTATGAAGCATATTTTGACCGTTATAAGGTAAAACTCTATCCTCCGGTTTGCGTTGCATTGTGTGATGGGAACTGAGTCTTATAACGGTTTCATTTTTATAAAAAGCATAGCGATGTTTAAAAGAAAGATTTGTTTTAAAGCACTGGCACTCCAATGGAGAAAACCCGTTCCACGAAAGTGGCGTGGTCCTGTGATTAGCCATATATATATGTGTTGAATGGATTTCTCATACCAGTCCCATGACTGACTCGTAGTTTGTTTCACTCTCAAACTCTGGTGCCCCTTTTTCTACACGGGCAGCCTTGTATTCAGGTTTAGCTGGTTCTTTCTGGATAGCTGGAGCTGAAGATGGATTCTATTATTTATCTCTTTTTATGCTGTTCAGCTCCTATTGTACATATTTTGTTTATTTCCGCTGTAGACATTTATGTATAGCTGAACTGTATTTGTACTAAGTAAGATCTTGTATACTGTGTAACTCTGATGATTACTTTTATCCAGTATATTTTATTGTTCATTATCTGGTGTATTTATTTAATTTTGTTCTGCTATTATCTGTTTCTGTGTTATATTCCAAAGATAACCCTTGTCTCCGTGAGAACGGGATTTCGGGTCGTCTCAGTAACAAATTGAGATTATATTTCTATATTTGGTAATCTCTTTGTCAATTATCTGGAGCACTACGAATGTATATTACTTGAGTGTGTGTAATGGTTAGCGAAGGAATTAATAAGAGACACTATCTCAATCCAGCATAGTCGAAATGTAACGTCCCGGTTTTTGACTACTTGGGTAATACAAGTTATTTTAGATTATTTTAATTATTAATTTGAATAATAAAGGGTAGATGATAAATATTGGGGAAAATTCCTAATATATACACATGGTGATGGTTTATAAACTTCTTAGCCAATGTATATATGGTTATAAAACTAGATAGATAATAATTGGTAATTTGTTTTGGAGATCTATTTTAACTCTGATTAAAATATGGATAAAATAAGATTTGAATTTTTTAGCAAATTAGGATAATTAAAAATCCTATTTGTATATTCTTACTTGTTCTACTTAAAATATTGTTTCAATATCTTATTTGTATTTAAACTTGGTTTAAATTCATGCAAATATAATATTAGTTTTAATGAGAATATTTTATGGAAAATCTAAATTCACTTCTCATAGAAAGAATCAAGAATAACATGGCTATTCAATATGTTATTTAAGTGATAAAAATAGAATTGTAACAACCCGTATTTTAATAACATGTTAAAACCATAAATCAAGGCAGAATTAAATTTTAAACTAAGAATCAAGGGAAACGGGTTGTTCCATTGCGTTCATCTCGAAATTCTGCTTGGAAACGAGTCCGAGTTTTCGAGAAACGGAGTTCGTATGAGGGAGATATGACCCTCCGAAGTTTTAAGGATTTTCAGGACAGAAAAACAGCTCGAATTCAAATTCGAAATTCGAATACAAACCCCAGCGCAGACTGGGTGGGAATTTTCCCTCCCAGGACCAGGTCGACCAAGGGGTCGACACTATGGTCGACCTCTTAGGGACCAGGACGACCCTATGGTCGACATCGTGCTGAAGCCCAGTTTTGAGCCTGGGTTCGTTCTGATGTTTCTGGTCTCGTTTTCAGTCTAGATTCGTCCGCCTAATCCTATATAAACAGCCTCCTAGCCTCATTCTCTTTACACCATTCTTCTCTAACCTTATGCTGCACAAATTCTTGATGGACACGGCTTCGTCAAAATTAAATTAAAATAAATTAAAATAAAACACAAAGACTATTTCTTGAAGACTACGGCTAGGAAATGCATATTGGGGATTTTCTTCTACAATCAAATCAAGATTCAATGATTCAACAATTCGACAACTAGTTTCTAGATTCGACTTATGCATCTCAATTTCTTAGACCACGATCTGTAAGTTCTAGTTACTTTGAGATCTAAACTTGTTAATTGTAATTTGGGCATGAGATAAAGTGAAATTGGACTTAAGTTTGATAATCGATTCAAATCTATTCTAGTTTCCATCTTGGATCTTGACATTTGGGAATATTGCCATGAAATCAGTTTGAACCTATTCATGCTGTAAAACAAACTCTTTCATGTCCATAACATTTTCATGCCTGTGATGTTGAATCAGTCTATTATTTTCAAGTTTGGAACTATCACCTTGTGCCATGACTATCACCTTATTATGCTAGATTTGAAATCCTATTATTTTCTATATGCCAGTGATGTTGTAACCAATTATCTCAAGTTATGTCATGCTAGTCTTGTAATCCCTTTTATCACTTTATGCTCGTCCTTTTTGCCTATCATAGTTTTGATGTTATTCCCTTTATTTATGGATTTGGATTTACTTGTAATTTAGATCGATTCATGTTTATATGCGATGGGAATACGATTTGGGTAGATTAGGCAAAACATGAATTGGTTATGAACATGAATCATGAACTTGATAATAGGCATAAGTTGAAACTTGACATGAAACTTGCCCTGAAACTTGACACGAACATGAAATTTGAACATGGACATGACATTAGAATGAACTGGAAAATGGCCAACTCGAGTTTGGGTTGAGTTTGCAGTGTAACTCTGCCCGGAACCGCCCGGCAAATCCATTGACTGCAAACAATAGGATCCAATGTGAGCAGTTGGTCATATCGCGCTTGAAACCCGAGGTTAGACTGAGTTGTGGTGTAAATCTGCCCGGAACCGCCCAGCCTATCCAGTGACCACAACAACAGGTCTAATGTGAGAGGTTAGGGTGCATTAATTAATTAATGACACATGATAGGGTTAAGTCATTAACATGAAAGACAACACTTAACTAACTTGACACATGATTTGTAGTGTTAAGTCATGAATTTGAACGACAACAACCAAAAAAACCTAGTTCACTCGCCATGAAATATTAAAAAAAAAAAAAAAAAAAAGCAGGAGAAAGTGATCCGCCATAGGTGAACAAGTGGGGAATTTGTTCGAATCCCACTTAACCAACTTGACATGCTAGACTGATGGGGTTAAGTCACGAATTTAAATGACAACACTTAACCTGTTGGACGGAAACCCTAGTTACGCGGTCCATTTCAGCAGTAACCCACTAGATGTATCATGGTACCCTGGAACTAGGCAGGGTGGGGCACGATTATTAGGCTGAATTATAAGCGACCAGAACGACGGCTGAGTTGGTGCGCCAGTGTAGGTTCAGGTGGACTATGGTCGTGCACGTAGTCCGGAGTTGAAAAAGCAGGCATTGGGCATCAATAGGTTAACATTGTGCATGCTTGATTTGTGTCGGTGGTTGGCACCCTAGGGCTTGGTACACCCTATGGTGGACCTAGCACATGTGACTACATTCGTGATAGGGCCGTATGACACAGACACATGACGAGTTAGAACTTGTAGGGAGCCGATCGATTAGTGGATCGTTTTGTTGGACCTAGTAATGGGTCATTCATGATATTGGGCCAAGGGATCATTTCATGGTTAATATTTGACATGGGTTGGGATACTAGTACAGTTGGTGTAGCAAATCTTGAACATGCGATGCTATACTTGATTTATCTTGTTATCTTAGTCTATCTTGCCCATCTTGACAGCATCCTTATGTTTACTTTCAGTTTATACATGGCATGTTACATTTACCCGTTTTTATGCTGAAAGTCACTAGGACTTACCAGTCTTTATGACTGACCAGTTTTCTTTTGCCTCTTTTTCTTGCATTCCCCCCCCCCCCAGGTTCTCAGGGAGGAAACTCTAGCACTTAGCTTGGATTTCTCTTGCTTTCGGTTCATCTCATGTACTGTTTGATCTTGAGCTCTGGTATGGCTGGATTTCTGCTATCTTGGGGAATTATGCTATTTTTGCTGTTTTAAGCTTTTATGCTTCTTTATTTATTCAAGACAAAATTTGTTGTAATGGAAAATGATGACTTTGGTTATTTGGTACTTTGGATGAAAAAGGCTTTGACTATTTTGAAAGTAATGAAATATATCTTTTGATTCTTCCGCTGATTTATTTATGTCTGTATTGTAATATTTCTGTGATTGTTTACCTTAATAACGCTCCTCCAAAACTAGTGCATTCCCTTTGTGAGTGACCCAAGCGGAGGTAGGGTGTTACACTTGGTATCAGAGCAGAAGGTTACCAGACTGGGCAAAAGTTTTTAAAACCTTCTAAAACTATTTTCAAAACCGTTTGCAAAGAAGCATTTTTCAAGAAAAGTCTTGTTTTATTTAAAGGCTATTTCCCAAAAGCCATTGGCACTATCCTTTGTTTCCTCGTTTTGAATCCCTTCTTTTTCATTTCAGTATGTCTGGGAATCTTAACCTTCCAGAGGGCGTGCCAATACCTGGCTAGTTCAGGAGGTACTTAGAGGCTAGGGCCAACGATGCAGGCCTAGCAGATATTCCTCCTCCAGCTGCAGCGGTTCCTCCTCCTCCTCGTGCAAATGCTTTCTCAAAGATCTGTAGAGATTTTAGGGCCATGGGTGGAAAGGTTTTCAAGGGAACTGAATCATTCGTAGAAGCGAGGAACTGGCTCAAAGAAACTGAGGATCTATTCGTTATCTTCGAGGTGGACGATAGGCAGAAGGTACAGTTGGCGGTATGGTTGCTCAAAGACGAAGCTTCCTATTGGTGGGAAGTCACTAATGCTGAAAGACCTATTGACACATGGATGGATTTCAGGATAAGGTTTGAGATGAAATTCCTCTCACAAGCTGAATGAAGTCGACAACTGGAAAGTTCTTATCTCTTAAGCAAGGAACTATGACTGTCAAGGAGTATGTCAATCAATTCAATCAGATGGCCCGATTTGGAATGGACTTAGTCAATACTCGTCATAAGAAGGCTCTCAGTTTTGTCAAGGGATTGAATGAGCCACTTCGCAGCTTGGCTATGACCCACATACCTATGGGGGCTACTTATGAAAAGTTAGTGGACATGGCACTCTTAAATGAAGAAGACAAGAATGGCAAGAAGGAGGTTAAGGCGAATGAGTCTCAAAACAAGAAGGTAGACTCCGAGAAAGGAGGCCAGAACAACAACAACAACAATAATGACAACAAGTCATATGAGAAAAGAAAATGCAACTTCTGTGGTATTGATGGGCATATAGTCCAGGATTGTAGAAAGAAGAAGATGAAGATGGGAGCATGCTTTCAGTGTGGTGATACTGGACATATCAGCAAGAACTGCCCTAAGAAGCAAGGGCAAGGCCCGCAAGCAGGACCTTCTGGAGGTACATCTTTAACTTCTTCTCCTAGATGCTTTGTTTTATCTTGCTTATCTTCTCGATCCTATCTTGGGAACCTTAGGTAGAACCCTTTTGGATGTATATGGTTGATGATTGCAAGTGTTTGCAAGTGGTTGCTCGTGGTTGCATAACACACATTAGGCACTAGATCGGCTCAATCACATTTTCATGTTGCATATGCATGAGAGCTTATACTTGTATATGGATGGAAACATGATATGTTATCATTTGGATGTTGCATATGAATGAATGTTTGTGCACATATGTAGAGATTACAAAGTATGTTAGGAATTTGCATACATGTTGGACTCATTACACAAACATATTTTGCATTAAGGAGGTCTACTGAATCAGTAACCACCTGATCTTTTGCATTAGATAAGTACATATACACACAATCTTGCATAAGTTCATACAACATTAGAAATCTTTTAAGGACAATGATTGCTTGTGGATGATGGTTGAGTAGATGGATGATAGGATGCATTCTTCTTAACTTGATGATTTCGGGGATGAAATCCTTTAAGGAGGGGAGAATGTAACAACCCATATTTTAATAACATGTTAAAACCATAAATCAAGGCAGAATTAAATTTTAAAAAAAGAATCAAGGGAAACGGGTTGCACCATTGCGTTCGTCCCGAAATTCTTCTTG
This sequence comes from Allium sativum, assembly GCA_030737875.1. NCBI lineage: Eukaryota > Viridiplantae > Streptophyta > Magnoliopsida > Asparagales > Amaryllidaceae > Allium > Allium sativum. The sequence goes on from CM060909.1 coordinate 776,872,971, forward strand.
GAAACGAGTCCGAGTTTTCGAGAAACGGAGTCCGTATGAGGGAGATATGACCCTGCGAAGTTTCAAGGATTTTCAGGATAGAAAAACAGCTCGAATTCGAATTTGAAATTCGAATTCAAACCCCAGCGCAGACTGGGCGGGGATTTTCCCGCCCAGGACCAAGTCGACCTGGGGTCGATACTATGGTCGACCTCCCAGGGACCAGGTCGACCTGGTGCTGAAGCCCAGTTTTGAGCCTGGGTTCATTCTGATATTTCTGGTCTCGTTTTCAGTCTAGATTCGTCCGCCTAATCCTATATAAACAGCCTCCTAGCCTCATTCTCTTTACACCATTCTTCTCTAACCTTATGCTGCACAAATTCTTGATGGACATGGCTTCTTCAAAATTAAATTAAATTAAATTAAATTAAAACACGAAGACTATTTCTTGAAGACTACGGCTAGGAATTGCATATTGGGGATTTTCTTCTACAATCAAATCAATATTCAACGATTCAACAATTCGATGACTAGTTTCTAGATTCGACTTCTGCATCTCAATTTCTTAGACCACGATCTGTAAGTTCTAGTTACTTTGAGATCTAAACTTGTTAATTGTAATTTGGACATGAGATAAAGTGAAATTGGACTTAAGTATGATAATCGATTCACATCTATTCTAGTTTCCATCTTGGATCTTGACATTTGGGAATATTTCCATGAAATCAGTTTGGACCTATTCATGTTGTAAATCAAACTCATTCATGTCCATAACATTATCATGCCTGTGATGTTGAATCAGTCTATTATTTACAAGTTTGGGACTATCACCTTATGCCATGACTATCACCTTATTATGCTAGATTTGAAATCCTATTATTTTCTATATGCCAGTGATGTTGTAACCAATTATCTCAAGTTAAGTCATGCTAGTCTTGTAATCCCTTTTATCACTTTATGCTCGTCCTTTTTGCGTATCATAGTTTTGATGTTATTCCCTTTATTTCTGGATTTGGATTTACTTGTAATTTAGATCGATTCACGTTTACATGCGATGGGAATACGATTTGGGTAGATTAGGCAAAACATGAATTGGTTATGAACATGAATCATGAACTTGATAATGGGCATAAGTTGAAACTTGACATGAAACTGGCCCTGAAACTTGACACGAACTTGACATGAAATTTGAACATGGACATGACACTAAAATGAACTTGAAAATGGCCAACTCGAGGTTGGGTTGAGTTTGCAGTGTAATTCTTCCCTTAACCGCCCGGCAAATCCAGTGACTGCAATCAATAGGATCCAATGTGAGTAGATGGTCATATCGCGCTTGCAACCCGAGGTTAGACTGAGTTGTGTTGTAAATCAGCCCGGAACCGCCCGACATATCCAGTTACCACAACAACAGGTCTAATGTGAGAGGTTGGGTGCATTAATTAATTAATGACACATGATAGGGTTAAGTCATGAACATGAAAGACAACACTTAACCAACTTGACACATGATTTTTAGGGTTAAGTCATGAATTTGAACGACAACACTTAACCAACTTGACATGCTAGACTGATGGGGTTAAGTCACAAATTTAAATGACAACACTTAACCTGTTGGACGGAAACCCTAGTTACGCGGTCCATTCCAGCAGTAACCCACTAGATGTATCATGGTACCCTGGAACTAGGCAGGGTGGGGCACGATTACTGGGCTGAACTGTAAGCGACCAGAACGACGGCTGGGTTGGTGCGCCAGTGTAGGTTCAGGCGGACTATGGTCGTGCACGTAGTCCGGAGTTGAAAAAGCAGGCATTGGGCATCAGTAGGTTTACACTGTGCATGCTTGATTCATGTCGGTGGTTGGCACCCTAGGGCTTGATACACCCTATGGTGGACCTAGCACAGGTGACTACATTCGTGATAAGGCCGTATGACACAGACACATGACGAGTTAGAACTTGTAGGGAGCCGATCGATTAGTGGATCGTTCCATTGGACCTAATACTGGGTCATTCATGATATTGGGCCAAGGGATCATTTCATGGTTAATATTTGACATGGGTTTAGATACTAGTACAGTTGGTGCAACGAATCTTGAACATGCGATGCTATACTTGATTTATTTTGATTTATCTTGATTTATCTTGTTATCTTAGTCTATCTTTCCCATCTTGACAACATCCTTATGTTTACTTTCAGTTTATACATGTCATGTTACATTTACCCATTTTTATGCTGAAAGTCACTAGGACTTACCAGTCTTTATGACTGACCCGTTTTCTTTCGCCTCTTTTTCTTTCGTTCCCACCCAGGTTCTCAGGGAGGAAACTCTAGCACTTAGCTTGGATTTCTCTTGCTTTCGGTTCAGCTCATGTACGGTTTGATCTTGAGCTCTGCTATGGCTGCATTTCTGCTATCTTGGGGAATTATGCTATTTTTGCTGTTTTAAGCTTTTATGCTTCTTTATTTATGCAAGACAGAATTTTTTGTAATGGAAAATTATGACTTTGGCTATTTGGTACTTTGGATGAAAATGGCTTTGACTATTTTGAAAGTAATGAAATTTATCTTTTGATTCTTCCGCTGTTTTATTTATGTCTGTCTTGTAATATTTCTGTGATTGTTTACCTCGATAACGCTCCTCCAAAACTAGTGCATTCCCTTTGTGAGTGACCCTAGCGGAGGCGGGGTGTTACAAGAATCAAATCAATACATTTAATAAATTGATTGCTTAGAAGTAAAGTTTAAATTATTTATAAATATAGTGGTACACCTGCATATGAGTATAGCTACACATCAAAAAACACTTCCATCAAACCCTACTTAAAAGCCTAAGATCTGGTACAATAGCCTATGGGGGTAGCATGAAATACTTAGGAGCTAAGTAAGTTTCCATACTTCTGCACATGGCCGTAGATTTTAATAACTAAAGCACCCTTCTTTTCCATCAATTAGATCATAGTTTAGGCAGCCTATAGTATAAATACCTTAGAAGCAAAGTAGTGTATATTAAAATGCAATTGCACATGGTTATCACTATAAGACTGGAAAGAATTGAATGAAGAACAGGCTAGGCACATGTTCTTTTAGGCTAAGTAAATGTAGAAGTGACTGTGGAAACTACAATACAACAGCCTATGGTATCCATTAAATGAATAGGAGACAACCTATACATGCTACAAACCTTCAAGGGTAAGCAACTTCTCCCTATAAATGTGCAACCAGTCCCCTTGCTAAACCATTCACAAACTCCCACTGGGAAGCCTTGAAACCTAAAATGAAAATGCCAAGAAAACTAAAACTAAACCTGGAAACAGAGACATCAAACAAAAGCTGTGAGCTTGTGTTGCAGGAAACCAGTAAGTAAGACCAAACCTGGAAACCTGAGGACTGTGATCAATATTGTGAGTACAACCTTTTTACCCCCATTTAAAATCCTTCTCTGTTTGCATATATAGGGACATATGTATATATATGTTTTATTACAAATCTGAAAAACTGAAATTGTAATAAACTGATACACTGGAAACCATATGCAAAACCTATAGTATATAACATAGAAGTAGCGAACACATATTATACGGTGAGTAAACACTTATCCCCTATTTCTCATATAACTTTTATGCTAATCTAAGACCCATAGAATTCATGTTGATACACATGAATGATTGTTGATGTTGAATTCTTTTGAAAAATGTAAAACCTGAAGTGAATAGTAAAGTCAGTGCCACATATATTGTGTGAGTAAATTTACCTTCCTTTGTTTTATTGATTTGGAAACATATTTATATTGATGTGTTCAAACTAAAAACCAAACCATGTAAACTGAAGTGAAAATGGTAACTTGATAGTGGGTAATCGGTCCCCTTTTTGTTCACTGATCGTGTTAATATATAAACATATACAGTGCATCTATTATCCTGAACATGTGGGTTTGGTTGGTTTAAGGCTTCAAGTTAAAACAGGAAATGCACGAACATGTATGTATAAAAATAACCAACTGTGTATATATATTAGTGAGCAAACCATTTTTACATTTCTGGTTGTTATATACATTTATATATGCATTCTTGTATTCTTACTTTCTTGTCAAAACCTGAAATGGTTTAAAACATGAGACTGTGTGCATATATATGATTAAGTAAACCCATATATAGAGATGTGTTCATGTATTCATTTCATTTTTGGGAAAATCTGAAATGGCCAAACCGGTACACTAAAGCTTAAAGGCTATTATAACCTGAAGCATAAAGAACTGTAAACGCAATGAGTAAACTTCTGGGTTTTTTCGATCTAAGTTTATCTATAATTGATATATATATATATATATATATATATATGATTGTGTATATGTTGTATTGAGTCGATTAAATAAATCGGTTTAAACCATGAAATATATGCAAACTCAGACTGGAATTAAAACCAGAGAACAACATCATTAAGGGTGAACTGTTGAGTATGAACATCCAATCTTTTCTGGTATTAATTAAATTCATAAGTGTATAGGTGCATTTGTATAGCAAATCCTTATCATATAAACACTAACATTGTTAAATGCTATCCGCATAAACAATATGTCATACTTGAAGCATTTGGTTCTGAGAAAGGAAATATTACTGGAAGAAAAGAAATTTTCTTGCAATAAATCAAACGATGAAAACTTGTGTGTAAACTATTGTGTATGTGTGCAAATGGGTAAGCATTGTATGCATGTTTGGTTATACATGATATCATTTCTAACATATATATATATATATATACATACATATACATACATACATACATACATACATATATAGTGGTCTGTTAACAATGTTAACATTGAACTACTATGTATATAAACAGTACATCGTTTGGTTATAGCATGTTGAAAGAGTGAACCATAACTCAGATTTTAACTAGTTAGCAGGATGGACGTTAACATAAAGTTGTTTATATATATATATATATATATATATATATATATACCTATAGTATATTAGAAAAATAGTTCCGAACTAAAAATATATGTATATTCCCATAAGTAATACATTCCCCTGTAACCAAGTGAAACATGAAATTTTCGAACATTACAAAAATATGATTCGGGCGTACAGTTGCAATCGCAAGGAAAAATGGTGATTTTTAATATGCTTTTCGTGATTTTTAAGACTCTAGTTACAAAAATACTTTAAGATGATCGGAATATGCTGTAAGGGTAAATACTGGTGATCGGAATGACCGGAGTCCATGGCGTAAAGCGTGAAGCGACACGTTGGGTAGTTGAACACAGAAAAATGCAAAATAATATTTATGAGAAGTGATGTGAGGAAAACAAGAGAGATATAAGGTTGATGGGTTAAGCTGCGCAACCATAGATGTTCATCCATATTGTGTTGCCACTGTGGGACTAAAGGATTTCGCACCTGGGGGAATAGGAGGTGGAGGTCGTCATCTCGACATGGATCATGTCTAACGTGCACTAGTGGGCTGATGAGGGAGCAGGAAGTGCTTTCCTGGATCGCACTTTCTGAGCGAGGGTGGAGTTGAATAGGGGAAATACTGTAGGAATGGAAATGGACAAATGGGAGTATGGAAATGTGTAACACCCCATATTTTTAAGATAATAAAATAAGAATAGCTTAATTAAATAATGAGAATTAACTAAAATGGACTGCGCCATTGCGTCCATCTCGGAATTCTGGTCAAGATAGACACCTGGTTTGCGTAAAACGTACATCATATGAAGAAGTTATTAAGCCTAGAAGTTTGTATATGCTCAAGAGAAATATATATATATATATATATATATATATATATATATACAAACAAATTAAAATATAAAATAAAGAATAAAATAAGGATTGCATGTAATAAATACATGCACTGAAAAAAAATGTAATGCATGCATTGAAAGAAAGAAAGGATTGGTTGCATGCAATGTAATTATGTTGCATGCACTGATTTGCAAAAATAATGCATTAACATTAAAAGGAAAATAAAAGAAAAAGATTCATGCATTGGTTTAATTTAAGTATTGTAACTAACATTAAAAAAGAGAAGTAAGAAGAGAACAATAATTATCATTGCTCTAAGACTTATTAACAAAAGACTTTGTAGCTCAGTTGGTTAAGGCATTGGATTTGTAACATAGAGGTCGGGAACCGAACCCCGACGGCGGCATAATTTTTATCTTTGTTTTAGAGAGGGCCAACTGAACATGAAAATATATGTACGTATACAAATTCAAAATTTGAAAGGATAAGAATGTACATATAAGCAAATAAAGAAAATGTATGTACATACATATATATATATATGAGAATATATATATATATATATATATATATATGTGCAAAAATATATGTATACGAAAGATAAAATTCAAGATAAGGCTACAGTCAATGAAATATGGCAAGAATCAAATAACGGTGCAACATCGTTTGAATTTTGAAAATAAAAGTTGTGCGTATATATATATATATATATATATATATATATATATATATATATATACGCGTAAAATGGTCGTTAGAAGAATTGTATACATATAAGAATATTTCATGTGAATAAAACAGTTAAATAAATTCCAGAAATTCAAAAGTTCGAAAATCAAATTTCTACGCCAAACCAATTCAAACGTTCGAAATTCAAAGTTCTACGCCAAAACAGCTTGTGGGACCCAATGCTGACTCAGCACAGCGTGTACGATAAGATTTGGCAAGATTCATCTGCGAACTTGGACTATTTTCTTAACTGGGTTCAATGCTAACTCAGCGCTGCATGTACGATAAGGTCTTGAGCGGCTATATAAACACCCTAGGCCTCATATTCTCTCCTCACAACTCTCTAATGCTTCTATGCTGCTTCTCTCCTTCTTCTTATCCCCTAGATCTAAAATTTATCTTCTCTCCTCTCTTCTCAAATCTATTCCTAAATTAAAAATAATTAGATTTAGGAATTTAGCTAACGCAAAAGAAATAAAGGAGAGATTCAGATCTAAAGTACTGCGCAAGAACAGAAAAGAGATTTAGATCTATGATTCAAGATACTCAATAAAAAAGGGAAAATCAATCAAAGATTAATCTAATCCATGAATAGAAGAAGAAAATCAGAGATCTACGAATTGGAGCGCAAAAACACTGTGAGTGGGATTACAATACACTTCATGCATAATGCTATTGTTATCGTTCGTCATTCCTCAGTTAAAATTCATGTTGTAATTTAAAATAATCTTTGTATGCTTAATCTATTCCTCTTCCCTATTCTTCCTTTTTATTTTTGGAACTTTGGCTACCTTCGAGCCAAGGTCGACAACGTCTAAATTATAGTTAATTGGGAAGATCTTGAGATTTAATCGATGAATTAGGCAATTTGGGTAAAAAGATTATTACATGGATGGTTGTATAAGCAAATTAGAAATGGGTTAAGTAGCACTTGACATATAAGTAAACTTACCCAACATCTGAGGAATGATAGTAACCTGTTAGGAACACATGTATGGGAAAATTGGAATAATAGGTATAGCCTATTAATGGGATTATAAGCATGAACACAAATTGGGGTTTTTGGGTAAAGCTTAAATTTGAGACTTGAAAATTGGATATGCCATTAAGATCCTAGAAACATAATTAAAAATGGAATATGTTGGACAAACCATGTTTTTATGTAATTATGGAACTCAACACATAACATGAAATTGACAATAGTGGCATAACTTGAACATGAACATGCTTATTGAAACGACCCGCAAATCCGTACCCTTTTGAGTTGACTAATAACACCACACGTCCAACTCAAATTGCACAGAAATACAAATCATTATAAGAAAGAATTTAGAGGATGAGAAATAGAATGAAAGAAATATTAGAATAGAAGAAAACGAAGATCAGACACTCACAGCGGAACGAATAAAAATATATTAAATACATAAACTTTGAAATACAAATCAGTAACTGTATATATACATACCATTATCAAAGCACAACAGTTATTGCTGGAACAGTTATCAACACCTGTTTCCAAATACAACATAGTACACAGCGGAAAAATATGATAGTCTATAGCTAACTGGTGAAGCCTCTTGCTTCGAGCTCCTTCAAGTGGAATCTGAAATCTCCCGACTACTTGACTGCCCGTACAAATTTGGGCACCCAAGAGTTTAGGGAAAACAAACAAAATAAACTCTGGGTCAGTCATGGGACTGGTGTGAGTAAACTCCAACCATTTGTTTAACTTTCAGAATCCTTTCGAAAGAAATGATAATCGTAAGACCGATCCACACATAAACACGGACGGTTTTTACCCTACGATAACCCAAAACATTTGATATCAAAATCTGGTGATATTATAATAGTGTCTACAACAAATAAATAGAATCTAGCGGAACGCTTGCATCTCACGCTCCATATATAATATAAAATCAAAACCCGCAGGGCGCTTATTGGAGATTGGATTTCCAACATGACAAGGTATGGGACCACCTTCCGATAGTGTATCTCTAGAGACGAATACACTGGGTTCCACAAGAACATCTTGCAACCCGGCCCACACATGACCGACCACTCATTTCGCTTGAGTGTATCGAATGTATACCACCGACGGTTGGGATCAGCAACCGCCTCCCGAAAAGGGACAGCATCGATAGATCAAGAAGCAAAAGGAATTTCTCTAGATAGGTGGTTATACATCCTAATGGGTGCGACCCACATAGCCATGCTGCCTGCCCGATTTTTGTCCAATTCCGGGTTGATGAGGCTTGAGGTTTGAATTATCTTCCAGAACATCTGGCCATCATTCACTTTGAATGCCACATCGTCAGATCCATCGGAAATCACTAATTGATTCCCACAAAAATACTCAGATTGTTAGGCTAAAGAAGTTTCCCTTCTATGCCCCAACTTCGTACGTTTGAAGGAATCAACGTACGTAACCCCCTTTGGAAATACTCTGTCAGACACTCGTCCATACAAGTTGTCCTGGGTCTGGACAAACCGAAGGCACTATCCCGTAAACAGGATAGCCCTTGCATAACTCCGTCTTCCATTTTCTTCAGCATAAGTTGCTTCATAACGCTTACGCCAATACGGAGTGGTTTTCAGATATCAAATCTGATCCCGGTCTCTCCATATTGACAACGGAGGTATATATAAAAAAAAAGATAAAACTTTGATAGTCGGTGATTTAACTATCAAAGAAACATCCATACAATCAACGGCCCTATTTCCAAATGGAAATTCTATCAATCAAGCATCAACCAACACTGGGCCCTTATTATATTCCTTCTTTATTACATTATCATTTCCAATTCCCATTTTCCACCTTTCGTGTTCTTTCAAAGCTCTCTTTTCTCTCTTGATTATTGGGAAACATTTCCAATATATATAATTCCTTTATTGAGAAAATATCTTTTACTCCAGTTAGAAAACATTTCTAAATCCTTCGAATTAACTGATGTTATAAACATCGTTATTATAACTCAAATCATAAATCATTCGTTAACTAACGATATCACTAACCAACCCTTGCTATCGATCCTTAACCATTTCTCCGTCAATAATGCAGTCAGTCAAGTTGGGGTATAATTACCTCTCAGACCTTAAATGAACGACATTCTTAATTTTGAAATAGTCAGAGCTCACAACTTTAAACCAAACATTGTTTATGCGACTCTCGGATTTGATCTACGAACACACATTCTTTATAAAAATATTGATTATAATGGTAGCGTTATAATCGCTGTCTTCAAATGTTTGGTTTATAAAACATTGTTTTCAACAACAGCGTTAAAACCGCTGTCTAGCATTATAGAACACTTATCATAATCATAGCATTAAGATTGCTATTAAAACAGTTATTATAATGGCAGCGTTAAAATTTCTATTTAGATTTACCAAGACATTTATTATATCAGCAGCGTCTAAAATTGCTGTATAGATTTACAACATCTATTATAACAACAGCGCTAAAATCGTTGTTTAGTTTTATAAAAGCATTTCTTACAAAGACAGCGTTATAATCGTTGTTTAAAGTTATAAAAGCATTTCTTATAACAACAGCGTTATGATTGCTGTTTTGAATAAAATACCGTGTGCGACGCACACGCTTCCGTTGTTCATTTTAAAAGATAGTCAAAATGTCTGGATTTAAACAATGCAGACATTTATCATTCTATTTGTCGAAACCCATAAGATAAAGAGTATATAAGGATAAAAATCCGGTTTCCACCTTCTTTACAACAAGATTTCTTCCTTGGATTTTTTTTATTCCAAAAATCCAAAATGTTTAACACAAAACTGTCTGCTGTGTTCTTCCCTTATAAATATTTCACTTGCAAAATACTTCCTTTGAATCATTATCCACTTTAATCCTGAATATATTTCTTTTATATATAATCTTTTGATTTCGTACTTATACAAATTCTCCTAAACCCCAAATTCTATTTATAACTTCTATTTTGAGTCTTGCAAACAAATCTGATTTTTATTCCAATCGTTAAAAATCTTGTTTATGATTTGCTTTACACTCTGCTAAGTTCAAATCCCATCTCAAATATTGATTTCAAATCTAATTTCCACTTTTCCATATAAATTTAAATAAAGCATTTATATTCAATTTATTCAATGATTTTAAACTCGTTTAAAAACAACTTCTTCTTTTAATAAAACAAGTTTCTATTCAAAATTCAACTTCTCTTTTGAAAATAAGTTCTCTTTTCTATATTCGAAAATCTTTTACGGTATTTAAAATAACTAAATTTCCAGTGTCAGGGTGATTCAACATAGTACAATCCATCATCGTATACACATCACCATAAATAACAAACGGTAATATAAATGTTGAGGGATCCAGTTGGATCCCTCCAACCTGTTTCCCCGCATCCGCAGATGTTAATAACATCAATAATATTATTTGACATCAAAATGAAATATCAGAACTAATGATCAATTAATGGTTAATCCTATCAACCAATTCAACCAAATTTACCAACTATTCAACCAATCAACCATTGCACATTATAAAAATATTTAAAACTCGTTTATATATAAAAATATAAACGAGAGGGAGTTAGTGAGTTTACTCACCTTGGCTCGCAGTTGACGCTTCTGCTTTTAAAACTAACAGGCATTTGATTTTGTCTCACAATTATGGTTGCTCTATTCTCAACCGTGTCAGTTCCATAACGTAGACGACGTTGTTACGATTCTAACAGATCGGATGGCATTCGATTCTGTTCACGTATAACATAGTTATACATGTGGTAAGTTCTTAATTGATTAAGCCGTTAAAATAAATAAACTAATTTACAATTAAATAACTTTAGTAACCTTAAACCATGGTTTTGGTTCCTTTTATTTCCAATATTGTTCCTATCTGGCTCACGGAATACCCAATTTACTGCCATAGAAAATAATTGAACCATTAATACAATAATTTAAAACCTAATAGCCTTTATTATTATTACCGCTAATCGTATTTAAGGTACCTTAATCCTTCTTCCATTGTTTGAGCGATACGGAACCTCACGCTCTCTCCTTAACAGCCATGCTGACTTCCAATGCTTGCCGCACCTATATTATTCCACTAAAACCCTTGAAAACACCACCGATGATCAGCTTTTCCTACGTACTACCACCTCCTCCATACAGTCCGCACCTCACATTTTTAATTCTGCATGATATTTACTTCAACTCTTTATCCCGCGTGTGAGGCTTTCTGCCTCACAAACCAATTACTGGAACCACGATGTTCATCACTTCATCAACCCACTTCCAGCTTCATCAACAAATCACTGAACCAACCCCATCATTTATGTTCTTTATCCGACAGCATATCACGTTATTCCCTTTCACCCCCCTAACTTCAGTCAATACCCTTCTGTTCATAATACATCAGACTCATTTCCCAATTGTTTTAGCGTCCTTGCGCCATTTATTTTAAATACCGTACCCATCTACCTTCAGCTCAAGTGTAATCCACTCTTTCATAGTTACCATCTTTTAAGTATATTAAATCTTCCTTCCCATATTTAACCAAACAATCACTCCTTCATGCTACTTACAGTGAACAACTCCAACCCGACTCCATCGCCAAAGAGACTCGCGACATCAGCAAGCATAGCAACCTCCAACAGTACATCTACCGAACTCCATTTGACTTCACCATCGATGCGTCTCCTTCCTTCACCATCACGGTGCCATCGGATTTCGACTACTGAACCCCCTAGGACGGTGTGCCTTCTCTTCTGTAAACCCCCTTCAAACGCGGTGGCTTCAGGATCCCAATCCCGCCAAAAACTCCAAGAACCAGCACCTTAACTCGCTAGATCTAGGTCAAGTTACCCAACCTGACAACAAACAAAGACTGGTAATCGGAAGCTTGGCTCTAGACAAGCAGATTTCATGTTTGCAACCCCTATCGCTCTAGCTTGGACCAATCTGAAATTTTGGGAAGAAACGAAAAATGGTTTTTGTTTATTTTATTTTTATATTTTTCTTTCTTAAGGCGAAAAAGAAAGAAAGTACCAGTATTTAAAGAGGATATAGCTTGGATAGCACGGCTTCGGTTGGTTTGTCACGCAAGTATTTTAGTCAGCGTGGCAGGCACGATGTTTGGGAAACCTTGGCAAACATGGTGTTGAAAAAACTTGGCAAACACGCAGTTTGAAATGTAAAGGGTAAGGTAAAATTTATTTTCCTTAGCCTGCCGTTTCAGAGTAGGCATGAAGATTTTTAAGCTAGGCATGTGATTATGCCAGGGAGTGTCTACATACTTTCATGTTATTGGTGAGTGGACAACAATTGAAATTGTATTATATATTATAATATATTCATATATATATATATATATATATTCAATAAATTTGTTGTAAAATTTTAACTTGTTTTAGAACATGTATCAAATGTTAATCATGGACAATATCTTTTCCCACCAGTAAGCAAATATGTTTAAATTTTCCTTTTATCTCCTATTTTACACAAGTATTTAAACGTTAATTCCATTTGTTATTGGATAACATGGTATATTTAAAGTTAATTCCATTTTAGCTTATAAGAGAAGAAAAACAAATTACACTAATTACACAACTATTATCTACCTTACACATCCTTTCGTTCCTACCTGCGGATTCGCTACAATTAATTAAACTGTTTAGCACTAGTACAATGAGTTCTGAACTAATTGCGTTATACATGTTATATACATTCCTATATATAATTCAAATAAAATATTTAAAAATTTAAATATTCAGAATTCAACGGCTAAGAATCCGGGTCGTTACATTCCTTCCCCCTTAGAATAATTTCGTCCTCGAAATTGCTAAGGTAGAAAAAATGCTACATACCCTATCCTTTTTGTTCAATTCTTAATTTCAGTTTAACTGGACCAATTTATTTCAATTAAAATATTAATTTATTCTTACTAATGAAAATTTTCAAAAATTCTGAAAATTTTCTAACACTTTAAATTCTGAAAAATTTCGGCAGCATCTCCTCTGCACGGCTCAATCGGTACAACCATAACTCGCCTTTCTAGGCCTTCTCCAATCCAAAAGAAAATCAAAAAGCCAAGCGGCTTGCCCCATAGGCTCATCAAATCATCAAACCCAAACAATATTGTAAACAGGTACCTTTTTGTCGGGCATAATTCTATCTCTTGCACTTTATTCCATTCAGCTCAGCATACATATATCCATTTCCAGTTGGTTTCAAATCAATCTAGCTTCCAATTTTTTTCACTCTAATCAACTTCTGATTAGTTCACATCCATTCATTAATCCAAAATGAGTGTTGTTTTCAAAAATCAACCCCCTTATCCTGCTTGAGTTCAATTCCATCAAAGTTTAATTCCAAACAACGGCATCCGATATATATTTAACTTGATTATACATAGGTCGAATTCATATTAATAATTTGAATCTCAACATTTCTCTTTATTTAATTTTATTCGGAATTATTTTTAATCCAATCCAGCTTTAACTTAAGTTAATTTCAATTCATTTGGTACATTTTACCATTTTAATATATCTAACTTATACAAGTTAAACAATTTCAGAATTCAAATTCCTGGGTTTTATTTCAAATTAGTTCGAAATCATATATATTTGTACACATATATTTATAATCGACTCAATTCAAAACATTTAAATTTCTAAAACAACTTGTCCTTTGCAAACAAATTTTTCATTCCCAAATTACTATGGTAGCAATCCGTCACTCAGAAACTTGAAAATGAATACCGATAATGCTGCAGTCCATTATCAGAATTATTTTCTCGCCATTGAAGTGATTTCAATGCTTAATCCCTTTAAAAATCCATTTAAAAACATTTTATCCAAAACACTTTAAAGTAATGTTATATTACTTTATAATACCTCATAAAAGATTTTTCTAAACACCCGGAATTTAAATTCCACAAATTTTGGTTTGAATCCAATTCCAATATAGCTTATTTGTATATCTCATTCATATACAAATTCAATTTGGTTTTATATAACCATTTCAATATTTTATAATTCCATTTGATTGTAACAACAATCAACACCTTCATATATAATAATTCAGAAATTATTCCTTTTATATCAAAATAACGTTTGGGCAAAATAATTTCATTTACCCACTTTAAAACGATACTGTATCGAATTGTTTTGTTCGAGAGTTTAGAAACACCTATCGATACAGTTGTACTTCCTGTATCGACCAGAATTCATAAACTACTCAACAAACCAGACAACACCATATAAAACAATTTTATATCAAATCCACAAATACGCGCTCATATATATACATTCAAACTCAATCTAGGGTATTACTAGCCCCATTTCTATTGAGTCACGCCACAGAGCCAAGGTAATCACTTAACCTGGCTCTGATACCAAATGAAACGACCCGCAAATCCGTACCCTTTTGAGTTGACTAATAACACCACACGTCCAACTCAAATTGCACAGAAATACGAATCATTATAAGAAAGAATTTAGAGGATGAGAAATAGAAAGAAAGAAATATTAGAATAGAAGAAAACGAAGATCATACACTCACAGCGGAACGAATAAAAATATATTAAATACATAAACTTTGAAATACAAATCAGTAACTGTATATATAAATACCATTATCAAAGCACAACAGTTATTGCTGGAACAGTTATCAACACCTGTTTCCAAATACAACATAGTACACAGCGGAAAAATATGATAGTCTATAGCTAACTGGTGAAGCCTCCTGCTTCGAGCTCCTTCAAGTGAAATCTGAAATCTCCCGACTACTTGAATGCCCGTACAAATTTGGGCACCCAAGAGTTTAGGGAAAACAAACAAAATAAACTCTGGGTCAGTCATGGGACTGGTGTGAGTAAACTCCAACCATTTGTTTAACTTTCAGAATCCTTTCGAAAGAAATGATAATCGTAAGACCGATCCACACATAAACACGGACGGTTTTTACCTTACGATAACCCAAAACATTTGATATCAAAATCTGGTGATATTATAATAGTGTCTACAACAAATAAATAGAATCTAGCGGAACACTTGCATCTCACGCTCCATATATAATATAAAATCAAAACCCGCAGGGCGCTTATTGGAGATTGGATTTCCAACATGACAAGGTATGGGACCACCTTCCGATAGTGTATCTCTAGAGACGAATACACTGGGTTCCACAAGAACATCTTGCAACCCGGCCCACACATGACCGACCACTCATTTCGCTTGAGTGTATCGAATGTATACCACCGACGGTTGGGATCAGCAACCGCCTTCCGAAAAGGGACAGCATCGATAGATCAAGAAGCAAAAGGAATTTCTCTAGATAGGTGGTTATACATCCTAATGGGTGCGACCCACATAGCCATGCTGCCTGCCCGATTTTTATCCAATTCCGGGTTGATGAGGCTTGAGGTTTGAATTATCTTCCAGAACATCTGGCCATCATTCACTTTGAATGCCACATCGTCAGATCCATCGGAAATCACTAATTGATTCCCACAAAAATACTCAGATTGTTAGGCTAAAGAAGTTTCCCTTCTATGCCCCAACTTCGTACGTTTGAAGGAATCAACGTACGTAACCCCCTTTGGAAATACTCTGTCAGACACTCGTCCATACAAGTTGTCCTGGGTCTGGACAAACCGAAGGCACTATCCCGTAAACAGGATAGCCCTTGCATAACTCCGTCTTCCATTTTCTTCATCATAAGTTGCTTCATAACGCTTACGCCAATACGGAGTGGTTTTCAGATATCAAATCTGATCCCGGTCTCTCCATATTGACAACGGAGGTATATATATAAAAAAAAAGATAAAACTTTGATAGTCGGTGATTTAACTATCAAAGAAACATCCATACAATCAACGGTCCTATTTCCAAATGGAAATTCTATCAATCAAGCATCAACCAACACTGGGCCCTTATTATATTCCTTCTTTATTACATTATCATTTCCAATTCCCATTTTCCACCTTTCGTGTTCTTTCAAAGCTCTATTTTCTCTCTTGATTATTGGGAAACATTTCCAATATATATAATTCCTTTATTGAGAAAATATCTTTTACTCCAGTTAGAAAACATTTCTAAATCCTTTGAATTAACTGATGTTATAAACATCGTTATTATAACTCAAATCATAAATCATTCGTTAACTAACGATATCACTAACCAACCCTTGCTATCGAGCCTTAACCATTTCTCCGTCAATAATGCAGTCAGTCAAGTTGGGGTATAATTACCTCTCAGACCTTAACTGAACGACATTCTTAATTTTGAAATAGTCAGAGCTCACAACTTTAAACCAAACATTGTTTATGCGACTCTCGGATTTGATCTACGAACACACCTTCTTTATAAAAATATTGATTATAACGGTAGCGTTATAATCACTGTCTTCAAATGTTTGGTTTATAAAACATTGTTTTCAACAACAGCGTTAAAACCGCTGTCTAGCATTATAGAACACTTATCATAATCATAGCATTAGGATTGCTATTAAAACAGTTATTATAATGGCAGCGTTAAAATTTCTATTTAGATTTACCAAGACATTTATTATATCAGCAGCGTCTAAAATTGCTGTATAGATTTACAACATCTATTATAACAACAGCGCTAAAATCGCTTTTTGGTTTTATAAAAGCATTTCTTACAAAGACAGCGTTATAATCGCTGTTTAAAGTTATAAAAGCATTTCTTATAACAACAGCGTTATGATTGCTGTTTTGAATAAAATACCGTGTGCGACGCACACGCTTCCGTTGTTCATTTTAAAAGATAGTCAAAATGTCTGGATTTAAACAATGTAGACATTTATCATTCTATTTGTCGAAACCCATAAGATAAAGAGTATATAAGGATAAAAATCTGGTTTCCACCTTTTTTACAACAAGATTTCTTCCTTGGATTTTTTTTATTCCAAAAATCCAAAATGTTTAACACAAAACTGTCTGCTGTGTTCTTCCCTTATAAATATTTCACTTGCAAAATACTTCCTTTGAATCATTATCCACTTTAATCCTGAATATATTTCTTTTATATATAATCTTTTGATTTCGTACTTATACAAATTCTCCTAAACCCCAAATTCTATTTATAACTTCTATTTTGAGTCTTGCAAACAAATCTGATTTTTATTCCAATCGTTAAAAATCTTGTTTATGATTTGCTTTACACTCTGCTAAGTTCAAATCCCATCTCAAATATTGATTTCAAATCTAATTTCCACTTTTCCATATAAATTTAAATAAAGCATTTATATTCAATTTATTCAATGATTTTAAACTCGTTTAAAAACAACTTCTTCTTTTAATAAAACAAGTTTCTATTCAAAATTCAACTTCTCTTTTGAAAATAAGTTCTCTTTTCTATATTCGAAAATCTTTTACGGTATTTAAAATAACTAAATTTCCAGTGTCAGGGTGATTCAACATAGTACAATCCATCATCGTATACACATCACCATAAATAACAAACGGTAATATAAATGTTGAGGGATCCAGTTGGATCACTCCAACCTGTTTCCCTGCATCCGCAGATGTTAATAACATCAATAATATTATTTCACATCAAAATGAAATATCAGAACTAATGATCAATTAATGGTTAATCCTATCAACCAATTCAACCAAATTTACCAACTATTCAACCAATCAACCATTGCACATTATAAAAATATTTAAAACTCGTTTATATATAAAAATATAAACGAGAGGGAGTTAGTGAGTTTACTCACCTTGGCTCGCAGTTGACGCTTCTGCTTTTAAAACTAACAGGCATTTGATTTTGTCTCACAATTATGGTTGCTCTATTCTCAACCGTGTCAGTTCCATAACGTAGACGACATTGTTACGATTCTAACAGATCGGATGGCATTCGATTCTGTTCACGTATAACATAGTTATACATGTGGTAAGTTTTTAATTGATTAAGCCGTTAAAATAAATAAACTAATTTACAATTAAATAACTTTAGTAACCTTAAACCATGGTTTTGGTTCCTTTTATTTCCAATATTGTTCCTATCTGGCTCACGGAATACCCAATTTACTGCCATAGAAAATAATCGAACCATTAATACAATAATTTAAAACCTAATAGACTTTATTATTATTACCGCTAATCGTATTTAAGGTACCTTAATCCTTCTTCCATTGTTTGAGCGATACGGAACCTCACGCTCTCTCCTTAACAGCCATGCTGACTTCCAATGCTTGCCGCACCTATATTATTCCACCAAAACCCTTGAAAACACCACCGATGATCAGCTTTTCCTACGTACTACCATCTCCTCCATACAGTCCGCACCTCACATTTTTAATTCTGCATGATATTTACTTCAACCCTTTATCCCGCGTGTGAGGCTTTCTGCCTCACAAACCAATTACTGGAACCACGATGTTCATCACTTCATCAACCCACTTCCAGCTTCATCAACAAATCACCGAACCAACCCCATCATTCATGTTCTTTATCCGACAGCATATCACGTTATTCCCTTTCACCCCCCCTAACTTCAGTCAATACCCTTATGTTCATCTACATCAGACTCATTTCCCAATTGTTTTAGCGTCCTTGCGCCATTTATTTTAAATACCGTACCCATCTACCTTCAGTTCAAGTGTAATCCACTCTTTCATAGTTACCATCTTTTAAGTATATTAAATCTTCCTTCCCATATTTAACCAAACAATCACTCCTTCATGCTACTTACAGCGAACAACTCCAACCCGACTCCATCGCCAAAGAGACTCGCGACATCAGCAAGCATAGCAACCTCCAACAGTACATCTACCGAACTCCATTTGACTTCACCATCGATGCATCTCCTTCCTTCACCATCACGGTGCCATCGGATTTCGACTACTGAAACCCCTAGGACGGTGTGCCTTCTCTTCTGTAAGCCCCCTTCAAACGCGGTGGCTTCAGGATCCCAATCCCGCCAAAAACTCCAAGAACCAGCACCTTAACTCGCTAGATCTAGGTCAAGTTACCCAACCTGACAACAAACAAAGACTGGTAATCGGAAGCTTGGCTCTAGACAAGCAGATTTCATGTTTGCAACCCCTATCTGTAACGAACCGGGATTTTCGACTCCGAAAATCAACATCAAACTACCATGTTGACTATTCAGACATCGAACATTCCAGATCATTTATAGGAAGAAGTTAGAGGGTGAGATAAGAAAGAAAGAAATATTAGAACAGAAGAAGAAGAAACACCACAACACAGAGTCTCACATCGCAGCGGAACAAAATATAATACAGAAATAAATCTTTATTGAGAACTTTTAAAATACTTACAATATCAGAGTACACATCTGGACAGTGATAATAATCTGTCCTCATACAACACACAGCGGAATAGTAGTAATATCATACGTCTGGACTCTTCCAGCTCGTCTCTTCACAGCAGTCGATAACCTGAACCTATACAACCCGGTCTAACCCGAGCATTTACAAAACACCGGGTCAGTCTGGTGAACCAGAGTGAGATAAACTCGCACAGTATTAAGGGTGAACCATCCAATCATGGTTATAAAGTTCAAAATCTTTTCAGAAGAAAGGATAATCGTAAGACCAAATCCACACATAAACACGGACGGTTTTTACCTTACGATAACCCAAAACATTTTTGAAACCAATATCTTGTCTGATATTATAATAATGTCTAAACACAAGTAAATAGAAATCTAGTAGAACGCTTGCATCTCACGCTCTACATATATAGTATACAACGAAAACCGCGGGCGCTTATTGGAGATTGGATTCCAACTTGACAAGGTATGGGACCACCTGCCGATCGTGTATCTCTAGAGACGAATACACTGGGTTCAACAAGAACTTCTTGCAACCCGGCCCTCACATGACCGACCACTCATTTCGCTTGAGTGTATCGAATGTATATCACCAACGGTTGGGATCAGCAACCGTCTCCCGAATGGGCAGCATCGATAGATTTAAGAAGCAAATAGGATTTCCTCTAGATAGGTGATCATACACCCTAATGGGAGCGACCCACATAGCCATGCTGCCTGCCCGATTTTTGTCATTTCCCGGTTGATGAGGCTTGAGGCTTAGATTAGCTTTTGAACATCTGGTCATCATTCACTTTGAATGCCACATCGTCAGATCCGTCAGATATCACTAATTGACGTCCACAAAAATACTCTAGCTGAAAGCTAGAGAATGGCAATTCCCTGCCAACAACTATCGTACGTTTGAAGAAATCAACGTACGTGACCCTTTGGAAATACTCTGTCAGACATCCGTCCATATACGTCATCCAGGAACAGGATGAACCGAAGGCACTCTCCTACCGCATCCATATAGGAATCACCCCATGGATCAGTAGCGAGAAGTCCTTGCACTCGTGGATTCCAACCACGACCGAACCACAGTTTATCTCTGGCCGCTAAACCAGAGATTCTTAGTAGTTCCTCCGCTTATGAAGATCCACGGTCTTCAATGCTCCATCTCGACCGTCTTCAAATGTCTTCACGTATTTGTTGGTCGGAATGGTTTTCGAATATAAATTCGATCCCGGTCTTTCCATACCAACAATCGTATTGGGAGGGTTTGATAGTCGGTGTTTTAACTATCAAAATATACAGTGTTTCAATCATGACACTCCAATGAGTTCACTGATTCAGTATTTTGCATCATTTGGCCTTTAACAAACTGATTTGCCTTTGTTAAATTAAAACTTCTAACTCTTTCAAATAATCAAAAATGTGATATTTGAATACTTCTAATTCGATTTGACTATAATTGATTAACTCTAATTGATTAACTCATTCTCGACTTAAATCCATTCGCTTGACTCTAGATCACAGTGATCACAATGGTTACGCCTGAATCCCTCAGGAAACATCCGACCGCCGTAGGCTATCTGCAGCCCTGCGAATTTCGCTAGCAGTCGTACGCAATGGCAACTTAGCCGAATAATTATGTTTGGCTAATTCTATCTCGAATAACTATATTCACTTTCCCATTTAAAATTCTTCTTTATACTTGATCTTGTTTCAAATAACGTTAATGTAAAATTAACGTCTTAACACTTTAAATCTCACTTAAAACTCTGGTTTATAATAAACCCTTTTATCGTAATCTCCTTTCACTTAATTCATATAATTTAGTACGTTTATTCCTTTCACCATTCAATTGGCTTGCATCTCACATTCGGTAACCTTTTTAAATGAATTCCCATTTAAAAATATATTCCTAAATTTATCAAACATTAACTACTTTAGTAGTTAATCCCTTTATTAACTAAATTAAATATTAAATCCCTTTTAAATCCTTATTTAAATTCAGACAATATTCGTTTAACTATTTTAGTCAAAACACATTACTTGGTAAACAATTCTAATTCCGAACGGTTGATTTAATTAACTCAAAAACTTGATTACCTCATTAACCGATTTCAACAATCCTCGCTTTAAATTAATTAAAAATATAATTAATTTAAATAAATTCTAACTATTTGTTTTCTTTACACAACGATGATCAAAGTTTAACCCTTTCAATTCATTTCTTATCTTCATACTTGAAAATCTGATTAACATCAGCATATACTTTATAAAATAAACCAACCATAAATCAAGGTCTTAAATAAATAAAATATTTATTTAATTCCCTTTTATACTTTATTCAAATAATATATTTCAAGATCTGAGTCCAGTTATAAAATAAACTTTATAACTTCACTTTTATCGACTCACCTAACGGTGAATCCATATCTATAAACCGATTGATTTTTAAAGGCCATACTCTGCCAAACACTTAACCAATATCACTCATTGGTTTTAAACTAACAGATGTTGAACATTCAATAATCAACCATCAAATCAATCACACAAACAGATCAGTTCATATATGATCATATGAAAATAAATAATACATTTGAGGAATCCGGTTGGATCCCTCCAACCTGTTCTTCCCTGTATTCAAATGGTTTTTCTCAAATCAGACGGTTCAGTTTTGTTTAACTAAATAGCAACCATTCAACATTAACCACAAGCAATTCAAACCATGCAACCATTTAAACACGTTTATAAATAAACGTGACCAACCAAGGTGAGTCACCTTTATTGGAACCAATCGTTAAAAATAACGATTTGGTATTCACTGAAATTAAACACAGTTTAATTCCATCGGTTAAATCAATAGATAAATAACTAGCAAAACAGTCAACCATTGACAAGCAGGGCACACAAAATAAAAACACCCAATTTATATAAAATATAAAAAGGGTAACTGAGTGAGTTTAACTCACCTTGGGTTCCCATTCGAAGTTGAAATAATTCATTTTAATAAGTTGCAGCTACGCCATTCTGCCCGAACCGGCTCCATGGAATTTCGTCCATCGATACGGTCCTATTGTCTCTGATCTTGTCCTATTCTGATATCATATGGGAACGTCACAAAGTCTACAAAGGTCATGGTTTTTTTTTTAATTCAAACAATGAAATTTTAATTAACTTCAATTACGTAAATCACGTTTCAAAGCAGTTTAAGCACCTGAAATTAAATGTTTACCCCCTATTATTATTTTACTAGTCACATAACAATTCAGTTTCAAACTCACGGGTCACCTTAGTCATGTATACTGTAAGTATATTACATTAGTTATGTACACAGTTGCTATATACCCATAAATAATTTGGGCACTTTTTGAAAAAAACAGAATTCAGCCCATTTGAAAAAAAAGGACATGTTCATGTTACAGTATAACTTCTTATCTGATACTCTTCTATAAATGGCCACGTTAGAATCACATTTATTCAGCCACATTAATTCTATACACAGGCATGTTGATTCCTAGTTCAACGTTATATTATATAGGTCGGATTAAGACACTAAACTAGAATAGACACAACGTAATTTATAATTAGGCATTTACACTTGATTAGGCTTACGCTTACTAACATATATATATATATATATATATATATATATATATACTGTTCTATCTTTACTTATATATTGATACCTGCTGTATTCGATCCACCCTTCTTCCCTAATTATTGTTTAATGTTTAACAGACTCTCCTCCACCGTGCATGAATCCGTAACCGCACCGCTCCATCCTTCCCCCTTGGCGTCGAAAAGCTTCCACTACCCCATGTTTTTCGTGACTGCCTTCACCCGTGCAAATGTACTCGCAACCATCCCCACCTTTCATCAGCTACAAAGCTTCACGCTCCATGTTAGAAGCAAAGACCTGCACCGCCTCTTTCTTCTTCTCCTATTCCTTCCCCCACTCCATTCGTTCGCAAGCTACAGAGTTTTAGAGAATGGGACCTATGTGTCCATCCTTCTCCTGTACAGCTCACGCAAGGGCTCTTCTCCCCTCCCTTTTCATGTCCAAGTCCTCCCCCTCTTTTCCCCTAGGTCCCCTTTCCTCTTATTTTCCTTTCGCATATATTTTTTTTTTTTTTTCAAATGATGTTGTCTTCACCTTTTCTGGGACGAGAGGAAAAATGAATGGAGCAAAGGCTTTTATAGGAGGGGAGACGACGTGCTGGCCACGTTTTTAATTATATTTTATATATATACATATAGGTCTGCGCCTGTAGTTTAATGTAGTGTGAAGGTGGGAATTTCAATATGACTTGTCGGCACGGTGTCTGTGTAATGGTAGACAGAGAAAAGAAATGTTGGGTGGCACGTTTCCTTGGACAACACGGATGAATAGTTTTATTCATATTATAAGGTATGAAACTTCGTCGTGGAGAAACCGTGTTAAAAATCACTACAGACGATTTTCGTGTACTGATAAAAATGCTATTCTAAATGTAAAAAGGTATTCCAGATCCAATGGGACAAGTTTCGTCGAAATCCGAGGTCGTATGGAAAAATTTCCTTTATGAAACCAGAAATGAACACACGTTTAATTTTTCCACGGTCACCAGATAAATCAAATCCACTTGAAACTGCGAACATCGACAATAACTTTTCGATACGAACCCAACGGCGCTAATTTCGTCGCATTCTGAGACTGTTGCCCCGGTAGGCTGTTTTTACCTCGAACCGCCCTACCCCTTTTAACGCCAAATTTCTCGATCTCTAAAAATAACAAACTATATACCTATCCTGACTCTAATCGACGATACGAATTCAACGGAACTGGTTTCGTGGCCTAATTCGATCGTCTGCTCAAGTTACACTCAAATATCCTTTTATTGAATTAATTACGCGCTATAGAAATTATACGGGCGTTTATGGCTACCCTGGCCACATACGACATCAGTTTTCCACGCCACTCACCACCGTACAATAATTTAGCGATACAGTTCTAATGAAACTGATTTCGTCGAAATCTGAGTCCGTTTGCAAAACGGCTATTTTAAAGGCCTATAATTAAATAACGGTTTCCATAGCGACTATTTCAAAATTTGATTTAGCCATAACTTACTATTTATAACACGGAATCTGGATTTTCCTCTTTCATATGAAAATTATCATTATTACGGTTCCAACGTTTCTTGTTTCACAGAAATCCGACTTATATCGAATCCTGTATTCTCAGTTGAAGTTCAAAATTCAAATTTACGAACTGCACGCCATTTTCAAGCTCGATTTATATTATATATATAAATTATAACGTTCAACTTCGTTTTTAATAATGAATTAAATATTAAATTTCATTAATATTCCCAATATAATATTTAAAACTAATTTAAATATTCATATTAAATAGTCGAAAAACACGGGTCGTTACATTCTTCCTCCCTTAAAATAATTTCGTCCTCGAAATTGCTAAGGTAAGAAAACGTTATAAACTCATTAATTTCAAATCAAATTTTATATTAAATTAGAAACCAATTCAATACTGTAAATAAATATTTTCAAAAATATTGAAAATTTTCTAACACTTTAAATTTTCGAAAAATTTCGCCAGCACCTCCTCTGTACGGCTCAATCGGTACAACTCCAATTCGCCTTTCTAGGCCTTCTCCAACCCAAAAGAAAATGAAACAGCCAAGTGGCTTGCTAAATAGGCTCATAAATTACCAAACCCATATAGAAATAAACGTGTACCTTTTTGTCGGGCATATCCTTATATCCTTTCCATCTGCTACCCTGTCAGCATATACAGATGCATTCCCAACCAAAATTCCCATTTCATCCTTCGAACTAAATTCTTCACGTGTCCAAGCCAAATTCCATTCTTGACTCAATCATCATCCATCATCAATTCCAACCAACACTATTTCAGATTCTTGTCTCACAAATTTCAAAATCTGATTCTACTCGATATATTATCTCCTGATTCAATTTCCAGTTAATCGGTTTCAATTTAATCCATATTTGCTTTCACAAACTTTTATTTAATTTTACCTCGTTCAAACAATTTTCCCCGGGAGTTTTAAATAGTTCAGTTCTTACAAAAATCAAATATCTTTTTTTCGGGATTCAAAACAACTTGTTTTTTTCTCAAAACAATTCAAACAAAATCTTTGGTAGTAATCCGTCACTTATCACTCGAAAATGGACACCGATGATGTCCGGATCATCATCGGAATCTATTTTCCAGCAATCGAAGTGAGTTCAATACTATATCACTTTCAAAACTCATATTCAAATACTTTTATTTGAAATTTTACTTCAAAACTGTCTTTTCGAAACTTGGATAATATTTCAAAATTTTCCCAGGATCTTAAAATTCCATATATTTAATTCAAATTTCATTTACAAACATTTTCATGTATCAGAATTTTTTCATCCCAATTCTGGTTTAAATTTCAGATTCAGTATATCTGATTTTACATATTATATGTATAAAATATTTTGATTGGTTATTTATATACCCATTTCCATTATAATCAACCAACATATCCAATATACTATAATATTTCCAATACATATATTTCCTTTATATCAAAATATAATTTGGGTAAATTATTTCATTTACCCTCTTTCAAAAACATACTGTGTCGAATTATTCTGTTCAAGAGTTTAGAAACACTTATCGACACAGTTTGCATTACTGTATCGACCAGAATTCATAAACTACTCGACAAACCAATCAACACAATATAAACAGTTTTTATATCAATTTACAAATACGCGCTCATATATATACTCAAACTCAGTCTAGGGTATTACTAACCCCATCTCTACTGAATCACGCCACAGAGCCAAGGTAATTACTTAACCTTCAGCTCTGATACCACTGTAACGAACCGGGATTTTCGACTCCGAAAATCAACATCAAACTACCATGTTGACTATTCAGACATCGAACATTCCAGATCATTTATAGGAAGAAGTTAGAGGGTGAGATAAGAAAGAAAGAAATATTAGAACAGAAGAAGAAGAAACACCACAACACAGAGTCTCACATCGCAGCGGAACAAAATATAATACAGAAATAAATCTTTATTGAGAACTTTTAAAATACTTACAATATCAGAGTACACATCTGGACAGTGATAATAATCTGTCCTCATACAACACACAGCGGAATAGTAGTAATATCATACGTCTGGACTCTTCCAGCTCGTCTCTTCACAGCAGTCGATAACCTGAACCTATACAACCCGGTCTAACCCGAGCATTTACAAAACACCGGGTCAGTCTGGTGAACCAGAGTGAGATAAACTCGCACAGTATTAAGGGTGAACCATCCAATCATGGTTATAAAGTTCAAAATCTTTTCAGAAGAAAGGATAATCGTAAGACCAAATCCACACATAAACACGGACGGTTTTTACCTTACGATAACCCAAAACATTTTTGAAACCAATATCTTGTCTGATATTATAATAATGTCTAAACACAAGTAAATAGAAATCTAGTAGAACGCTTGCATCTCACGCTCTACATATATAGTATACAACGAAAACCGCGGGCGCTTATTGGAGATTGGATTCCAACTTGACAAGGTATGGGACCACCTGCCGATCGTGTATCTCTAGAGACGAATACACTGGGTTCAACAAGAACTTCTTGCAACCCGGCCCTCACATGACCGACCACTCATTTCGCTTGAGTGTATCGAATGTATATCACCAACGGTTGGGATCAGCAACCGTCTCCCGAATGGGCAGCATCGATAGATTTAAGAAGCAAATAGGATTTCCTCTAGATAGGTGATCATACACCCTAATGGGAGCGACCCACATAGCCATGCTGCCTGCCCGATTTTTGTCATTTCCCGGTTGATGAGGCTTGAGGCTTAGATTAGCTTTTGAACATCTGGTCATCATTCACTTTGAATGCCACATCGTCAGATCCGTCAGATATCACTAATTGACGTCCACAAAAATACTCTAGCTGAAAGCTAGAGAATGGCAATTCCCTGCCAACAACTATCGTACGTTTGAAGAAATCAACGTACGTGACCCTTTGGAAATACTCTGTCAGACATCCGTCCATATACGTCATCCAGGAACAGGATGAACCGAAGGCACTCTCCTACCGCATCCATATAGGAATCACCCCATGGATCAGTAGCGAGAAGTCCTTGCACTCGTGGATTCCAACCACGACCGAACCACAGTTTATCTCTGGCCGCTAAACCAGAGATTCTTAGTAGTTCCTCCGCTTATGAAGATCCACGGTCTTCAATGCTCCATCTCGACCGTCTTCAAATGTCTTCACGTATTTGTTGGTCGGAATGGTTTTCGAATATAAATTCGATCCCGGTCTTTCCATACCAACAATCGTATTGGGAGGGTTTGATAGTCGGTGTTTTAACTATCAAAATATACAGTGTTTCAATCATGACACTCCAATGAGTTCACTGATTCAGTATTTTGCATCATTTGGCCTTTAACAAACTGATTTGCCTTTGTTAAATTAAAACTTCTAACTCTTTCAAATAATCAAAAATGTGATATTTGAATACTTCTAATTCGATTTGACTATAATTGATTAACTCTAATTGATTAACTCATTCTCGACTTAAATCCATTCGCTTGACTCTAGATCACAGCGATCACAATGGTTACGCCTGAATCCCTCAGGAAACATCCGACCGCCGTAGGCTATCTGCAGCCCTGCGAATTTCGCTAGCAGTCGTACGCAATGGCAACTTAGCCGAATAATTATGTTTGGCTAATTCTATCTCGAATAACTATATTCACTTTCCCATTTAAAATTCTTCTTTATACTTGATCTTGTTTCAAATAACGTTAATGTAAAATTAACGTCTTAACACTTTAAATCTCACTTAAAACTCTGGTTTATAATAAACCCTTTTATCGTAATCTCCTTTCACTTAATTCATATAATTTAGTACGTTTATTCCTTTCACCATTCAATTGGCTTGCATCTCACATTCGGTAACCTTTTTAAATGAATTCCCATTTAAAAATATATTCCTAAATTTATCAAACATTAACTACTTTAGTAGTTAATCCCTTTATTAACTAAATTAAATATTAAATCCCTTTTAAATCCTTATTTAAATTCAGACAATATTCGTTTAACTATTTTAGTCAAAACACATTACTTGGTAAACAATTCTAATTCCGAACGGTTGATTTAATTAACTCAAAAACTTGATTACCTCATTAACCGATTTCAACAATCCTCGCTTTAAATTAATTAAAAATATAATTAATTTAAATAAATTCTAACTATTTGTTTTCTTTACACAACGATGATCAAAGTTTAACCCTTTCAATTCATTTCTTATCTTCATACTTGAAAATATGATTAACATCAGCATATACTTTATAAAATAAACCAACCATAAATCAAGGTCTTAAATAAATAAAATATTTATTTAATTCCCTTTTATACTTTATTCAAATAATATATTTCAAGATCTGAGTCCAGTTATAAAATAAACTTTATAACTTCACTTTTATCGACTCACCTAACGGTGAATCCATATCTATAAACCGATTGATTTTTAAAGGCCATACTCTGCCAAACACTTAACCAATATCACTCATTGGTTTTAAACTAACAGATGTTGAACATTCAATAATCAACCATCAAATCAATCACACAAACAGATCAGTTCATATATGATCATATGAAAATAAATAATACATTTGAGGAATCCGGTTGGATCCCTCCAACCTGTTCTTCCCTGTATTCAAATGGTTTTTCTCAAATCAGACGGTTCAGCTTTGTTTAACTAAATAGCAACCATTCAACATTAACCACAAGCAATTCAAACCATGCAACCATTTAAACACGTTTATAAATAAACGTGACCAACCAAGGTGAGTCACCTTTATTGGAACCAATCGTTAAAAATAACGATTTGGTATTCACTGAAATTAAACACAGTTTAATTCCATCGGTTAAATCAATAGATAAATAACTAGCAAAACAGTCAACCATTGACAAGCAGGGCACACAAAATAAAAACACCCAATTTATATAAAATATAAAAAGGGTAACTGAGTGAGTTTAACTCACCTTGGGTTCCCATTCGAAGTTGAAATAATTCATTTTAATAAGTTGCAGCTACGCCATTCTGCCCGAACCGGCTCCATGGAATTTCGTCCATCGATACGGTCCTATTGTCTCTGATCTTGTCCTATTCTGATATCATATGGGAACGTCACAAAGTCTACAAAGGTCATGGTTTTTTTTTTAATTCAAACAATGAAATTTTAATTAACTTCAATTACGTAAATCACGTTTCAAAGCAGTTTAAGCACCTGAAATTAAATGTTTACCCCCTATTATTATTTTACTAGTCACATAACAATTCAGTTTCAAACTCACGGGTCACCTTAGTCATGTATACTGTAAGTATATTACATTAGTTATGTACACAGTTGCTATATACCCATAAATAATTTGGGCACTTTTTGAAAAAAACAGAATTCAGCCCATTTGAAAAAAAAGGACATGTTCATGTTACAGTATAACTTCTTATCTGATACTCTTCTATAAATGGCCACGTTAGAATCACATTTATTCAGCCACATTAATTCTATACACAGGCATGTTGATTCCTAGTTCAACGTTATATTATATAGGTCGGATTAAGACACTAAACTAGAATAGACACAACGTAATTTATAATTAGGCATTTACACTTGATTAGGCTTACGCTTACTAACACATATATATATATATATATATATATATATATATATATATATATATATACTGTTCTATCTTTACTTATATATTGATACCTGCTGTATTCGATCCACCCTTCTTCCCTAATTATTGTTTAATGTTTAACAGACTCTCCTCCACCGTGCATGAATCCGTAACCGCACCGCTCCATCCTTCCCCCTTGGCGTCGAAAAGCTTCCACTACCCCATGTTTTTCGTGACTGCCTTCACCCGTGCAAATGTACTCGCAACCATCCCCACCTTTCATCAGCTACAAAGCTTCACGCTCCATGTTAGAAGCAAAGACCTGCACCGCCTCTTTCTTCTTCTCCTATTCCTTCCCCCACTCCATTCGTTCGCAAGCTACAGAGTTTTAGAGAATGGGACCTATGTGTCCATCCTTCTCCTGTACAGCTCACGCAAGGGCTCTTCTCCCCTCCCTTTTCATGTCCAAGTCCTCCCCCTCTTTTCCCCTAGGTCCCCTTTCCTCTTATTTTCCTTTCGCATATATTTTTTTTTTTTTTTTCAAATGATGTTGTCTTCACCTTTTCTGGGACGAGAGGAAAAATGAATGGAGCAAAGGCTTTTATAGGAGGGGAGACGACGTGCTGGCCACGTTTTTAATTATATTTTATATATATACATATAGGTCTGCGCCTGTAGTTTAATGTAGTGTGAAGGTGGGAATTTCAATATGACTTGTCGGCACGGTGTCTGTGTAATGGTAGACAGAGAAAAGAAATGTTGGGTGGCACGTTTCCTTGGACAACACGGATGAATAGTTTTATTCATATTATAAGGTATGAAACTTCGTCGTGGAGAAACCGTGTTAAAAATCACTACAGACGATTTTCGTGTACTGATAAAAATGCTATTCTAAATGTAAAAAGGTATTCCAGATCCAATGGGACAAGTTTCGTCGAAATCCGAGGTCGTATGGAAAAATTTCCTTTATGAAACCAGAAATGAACACACGTTTAATTTTTCCACGGTCACCAGATAAATCAAATCCACTTGAAACTACGAACATCGACAATAACTTTTCGATACGAACCCAACGGCGCTAATTTCGTCGCATTCTGAGACTGTTGCCCCGGTAGGCTGTTTTTACCTCGAACCGCCCTACCCCTTTTAACGCCAAATTTCTCGATCTCTAAAAATAACAAACTATATACCTATCCTGACTCTAATCGACGATACGAATTCAACGGAACTGGTTTCGTGGCCTAATTCGATCGTCTGCTCAAGTTACACTCAAATATCCTTTTATTGAATTAATTACGCGCTATAGAAATTATACGGGCGTTTATGGCTACCCTGGCCACATACGACATCAGTTTTCCACGCCACTCACCACCGTACAATAATTTAGCGATACAGTTCTAATGAAACTGATTTCGTCGAAATCTGAGTCCGTTTGCAAAACGGCTATTTTAAAGGCCTATAATTAAATAACGGTTTCCATAGCGACTATTTCAAAATTTGATTTAGCCATAACTTACTATTTATAACACGGAATCTGGATTTTCCTCTTTCATATGAAAATTATCATTATTACGGTTCCAACGTTTCTTGTTTCACAGAAATCCGACTTATATCGAATCCTGTATTCTCAGTTGAAGTTCAAAATTCAAATTTACGAACTGCACGCCATTTTCAAGCTCGATTTATATTATATATATAAATTATAACGTTCAACTTCGTTTTTAATAATGAATTAAATATTAAATTTCATTAATATTCCCAATATAATATTTAAAACTAATTTAAATATTCATATTAAATAGTCGAAAAACACGGGTCGTTACACTATCGCTCTAGCTTGGACCAATCTGAAATTTTGGGAAGAAACGAAAAATGGTTTTTGTTTATTTTATTTTTATATTTTTCTTTCTTAAGGCGAAAAAGAAAGAAAGTACCAGTATTTAAAGAGGATATAGCTTGGATAGCACGGCTTCGGTTGGTTTGTCACGCAAGTATTTTAGTCAGCGTGGCAGGCACGGTGTTTGGGAAACCTTGGCAAACACGGTGTTGAAAAATCTTGGCAAACACGCAGTTTGAAATGTAAAGGGTAAGGTAAAATTTATTTTCCTTAGCCTGCTGTTTCAGAGTAGGCATGAAGATTTTTAAGCTAGGCATGTGATTATGCCAGGGAGTGTCTACATACTTTCATGTTATTGGTGAGTGGACAACAATTGAAATTGTATTATATATTATAATATATTCATATATATATATATATATATTCAATAAATTTGTTGTAAAATTTTAACTTGTTTTAGAACATGTGTCAAATGTTAATCATGGACAATATCTATTCCCACCAGTAAGCAAATATGTTTAAATTTTCCTTTTATCTCCTATTTTACACAAGTATTTAAACGTTAATTCCATTTGTTATTGGATAACATGGTATATTTAAAGTTAATTCCATTTTAGCTTATAAGAGAAGAAAAACAAATTACACTAATTACACAACTATTATCTACCTTACACATCCTTTCGTTCCTACCTGCGGATTCGCTACAATTAATTAAACTGTTTAGCACTAGTACAATGAGTTCTGAACTAATTGCGTTATACATGTTATATACATTCCTATATATAATTCAAACAAAATATTTAAAAATTTAAATATTCAGAATTCAACGGCTAAGAATCCGGGTCGTTACACTTATGAATTGGTAATTGACATTTGAAATCTAGAATGAACATGAACATGCTTGTAAATTTATAATTAGCCTATGACACCTAGAATAGACATGAATTGTTAATTGGTTAAACATGAAACATGGCTAACTCGAGGTTAGAATGAGTTTGCGGTGTAATCCTACCCAGAACCGCCCGGCACATCCAGTGACCGCAAACTATAGGTTCTAATGTGAGAAGTTAGTCATAACGTGCTTAAAACCCAAGGTTAGATTGAGTTGTGGTCTAATCCTGCCCGGAACCAACCGGCACATCTAGTGACCACAACAATAGGTCTAATGTGAGAGGTTGAGCGTTAATAATTAATTAATGCTAATGACACATGCTAGTAGGGTAAGGTTAAGTCAACATGAAATACTAGACAACACTTAACCAATTTGACATGATATATGGGTGGGTTAAGTCAACGTGAACCGCTAGATAACACTTAACCAATTTGAAATGATATATGGGTGGGTTAAGTCAATGTGAAACGCTAGATAACACTTAACCAATTTGACATGATATATGGGTGGGTTAACTCAACACGAACTGATAGAGAACACTTAACCAATTTGGCATGGTATGTGGGTTGAATTGAATATGTGATTGGGGGTTAAGTCAACTTGGACACATGGGCAAACTTAACCAATATAATAGTATCAAAGCAAGGAAAAGTGGGGAATGATAAGATTAAATAATTGATAAACTTATCCTAGGGATAAGAAATGAATATGACTTAAGATGTAATACAAGACTCGAAGGGTGGGACGACTTATACCATGAAATAAGTTAATCTAAGCTGGAAATGTGGGAAAACACACGTACGCTATCATTTGATAAAGAGAACTTAAGTCATGCTTGAATTCATTGGTGAACCTTAGTTAAAAGGAACTAAGTAACAAACCTTAGTTAAAGAGAACTAAGTAACAGAAACCAAGTATCAAACCTTGGTTAAGAGAACCAAGGAATAAGCCTTAATTAAGAGAACTAAGTAAATAATGAGAAAGAGAACTAAACCTTAGTTAAGAGGACTAAGTTATGGACCTTAGTTAAGAAAAGGAACGATTAAGAGAAATAAGTACTAAACCTTCGTTAAGAGGACTAAGTAGTTGTTAGACCAAAAAGTGGTTCTAACACCCAAATTGACTAAAATTTCGATAGAATGAGATTAAAACAGAAAAGAGACACAGAATTTATAGTGGTTCGGCTTTGAAGAGCCTACGTCCACTTTAAAACACTTCATTTGATGATATAGATGAAAATACAACAAGATATTCGCTCAATCTCGCTCACTTTTCATATACATTCACTCAATTGTCTCAAAATACACTGTATATGATGATTTGAATTTTTTAGGAGTGCTGGAATTTGGTTCTCTAAGATACTTCAATTCTCAAAGTGCCAAAAAGATCCCTATAAATGACCTTTGGGGGTCTATTTATAGGTGGAAATTCATTCAGCATCCGGTTCGGATCGGGGCTACGTGGTTCGTACCCCATCATTCTCGGGCTCAGATGGATTTCAGTGATGACAGCGCACCAGATTAGTGGTCATCATGGGTAGAAAGTGGGTGTAACCGCTCCGAATATCGAGGAGATCGTGGGCTGAAGTAGTAAAGTGCACTAGGTTCGGTTCGGATAAGGTAGCAAATGCGGTTCGGATCGGATCATCCCATCCGATCTGATCCGGTTTTGAATTTTGCCCTTCTTCACTTTGTTTCGTTTTGCTTTTCTCTGACTATACCCGATCCGATCCGATTTAGCCTGCGTTGAATTCAAGCTCATCCATCTTCTGCTCCATTCCGATCCGCCCTGGCATTAACCATCCGGTCTGATCCGACTCGCTTCAGGAAGTAGGATTCACCAAGGTTCGATATTTCCACTTTGTGTAGCCTAGTTCACAAAGTAGGCTAACATTTTGCTCCCTCAAAGGATGCTTCTGTTGGATACGGAGCATGCTTTGATGTCATTTACACAGTGCCTTTCTGAAATTGGATCGTTGAAAAGTCGTTTCTATTGACATATAACGACACGTTGAATTCTGTACATTCAATTGAAATTTAAAATCGAATTTTCAAACTACCATGCCATTTCAAGTTCGTTTTAATTAAATTTTATATTTTTACATTCTAACTTCGATTTAAATAAATTTTTAATCTCAAAATAAATCATTTTAAATCTTTAAAATCCATTAAATCAATTAAAAATAAAATTTTAAATTGGTTCAGAAATTCCAAGTTGTTACGGGTTCATATAGTAGATCATATTATTTTTAGAATTTCCTAAATTCCTTTAAAACGCTATTCACCCCTTCCCTCTAGTATTAGTTTTTTCCTTAACGATCCATTCTGCATTCCCTAACAATTAGTATCAAAGCAAAGTTTTTCAGAATGTTCATAATCTGATTTTAAAAAATATTAAATGGCAAGTTTTGAAATGATTTACAACACTTGTTTAAATTAATGCCTTGCATTAGTATTAGACGATTTATCATGGTATGATAAAAGTTTAAGTGAATATATCACAGAATCATCATGATGTTATATCTCAAATTACAATTAGTTATCTTGAGAAGTCATTTATTCTTTGAAAAGGTACATTGTTTTGCAGGAAAGAAGTTATATCTGATGACTGTTGGCCAAAAGATACCAAGATAATCGTTCATCAATCAAGAAAAAAAGAGTTTATGAAAGGATATGACTTTTGAGCTTATAGTAATTGAAGTGTCCATTCATTCAAAATTCAAATTCAAAATCAAAATTTATGGTTCGTGACAATGGAAAAAATGAAGATAGATGTTATCACTGCAAAAAACCAGGGCATATAAAGAGAATGTGTCCATATCTAGATAAATCAAATCAAGAAGATAGACATTAATTCATCAAAGAAATGGAAGAGGGCATACATAGCAACTCTAGATGATTCAGATTCATAATCAAGTGATAAAGAGCCAGAAACCGGAAATTCAAATATGTGTTTCACAGCAATTTAGAATTCAGAAAATGTCGAAAAACCGGATCTAAAAACCGGGTAAGCCTTAATTAATTTTTGAATTATTTGGTTGAATGGGTGTTTTGCTTGCTTTTCTTTGTTTTAAATTTAAAATTTAAAATTCAAACTTAAATTTTAAAATTCAAATTTGAAATTCAAAATAACTATAATAAATAATAACTAGTGAAATAAAAAAATAAATTTCAGATGTTTGTTAGGATTAATATTAATTCAGGAAATAATAAAACCTGAAATATAGATCTATAATATAAACAAAATAACATGTCTTTTGAATTTCTACATGTATGTCGACATACATAGAGGGACATGTCGACATATGTATCAATAAATTCAAATTTTGAACTTTCAAACTTCCCTCCATCTTTTCAATAAGAAAATGCCAGTTTAAACTCTAGTTATTAACTTTATTTGTCTACTTATTTTGTGACACCCCATGTCCATTAATGTCACTTTTTAAGATAATGCATTAAGTTTCATGAAGCATTATAGGTAAACAGAAACAGAAATATTACAAGACTATATAAAATAGCAGCGGAATTTAAAACTTTATTAAGCAGAAAACATCGTGGTTCAAAACATAGTTACGTCATAAGTTTGAAATACATAAAACCGAGTACATCAATTTAAAACTTCTGCCTTGTACTAAAATCATCAGAGTATAATAAACATGAAAAGAACATAATCCCCAAAAACACAGCCATAGTAGAGAAGATACGAAATCAAGCAGTACATCTAAGCAGCTCGAAGCAAAAGGAAAAAAAGAATCCTGATCAAGCTTGAGTATTCCCACCCTGAGAACCTGGGGGCCGGGGGGAAACAGAAGAGAAAGAAGAGGAAACAAGATTGGTTAGAGATAAGTCTGGAGAGTCCAGACACTTTTAGCATATAAATAAGTAAAAGCATCATGACAGGCATATAAACTGGATAAGAGGGATAACAACATATAAGGCAGGGATGACAAGGTAAACAGGATAAACTGAATAGAACATATATGTATAGCGCTTCTTTAATACTTTTCTATCTCTCTCTCTACACCAATACTAATATCATATGAACAAGACTATCCCCAACAAGATGGTAGACTTAGGCGTACTTCAAGTAAGAGGTTTTACCCCAGACAATAACAGGCAGTCCAACTGAACATACCAGTGTTACCCCTAAGGATAATAACAGACTCCTAAACAAGCAAGACTAGATGTACCCTAATTACTACCCCAATCGATCGGCTCCCTTATAACGACCCGGTTTTTAGCGACTTTGGTTATCGACATAAACTCAATGACGACTAACCAAACAACGAAAACCCGGTAGTTAATGAAATAAGTTAGAGGGTGAGAATATATAAGATAGAAACTTAGAATAGAAGAAGAAGAACAACAACAACATCAGAGTAACATGAACCTCACAGCGGAATGAATAACATATAATATATAACATAACTTTGAAATATAAATTTGTACTTGAATATACATATCATTTTCAAAGTACAACACTTACAACATAACAGAAATTAACAATAGCTATATGATCCTAAAGCCTCCTGCTCCAGAACTTCAAGTATCTGTAAATCCTGACTACTTGACTGCCCGTACAAAATTGGGCACCCAAGAGTTTAGGGAAAACAAAACAAAATAAACTCCAGGTCAGTCATGGGACTGGTATGAGTAAAACAGTTTAAAACAGTTCGAACAAGTAAACGATATCTCATAAGACCACTCCGTGTAACGGAACGGGTTTTTCCCTTATTAGAATCCAAAATATCTTTATATCAAAAACCTTTTGATATTATAATAATGTCTATCAACCAAAATATAATAATCATCTAGCAGAAACGCTTCCATCTCACGTTCCACGTATATAGTATACAATCAAAATCGCAAGCACATATTGGGTAATGGATTTCCTACTATGACAAGGTATGGAACCACCTTTCGCTAGTGTACCTCTAGAGAGGAATACACCGGGTTCAACAAGAACATCTTGCAACCCAGCCACACATGACCGACCACTCATTTCGCTTGAGTGTATCGAATGTATATCACCAACGGTTGGGATCAGCAACCGTTTCCCGAATGGGACAACATCAACAATAGATTTTTAGAAGTAAATGAAACTCTAGATCAGGTGATTATACACCCTAATAGGTGCGACCTACATAGCCATTCTACCTGCCCGATTTCTGTCATTTACCGGATGTGAGGCTAGAAGCTACGCTTATCTTTTACCTGTCACATCTTCATTCACTTAGAATGTCACATCGTCATACCCACCAAATCACAAATTGATTTCCCCAAAAATACCATGGTTATAAAGCTAAGAGAAACGAATTCCTCTGCTACGAAACGTGAATACGTTTGAAGAGATCAACTTACGCTATCTATTAGATATACTCTGTCAGACATTCTTCCATACAGGTCGTCCTGGGACTGGACAAACCGAAGGCATTATTCAGTACATCCATCTTAGGCAATTGTTATCTAAGATTTATACAACAACCTTGCACTTTACTCCGTCTTCAATATATTTAGCGTACTTGATTCGCAACGCTTATGCCAATACGGAGTGGTTCTTCGGATAATAATCCAACCGGTCTCTCCATATTAACAACATTAAAATGGTCAAAACTTTGATAGTTTGTGATTTAACTATCAAAGTAAAACACGTGTGCAAACAACGATATTATTTCCAGATGGAAATTATATCGATCAATCATCATTTAACATATATATATATTCACATTTCCTTATTTTCTATGTTTAGAAAATATATGTTATTAACACTGGAAAACATTTCCATGGCTTAATTACGTTTCACTATCCTTTCACAACTATTAGTCCCTGACTGTAAACTAGTAAGAGAACAATTCTTTAAGTATAAACCCCGAAGGCCGAAACCAACATCAGATCGATACTCAGAAAACTATTAAATAACTAATCTCTAGTCAGTTTCTAATCTTGTTTAACTCCATTCTGCTTTACTATGTTCGATTTACTCCTTTCGATAAACTACATTCGATTTAACTCCATTCGCTTAACTCTAGATCGCAGCGATCAAAATGGTTACGCCTGATTCCCTTAGGAAACATCCGACCGCCGTAGGCTATCTGCAGCCCTGCGAATTACGCTAGCAGTTGTGCTAAATGGCGACTCATCCTGAAGTACTATGTCTATTTTTAACTCTTTTATATCTTGTCAATTTCCTTTTAAAAATCCTATTTATTTTCCTAAATAAATATTCCCTTAATTCTATTTATTTTCTTAATAAATATTCCTTTTATAAAACTCAATTCGTTTTATAAATATTTTCTTTTTTTATAATATCCTATTTATTTTCTAAATAAATGTTCCTTTTATAATTCCATTTATTTTCTAAATAAATGTTCTCCTTTATAAAATCCTATGATTTTATAAATACTTTATTTTCAAAATATTTCCTTTTATAAAATTGGTTGATTTTATAAAATTTCTTTATTTCAACATACATTGAAATATCCCTTTTTACATCCCAGGGTTTCTTATGATTTTTTTTAAATATCGAATAACAATGATCCATATCATTCTAACGCACACAATCCATAACAGATTATATACCACATCATGTATTACAATATATGAAAGAAGTAAAATAAATGTTGAGGAATCTAGTTGGATTCCTCCAACCTGTTTCCCTGCATCACAGATGTTAAACATTATAATAACATCGATTTCGCGTCAATATGAAATATTCTGTTAAACAGAATCAATATTTGATTAATGATTTATATATATATATATATATATAGTTATCTATAATTTCAACCAATACATACGGAATCCAACCAAACAGTTAACACATATCAATCAATAGATAATTATCAATTCCAAATATACATTAGAAAAATATAAATGTTCAGAGTTGGTGAGTACTCGCATTGGCAGTTCATCGTTAAAGAACAATAAACTGCTTGTTTGATTTGAATCAAACAATTTATTTCGCCGTAAATTCAAACAAGCTCAAATCCACTTCCAGTCATCTTCATTGTGAAGCTCTCGTCCATACGATCCCAATGCAACT
The DNA here is from genome assembly GCA_030737875.1 of Allium sativum. Taxonomy (NCBI): domain Eukaryota; kingdom Viridiplantae; phylum Streptophyta; class Magnoliopsida; order Asparagales; family Amaryllidaceae; genus Allium; species Allium sativum. The sequence goes on from CM060909.1 coordinate 776,913,210, forward strand.
TACGGTTCGTCAATCTGATATCGTATGTAGGAGATATGATTTTTACAAGTTCAATACATTGTTTAAATAAAAAACTAAAACTTAAATTTTAATTTAAAAACAATTGGGCCTCACCCTCCTTCCTTGGCCCAAACCCAATGAATACCCAGCCTGGGCAGTTAAAGCGCTCAGCGGTGGAGGTGCAAAAAGGTGTAGCGGGGATAAAGCGGGGAAATAGCGGGGATATAGCGGAGGTGCAAAAAGGTTCATAAAATGTGAAAACAAATATTTAAAATTAATTAATTATCATTTTTCCCATTATATGCGTAGAAGAAACTAACATTAATTAATCATATATAGTAGAATCAAAGAATATCATGGTTACACACATTAGATTTGATGATTATAATAGATTTCCGGAATATATTGGACACTAATGCCTTAAAATTAGATCTTTACACTAACTTTATTGATTTTTTTTAAAAGAGAATTAGTCAAATCAACCTTTATATATTAATATTGCTAAAGCGGATGGTAAAAAGCGTTGATTTAGCGGATGCAACAGGAAATAGCGGGGCTACAAGCGGATCTACTATTCATCATCGCTAAATTGAAATAGCGTAGCGGTTAAAGGGCGCTACAGACTATAGCGGGGATATTGCGGGGCTTTAGAAGGGCTTTAACTGCATAGTACCCAGCCTAAGCTACAGACCTCCTTCAAACTATCGAACCCGATCATCACCATTACTCAAACTTTAGCTCTTCCTATCTACCTCTTCACATCATGGATATTCAAACGGATTTCTTCATTAAGATCCTCTCCCCGAACTCCATTCTTTCATCACCATTTCCCTTGGCCCGCACCACCACAACCGTTTCTGTCGTTAGCAGTAAGTTGCACCTCACAGTGGTTCGAGCGACACTTTTCCAAATGAAAACTCATCCAACTTTGACAATCGAAGCTCCTCCTCCCGATGAACTCAATACTAGCATCGAATTCGAGAATCATTGCTCCCAAAACCCAAAATCACCAACCCTAGTTACTACCCAGCACGCTGTAAAAACCACCGCTACCAATATGGTGATCGAACCGTTCAAAACCCCGACCAGACTGAAGAACTTCTCAATAGCAATCCAAAAATAGATACTTTAGGATTTATAGTATTTTACTTGAATTGTTCTTGATTTTTGAATCCCACGTTTTGGGTGTTTTTCGAAGAAAAGGGTCCGGCGGCCAAGACAGTGATTATATGGAGGATCATATATTTTTTGTGTGGTAGAAAACATGAGTGGGTGGCTTTGTTTTGGCCTCTAATTTAGTTTAGATATTTTCTTTTTATTATTTTATATTCGCATCAGTCTTCTAAAAATCCGTGTGATCACACACGATATTCAAAAATCACGAAACTGGACATGTAGCTAGAGTTCGACATTACGGTCCCAACGAAACTGGTTTCGTCGAATTCCGACTTCCTAGGCTCACACAGCGTATTTTTAACCGTCAAAATACTATCTGTTTTTCACTCTAAAAATCCGTACGGCCACACAGTGACCCCAAAAACACGGAACTTGGAATCTAATAATAATTTGATGTTGCAGATCCAACAAAATTAGTTTCGTCGAATTCTGACTTCGTTTGCAAAAGTGGCTATTTTTAAAGTCCTAAATAACCCTTTTAAATATATAAATATATTTAAAAACAATTAAATTTAATATTTAAAAATAAATATTATCATATATATCCACCGTAGAATATCATACAACTCTAGAATATTGCTATATGAATTTCTAGCTCGATATTTCATCATCAGAGTTATATCGATATTCGATTTATATTTAAATCCAATTTAAAATATAAATAATTCCTTTATAAACTATAAAGGAAATTCCATAGCGACTTTTCTGAAATTTGATTTGGACATAAATCAAAATCTACACGATGAAATTCCGAATTTTCTCTTCCACTAGAAAAATATACTTCACTAGCTCCCAACGATTCTTGTTTCACAGAAATCCGGCTTAAAACGAATCATGTACCTTCAGTTGAAGTTCAAATCGTCAAATAACGAATTGCCGCGCCATTTCAAGCTCGATTTTAATTATAATAAAATTATACGTTCAAACTTCGTTCAAATAATATATTCGTTATTATAATTCAACTCTAAATTGAATATTAAACTTTGAATTGTCCAGTTCACACAATATTGTGAATTCCACTAATTCTGATTATTTCATAATTAAATATATTATTTAATTATTATTTTAATTAAATATTCACTCTTATTTAATTCAACAACCATTAAATCCTCTAAACTCTATTTAAATAATTAAATAAATTAATTATTATATCGTCGAAAAATGCGGATCATTACATTCTTCCCCACTTAAAATAATTTCGTCCTCGAAATTGCTAAGGTAGAAAACAAACCCTATTAACTGGTTAAAAACTATCGTTTACTTTTTAACTCCAGTTTTAACTGAATTAATTTAATTTCAATTAAATTATTAATTTATCCCTATCAATGAAAATTTTCAGAAATCCTAAAAATTTTCTAACACCTTAACTTTTCAAAAAAAAAATTCCAGCATCTCCTTTGTACTGGTCAATAGGTCAAACTCCAACTTGCCTCTCTGGGCCATCTCCAACCTAAAAGAAAATCAAACAGCCAAGCGGCTTGCCAATTCGGCTCATAAATCTCATGATTATATGAAATATAACCTTGTACCTTTTTGTCGGGCATACCATTATATCATTCCCATCGGTTACCAATTCTTCATATTTCAATGTCATAATAATCCAACTCCCATCAGTTGTTATCCTCAAACTCAATCCTTCGCTTATATCCAAAACGAATTCCATTCAAACCCTTAATTCATCAACACAATCCATTTTAACTTCATAAGTTAAATTTTAAATTTCAGTATTTAAATTCCTGGGTTTATTTCAAATCAATTTGAAACCATAATACCAATTCAAAACCTTTGAATTCCTAAACCACTTGTTTTCTCAAAACAATTCAAAAACTAAATCCTTGGTAGTAATCTGTCACTTAGAACTCGAAAATGAACACTAATGATGTGGCCACACTCATCAGGGTTATTTCCCAGCTATCAAAGTGAGTTCAATACTATATAACCTTTCAAAACCATTTCTAACCATTTTCACTTTGAAATACATTTCAAATACCATTCCCAATGCTTATAAAACAATTTAAAATCTCCCAGGATTTTAAAGTTCACATATACTTAATCCAGATTTATTTACAAACACTTTTCCAAATTCCAGGGTTTTAATTCAAATCCTGATTTAATTTCATATTTAATTCATTTCGATTTCATATATTTCACTTATATGAATTCTGATCGATTATTTACATTACCATTTCACTTTATAATCTTACTCGATTATAATAACAACCAATATATCCAATATATATACTTCTTTATATCAAAATATACTTTGTGTAAACTTATTTTAATTTACCCTCTTTTCAAAACATATCGTATCGACCCATCGTATTCCAGTGTTTAGTAACTCCTACCGATATAGTGGATCAAACTGATCGACCAGCACCCATAAACAACTCAACCAATAAATCACCACAATATATAACCATTTTTATATCAATAAAAAATACGTTCACTCGTATATATACACTCAAACTCAATCTAGGGTATTACTAACCCCATCTCTACTTAGTCACGCCACAGAGCCAAGGTAATACTTAACCGCGCTCTGATACCAACTGTAACGACCCGGTTTTTAGCGACTTTGGTTATCGACATAAACTCAATGACGACTAACCAAACATCGAAAACCCGGTAGTTAATGAAATAAGTTGGAGGGTGAGAATAGATAAGATAGAAACTTAGAATAGAAGAAGAAGAACAACAACATCAGAGTAACACGAACCTCACAGCGGAACGAATAACATATAGTATATAACATAACTTTGAAATATAAATTTGTACTTGAATATACGTATCATTTTCAAAGTACAGCACTTACAACATAGCGGAAATTAACAATAGCAATATGATCCTGAGGACTCCTGCTCCATCTCTTCAAGTATCTGTAAATCCCGACTACTTGACTGCCCGTACAAAATTGGGCACCCGAGAGTTTAGGGAAAACAAAACAAAATAAACTCCGGGTCAGTCATGGGACTGGTATGAGTAAAATAGTTTAAAATAGTTCGAACAAGTAAACGATATCTCATAAGACCACGCCGTATAACGGAACGGGTTTTTCCCTTATGAGAATCCAAAATATCTTTATATCAAAAACCTTTTGATATTATAATAATGTCTATCAACCACAATATAATAATCATCTAGCAGAAACGCTTCCATCTCACGTTCTGCATATATAGTATACAATCAAAACCGCAAGCACATATTGGGTAATGGATTTCCAACAATGACAAGGTATGGAACCACCTTTCGCTAGTGTACCTCTAGAAAGGAATACACTGGGTTCAACAAGAACATCTTGCAACCCAGCCACACATGACCGACCACTCATTTCGCTTGAGTGTATCGAATGTATATCACCAACGGTTGGGATCAGCAACCGTTTCCCGAATGGGACAGCATCAACAATAGATTTTTAGAAGTAATGAAACTCTAGATCAAGTGATTATACACCCTAATAGGTGCGACCTACATAGCCATGATGCCTGCCCGATTTCTGTCATTTACCGAACGTGAGGCTAGAAGCTACGCTTATCTTTTACATGTCACATCTTCATTCACTTAGAACGTCACATCGTCATACCCGCCAAATCACAAATTGATTTCCCCAAAAATACCACGGGTATACAGCTAAGAGAAACGAATTCCTCCGCCACCAAACTTGAATACGTTTGAAGAGATCAACTTATGCGATCTATTAGATATACTCTGTCAAACATTCTTCCATACATGTCGTCCTGGGACTGGACAAACCGAAGGCACTATTCAGTACATCCATCTTAGGCAATTGTTATCTAAGATTTATACAACGGTCCTTGCACTTTACTCCGTCTTCAATATATCAAGCGTACTTGATTCGCAACGCTTATGCCAATACGGAGTGGTTCTTCGGATAATAATCCAACCGGTCTCTCCATATTAACAATGTTAAAATGGTCAAAACTTTGATAGTCGGTGATTTAACTATCAAAGAAAAACACGTGTGCAAACAACGATATTATTTCCAAATGGAAATTATATCGATCAATTATCATTTAACATATATATATATATATATATATATATATATATATATATTGTAACGACCCGGATTTTTCAGCCGTTGAATTCTGAATATTTAAATGGGTTTAAAATATTTTATTTGAATTGTAAAACGATATTTATAAGGAAATTATTTATTTTGAACGTATAATTTATAATATAATTAAAACGAGCTCGAAACAGTCGCGATAGTTCGTAATTTTCGATTTAAACTTCAACTGGATATACAGAATCCAATATAGGTCGGATTTTTGTGAAATAAGAAATGTATGAATCTATTAAACAGTATATTTCTAATGGGAGTGAAAAATCGAGATTTCGTCTTATATATTGTGAAGAACGTCCAAATCAAATTTTCAGAAAGTCGCTGTGGAATCGTATATAGGCCATAACGGTTATTCAAATATATTTAAATATCGGTCTTAAATTTGGACAAGGTTCTTTTGAGGCGTAGTGATAATTTAATTTTTAGAATTTTACTATAATTTTTAATTAATTAAATACGCAACTTTTTATTTGGAGTATTTTGCACCCTATATTAGTATTTTGGGGTTTCATAATATAAGTTATACTACCGATATTATTATATTTTTGGGATCGTGACACCTCGTTGGACACGATCGCATTCTTACTTCTGTCCGTAATGGCTCGGACATGAGGGTAATTTTAGACAACGAAGTTCGAAAATTTCTTTTTATAAACTACTTGGCCAAAACAATAAACAAGGATCTTTCTATTATTATTATTATCATTATAGTCTTGTACACATATCTGAACTTAATATATAATAATATTATTAGTGTATGAAAGTTGTTTAAATGAAGTGCATGGACTGTTTTTAAAACATAAGTCATTCTCGTTGGCTTAGAAAATTTGTTTCGGCACATTCTTTTTTAATATAACTAATACCGTACAAAACAACATGCCATGTTTTACAATAGCGTGCTCCCCACATCAATAAGTTTGTGTGCATCCCAATCTGTTTAACGTCGTGGCCTCCAAGCTATCAATGCCGTGACTACCACGCTGTTTCCCTTTTAAATACGGTTCAACCTTCTTCCCAATTTTTGGTTTTTCAGATCCAAAACAAGCTGATACCTCTTTCTTCCTCTTCTAAATATTGAAATCTTTAAAATCCGAAACAAATCAAAATCATATCGTGCCAAATTTCAAAACGCAGCAACTCCATACACCCCATTTACATTCGAACAGTAGGGGACATCCAAGCTTTCCCCTTTCACATCTCTAAATCCGTTTTTTTTTTTTTTTTTTGCTTCCTGAATCCAATGTTTCCCATCCCGTCCTAGGTTGTTTCGTATGGGTTGAGGCGCTGCTGAAGGGTTCGGGAGGATGAAATTGACGGTGAAGAAGGGAGGCTAGTTCACGACGCAGCAGGTAGTTTCGAAGTGGAGGAGTTGAATCTAGTGAAGTTGATTTTCATTTATTGTAGAATTGGATGCGTGGGGACCTGGGGTTAATAGGAGCATCGGCTTTATAGTTGAATGGGGAAGGAGAGCCATATTTTTAAGGGGGTGATTAACAGGCATGGTAAAGGTAAGGCGTTGGTTTGAATTCAATTTCAGCAAGGAAGAAGGGTTATTTTGATGTCCATATAATGCCAAAAATATTGTTGTTGGATGCAGCATGTATATGGCGACCGAATTGAAATAATTACTGGCAACAGATGATTTTCAGTTGGGGTTCTCATTTGTAGTGTTCTTTGGATTTGAGTAAGGGTGAGTATGCCATGGGTTAAGGAAGTAATCATGGAAATTGGGGAGTAACAAAGCGGAGAAGGTGGGTTGAAAGTGCAGTTTAATGAAGTTTATCTGTTTGGTTTTCTTGGAAAAAAAAGAAAAGAAAAAAAAGTAACGGGTTTTGTTACTGGTAGAAGAAAATGGTAAGGGATGAAGTTGGATGGATTTGTGCGGAGGGCGTGCATGAGCGCATGAATGGAAATAGGTACCAGGAATTATATGAGGGAAGAAGGTGCTACGGTATAAAGCTAGATGGTGGAAAGTAAGGGTAGGAAAAAAATAAAGAAGAAAGGAATGGATGCGAGAATGGGTTGTTGGGCCATGTTGGGCTTCAAGGTTCAGCACATTGGGCAGAGAAAGTTGATCATGGGTGAGAAACTGTTTTTCTTACCAAATACAAAAGTTCGTTGATTAATTTAAAAGGGTTAAAGTTTAAACATTTAGGACACCTTTATGGAATTCATTTAACCCGCGGGTTTTGACGCCACAATGGTAGTGACGAGTGGAACATGTTAGTGACATTGTTTAACATATTTCATTAAACATAGAATACTGGTAAATTGTTAATGAGCAGATTTAATTATGATCTACGTAATTAAATAACTATATATTAGTTAGTAGAATCAAATCATCAGTCTCTTTTTGAATTGGACATTTGTTTATGCGTCGATTAAGTAAGATTAGTTTGTGCATTATCAGAATACGACGAATAAGACATATTGGAACGACCTCGACAAATACTACCCTATGAAGATGATTTGGAATGATTCCGAATTAGCTGAAGTTTCCGGCAAGATGAAGCGCCTGATTTAACTATCGAAAGATAATCATTAACACGATTAAATATCAAGGTGAGTAAACTCACTAACTCTAACTCGTTTATATTTTTATTTCTAGTAATTTTATACTGTGTTATGGTTGTTTGAATGAATGGTTGATAAATTTGGTTGAATGGTTGATATGGTCATGTAGTTGATCGATAATTATTTTTGTTATTAATTAATGTTGATTAACATCTATGGATGCAGGGAAACAGGTTGGAGGGACCCAACTGGGTTCCTCAATATTTATATTACTATTTTTCCTTGATTTTGATGTGTGGTGTGATATATATATAGTCGGTGATTGACTTTGTTGTGGTTGAGCTACCCTGATCTAGAATTTTGGTATTTAAATACCATAAAATATTTTCAAATATAGAAAAGGAAATTTGAGTGTTAAAAAGGAATTTTATTTTCAAAATAGAAATTTAAAATTTGAATAGCGTTGAAATAGAAACCTGTTCAAGGGAACAAAACAAGGAGTTGTTTATAAATAAAAAAAAGTTAAGTGAATTATAACTTATTGGATAAATTGAAGTATAAATTTAAACATGAATATCTATATGTAGAAAGGTGGAAATTGGTTTTGAAACAAACATTTGAAATGAAATTTGATCGTAGCAAATTATAAATGAAATTTTAAAACAAGATTTTAAATGATCTAAAACAAAATGACATTTGTATGGGAAATCCTGAATAGAAGTTATAATTAGAATTTGAGGTTAAGGTATAAATTATAGGTACGAAATCAAACTACTTTGATTATATAAAAGGAATATATTCAGTGAATGATGGTTTAAAGGAGGTATTTTGCAATTGAAAGATCTCAAAAAGAAATTTAGATTTGAAATATGAATCTAAATTGAAAATTGAATAAAAAAGAAATAGGTAATCGTTTAAAAGGAAACGATGATTTTTAATTCAAAATTCGGAATATAAAATAAAGTGGAATACGCTATGTAGACGGGAATGGTTATAAAGGAGTTTGATAATGATTTGGAAAGCATGAATTCAAAAGTAAATTTAGGATTTGAATTTACCTGAAATGGTGAATTAATTTTGAAGTTTAGAATATAAATCGAATATAGAGTATTCGAATGAGAGTTGTTTATTGGAATTCGATTATATCGAATTTAGGGAAGTAGTTATTTTACTTTCCGTTTGAAAAAAATTTTATAACTAAATTATTTATTTATTTACTTAAATAAATAAATTCATGTTGCATTTTGATAAACCAATTATTTTTAATAGCGATTTTAAACGCTGTCGTTATAATAAATGTTTTGGTAAATCTAATAGAAATCTTAACACTGCCGTTATTATAACTATTTTAATAGCGATTGTACTGCTATTGTTATAATAAGTGTTCTATAATCCTAAACAGCGATTGTAACGCTGTTGTTAAAAGAAATGTTTTATAAATCAAATATTTGGAAACAGCGATTATAACGCTACCGTTATAATCAATATTTTTCTGTAAAAGAAGTGTGTTCTTAGATTGATTCCGAGAGTCGCGTAAGCGATGATTTGTTGGAAATGGTGAGCTTTGACTATTTCAAAGTTGAGAATACTTTTCAATTAAGGTCTGAGAGGTAATTATACCCCAACTTGATTGACTTCATGATTGATGGAGAAATGCTTAAGGTTCGATAGTGAAGATTGGTTAACATTCTGGTTAGTTAATAATTGGTTAATGTTTTAAGTTATAATAACGATGTTTATAACATCGCGTTAAGTTAAAAGAATTTGAAATGTTTTTCCCAATAAAATGAGTGATATTTTCTATGTACAGGAAATGGAGTGAATTGGTCAATGAGGAATTTAGAAAGAGAATTTGGAAATATTTTCCAATATTAATGTGGCATATTTTCTGAATATAGAAAATAAGGATTCACTAATATATATATATATGTTTTCTAAATGGGAAAAGAGATATTTTCTCGAATAAAGAAATTACTTATTGGAAATGTTTTTTTTTCAAGGAATCGAGAGGGAAATCGAGCTTCAAAAGGATACGAAAGATAGGGAAACAGTAATTTGAAATAATAATATAATCAGGAATTGATTTAAAGGGGCCAAAGTTGATTAATGATTGATCGATCGAATTCCTACCTGGAAATAAGATCGTTGGTTGCACACTTATTTTTCTTTGATAGTTAATGTAAAGACCCGCAAATTCCCACCCTTTGAATCGACCATAAACCACACAGGTCTGACCCAAAAAGTGAAAATCTACGAATACTTTAACTTTGGGCATACAACACATTACAACAGATAACAGAAGACTTTTATAACACTATAATAAATGTTACATCAGAGTACAGAATATACATATCAGAGTACATTGGAATATAATTACAGCGGAAGATAAAACAAAAAAAAATGTAATATACTGCAACGGAAGAACACAGCGGAAGACTCTCTATCTCTGGACACAGCTTTAAGCTTCAACCCAGAATCCTGTTTAATATATCTGCAAAAATAGCTACTCGACTGCCCGTGTGGAAAATATGGGCACCCGAGTTTGCCAGTGGACAAACTACAGGTCAGTCATGGGACTGGTGTGAGAATTCTACTTAACCTATAAAATATAATAAGGCTAATCACAGGACCACGCCACTTTCGCGGAACGGGTTTTCTCCTATAGATTGCCAGTGCATGACTAAAGTAAATCGTCAAAATAACGCAATGCTTTTTAGAAAAATGAAACCATTATAAGACCCAAGTCCCATCACACAATGCAACGCAAACCGGAGGATAGGGTTTTACCTTATAATGATCAAAAAATGCTTGATACGATAAACACGGTATTATATAATAATAGTGTGCAACCAATTTGAAGTACATCAAAGTAAATGTATTAATCCTAGACGGCATGAGTGCCCCATCCCACTATGTCGCCATATATAGGTATACAATCAAAACCGCGTGATGTCGTATTGGAAATTTGGGTTTCCATCTGAGTCAAGGCTAGGGAGGAGATCCTTACCGATTCGAGACACTCTAGCAAATGCCCCAGGATTGGTACTCTGTCCAACCCTTGGATCCTGCAGGGTCGGTCCATACGTTAACGCTTAATGGATTGGCAATTCCTGAACACATGCTTCCCGGTCCTTTTGGACCTATACTACGGCCAGTAGCGACCGCATAAACCGAGGCCTCGAACAATCCAACAACCACAATGAATAAATGCCAGCGCTGGTAGGTCCCTGGCACCACTCTAGCTAGAAAGAAACATGCGCACTCCCTGCGTTCCCTTCTCCCGTTTTAGACTCTACCGGGCTGTGAGGCTCGCGAAGTCACGATATACACAAAGCTATGCCTAAATAGACTGTGCTTTGATCATCAACCACAAGGCCTGCTTTTCAACAAAGCCTTGATCAATTGCAACTTGGCATACCACATCAACAACTCATATCATGCGATCGGTAATTATTTAACATACATAAGGGTGTTAAGCAAGAGAATAAATCCTCCGCCACCATGCATTTATATATTAAATAAAAACAAATTTAATTACATGAAATAAATTTCAATGTCAGGCATGCTATCCATTTACAAGTCCGTTCTGGGTTTGAACGAAACAATGTATCCGTCGATCTCCAGTACGTCTGGAAGATCATCACTTTTACCTTGCCTTGGGGGATCAGTCCCAATTCAAGATATTAGTCACCATCAACCAAACGATGTGAAGCTCTCCGGTCTTCAGTCACCGTCTTCATCTTCGACTCTTGATCGTCGTGATGATTATTCAGAATGGGTTAGACCCGGTCTTTCTGAATAACTCGCGTATTTGTAATTAAAATCAACCATACGCCACATTCCAACTTTGAATATCCTTTTTAAATAAAAATTATTATTTATATTAAAAGATTCTCATTAATTTTATCAAAGATAAAAATAAATTACATTTTAATCTTTCTAAAAAGATTTATTAATATTCCAATTTTGATTTAATCTATAAAATAGATTTATAAATTTCAAATAGTAATTTTAATGTAAATTGGATTAAAGGATAAATGTTATTTAAAACATCGCCCACTACAAATCCAATCTACATATCAATCACCAAACGTAATTGTTAAAATCTAATAATCTTAAATAAAAGATTTATTTTAAAGATATTAATTCATTACTATATATAAAAAAAACACATTTTAAAATAATCAATAAAATATTCTATATATAAAAGATTCTGAATGTAAAATATACTTTATAATACAAAATCTTTTATTTTACAAAAATCCCTTTATTATATAAAAATTCTTTATTTAAAAAGAAATTCTGCATTGGAATGCGACTCAACCATGTACCATATAATTTGGGTCATATGGGTTTCATACATTTCATGTATAGGGTAATAACAGAAAATAATCCTCAATCCATCCATTAACAACCAGAGTGACAATGTCAACTGTGTGAGCATTAAAATAAAACAATAACGCTCATCGCAGCCTGTCAATCAATCGATAGACATATAATTAAACATTGGGATTTGTATCAGTCAAGTATCGTCCCAATACCCGTGTGGGGTTTTCATCCAACAAACAAATAATAAATTATTTGTGCACTTGGGCGATGTGTAAAAATAATCGTCCCAATCACATAAACAAGTCGGATGACATGTAAATGGAAGTGAAATATTCAATTTTGAATATACTAACATCACTTTTAACACATCAAAATACAACATCACAGGCAAATATTTCAATACTTTTTATTATGAACATATGACAATAAAAATCGTGACTTTTATTTATTTACAAAAATGCATATTTTTGGTCTCATTCATTTTAATGACAAAATGAATATTTGACTTCATTCTTTTTAATGTATAAAAATATACATCCTTAATTCATTCTCTTTAATGTATGAAAACATACATTTTAAATCCATTCTTTTTCTCAACATAAACAAATATGATGATTTTGTTTCTTAACTTCTAATGCAACAAAATGAGAATTTTGTCTAATCTTTTTCAATGAATAAAGATGTCTATTTTTACTTCATTCATTTTAATGTGCCAAAAATGTCCATTTGTCTAATTCACTTTTAATACACAAAAATGAGTATTTTGTTTTAATCTCTTTTCTTATGCATAAAAAAAATGTTTATTTTTAATCTATTCTCTTTAATGACACCAAGTGTTCATTTCTAATTAATCCTTTTTAATGACACAAAATGTTCATTTCTAACTAATCGTTTTAATGTATAGAAAGGTTCATTTTCTAATTTTGACATGTTAACTCAAAATGACAATTTAAATTCACTAATCAAGTCTTGACAAGAATGTTGTTCTTTTTCATTTACAATAGAAAATGAAAATAAAAAGAATTCACATGTCTTGTTCTTTTATTTACCATAGAAATACCAATAAAATGATCAACATATTTTGGTCTTTTCATTTACAAAGAAGTTGTAAATAAAGTGGTCCTCATATTTTTACTCTTTTCACTTACACTAGGAGTTGTAAATAAATGATTCTCATGTTCCTGTTCTTTTTATCACATCTAAATGACGATAGAAATGTACCATTAACATCGCTATTTATATCGCACCAAAAATGTCGAATAAAATGAATCACTAACATTGTCTATTTTTATCGCACCAAGAATGTCGATAAAAATGAATCACTAACATTGTCTATTTTTATCGCACCAAGAATGTCGATAAAAATGAATCATTAACATTGTCTATTTTTATCGCACTAAAAGTGTCGATAAAAATGACAACATTAACCATTCTATTTTCACCGCGTTCAAAATGACGATAAAATATTCAACATTAACCATTCTATTTTTACCGCATTCAAAATGACGATAAAATATTCAATATTAACAATTCTATTTTTACCGCATTCAAAATGACGATAAAATATTCAATATTAACAATTCTATTTTTACCGCATTCAAAATGACGATAAAATATTCAATATTAACAATTCTATTTTTACCGCATTCAAAATGACGATAAAATATTCAATATTAACAATTCTATTTTTACCGCATTCAAAATGACGATAAAATATTCAATATTAACAATTCTACTTTTACCGCATTCAAAATGACGATAAAATATTCAATATTAACAATTCTATTTTTACCGCATTCAAAATGACGATAAAATATTCAATATTAACAATTCTATTTTTACCGCATTCAAAATGACGATAAAATATTCAATATTAACAATTCTACTTTTACCTACTATAGGAAATGTAAATAAATATATTTCTAAATTCTATTCTTTTTATTTACATAACTGATTAACCTGTTTTACTCTTTTTCTATTACAAAGAAAATGTAAACAAAGTGATTAACATATTTTACTCTTTCTCTTTTACAAAGAAAATGTAAACAAAGTGATTAACATGTTTTACTCTTTTTCTATTACAATGAAAATGTAAACAAAATGATTTACATATTTTACTCTTTTTCTATTACAATGAAAATGTAAACAAAATGATTTACAAAACTTTGTTTCTTTTCTTTCACCATATAAACATCAATAATGTGAATAACATATTTTTAGCCTTATCATTTACAAAGGAAGGTATAAATAAATGATTAACCTATTTTGCGATTTAAAAATATGATCTTTTATATTTTACAAAGTAAAAATATCAACTTTACTATTTTACAATGTAAAAATATCAACTTTACTATTTTACAATGTAAAAATATAATCTTTTCGATTTCGCAATGTAAAAATATGACTTTTTCTATTTTGCAATGAAAATGATAACTTCTTCTATTTTAAATATAAAAAGATTGTCTTTTTATTTTCATCGTCAAAATTTCATCTTTTTGTTTCCAATATAAAAAGATTGTCTTTTTATTTCTTTTTATCACATCTAAATGTGTTCATTTATTTACAAAGAAATGTAAAAAAAAAAAAAAAACTTGTTCTTTTATTAATAACAGAAATGTAAATAAAAACTCTTTTCTTTTTTTTTTCTTTTTTTTCTTTTTTTTTTTTAGGACAAAAAGTAATTCATTTGGGTACATGTTCTAAAAATAAAAGAGGATTTTATTTATTTTACAAGTTCTAATCCATTCTTAACATATATATATATATATATATATATATATATATATACTGAATAAAATATGTTATTATCTCATTTTCGATCCAATTTCTCCAACCGTAAATAAGATATATATAAATCCAAGCGGATTTGCAAATCATGTACAACAATCATTCAACAAACAACAATTATCACTCCAAACAACACCCAACATTTCAGGTCAGAATTAAACGATCAAACAATTATTTTTAATGCAAGAAAATAATTTATAATTAATTAAACAAATAAAATTAGAATCCTCACATTGAATTTTTGGCCAAAATTTTACTGTCTCCTTTTCAGCTGTGGTCTGCGCCATCGCGAAGCTCTTAATTTTGTGATTCCAACGCAATTTACGGTTCGTCAAACGGACCTCGTATGAAAGAGTTATGAATTTTTAAAGATCGGGTAATTAAATAATTAATTAATATTCGTGAAAATACCTAAAAATTTCACTGTCTCAGAATTGGACAAAATTAGTGTCCACACGTCCATCTCGTCGCCACGATCCCAACGCACCTGAAATCGTCGATTTTCGACTTCGTATGAGTGAGTTATGCAATTTTAAAGTTCTGGAAATTAATTAAATAATTTAAAAATAAAATAGAAAATACCCTCAGCCCATTGACCGAAAAACACTGTTCACCGCCGAACTTTGACCGCACTTTGCCGCTGCCTCGGGCCACCTGACGCCACGGGACCACCGCCAATGTCTTCGTCTTGGCGAGACGCACCACCACCAGAAAGAGCCGCCCCTAAAGCTTCTCCGATCATCGGGAAATCGCCTAGAAAGGATTTCTCCTCGCGGGTCCCACAGCCCGCCTCACACCTCCAAACTGCCTGAAATTTTCTGAGCATCTTCGTCTTGCGTAGACGAAGAACTTCCGTGTTCGTGACTTCGTCTAATTCTTCCTCGATTCACGGGAATTTCTTGATTTACGTTTTGAGCTTCTGAATTTCGAAAACAGCGAGCTTTAAGACGAGATTCCGGCGAATCCGAACGCTGTTTGACAAAACCGACTACACCATTAGCTTCGTATCGTCGAGACCTTCGAGAAAACATATAATTTGCTATGGTTAGAAGAGATTTTATTTTTTTATGAATTTTAGAGGAAGAGGGAGCCGCCATGGAAATTGAGAAAAAACGATGGAAAAGAGAGTGGCTGCTGTGTATTTCAGCCCTAAATCTCAGAAAAAAGATAATATATACCATGGGTTTAATTTTGGTTTGGGCCCAAATATCATTACGTGCCCAATTACTCAATTTTCAACTGTTTTCTTCAATTAGAAATTCTTATAAATACATGCGAATTTCAAAATTAATAAATTTTTAAACATAATTATTTTAGGTCATTACGAACCCAACGAACCTGATTTCGTAATTTTCCGATTCCGTATGAATTTATTATAAATTTCCGAAGTCTGAAAATATGCTGTATTTCCACTGTAAAAATTATACAGGCCACAAAATAATTCCAAAAATTATAAATTTTATAATTTTACCTTAATTTAATATTCCGAATCCATAGAAACTGGTTTCGTCGAATTCGGAGTTCGTTTGCAAATATTCTATTTTTCAGGTGTATATTTTAATATTTAAAAATACCAAAAATAGTGGAATTTTTCCGAAACTCAAAAATATAAGTTCTTATAGTCATTTGTATATGTAAACAACATTCTAAAACCAATGGAGATGGTTTCGGGTCCTAATTCCTTATTCTGCAAAATGTAGCATTTTGGCCTTTATAAATTTCATAGCGACCTTTCTAAATATTGAATTGGCCATAACTTTTGATTCCCGTTATGAAATTTCGATTTTTCGGATTCGTTGGAAAGATATTTTTAAATAGATTCTAATATTTTTGGTTTCACTAAAATCCGTTAAATTTTGCATCCTGTACGGTCAGTCAAAGTTCAAGTTTGACTTTTCAAACTACCGCGTTATTTCTAACTCTTTTGTTAATTAAAATTAAATCATTCATTCTAACTTCGATTTGAATCAAATTTGTGATCATTATTATTTAAATAAATTATTTAAAATATCAAAACTTATTAAAATCACTTAAAATAAATTTTTAAATTGGCCCCAAAATTCCGGGTTGTTACAATCGCCCCCACTTAAAAACTTTTCGTCCTCGAAAAGGAACGTAACTAAAAATTGTAAAATTAATTATCTTAATTTTAAATTTTTAATGGTTAATTATCTTTTCAAAATATACATAACTTTATATATATAAAAATCATATTTCAAAGAATAGATTATAAATATCAAAAATACGTTAATTATAAATTCGTAACTCTGAACTCGTTCTAGGGCATTACTAACCCCATCTCTAACGAGCTTACTCATTCTAGGATACTACTGATCCTATCTCTAATGAGTATTCTTATTGGATATTACTAATCCAATCTCTGATGAGTCTTTTGTCCAGTTCTAATGAGTTGTACCCCAAAGATTTGAGCTAACCAGAGCTCTGATACCAACTGTAAAGACCCGCAAATTCCCACCCTTTGAATCGACCATAAACCACACAGGTCTGACCCAAAAAGTGAAAATCTACGAATACTTTAACTTTGGGCATACAACACATTACAACAGATAACAGAAGACTTTTATAACACTATAATAAATGTTACATCAGAGTACAGAATATACATATCAGAGTACATTGGAATATAATTACAGCGGAAGATAAAACAAAAAAAAATGTAATATACTGCAACGGAAGAACACAGCGGAAGACTCTCTATCTCTGGACACAGCTTTAAGCTTCAACCCAGAATCCTGTTTAATATATCTGCAAAAATAGCTACTCGACTGCCCGTGTGGAAAATATGGGCACCCGAGTTTGCCAGTGGACAAACTACAGGTCAGTCATGGGACTGGTGTGAGAATTCTACTTAACCTATAAAATATAATAAGGCTAATCACAGGACCACGCCACTTTCGCGGAACGGGTTTTCTCCTATAGATTGCCAGTGCATGACTAAAGTAAATCGTCAAAATAACGCAATGCTTTTTAGAAAAATGAAACCATTATAAGACCCAAGTCCCATCACACAATGCAACGCAAACCGGAGGATAGGGTTTTACCTTATAATGATCAAAAAATGCTTGATACGATAAACACGGTATTATATAATAATAGTGTGCAACCAATTTGAAGTACATCAAAGTAAATGTATTAATCCTAGACGGCATGAGTGCCCCATCCCAATATGTCGCCATATATAGGTATACAATCAAAACCGCGTGATGTCGTATTGGAAATTTGGGTTTCCATCTGAGTCAAGGCTAGGGAGGAGATCCTTACCGATTCGAGACACTCTAGCAAATGCCCCAGGATTGGTACTCTGTCCAACCCTTGGATCCTGCAGGGCCGGTCCATACGTTAACGCTTAATGGATTGGCAATTCCTGAACACATGCTTCCCGGTCCTTTTGGACCTATACTACGGCCAGTAACGACCGCATAAACCGAGGCCTCGAACAATCCAACAACCACAATGAATAAATGCCAGCGCTGGTAGGTCCCTGGCACCACTCTAGCTAGAAAGAAACATGCGCACTCCCTGCGTTCCCTTCTCCCGTTTTAGACTCTACCGGGCTGTGAGGCTCGCGAAGTCACGATATACACAAAGCTATGCCTAAATAGACTGTGCTTTGATCATCAACCACAAGGCCTGCTTTTCAACAAAGCCTTGATCAATTGCAACTTGGCATACCACATCAACAACTCATATCATGCGATCGGTAATTATTTAACATACAAAAGGGTGTTAAGCAAGAGAATAAATCCTCCGCCACCATGCATTTATATATTAAATAAAAACAAATTTAATTACATGAAATAAATTTCAATGTCAGGCATGCTATCCATTTACAAGTCCGTTCTGGGTTTGAACGAAACAATGTATCCGTCGATCTCCAGTACGTCTGGAAGATCATCACTTTTACCTTGCCTTGGGGGATCAGTCCTAATTCAAGATATTAGTCACCATCAACCAAACGATGTGAAGCTCTCCGGTCTTCAGTCACCGTCTTCATCTTCGACTCTTGATCGTCGTGATGATTATTCAGAATGGGTTAGACCCGGTCTTTTTGAATAACTCGCGTATTTGTAATTAAAATCAACCATACGCCACATTCCAACTTTGAATATCCTTTTTAAATAAAAATTATTATTTATATTAAAAGATTCTCATTAATTTTATCAAAGATAAAAATAAATTACATTTTAATCTTTCTAAAAAGATTTATTAATATTCCAATTTTGATTTAATCTATAAAATAGATTTATAAATTTCAAATAGTAATTTCAATGTAAATTGGATTAAAGGATAAATGTTATTTAAAACATCGCCCACTACAAATCCAATCTACATATCAATCACCAAACGTAATTGTTAAAATCTAATAATCTTAAATAAAAGATTTATTTTAAAGATATTAATTCATTACTATATACAAAAAAAAACACATTTTAAAATAATCAATAAAATATTCTATATATAAAAGATTCTGAATGTAAAATATACTTTATAATACAAAATCTTTTATTTTACAAAAATCCCTTTATTATATAAAAATTCTTTATTTAAAAAGAAATTCTGCATTGGAATGCGACTCAACCATGTACCATATAATTTGGGTCATATGGGTTTCATACATTTCATGTATAGGGTAATAACAGAAAATAATCCTCAATCCATCCATTAACAACCAGAGTGACAATGTCAACTGTGTGAGCATTAAAATAAAACAATAACGCTCATCGCAGCCTGTCAATCAATCGATAGACATATAATTAAACATTGGGATTTGTATCAGTCAAGTATCGTCCCAATACCCGTGTGGGGTTTTCATCCAACAAACAAATAATAAATTATTTGTGCACTTGGGCGATGTGTAAAAATAATCGTCCCAATCACATAAACAAGTCGGATGACATGTAAATGGAAGTGAAATATTCAATTTTGAATATACTAACATCACTTTTAACACATCAAAATACAACATCACAGGCAAATATTTCAATACTTTTTATTATGAACATATGACAATAAAAATCGTGACTTTTATTTATTTACAAAAATGCATATTTTTGGTCTCATTCATTTTAATGACAAAATGAATATTTGACTTCATTCTTTTTAATGTATAAAAATATACATCCTTAATTCATTCTCTTTAATGTATGAAAACATACATTTTAAATCCATTCTTTTTCTCAACATAAACAAATATGATGATTTTGTTTCTTAACTTCTAATGCAACAAAATGAGAATTTTGTCTAATCTTTTTCAATGAATAAAGATGTCTATTTTTACTTCATTCATTTTAATGTGCCAAAAATGTCCATTTGTCTAATTCACTTTTAATACACAAAAATGAGTATTTTGTTTTAATCTCTTTTCTTATGCATAAAAAAAAATGTTTATTTTTAATCTATTCTCTTTAATGACACCAAGTGTTCATTTCTAATTAATCCTTTTTAATGACACAAAATGTTCATTTCTAACTAATCGTTTTAATGTATAGAAAGGTTCATTTTCTAATTTTGACATGTTAACTCAAAATGACAATTTAAATTCACTAATCAAGTCTTGACAAGAATGTTGTTCTTTTTCATTTACAATAGAAAATGAAAATAAAAAGAATTCACATGTCTTGTTCTTTTATTTACCATAGAAATACCAATAAAATGATCAACATATTTTGGTCTTTTCATTTACAAAGAAGTTGTAAATAAAGTGGTCCTCATATTTTTACTCTTTTCACTTACACTAGGAGTTGTAAATAAATGATTCTCATGTTCCTGTTCTTTTTATCACATCTAAATGACGATAGAAATGTACCATTAACATCGCTATTTATATCGCACCAAAAATGTCGAATAAAATGAATCACTAACATTGTCTATTTTTATCGCACCAAGAATGTCGATAAAAATGAATCACTAACATTGTCTATTTTTATCGCACCAAGAATGTCGATAAAAATGAATCATTAACATTGTCTATTTTTATCGCACTAAAAGTGTCGATAAAAATGACAACATTAACCATTCTATTTTCACCGCGTTCAAAATGACGATAAAATATTCAACATTAACCATTCTATTTTTACCGCATTCAAAATGACGATAAAATATTCAATATTAACAATTCTATTTTTACCGCATTCAAAATGACGATAAAATATTCAATATTAACAATTCTATTTTTACCGCATTCAAAATGACGATAAAATATTCAATATTAACAATTCTATTTTTACCGCATTCAAAATGACGATAAAATATTCAATATTAACAATTCTATTTTTACCGCATTCAAAATGACGATAAAATATTCAATATTAACAATTCTACTTTTACCGCATTCAAAATGACGATAAAATATTCAATATTAACAATTCTATTTTTACCGCATTCAAAATGACGATAAAATATTCAATATTAACAATTCTATTTTTACCGCATTCAAAATGACGATAAAATATTCAATATTAACAATTCTACTTTTACCTACTATAGGAAATGTAAATAAATATATTTCTAAATTCTATTCTTTTTATTTACATAACTGATTAACCTGTTTTACTCTTTTTCTATTACAAAGAAAATGTAAACAAAGTGATTAACATATTTTACTCTTTCTCTTTTACAAAGAAAATGTAAACAAAGTGATTAACATGTTTTACTCTTTTTCTATTACAATGAAAATGTAAACAAAATGATTTACATATTTTACTCTTTTTCTATTACAATGAAAATGTAAACAAAATGATTTACAAAACTTTGTTTCTTTTCTTTCACCATATAAACATCAATAATGTGAATAACATATTTTTAGCCTTATCATTTACAAAGGAAGGTGTAAATAAATGATTAACCTATTTTGCGATTTAAAAATATGATCTTTTATATTTTACAAAGTAAAAATATCAACTTTACTATTTTACAATGTAAAAATATCAACTTTACTATTTTACAATGTAAAAATATAATCTTTTCTATTTCGCAATGTAAAAATATGACTTTTTCTATTTTGCAATGTAAAAATATGACTTTTTCTATTTTGCAATGAAAATGATAACTTCTTCTATTTTAAATATAAAAAGATTGTCTTTTTATTTTCATCGTCAAAATTTCATCTTTTTGTTTCCAATATAAAAAGATTGTCTTTTTATTTCTTTTTATCACATCTAAATGTGTTCATTTATTTACAAAGAAATGTAAAAAAAAAAAAAAAAAAAACTTGTTCTTTTATTAATAACAGAAATGTAAAAAAAAACTCTTTTCTTTTTTTTTTCTTTTTTTTCTTTTTTTTTTTAGGACAAAAAGTAATTCATTTGGGTACATGTTCTAAAAATAAAAGAGGATTTTATTTATTTTACAAGTTCTAATCCATTCTTAACATATATATATATATACTGAATAAAATATGTTATTATCTCATTTTCGATCCAATTTCTCCAACCGTAAATAAGATATATATAAATCCAAGCGGATTTGCAAATCATGTACAACAATCATTCAACAAACAACAATTATCACTCCAAACAACACCCAACATTTCAGGTCAGAATTAAACGATCAAACAATTATTTTTAATGCAAGAAAATAATTTATAATTAATTAAACAAATAAAATTAGAATCCTCACATTGAATTTTTGGCCAAAATTTTACTGTCTCCTTTTCAGCTGCGGTCTGCGCCATCGCGAAGCTCTTAATTTTGTGATTCCAACGCAATTTACGGTTCGTCAAACGGACCTCGTATGAAAGAGTTATGAATTTTTAAAGATCGGGTAATTAAATAATTAATTAATATTCGTGAAAATACCTAAAAATTTCACTATCTCAGAATTGGACAAAATTAGTGTCCACACGTCCATTTCGTCGCCACGATCCCAACGCACCTGAAATCGTCGATTTTCGACTTCGTATGAGTGAGTTATGCAATTTTAAAGTTCTGGAAATTAATTAAATAATTTAAAAATAAAATAGAAAATACCCTCAGCCCATTGACCGAAAAACACTGTTCACCGCCGAACTTTGACCGCACTTTGCCGCTGCCTCGGGCCACCTGACGCCACGGGACCACCGCCAATGTCTTCGTCTTGGCGAGACGCACCACCACCAGAAAGAGCCGCCCCTAAAGCTTCTCCGATCATCGGGAAATCGCCTAGAAAGGATTTCGCCTCGCGGGTCCCACAGGCCGCCTCACACCTCCAAACTGCCTGAAATTTTCTGAGCATCTTCGTCTTGCGTAGACGAAGAACTTCCGTGTTCGTGACTTCGTCTAATTCTTCCTCGATTCACGGGAATTTCTTGATTTACGTTTTGAGCTTCTGAATTTCGAAAACAGCGAGCTTTAAGACGAGATTCCGGCGAATCCGAACGCTGTTTGACAAAACCGACTACACCATTAGCTTCGTATCGTCGAGACCTTCGAGAAAATATATAATTTGCTATGGTTAGAAGAGATTTTATTTTTTTATGAATTTTAGAGGAAGAGGGAGCCGCCATGGAAATTGAGAAAAAACGATGGAAAAGAGAGTGACTGCTGTGTATTTCAGCCCTAAATCTCAGAAAAAATATAATATATACCATGGGTTTAATTTTGGTTTGGGCCCAAATATCATTACGTGCCCAATTACTCAATTTTCAACTGTTTTCTTCAATTAGAAATTCTTATAAATACATGCGAATTTCAAAATTAATAAATTTTTAAACATAATTATTTTAGGTCATTACGAACCCAACGAACCTGATTTCGTAATTTTCCGATTCCGTATGAATTTATTATAAATTTCCGAAGTCTGAAAATAGGCTGTATTTCCACTGTAAAAATTATACAGGCCACAAAATAATTCCAAAAATTATAAATTTTATAATTTTACCTTAATTTAATATTCCGAATCCATAGAAACTGGTTTCGTCGAATTCGGAGTTCGTTTGCAAATATTCTATTTTTCAGGTGTATATTTTAATATTTAAAAATACCAAAAATAGTGGAATTTTTCCGAAACTCAAAAATATAAGTTCTTATAGTCATTTGTATATGTAAACAACATTCTAAAACCAATGGAGATGGTTTCGGGTCCTAATTCCTTATTCTGCAAAATGTAGCATTTTGGCCTTTATAAATTTCATAGCGACCTTTCTAAATATTGAATTGGCCATAACTTTTGATTCCCGTTATGAAATTTCGATTTTTCGGATTCGTTGGAAAGATATTTTTAAATAGATTCTAATATTTTTGGTTTCACTAAAATCCGTTAAATTTTGCATCCTGTACGGTCAGTCAAAGTTCAAGTTTGACTTTTCAAACTACCGCGTTATTTCTAACTCTTTTGTTAATTAAAATTAAATCATTCATTCTAACTTCGATTTGAATCAAATTTGTGATCATTATTATTTAAATAAATTATTTAAAATATCAAAACTTATTAAAATCACTTAAAATAAATTTTTAAATTGGCCCCAAAATTCCGGGTTGTTACAGTTAAATCACCGACAATTGAAGTTTTTGACCATTTTTCCATCGTCAATACGGAGAGGCCGGGATCAGATTCAGTATCTGGAAACCACTCTGTATGGGCGTTAGCGTTGCGATCAAATATGATGAGAATAATTGAAAACGGAGTTATGCAAGGGCTATCATGTTTACGGGATAGTGCCTTCGGTTTGTCCAGCCTCAGACAACATGAATGGACGAATGTCTGACAGAGTATATCTAACGAATCACGTAAGTTGATCTCTTTAAACGTACTTACGTTTGGTAGCGGAGGAATTCGTTTCTCTTAGCTTTATACCTGTAATAACCCGGAAATCTGGGCCAATTTAAAATTTTTATTTTGGCAATTTTAGTGAATTTTGATTATTTAAAATGAATTATTTTAAATATAAACGACGAGAAATTTATTTTGAATAGATTAGAACGTACATACTTATATAGATCGACGTTAGAATATAAATATTTATTTTAAATTATAAAAGGAATTGAAAATGGCGCGGTAGTTCGATAATTCGATTTCAAACTTCAAATGAATGTACAGGATTCAAAATAAACCGGATTTTAGTGAAACCGAAAATATTAGAATCTATTTGTGAATATCTTTCCAACGAATCCGAAGAATCGAAATTTCATAGCGGGAAACAAAAGATATGTCCAGTTGAAAATTCTGAATAGTCGCTATGGAACTCTGACCCTTAAAAATGGGAATTTTGCAAACGACCTCGGATTTCAATGAAACCACTTTTGTTGGATCCGTGATGTCAAGTTATTGCTAGATTCCAATTTTCGTAATTTTTCGAATCAATATGTGAGCGTGGCAAAGGAAAATGTGTTTGACCAGTTTCAGTTGATTTTAAATCGACTGGAAAATGGCCATTTTTCAAACGGTCTAAGAATTCGATGAAATTAGTTTTGTTAGGACCATATCGTCAATACGAAGTTAGAAAATATTTTTCGGGAATTTTTCTAGTTAGTATGTGGCCCCGGTAAATTGAAATGTGCGTTCAAATTCAATATATAGAGATATATCTTGATTTTGAGGGAAACCGATCGAAACGATCGAATCAGCTTACGATACATATTCCATTGTGTTCAGAATAGGGGTAATTAGCTATGGATGACAATCTGTGGGTTCGATTTCGAGTTTGAAATAAAACTTTACTTTTTGGAGAAATTAAATAAATAATAAAAAAAAAACTTTTCCCTTTTTCCCCTTCCCCCCCCCCCCCCCCGTTGACTCAGATCAATTTTAAGAAAGAAAAAAAAAAGAGAGAGAGAAAGGAAGGCGACGGGGGAAGATCACCATCGCGCCCCCCTAGGCGGCGCCGCCCACCTGACATCGCTTCCCCCTCCTCCCTTCTACCTCCGCCTCTCCTTCCTCCATCCCCCCCCCCCTCTCGAACGAACCACCGCACCTCCCCCAAGCCACTGCCCCTTCATCACAGCGCGCCGAGCCTCCCCAGGCCCCCACCACCGCACCAACGAACTCCAGAGCCACCCCTCTCTGTCCTCTTGCCGCACCTCCCTCTTCTCCATACCCGAAACCGTCGAGCACCGTGGCCCCTGCGATGCAGTGAAACCCCCTCCCCCTCCTCGCTCGATTTAACTGTAAGTTTCCCTTTTTCTTATTTATTTTAATTTACTTTAAGCAATTGGTTTTAAATCAGTTTTTTTTATGAAAAGGAGTAAAGTTTAAAAACATAGATTTTTGTTATAAAGATAGGATTTTTATTATGTAAACATCGTTATAAAAGTGTAGAGATTATTTTTTTATTTATAAAAATTCGGTTTTTAATTTATAGAAGAGATTAAGAAATGATTTTTATAATGAAATAGCGAAAAGATTATATCTTTAAAGTAGGAAAGATATGATTTTTATATTATAAAAAGTATAAAAATATGATTTTTTATATAGTAGAAGTAATAAAAATATGATTTTTATATTATAGAAGAATAAAAAATTCGATCTTTATATATGAAGTAGAAATAAAAATAGAATTTTTATCTATATAGTAACGATATAAAAATAGAATCTTTATCCATGTAGCGTAGTTATAAAAATGTGATTTTTACATACATAAAAACAATATAAAAGTATGATTTTTATATATGTAGTGAATATGGGCAACGAAAGTGACAAAAGGGGAGAACAACAAGATTTCTACATATGAAGAGTCGTGGCGGTTGGTTTAGCTAGTCGGTGAGAACTCCTCACCTTTAATTTAAATTTCTAGTTAAAAATATATACTAGGATGCAGACGGTGTTTAGTAATACCTGACACCCGTCGTCCACAGACCATGGACGGCTTGTATGCTTGTTGTTTGATTTTGATGTGTAGTTGATTGTGTGATGTGATGTGAAATAAAATAAAATATTTATATAGTTAAAAATATTTTATAGTTGAAAATAAAATTTTTAACGTGTATATAAAATAAATATTTATAAACAAATCGGACAATTGTTTATATACACTGATTTGATTGATATTGATTGGGACGATAAATTTTACACATCGCCCAACTGCACAAATAAAATATGTGTTTGTTGATTTGAAACCCCACACGGGTATTGGGATGATATATGACGTACACTAATCCCAATAATTAGTTGTATGTCGATCAATTGATTGACAGACTGTTATAAGCGTTAAATATTTATATTTGATGCTTATACAGTGTAGAATGCACTTTGGATGATGGTTGATTATTCTAGCAAGGTATAGGACCACCTACTAACAATGTACCTCTGGAGATGAATACATTGGGGATTCAATAAGACCACCTTGTAATCCCGGCTAAACATGATCGGCCCCTCACTTCGCTTGAGAGTACCGAATATATCATTACCACGATTGGGGGCCAACCAACCAAACCGATAGCATACATAAAAATAAAAGGGACAACCGAAGGCATTTGATTTTACCAGATCAGGTAATGATATACCCTTTTGATGGGTGCGACCCACGTAGCCATGCGACCTACCCGATTTTATGCCATTTCCCGGTTGATGAGGCTAGAGGTTAAACTTATATTTATATCAATATATCTCCATTCACTTTGAATGCCACATTGTTAGATCCATCCGATATCACTAATTAACATCCATAAAAATACTCTAGTTGTTAAGCTAAGAGAATGGCCATCCTCTGCCACCAACTATAGTACGTTTGAAGAAATCAATGTACGTAATTCCTTTGGAAATACTCTGTCAGACATTTGTCTATACATAACATTCAGGAACTGGATGAACCGAATGCCCCCTCCTACCACATCCAATATAGGTATCACCCCAAGGATCATTAGCGAGTAGTCCTTGCAATCCGCAGATTCCAATTACGACAAAATCACAAGTCAAAATATCTTCGGCCGCTAGACCAGAGAATTTCAACCCGTACTTCTTCCGTTTATGAAGATCAATGGTCTTCAATTGCTCCATCTTCAATCTGCATCTTCACGTATTTGTTGGTTCAGAATGGTTTTCGAATATAAATTCGATCCCGGTCTTTTCGTACCAACAATCATATTGGCCAGATTTGATAGTCGGTTATTTAACTATCAAATAAATAATCATGAGAATGAAATGAGTTTACCGACTCAGTATTTGACATTGCTTGTCCTCTTTAATTAAACATTTGTTAATTATATTCTTTAAATCTTCTAATATTTGGAGTTTATCTTTTTCTTCTCGTTTTAAATAAGAAAATTCTTTTTAAAAAAAATTCATTCACTTATAACTTTTCGAATACAGTTTATTATATTATTTACGGAAATCATAACTTATGGTTTCCCTCAATCTCTCTCGTTTATAAGCTAATATCATTCTTGGATAATCGTGAAGTCGTTCAAGTTGGGTTATTTTATTTACCTCTCAGACCTTGACCAATCAACATTCATATCTTCAGAATAGATAGAAGTTTATTAAACACATGTTTCTTTTGAAAACCTTATTTAAATATCAACAACGTTTACTTAATTATTATTAAGTAAACTATAATTATAGTTCTCTTTATTTTTAATAATCCTTTACAATATTATACTCGAGCTTCGATTCCATTATACATAGAGTCCTTTACAAATTTTCTTCAACATCTCTTTATAAATATTATTCAACTTGTTCACAACAACAATACTATATTGGGTTTAAAATCATATATGTCTTTAACAATCTAATATAATTATCTTTACAAATCTTATATAGGTATCCTTTTAAATATGGTAATTGACATCTCGTACGAATCCTTATATTTACTTTCATCGAAACAATTCAACTCATCATCTGTAACAAACGTTACCGATTCCAACTCAAACTTTTTATTTATACTCTTTTCAAATCATTAAAACTTATGCGTTGTCGAAAATCCCATAGCTAACTTTTAAGGATCTGCAGTTATAAAACAAATTACTCAATTTATTATTTGTAACAATTGTTACAAATCCATTTTTCAAAACCTCTAACTTCATTTACAAATCCCATTTGTAAATTATTATCGACTACTAACATTTTGATTTATTTAAAAACTCTTAACATCCATTTACAAAATCGTTTGCAAGCCATTTACGACAACTGATATTTGTTGTCATTTCCAAATTGTAACAAACCGAAAATCTGGGCCAGTTTAAAATTTTTATTTTGGCAATTTTAGCGAATTTTGATTATTTAAAATGAATTATTTTAAATAATATCGACGAGAAAATTTCTTTCGAATAAAATTCAATCGTATATAGTTATATAGATCGACGTTAGAATATAAATAATTATATATAATTATAAAAGGAATTGAAAATGGCGCGGTAGTTCGATAATTCGATTTCAAACTTCAATTGAACATACCGGGTGCAGAATAATCCGGATTTTAGTGAAACCAAAAATAATGGGATCTAATCGAGAATATCTTTCCAACGAATCCGAAAAATCAAGATTTCATAGCGGGAATCAAAAGATATGTCCAGTTGAAAATTCTGAATAGTCGCTATGGAATTCAGGCCCTTAAAAATGGACATTTTGCAAACTACCTCGGATTTCGACGAAACCACCTTTGTTGGGTCCGTGATGTCAAATTATTGCTAGGTTTCAAATTTCATAATTTTTTGAGTCAATACGTGAGCGTGGCAAAGGAAAACGCGTTTGACCAGTTTTAGTTGATTTTAATTGACTGGAAAATGGCCATTTTTCCAACGATCTCAGAATTTGACGAAACTAGTTCTATTAGGACCGTATCGTCAATACGAAGCTACAAAATATTTTTTGGGAATTTTTCGAGTTAGTATGTGACCTCAGTAAATTGAAATACGCGTTCAAATTCAATATATAGAGTTATATGTTGGTTTTGACGGAAACTGATCGAAACGATCGAATCAGGCTATGATACATATCCCATTGTGTTCGGAATGAGGGTAATTAGCTATGGACGACAGGCGGTGGGCCTCGTTTCGAGGTCAAAAATAAAAGTTGCTTTTTGAAAATAATAACATAATAATATATAATATATAAATTATATATAACCCCCTATTCTCCTTCTCTCTCTTCCTTCAGTTCGATTCAGAGAAAAAAGAAAAAAGAAAAGAAAAAAAACGAAATCGCGCCCGTCGTTGCAGCGCCGCCCACGCCACCGCCCCCCTTCGCTTGGCGCAGCCGCTAGCCACTCCAGCACGCCCTCCGATGACCTCAGCTCCTCCCCCCTTCCACTGTTCGAACCCCTGAAACCCTAGAAACCCCATCACCCAAAAGTCGTCGCCTCCACTGCTTGAACCCGAAGCCGGAGCTCCACCAGCGCCGCCACCTGCCTAGGCCACCACCTCAATGCCGAAACCCACCTCTTCCTCCCTCTTTAAAATGTAAGCCTTTGATTTTTTGGTTTTGTTTTCATTCATAAAAATATGATTTTCTTTTTAGCTTTTTAAAGTGTATATTTTTAGTTAAGAAAAAACCATAATTTTTATAGAAGAAAGAATAAATTTTTAACAAAGATTGAATTTTTATAATGTTAAAGGCGGAATTTTTATAATATTAAAGACGAGATTTTTATAAAATAGAAGTATAAAAATATAATTTTTATATAGGTAAGGTAGTAAAAATATCACCTTTATATATGTAGGGAAATAAAAATTAAATCTTTATATTTGAAAAGGCGAAATCTTTATGTAGAGGATAGCGTGTAAAAATGGAATTTTTATCTATATAATAGCGAAGTAAAAATTCGATTTTTCTATATTGAATAACGTAGTAAAAATTCGATTTTTATATATTGAATAGCGAAGTAAAAATTCGATTTTATATATTGAATAGCATAGTAAAAATTGGATTTTTATATATTGAATAGCGAAGTAAAAATTTGATTTTTATATATTGAATAGCGAAGTAAAAATTCGATTTTTATATATTGAATAGCATAGTAAAAATTCGATTTTTATATATTGAATAGCATAGTAAAAATTCGATTTTTATATATTGAATAGCGAAGTAAAAATTCGATTTTTATATATTGAATAGCATAGTAAAAATTCGATTTTTATATATTGAATAGCGAAGTAAAAATTCGATTTTATATATTGAATAGCATAGTAAAAATTCGATTTTTATATATTGAATAGCATAGTAAAAATTCGATTTTTATATATTGAATAGCATAGTAAAAATTCGATTTCTATATATTGAATAGCGAAGTAAAAATTCGATTTTTATATATTGAAGAGCATAGTAAAAATTCGATTTTTATATATTGAATAGCATAGTAAAAATTCGATTTTTATATATTGAATAGCATAGTAAAAATTCGATTTTTATATATTGAATAGCAAAGTAAAAATATGATTTTTATATATTGAATAGCAAAGTAAAAATTCGATTTTTATATATTGAATAGCGAAGTAAAAATTCGATTTTTATATATCGAATAGCGAAATAAAAATATGATTTTTATATATTGAATAGCGAAGTAAAAATGTGATTTTTACATATGTAGAGAATACGGGCAGAGAAAGTGACAAGAGGCAAGAAAGGCGAAGATTCCTACATTAGAAGAGCCGTGGCATTGGATTAGCTAATCTGTGAGAATTTCTCACTCTTTGATTTCATTTTCTAGTTATATATATATACTAGGATGCAGACGGTGTTTAGTAGCACCCGACACCCGTCATCCACAGACCATGGACGGCTTGTATGCTTGTTTGTTTGATTTTGATGTCTAGTTGATTGTGTGATATGATGTGAAATAAAATAATATATTTATATAGTCGAAAATATTTTATAGTTAAAAATAAAATTTTAACGTATATATGAAATGCAATAAAATAAACAAATCGGACGATTTGTTTATATACACACATTTGACTGATATTGATTGGGACGATAAATTTTACAATCGCCCAACTGCACAAATAAAATCTGTGTTTGATTGTTTGAAACCCCACACGGGTATTGGGATGATGGATGACATACACTAATCCCAATAATTAGTTGTATGTCGATCGATTGATTGACAGACTGTTATGAGCGTTAAATATTTATATTTGATGCTTATACAGTGTAGAATGCACTTTGGATGATGGTTGATTTTTCATCGTTGTTATTGTATACATGTGTTGTAGAAAATCCATATAATTAACATTATATGGTAATTGATTGGGCTTCATTCCAGTTTTGAATAGAAATATTTGAAAAGAAGTATTTGAAATAGAATATTTGAAAATAGAAATATATGAAGCCGTGTTGATTAGATTGACGCCATTTTGACGTGAACGATATTTATATCGATTTTATTCATTTTATAGTGAATATCGAAAGTGATTTCAAAATCTGATATTTTGAAAAGAATTGAAATTCAAATTGAAATTGAATTGAATTGAAAACGAATTGGAATTGAATAGAAGTGAATTCAAATTGAAATTGAATAGAAGTGAATTCGAATTGAAATTGAATAAAACGAATTCGAATTGAAATTGAATATAAATGAATTCGAATTGAAATTTAATATAAATGAATTCGAATTGAAATTTAATATAATTGAAATTCAAATTGAAATTGAATTGAATTGAAAACGAACTGAAATTGAATTAGAAATCAATTTGAATTGGAATCGATTTGAAATGAATTTATAACGAATTTATATTGGAATATTCAATTTTGATTTGAAATTGAATATGAAGTTTAAACCGTTTTGAAAACGAATTTAAAACGATTTATAAAATTCATTTCGAAAGGAAATCGACGAAGTATATATTATATATATATATTATATATATAATATAATGGCCTGAATAGAACGCGCCGCACCGCGGCAGTTCGCGAATTTCGACCATTGACTTCGAATGGCTATTGCGGGAGATCCGACCGTCGGATTCTCCTAAAACTGGAACCGTTGGGTTCGTATCGAAAAGAGCTTTCTAACGAATATTAGAAATTTGAAATCTAACGGTTGGATTTGGAGATACGTCCAAATCAAATTTGGAAAAGGTCGCTATAAGTGCAGTTCGATGGCCGTTGATGGAAATTGACTGTACGGGCCTTGATAAAATTATTAAAAATAGTAATAATTTGTGTAAAATCATAAGAAATGATTTAGAAAGAATTGGGATGAAAAATACCATATTTGAAAAGATAAAAATTGATTTTTATCGAAATGAACTAGTTTTGAACTAGAATAATAATTCTATTTATTTTTAAATAAATAAATTGGATTTGAAATGGTTTTGAAAATAACCAGAATTTCCAATAATTATATTGGAATGGATTTGAATCGAAATTGTCTTTGGAATATTTCGATGTTGGATTTCGTGAGGATACATATATTGTTATGGGAATTTGAAAGATATATATATATATATCGTTATTTTCAATACGATATTTGTTGGTCGTAGAATTTGATATTGAATATAAGCCGGTATATTTTCTATTCAGAGCCTTGTATTTAATGTCAAATGTGATTTGGGTTTGTCGTGAATGGTGTCTTTATTAACATTGTTCTTGAACCCAATTGAGAGAAGATTAAATCTTTTTATTTAGATTTAATGAAGTGTACCAATTAAATAATATTTAATTGGAATCGAATTAGTATTGATTTTTGGGTTTATCGTGAACAATGTTTTAAATAACACTTGTTCTTTAACCCGATAATTAATGGAAGGTGATTTTGGGTTTATCGTGAAACGTGTTTTAAATGACACTGATTCTTTAACCCAGTCAAAGATTAAAACTAAGTTGAGTTTTAATGAATCTTTAATTAGATTGAAATAATCGAAATGGAGTATCACCAGTTTTGCTCCAGGCGTTAGTTAAATCTTTAATTAGATTGGAACGTGAAATGGTAATTGAATTTACTGATAACACCGTGGTGTTAGATATTAAGTATAACCAGTTTTACTGCATGGGATGAATAGGTTGGGATTGGGAAATTAAAACAAATGATTACTTCGGTAAGGTTCGTTAATCCCGACTAGTTGAATCGAAATTCAAAAGAAGATTAAAGAATAAATTCAAGGAATTTATCTTGGATAAAATTAATGAGAACCTTTCCCTATGAATGTGAAATTTAGAAACTAACTGTCGGTTAGCCAAGCAGAATGGTTTTCTGGATATTGATCTGATGTTGGTTTCGGCCTTCGGGGTTAATATTTGGGAAATTATTCTCTTGATTAATTTACGGTTAGTGACTGATGAATTGGAATGAGGCATATGTTGTGTTTGTGTAACACTTATTTAAAATATACGCGAGTTATTCGGAAAGACCGGGTTTATCCCATTCTGAATAACTGATACGACGATAGGTCGAAGATGAAGACGGTGGTTGAAGACCGGAAGTCTCCACATCGTTTGGGTGATTACTGATGATCTTGATTGGGCTGTACACCCAAGATGAGGGAATCAATCGTTGGTCATCCAGATGTGCTTGGAGATCGATGGATATGCGAGGAAAGTGCCTCCGGTTTCGTTCAGACCCAGAACGGACTTGTGAATGGACTGTGTGTTTGACATTGGATTTCATTCTGTGTGACTGATATCGGTTGCATAGAGTGGTTTGCCTGTGTGGCATGCTAAGATGCAATTGATCGAGGCTTCTGTTGAAAAGCAAAGTCTTGTGGTGATGATCAAAGCACAGCCTGTGTGGCACAGCTTTGTGTAACGTGAATTCGCGAGCCTCGCACCCGGTTGTGAACCAAAAACGGGAGAGGACCTCAGGGAGAGCATGCGTTTCTTTCTAGCTAGGGTGTTGTCAGTGACTTACCAGCCCTGACATTTATATACTTTTCACCTGTGTGGTTGTTGTGTTGCGATGCGCCTCGGTTTGATCGGACGATCCGGGTCCGATGGAGTCATTCGTTGGCTCATTTACGCCCCAATGGGCGGGGAAACGTAGTGTTCAGGCCACATCGGTGGACCGGCCCTGTCGCTCCATGGGGCAGTTGCGGCGGTTCCTGAGGCTCGGGCTAGAGAGTCTCGAATCGGTAGAGGACGATCCCTGGCCTCGGTTCATAGATGGAAACCCAATTTCCAAATACGTGACTTTGCGATTTTGATTGTATAACCTATATATGGCGACATAGTGGTATGGAGCATTCATGCCGCCTATGATTGATACTTATGATTTGAAGTTGTTTTATACACTATACACTTATAATAGTATCAAATGATTTGTTTTAAACGTATCAAGCATTCTTGGCTATTATAAGGTAAAAACCCTATCCTCCGGCTTGCGTTGCATTGTGTGATGGGAACTGGGTCTTATAATAGCTTCATTTTTCTTTATTTAGCATTGCGCTGTTTGTTTTATGCACTGGTATCCTTGGGAGGAAACCCGTTCCGTGTTATACGGCGTGGTCCCTTGATTTACCTAACTTTAAAAATAAAGATAAATAACTGTTTTAGTTCTCACACCAGTCACATGACTGACCTAGAGTTTATTGTTTTAACCTAAGCTCTGGGTGCCCTTATTTTGACACGGGCAGCTAGTAGTTTTGGTTTTGCAGATTTATATTCGCAGGATCCTGGTTTACAGCTGGAACGATATCCGGAAAGCTTTGTATCCGTATATCTCTTCTAGTTGTGTATTGTATTTTTTTCCGCCGCGATGTATTTAAATGTAATTTAAATCTCTGATATTTCTGTGTAATGTATAATCATTTATACTTTGTATATTCTTGTAATCTGATGCATTGTTGTAATATACAATGAAATGTTCTTCCGTCTGCGTTCTACTTTGTCGCGTTCTCAAAACGATCAGGCGTTTCGAACGGTCTAGATCGGTTTAGCGACTGATTCGGATCGAGCGAAATTCCTTTTCGTCAAAGTTGGTATCAGAGCTTTGGTTTACAAAGCTTAGAGAACAAGACACATTAGAACCATACGAAAGAATTCATCAGATATTGGGTTAGTAATATCCAATGGGAATGACTCGTTAGAGATAGGATCAGTAGTATCCTAGAACGAGTGTGAAGAGTATGTTTTTAAAATGAAAACAAATTTTTGTTTTGAAATTTAAATCAATTATTCGTATTTGATTATTTATTTAAATTGAATTGGGACAATCCAATATATAGAGATTTTGCATATATGTCTTGCAAACGTGTATTCGAAGTTTTAATATACTGGATGGTTATAGGATCGCACTCTAGTGCCCGGGGATAATTCTGGTGACGGGGCACCGTCGCCAGTATTTATTTTCGAGTTTCGAAAGTGAGATTTCTATATATTTCCAATTGACTGGTGTGAGAACCGAAACTAGATAGAGCTTATCGTTGTAAATTGGCATCAAAAACATGATTTTCTGTATACGTATATGTATCAAAATTATGCATTTGAAAAGCTAATCAACTAATTGATTGATGTTTGTGTGGTTTGTTTATTTGTTTGATAATTTTGAACCATTACGCCTAATTGTATCAAATAGTGAATTGTATTGAAATTTGGTCGCATTTGCTTGCATATACTTGTACTTACATTGAACAGGTCATAGCAAGGAGGCTAGAGCAGAGAATAAAATTTGTTTGCCCGACAAATAGGTTCATGTTTACTATAATTTACTGTTTTGTTTGGGTGATGATGATTTTATGAGCCTATTGGCTAGCCGCTTGGCTTTTTCTTTTTCTTTTTGAGATCAGAAGGCCTGTATGACAATTTCGGGATTTTCCCGTGGCTCCCAGTGCAGGGGAGGTTATGGAGAAATTTTTCGAAAATTTAGGGTGTTAGCCAAATTTTTGAAAATTTGAAAATTCTCAGAAACTGAAAAGTTGGAGAATGGAAGCCAGATCGAACGTAGAGTTGATTAATCAAACCACTTTCGACTTTGTTCCTTTTCGGGGACGAAAAGTTTTAAGTGGGGGAGATTGTAACAACCCGAAAACCTGGGCCAGTTTAAAATTTTTATTTTGGCAATTTTAGCGAATTTTGATTATTTAAAATGAATTATTTTAAATAATATTGACGAGAAAATTTCTTTTGAATAAAATTCAATCGTATATAGTTATATAGAGCGACGTTAGATTATAAATAATTATATATAATTATAAAAGGAATTGAAAATGGCGCGGTAGTTCGATAATTCGATTTCAAACTTCAATTGAACATACCGGGTGCAGAATAATCCGGATTTTAGTGAAACCAAAAATAATGGGATCTAATCGAGAATATCTTTCCAACGAATCCGAAAAATCAAGATTTCATAGCGGGAATCAAAAGATATGTCCAGTTGAAAATTCTGAATAGTCGCTATGGAATTCAGTCCCTTAAAAATGGACATTTTGCAAACGACCTCGGATTTCGACGAAACCACTTTTGTTGGGTCCGTGACATCAAATTATTGCTAGGTTTCAAATTTCATAATTTTTCGAATCAATATGTGAGCGTGGCAAAGGAAAACGCGTTTGACCAGTTTCAATTGATTTTAATCGACTGGAAAATGGCCATTTTTCCAACGATCTCAGAATTTGACGAAACTAGTTCTATTAGGACCGTATCGTCAATACGAAGCTAGAAAATATTTTTCGGGAATTTTTCGAGTTAGTATGTGACCTCAGTAAATTGAAATACGTGTTCAAATTCAATATATAGAGTTATATGTTGGTTTTGACGGAAACTGATCGAAACGATCGAATCAGCCTACGATACATATCCCATTATGTTCGGAATGGGGGTAATTAGCTATGGACGACAGGCGATGGGCCTCGTTTCGAGGTCGAAAATAAAAGTTGCTTTTTGAAAATAATAACATAATAATATATAATATATAAATTATATATAACCCCCTATTCTCCTTCTCTCTCTTCCTTCAGTTCGATTCAGAGAAAAAAACGAAATCGCGCCCGTCATTGCAGCGCCGCCCACGCCACCGCCCCCCCTTGCCTGGCGCCGCCGCTGGCCACTCCAGCACGCCCTCCGATGACCTCAGCTCCTCCCCCTTCCACTGTTCGAACCCCCGAAACCCTAGAAACCCCATCACCCAAAAGTCGCTGCCTCCACTGCTTGAACCCGACGCCGGAGCTCCACCAGCGCCGCCACCTGCCTAGGCCACCACCTCAATGCTGAAACCCACCTCTTCCTCCCTTTTTAAAATGTAAGCCTTTGATTTTTTGGTTTTGTTTTCGTTCATAAAAACATGATTTTCTTTTTAGCTCTTTAAAGTGTATATTTTTAGTTAAGAAAAAACCATAATTTTTATAGAAGAAAGAATAAATTTTTAACAAAGATTGAATTTTTATAATGTTAAAGGCGGAATTTTTATAATATTAAAGACGAGATTTTTATAAAATAGAAGTATAAAAATATAATTTTTATATAGGTAAGGTAGTAAAAATATCACCTTTATATATGTAGGGAAATAAAAATTAAATCTTTATATTTGAAAACGCGAAATCTTTATGTAGAGGATAGCGTGTAAAAATGGAATTTTTATCTATATAATAGCGAAGTAAAAATTCGATTTTTCTATATTGAATAACGTAGTAAAAATTCGATTTTTATATATTGAATAGCGAAGTAAAAATTCGATTTTATATATTGAATAGCATAGTAAAAATTCGATTTTTATATATTGAATAGCGAAGTAAAATTTTGATTTTTATATATTGAATTGCGAAGTAAAAATTCGATTTTTATATATTGAATAGCATAGTAAAAATTCGATTTTTATATATTGAATAGCATAGTAAAAATTCGATTTTTATATATTGAATAGCGAAGTAAAAATTCGATTTTTATATATTGAATAACATAGTAAAAATTCGATTTTTATATATTGAATAGCGAAGTAAAAAATTCGATTTTATATATTGAATAGCATAGTAAAAATTCGATTTTTATATATTGAATAGCATAGTAAAAATTCGATTTTTATATATTGAATAGCATAGTAAAAATTTGATTTTTATATATTGAATAGCGAAGTAAAAATTCGATTTTTATATATTGAATAGCATAGTAAAAATTTGATTTTTATATATTGAATAGCATAGTAAAAATTCGATTTTTATATATTGAATAGCATAGTAAAATCGATTTTTATATATTGAATAGCATAGTAAAAATTCGATTTTTATATATTGAATAGCAAAGTAAAAATATGATTTTTATATACTGAATAGCGAAGTAAAAATTCGATTTTTATATATTGAATAGCGAAGTAAAAAATTCGATTTTTATATATTGAATAGCGAAGTAAAAATATGATTTTTATATATTGAATTGCGAAGTAAAAATGTGATTTTTACATATGTAGAGAATACGGGCAGAGAAAGTGACAAGAGGCAAGAAAGGCGAAGATTCCTACATAAGAAGAGCCGTGGCGTTGGATTAGCTAATCTGTGAGAATTTCTCACTCTTTGATTTCATTTTCTAGTTATATATATATATATATATATATATATATATATATATATTAGGATGCAGACGGTGTTTAGTAGCACCCGACACCCGTCGTCCACAGACCATGGACGGCTTGTATGCCTTTTTGTTTGATTTTGATGTATAGTTGATTGTGTGATATGATGTGAAATAAAATAAAATATTTATATAGTTGAAAATATTTTATAGTTAAAAATAAAATTTTAACGTATATATGAAATGAAATAAAATAAACAAATCGGACGATTTGTTTATATACACACATTTGACTGATATTGATTGGGACGATAAATTTTACACATCGTCCAACTGCACAAATAAAATCTGTGTTTGATTGTTTGAGACCCCACATGGGTATTGGGATGATGGATGACATACACTAATCCCAATAATTAGTTGTATGTCGATCGATTGATTAACAGACTGTTATGAGCGTTAAATATTTATATTTGATGCTTATACAGTGTAGAATGCACTTTGGATGATGGTTGATTTTTCATCGTTGTTATTGTATACATGTGTTGTAGAAAATCCATATAATTAACATTATATGGTAATTGATTGGGCTTCATTCCAGTTTTGAATAGAAATATTTGAAAAGAAGTATTTGAAATAGAATATTTGAAAATAGAAATATATGAAGCCGTGTTGATTAGATTGACGCCATTTTGACGTGAACGATATTTATATCGATTTTATTCATTTTATAATGAATATCGAAAGTGATTTCAAAATCTGATATTTTGAAAAGAATTGAAATTCAAATTGA
Source organism: Allium sativum (assembly GCA_030737875.1). Lineage (NCBI taxonomy): Eukaryota > Viridiplantae > Streptophyta > Magnoliopsida > Asparagales > Amaryllidaceae > Allium > Allium sativum. The sequence continues at coordinate 776,953,193 of CM060909.1, forward strand.
AATTGAATTGAATTGAAAACGAATTGGAATTGAATAGAAGTGAATTCAAATTGAAATTGAATAGAAGTGAATTCGAATAGATATTGAATAAAACGAATTCGAATTGAAATTGAATATAAATGAATTCGAATTGAAATTTAATATAAATGAATTCGAATTGAAATTTAATATATCTGAAATTCAAATTGAAATTGAATTGAATTGAAAACAAACTGAAATTGAATTAGAAATCAATTTGAATTGGAATCAATTTTGAAATGAATTTAAAACGAATTTATATTGGAATATTCAATTTTGATTTGAAATTGAATATGAAGTTTAAACCGTTTTGAAAACGAATTTAAAACGATTTATAAAATTCATTTCGAAAGGAAATCGACGAAGTATATTATATATATATATATATATAATATAATGGCCTGAATAGAACGCGCCGCGCCGCGGCAGTTCGCGAATTTCGACCATTGACTTCGAATGGCTATTGCGGGAGATCCGACCGTCGGATTCTCCTAAAACCGGAACCGTTGGGTTCGTATCGAAAAGAGGTTTCTAACAAATATTAGAAATTTGAAATCTAACGGTTGGATTTGGAGATACGTCCAAATCAAATTTGGAAAACGTCGCTATAAGTGCAGTTCGATGGCCGTTGATGGAAATTGACTGTACGGGCCTTGATAAAATTATTAAAAATAGTAATAATTTGTGTAAAATCATAAGAAATGATTTAGAAAGAATTGGGATGAAAAATACCATATTTGAAAAGATAAAAATTGATTTTTATCGAAATGAACTAGTTTTGAACTAGAATAATAATTCTATTTATTTTTAAATAAATAAATTGGATTTGAAATGGTTTTGAAAATAACCAGAATTTCCAATAATTATATTGGAATGGATTTGAATCGAAATTGTCTTTGGAATATTTCGATGTTGGATTTCGTGAGGATACATATATTGTTATGGGAATTTGAAAGATATATATATATATATATATATATATATATATATATATATCGTTATTTTCAATACGATATTTGTTGGTCGTAGAATTTGATATTGAATATAAGCCGGTATATTTTCTATTCAGAGCCTTGTATTTAATGTCAAATGTGATTTGGGTTTGTCGTGAATGGTGTCTTTATTAACATTTTTCTTGAACCCAATTGAGAGAAGATTAAATCTTTTTATTTAGATTTAATGAAGTGTACCAATTAAATAATATTTAATTGGAATCGAATTAGTATTGATTTTTGGGTTTATCGTGAACAATGTTTTAAATAACACTTGTTCTTTAACCCGATAATTAATGGAAGGTGATTTTGGGTTTACCGTGAACCGTGTTTTAAATGACACTGATTCTTTAACCCAGTCAAAGATTAAAACTAAGTTGAGTTTTAATGAATCTTTAATTAGATTGAAATAATCGAAATGGAGTATCACCAGTTTAGCTCCAGGCGTTAGTTAAATCTTTAATTAGATTGGAACGTGAAATGGTAAATGAATTTACCGATAACACCGTGGTGTTAGATATGAAGTATAACCATTTTTACTGCATGGGATGAATAGGTTGGGATTGGGAAATTAAAACAAATGATTACTTCGGTAAGGTTCGTTAATCCCGACTAGTTGAATCGAAATTCAAAAGATGATTAAAGAATAAATTCAAGGAATTTATCTTGGATAAAATTAATGGGAACCTTTCCTTATGAATGTGAAATTTAGAAACTAACTGTCGGTTAGCCAAGCATAATGGTTTTCTGGATATTGATCTGATGTTGGTTTCGGCCTTCGGGGTTAATATTTGGGAAATTATTCTCTTGATTAATTTACGGTTAGTGACTGATGAATTGGAATGAGGCATATGTTGTGTTTGTGTAACACTTATTTAAAATATATGCGAGTTATTCGGAAAGACCGGGTTTATCCCATTCTGAATAACTGATACGACGATAAGTCGAAGATGAAGACGGTGGTTGAAGACCGGAAGTCTCCACATCGTTTGGGTGATTACTGATGATCTTGATTAGGCTGTACACCCAAGATGAGGGAATCAATCGGTGGTCGTCCAGATGTGCTTGGAGATCGATGGATATGCGAGGAAAGTGCCTCCGGTTTCGTTCAGACCCAGAAAGGACTTGTAAATGGACTGTGTGTCTGACATTGGATTTCATTCTGTGTAACTGATATCGGTTGCATAGAGTGGTTTGCCTGTGTGGCATGCTAAGATGCAATTGATCGAGGATTCTGTTGAAAATCAAAGTCTTATGGTGATGATCAAAGCACAGCCTGTGTGGCACAGCTTTGTGTAACGTGAATTCGCGAGCCTCGCACCCCGGTTGTGAACCAAAAACGGGAGAGGACCGCAGGGAGGGCATGCGTTTCTTTCTAGCTAGGGTGGTGTTAGTGACCTACCAGCCCTGACGTTTATATACTTTTCACCTGTGTGGTTGTTGCTGTTGCGAGGCGCCTCAGTTTGATCGGACGATCCGGGTCCGATGGAGTCATTCGTTGGCTCATTTACGCACCAAAGGGCGGGGAAACGTAGTGTTCAGGCATAATAATCCACATCGGTGGACCGGCCCTATCGCTCAATGGGACAGTTGCGGCTGTTCCTGAGGCTCGGGCTAGAGAGTCTCGAATCGGTAGAGGACGATCCCTGGCCTCGGTTCATAGATGGAAACCTAATTTCCAAATACGTGACTTTGCGGTTTTGATTGTATAACCTATATATGGCGACATAGTGGTATGGGGCATTCATGCCGCCTATGATTGATACTTATGATTTGAAGTTGTTTTATACACTATACACTTATAATAGTATCAAATGATTTGTTTTAAACATATCAAGCATTCTTGGCTATTATAAGGTAAAAACCCTATCCTCCGGCTTGCGTTGCATTGTGTGATGGGAACTGGGTCTTATAATAGCTTCATTTTTCTTTATTTAGCATTGCGCTGTTTGTTTTATGCACTGGTATCCTTAGGAGGAAACCCTTTCCGTGTTATACGGCGTGGTCCGTTGATTTACCTAACTTTAAAAATAAAGATAAATAACTGTTTTAGTTCTCACACCAGTCACATGATTGACCTAGAATTTATTGTTTTAACCTAAACTCTGGGTGCCCTTATTTTGACATGGGCAGCTAGTAGTTTTGGTTTTGCAGATTTATATTCACAGGATCCTAGTTTACAGCTGGAACGATATCCGGAAAGCTTTGTATCTGTATATCTCTTCTAGTTGTGTATTGTATTATTTTCCGCTGCGATGTATTTAAATGTAATTTAAATCTCTAATATTTCTGTGTAATGTATATTCATTTATACTCTGTATATTCTTGTAATCTGATGCATTGTTGTTATATACAATGAAATGTTCTTCCGTCTGCGTTCTACTTTGTCGCGTTCTCAAAACGATCAGGCGTTTCGAACGGTTTAGATCGGTTTAGCGACTGATTCGGATCGAGCGAAATTCCTTTTCGTCACATAAAACCCTTTACTTGGTTTATTGTCTCACCTCGATTGACAATCCGAACTTTGAAACATAACTTTCCAAACTTCGGAATAATTTCAACTCCTCTTATCATTCCGAACGTTCAGAATAAATCTCACTTCGTTATCTCATGCCATTTCCCAATTTCTCGGTTTCCTTTCTCCAAATTCAAATATTCAGTAAATATTTGATTTAAACTATCAGATTCGCTTAAAATCCTTTTTTATAACTTTGTTATAAAAATTCAGTTTTAATATAAAAATCGTTCGTAAACTCCTTCCACAATTCATTTAGATTCATTTCACTTTGATCACTTTTGAAATGAATTTCAATTAAAAATAATAATCTCCTAGATTATTATTGAAATAATAATTTTCTTTAATCACTAACTACTATAGCAGTAGTTAACTTCTTATTTACGAAAATAAATAATAAATTCCTTTTTGAAATCTTAATAAAATTTGACAAAGATTCGTTAATCTATTTTATTAAATTAATTCAAAACAAATAAATTTAATAATTATTCTTGTTAAAACGGCCGACTCAGTCAACTCAAAATACGGTTATCTCATTAACAGATTACAATTAGTTCTCACTTTAAATTAATTAATAATTTAAATAATTTTATCTACTCATTTGTTTAAAACAATTATCCAATTCTTAGCCGTTGGATTAAGTTCTGCCCATTTGCTTATAAATCTGATTAATATCATAATTTGCTTTATAAAATCAATTAATAATTAATTATAAACTAAATTAATTAATAAAAATATTTATTTTCCTTTAATAAACTTTTATTCAGAATAATATATTTCAAAACCCATTTCTAGTTATAAAATAAATTTTATAACTTTGTTTTTCGTCGGTTCACTTGACGGTAAATCCATATTTCAAAATGATTGACTTATAGGCCATATCCTGCTATTTACTCAACAAATATTACCCATTGGTTTAAACAAAACAAATGTTGGATTCAGATCAATGGTCAACAACCAAATCAATCATCTAATCAGAATAGTTCATATAAAGATAACATGAAAATAAATATCATTAAATATATTTGAGGAATCCCGTTGGATCCCTCCAACCTGTACTTCCCCTGCATTCACATAGATTATTTCCAATAATATTATTCAATTCAATTAAACTGATAATTTCAACAACAGTAAATAACGACTATTTAACATCACCCAATTAACAAAACAATTCAAACAATTAAAACACATTTATTTTATAAATGTGAACAATAAGGTAAGTTACCTTAATTGGGTCCTATCATTGAAATAACAATTTGGTTTTTCATAGAAATTAAACAACGTTTAATTTCATCGGTTCAATCAATATATGCAATATATTGAACAACCAGTCAATCATTAGCAACCATAACACACAATTTATAAAAACCGACTTATATAAAATATAAGTGGGGAGAACTGAGTGAGTTTAACTCACCTTGATTTCATTTCGTTGTTAGAACACCTTGTTTCAATTAAATTAAACAATCGTTTAATTTAACTGAAAATATCAGTTGATTCCAACGCGCACAGCTTCTTGTACCAAAACATGATTTAATTAAATTAGTAATTTCTTTATTTATAATTATTAGTAGTTAATCACTAAGGTTAGACAAAATAATTAATTTGATTACTAATTACTTTCTGGTTGGAGATATGGTCCAAGTCCTCATATCGTTCTGCACAATTTCTGCTCAGTAGTACCAACATCCCCATTCAGACACTACACCACGTGTTCAACCCATTTATCACCCAACCTATCAACAAGTCATAAATATTATATACATATTGGTTTAATTTAAATAACACAATCCTTTAATTACCAAGTTAATTAAAATAATTACTTTCTGTTGAATGAATTTAGGCTGAACTGTTTTGTTCCTCCCATTTTGTTGCTTCATGACTGTAAAATGTGATGATGTAATTAATATAATTGAATTGATAACTAATTTCCTTAGTTAGATGTGGGTTTAAACTAATTACACTACGTAAATGAAAATAGTGGTCGATTGTCCCTTCTCCTTCGATGTTTCGTTGGTTCAGCACTACTCAATTATCATGCCTGTATTAATTAAATACATAGTTTAAGTGAACAAACCTTTTTATTATAAACTAATAAATTATTTAATCCAAGAATTACGTTTAAATTATATTTTCCACAAAAGAATCTGCCTGACTCATATGTTTCCATTCGTGTCCGCGTTCATTCAGCAGGATCCAAAAATATGCCTGCAAAATTCCATGTTTATAGCTATTAAACTTAACTAACCAACCTTTAAACTTTAAATCACTAATTATACTCAGATTTAGTTAATCACATTTTAAATTAACGCAGCTGATTATTATTAAACCTTTCGTTCTTCGATACCTTCCTGGAACCCACGGTCGCCACCAAACTTCTTGCTACCGCGCCCAATATTGATCGCCGGAGCACCATCTGTTGATGTCGGAGCACGCACCGTACATTTAGTGTCCTCCGCCTGCAACCCTACCCAACTCAACGACCCCTAGCCTCACTAATTCGAGATTGAAACCGACCTCTTCCAGCACCAATTCTTCCCAATTGGACAAACCAAACACCATCTCCACCGCACAAAAAATAGAACTCGACTAGCTAAACAAGATTTGTGTTGGAGATTTCTTGATTAGAGTGATGGATTTTGAGATAATTGACAAAGAATTTGAGAGCTTCCTGGCCGTTCAGGTTTTGGTGGCGGCGGTTTCCTTTGTTGACCGAGGAAAAATATTTGACCCTAAAACCTAGGCTGCGGTAGTGTATTTATAACGTGGGGATAGAAATATTATTATTTTATTATTATGAAACTTCTATGTGAAGTATCATCCCAAAACGCATACAGACGATCTCCGTTTTTGACAAAAAAATGTAATTCTAGCATAAAAAAATATTCTGAACCCAATGGGACAGGTTTCATCGAATTTCGAGGTCGTTTGTGAAAAGTCCTTTATATTTATCAATGAAAAATCAAGCATTTAAAATTCCTATAATTACAAAAAAAAAATCAAAAAAAAAAAAAATGAAACCTTGACATTCTACTATAGCTTTTCCTAACGGATAAAATAAATTTATTTTGTTAAATTTGGAGTTCGTTTGACTAGTCGTCTATTCGTTTAAAGATACTCTTGTCTAAATTTTCTAAACAATTAAATAGAAACAGAGACATTATTTTCCACCGAAGTCACATACGACATCGGTTTACCATGAAATTTGATTTTCTTATAATAATTTAATGATTCGGTCCCATTGAAACTAATTTCATCGAAAACAGACTCTGTTTGCAAAATGGTCGTTTTTAAAAATCCTATATAATATCGATTAAAATATTATTTAAATCCAGAACAGTCAAATAAAATAATAACAAATTATTATTATCATAAATACCCAGCTGGAAATATCATATAGCTTTAAATATAATTTATACAACCCAATATTATCATTTTCGGGTTAACCGATATTCGAATTATATTAAAAACCCCTTTAACTTATTAAATAAATGTTATAATTTAATAACGAATTCCATAGCGACTATTTTAAAATTTTATTTAGCCATAACTAACAATATATACCACAGAATCTGAATTTTCTCTTCCATATGAAAATTATAATCAACAAGATTCCAATGTTTCTTGTTTCACAGAATTTCTACTGACATCGGATCCTATATATCGAGTTAAACTTCAAAACTCAATATTACAAGCTGTCGCGCCAATTCAAGCTCGATTTATATTATATATAAATTTATGACATTTAAACTTTGGTTTTAATATGATTTCAATATTAAAATCCATTAATATTCCAAATATAATATTTAAAATAATAAATTAAATTAAATATTTGACTACCAAAAATATGGGACATTACAGCACCTCTAGTGATGCCAATAAACCTGGTGTAAACTCGGTGGAGGGTCTAAAATCAAAAGTCAATATAAACTCCATGCTTTTCCTCTCTACAAACAAAGGACTTAAGGTCATCCTCTGCCTACTCAATGCATCTGCCACTACATTACCCATGCCAGGGGTATAAGCAATCTCGAAGTCGTAGGATGCTAGGAACTCCATCCATCTTTGATGTCTTAAATTAAGATCCCTTTGCAAGAAAAAGCACTTGAGAGATTTATGATCAGTGTACAACTCAAACTTCTCTCCAAGTAGATAATGGCGCTAAGTCTTAAGCGCAAATATTATGGCAGCTAGCTCTAAGTCATGGGTAGGGTAGTTCTTCTCATGAACACTTAGTTGTCTACCTCCATAACATACTACCCTTCCCTCTTGCATCAGAACCGCATCAAGCCCTGTACCACATGCATCAGTGTATATTATGAACAATTTGTTCCCATCAGGCAAGGTCAAGACTGGGGCTGTGGTCAGAGCCGTCTTCAATCACTGGAAAGCATTATCGCAATCTACATCCTAAGAAAATGTTAGATTCTTCTTTGCCAGCCTGGTGAGTGGGGTTGATATCTTTGCGAAGTCCTTAATGAACTTCCTATAATTGCCCGCCAATCCAAGAAAACTCCCCACCTCCGTTGCATTCTTTGGGATTTTTCAATCTTGAACTGCAACTACCTTCGTGGGATCCACTGCTATCCCATCTTTAGAGACTACATGCCCTAGAAATCTCACTTCTTTTCTCCAAAAATGACATTTGGAGAATTTCTCTTTAAGATGGTGCGCATGGAGAGTTTTCAAAACCTCCCTTAAATGTAAGGCATGCTCTTCCTCACTCTTCGAGAAAATCAAGATGTCATCAACAAGGACCACAATGAACTTATTTAGAAACTCCCGAAACACCATACTCATCAGATCAACAAAATAGGCGGGTGCATTTGTCAACCCAAAAGGCATGACGAGCCACTCGAAGTAACTATTTGGAGTTCTAAAAGTGATCTTTTCTATACTATCCTCGGCCATGCTCAACTGATGAAACCCCATGGCCAAGTCTAACTAAGAGAAAACAGATGCACCAACAAGCTGGTCAAACAGATCATCTATCCTCGGAAGTGGGTGCCTATTCTTCTTGGTGAGTTTATTCAACTCTCTATAGTCCATACATAAGCGAAGCGAACCATCCGCCTTAGTTACGAATACTACTGGAGTACCCCATTCAGATATGCTTTGCCTAATAAACTCTTTCTCAAGTAGCTCCCCTACTTGGTTGCTAAGATCCCTCCTTTCACTTGGAGCCGTATGGCGCACAGGCAATGCAACTGGCTTTGCAATGTCCACCAAGTATATACGGAAATCGATCTTGCACCTCGGAGGTAAGCCCCGAACCTCCTCAAAAACATCAGAATACTCACAGACTACTGCTATAGATTGCAGATCATTGATAGATGCATCAAGTGACCATAGGAAACTAAGCATGACAGACCCTTTAGGGTCACAGGAAATCTCGAGGGTCCTCTCATGGTAAGTCAAAAATCTAACGACCCTCCTCGCACAATCAAGAATGGCACCATACATGGCTAGCCAATCCATCCCTACAATCAAACCATAACCCATGAAACCAATCACATATGCGTCGCACCCAGACTCGACACCTAACAAAGATATTCTCAAACCCCGACAAATCATAGACAAATGAGTCATACACCCAATGGGGTTTGAGACAACAATGGGATCCAAAACCATACTAGTACTAAGATGCAGAGACTTAATCACAGAATCAAATATAAAAGAATGCGAAGTGCCCGAATCAAAAAGAGTTCTAATAGGATGATTGGAAAGAGAAATCAGACCTTCAATGGAACTTTCTTACCTCTGTCTGGTGCACTGGCCACGAGAGCATGCACCTTCCCTCCCGAAGAACCTGCCCTTTGACCTTGTCCTTGCTTCTTCGGGCACTACTTAGAAAAGTGTATGACCTCTCCATAATTGAAACAAACATTCTTCTTTCTTTTGTGGTCCTTCATCAAGTGACCCTTGCATCCGCAATTATGGCACTTCCTCTTATCTCTAGCCTTATCGTCCTGTCCGCCCTTCTTTTGTTGTTGTTGTTGTTGTTGTTGTTGTCCTTTCTTGGGCCACACTTTCTTATTTTGTGTTTCCTCAACCTTAGCCTCTTTCTTTTCGCCTTTATCTTCCTCGTGCATTAACATCATATCAACAAGCTTCTCAAAAGTTGCTTCCATCGGAATACGAGTCATAGCCAACCCATGGAGGGGTTCATTCAATCCTCTAGCAAATCTCAAAGCTTTCTTGTGTAGGCTATTCACTAGCTCCAAACAAAACCTCGCCAATTGATTGAATTTATTAACATATTCTTTCATAGACATGCTTCCTAGCTTAAGCGCCAAAAACCTTTCCATTTGCATGCTTTGCTCGGCTTGTGAAAAAAAATTCATTTCGAACCTCTATCAGAAATCATCCCAAGTTTCAATTGGACGTCCTGCTTACGTTACCTCGCACCAGAACGAAGCCTCATCTTTCAACTACCAAACGGCCAACTGAATCTTCCTATGATCGTCAACTTCAAAAATTCAAAATAAATCCTTTGTCTCTTTAAGCCAATTCCTTGCTTCTAAAAAAGGCTCAGTTCCTCGGAATGTCTTTCCGCCGATAGCATAGAAATCTTTGCATATCTTAGATAAATTATCAACATGCGGAGGAGGAACAATGGGTGAAGCTGGGGGAGGAACGTTTGCTTCACCACCGGTAGGCGCCGTGGCCTCTAGATACCTACGGAACCGACTAGGTATCGTAACACCCTTAGGAATATTAGGTTCCCCTACATGCTGAAAAGAAAAGGAAAAAGGGATTCAAATCGAGAATCGAAAGATATTACATATGGCTTTGGGGAATATGCTTCTCAAAACAGACTTTTCTTTTGAAAATGCTTTCTTTTTAAAACCTTTCTAAAAACAATTTTCAAAATCTTTTATCCGATCTAGTAACCTTCAGCTCTGATACCAAGTGTGACACCCCACGTCTGTTTATGTCACTCTTTAAGAGAATACATTAAGTTTCGTGAAGCGTTATAGATAAACAGAAATAGAAATATTACAAGACAGATATAAAATAGCAACGGAATTTAAAACTTTATTAAGCAGAAAACATCATGGTTCAAAACCTAGTTACATCATAAGTCTGAAATACATAAAACCCAGTACATCAATTTAAAACTTTTGTCTTGTAATAAAATCATCAGAGTACAATAAACATGAAAAGATAATAATCCCCAAAAACATATCCATAGTAGAGAAGATATGAAATCAAGCAATACATCTAAGCAGCTCCAAGCAAAAGGAAAAAAAGAATCCTGATCAAGCTTGAGTATTCCCATCCTGAGAACCTGGGGGATGGAAGAGAAAGAAGAGGAAACAAAATAGGTCAGACATAAGTTTGGCGAGTCCAGTTACTTTTAGCATATAAATAAGTAAAATCATCATGACAGGCATGTAACAGGATAAGAGGGATAACAACATATAAGGCAGGGATGACAAGGTAAATAGGATAAACCGAATAGGACATATATGTATAGCGCTTCTCTAATACTTTTCTCTCTCTCTCTGCACCAGTACTAGCATCATATGAACAAGATCATCCCCAACAAGATGATAGACTTAGGCATACTTCTAGTGAGAGGTTTTACCCCATACAATAAGAGGCTGCCCAACTGAACATACCGGTGTTACCCCTAAGGATAATAACGAGCTCCTAAACAAGTGAGTCTAGATGTACCTTAATTACTACCCCAATCGATCAGCTCCCTACTCCGTAGATACCCTATGCTGGCCTCATAGTAGGATGTATCACTCCCTAAAGTGGCAACCCATCGTTTACAGGATGTGCACAACCATATCTAATAGTGTCAGGGAGTCTTAGCCTCCCTTGTCCAGACCCGTGCACGCACATGTCCCCGTCGGAATGCTCCGCTCACATTGTCCTCTCTTTTGGCTCTCTTACAATTAGCTCAGTAAGCGTGCCCCGACTCCGACCTAGTTCGGAGTACTCGTTTGATACCTATATACGGGTTATTGACAGAAATGGGTCCCATAAACAAGATGATACAAGCTCCCCCTAGGCTTGCATCCCCACTACTAGGATTTCCACAGGCTATGCCTAACAGTGTACCAAGATTGCATAACCCCAATAGGTTAAGTTTGTGGGCCTATATATAAATATTACCCACCACCCCAAGATATACTTAACCCTCCTGTTACAAGCAAGTTTAATTAACCCCTACTCATGTTAACATGTTCACGTAATCCCGATTGATTCAAATTGGTTAGGTATTACCAGTTCACTACTGTTTATTCATTTATGATTATAATGCGCTAGACCTACCACATTACGCCTAGAACTTGTGGATGTTGGATATGCCGGGCGGGTCCGGGTAGACTTCTTCCACAAGTCCGACTTAACCTCGTGTCTTAGCATGCTACGTGTTTATGCACTTAGACCCCTCACATTAGATTCACCACTTGTGGTCTCTGAATATGTCGGTCGGGTCCAGGAAGACTTTTACCACAAGTGTAATCTAACCTCGTGTCTAAGTGCGGTTATAATTTCCAATTATTATAAATTTAGGCATTTTCATTATTTAACAATTATCCCTATTTCATTATAGGTTTTCATACCCCTTTTCCTGGTCATATTTATCATGTATCATGTGCCCCAATTTAAGATCTTTAATCACAATTTAGGTTTATGCCCCAAATCCATGTTCATGTTTTCAATTCAAGTTATGTCCCAAATTTACCAATACAAGTTATGCCCCAATTTTAACGTTTTCCCATCGTTCCCAATTTCATGCATTTGCATATTTCAGCGGTATGCCTAGGCTCGAAGGTTTCCTGGTTATAAAATGAAAAGGAACGAGGGAAAAGAATAGAAATAAGCATAATAACAAGATAAACATATGATGTAAAACCCCACATCCGTTAAGGTCACTCAAAAAGGGAATGCATTAACTTCAGTGAGCGTCATAAGTGTATAGAACAAATAAATTGCAAAACAGACAAAATTTTTAAACAGCGGAAAATATATAAAACTTTACTTCATTGATAAAACAACAGCTTGGTAAAATAGCTTGTACAAAGATTGTTTTCCAAAACCAAAACATGCTTACCCATTACAACAAAGCATCTATCTTGTTTAACAAAATAAAGAAGCATAAAACGACAATTATATTCCCCAATAGAGCATTAGCCAGCCATAGCAGTGGAAAAGAGAGTCCAAAGCAATACATCATCTATCTTCGAGCTTGGAAAGAAAAATGAGCTAAGTGGTAATATTCCCTCCCTGTGAACCCGAGGGGAGGGGAACAGAAGAAAAGAGAGCGAAACAAAACAGAGTCAGACATAAAGCCTGGTAAGTCCGGTGATTATTCAAACAGGTAAAAGGATCATGACATGAATAAACTGGATACCAGACCATAACCATGATAATAAGCATAGCAAGACAACAAATGATGATCGTTAGACAAGGTAAGATACACTGAATGTGCTTCGGTTCTTTCTCTGATTTCCTTTTTTCTCTGCACCACCCAACTAGCATCCTAACTAGTGTCTTTTATAGAATAATTCGTATTCCCTACTGGTGTCCCAACTAGTATCTTGTGAAAAAGGATCCGTATCCCCTACTAGTTTCCCAACTAGTATCCTGTGTTATAAAATAAGGTGATCCCAACCCCGCAATTGTGGTAGCCTTCAGGTGTACATCTAGTATGAGGATCTTACCTCAACCATCCTAATTGCCATGAAGATGTTAGATATAAGCTTACTACACTATCGATCGGCTCCCTACTTGTATTAACTTTCCTTGTGTCTGTGTCAATTGGCTCTCTCTTGCGTGTAGATACCCTATGCTGGTCCCACCATAAGGTGTATCAATCCCTATGATAGAAACCCAACACAAATTCTAGATGCACAGTGTATACTACTGATGCCCAGTGCCTGATTTTATACTCCGGAGCACGCGCACACCCATACTCCGTCGGAACTACACTGCTGCACCCACTGCCGCTATTTTGACCGCTTATAATCAGCCCAGTAATCGTGCCCCACCCTGCCTAGTTTTAGGGTACCATGATACATCTATGTGGGTTACTACTGAAATGGGTCCCAGTTACTAGGGTTTTCTAGGGTCTATTCGTATACCCCCCAAATTAGCTAAGTGTTATCCATCCATTCAAGTTAACTTCACCCATCCACACGTCATGTCATGTTGGTTAATTGTTTCTTATTAACTCAACCCTCCTCATTCATCATGTTGTAATTGGTTAAGTGTTTTCTATTAACTTAACCCTGTTCATTCATCATATTATATCGGTTAAGTGTTTCCCATTAACTTAACCCCACTCGTTCATTAGTTAAGTGTTAACTTAACCCTACCACTGGTCATGTTACATTAGATAAGTGTTGCCCTCTTGTGTTACTTACCCTACCTTTACATTGGTTAAGTGTTTCCCTCTTGAGTTACTTAACCCTATCACACATCATGTTATATTGGTTAAGTGTTGCTTTGATTAGCATGACCCTACCATTCTCAGCCGGTCTATTTCTTAGCTTTAATTTATTCATTAAAGCACCAACCTCTCACATTAGATCTATATTGTTGCAGTCGCTGGATGTGTCGGGCGGTTCCGGGCAGCCTTACACCACAACTCAATCTAACCTCGGGTTTTTGGGCTTAAATGCGCTAACCTCTCACATTAGATCTATATTGTTGCGGTTGCTGGATGTGCCGGGCGATTCCGGGCATGTTCATCTTTAGCCAATTTACATATTTGTCATATGTGTCCAAATCTATGTGTCAAATTTTCCATAAGTCTAGCCAATACAAGTTTATGCTACATTCCCATGCTATGCCCAACATTTACTCAATTAAATTACACCCAATTTTCCCCGCGTTATAATCACACATACAATGAGATTCAATCAAAGTTACGAATGAACTTAGTATTCACAAAAGCAAGTAAAAGGGAAAAAACAGAGAAGGGGCATAAGAACTGACATAAGGAAAAATAGGCATGTAAAGATGTACCCAATTCAAGAATCATGTTTCAATGTTGTACATTAACAATATGTGTAGACAAGCTAAGCAATTTACACCATAGGTATAAAGATTGGATATAATTGGACTTAAGAGAATCACTAATTTTTATGTACAACATGATAAGTCCCATTATTTTAATCGCGATAGTCTCATAGGCATAGGATGTACAACATGATAGGTTCCATCATATCAATCACAACAGTCTCATAGGCATGATAGGTTCTATTATGTCAATCCAACAGTCTCATAGGCATGATAGATTTTATTTTGTAAGTCACAACAGTTTCAGAGGCATAATAGGTTCTATTATGTCAGTCCAATAGTCTCATAGGCATGATAGGTTTTATTATGCCAGTCACAACAGTCTCATAGGCATGATAGGTGTCATTACATTAATCCCAATAGTCTCATAGGCATAAGCAATTCATATTTGACAAAAGGATAGGCACGAATCAGAATTAGGCATCGTTCTAGATCCGATTATTACAGTCATGATTTGTATTAGATGTTTTAATCTAAATAATAACCGAACTTATAGAAAAAGGACGGATCTTGTATTCTGGGATCTGATTTCTGAATTTGTTAAGCTATCCTTTGATGTAGACGTTTGATTTGAAGTTCTTCTAATCGATTACTAGTTTGGATTTGATTTTCTAGTTTGGAGAAGATGAAGGAGGCTAGGCTAGCTTGTGGACGAATAGCATGACGGCAACATAGTTTTAGGGTTATGAGGTTAGGGTTTAGGTTTAGCTACGTATATATAGATGTCTAGGATTAATTCTAGCCTTTAGATTAGTCTAGGAGTCATCAGAATCACACAGCTTGAAGACAGGTAATCCAGCAAATCAGAAAAAGACACGTCATCACAGAACACTCCAGAACGCTGTGCTGGACTGCCCTTGGTATGGGCGCACTTGGCAGGTACGCCAGTGCATTTTTGTACTGGTGCACTTCACAAGTGTGCCAGTGTATTCTGGCCTATTTCCAATTTTTCTGCCCAACTTCGTTCGTTCATGTCTCCTTCATACGGCATCCGTTTTACGCAAACTCGGACTCTATCTCAAGCGGAATTCCGAGACAAACGCAATGGCATAACCCATTTCACCCAATTCTTCTTTTAAAGATTAATTATTCTTTAATTATCTATTATGTCCCATTTTAAAATTACGGGGTGTTACATTCCCCCTACTTAAAGGATTTCATCCCCGAAATCTTCAAGTCAAGAAGAATGTGTATCATACCATCCAACAGCCATCTACTCAGCCATTCAATCACAGGCATCCATTTTCCTTAAAGAGGTTTCTAATGCTTTCATGATCATATGCATAGTGTGTGTATATGTACTTATCTAATGCAAAATCAGGCGGTCTACTGATTCAGTTGACCTCCTTAATGCAATTCATGATAGTGCCATGCGTCCATTATGTATGCAAAAGAGCCCTATTGATACATACCGTTTCTATATGAGTGCACAACCATACATTCAAATGCAACATCCATATGATAACACATCAACTTTCAATCCATATATACAAAAATCCACTCATGCATATGAAATATGGAAGTGACAGAGCCGATCTAGTGCCTAATGTGTGTGTATATGCACCCGCGAGCAACCACTAGCAAACACTTACATCCAATTGCATCCACCAAACATAACATGTCTCAAACACAAGTTTACATCCATTGGCTTCTACCTAAGGATCGATGATAGGACCGAGAGGATATACTTAACGGATAAAGACTAGCATGCAAATAAACTTTAGAGAAAAAAGAGAGATCAAGGGTATACCCTCAAAAAAAGGGTATGATGCGCGTATCTAGTCTTCAGCCTTCTAAGTCGCATCTTCTTGAGCTTCACCCTATTATGCTCTGACTGTCTTAACTTCACGATTGCGTAGCTTCTTAATTTCTGTTTTCAAAATATGAGTTGGAACTCATTTCACTGTCGCCTCTTGTTCCACCTCTTCTCCTTCTAGTATCCTCGGGACTACAACTTCTGCTGTGTCATGCTAACATTTCCTCAATGGTTCTTGAAAATTCACTAGAGGGTATTCCATGTAGAAGAACTATCTCTTGAAAATAAACAGATGTTAACCATGTTACCAAGTGTTTTTATTAAGGTGATTAGAGGTCTCTTCTCTACTTAACTTATCTATTGCGTCAACTATTTGAGAGTCTTTTCTTTGTGAAGCCCCTATTTGATCCAAAAGCGTAGGTCTTACTCCAAGCGATGCCAATTACTAACTTAACCGAAGGTTTCAAAAATCAAGGGTTGATATGTATTCTGAACTTTTCCTTTTCACATAAAGAGGACTCGAAGTCAACCTTTTTCTTCTTAAGGCATCCGCTATGACCTTACCCTTCCTTTTCACGTCAAAATGGTGCCTAGTCTCGTGCCGCATGCATCCGTGTATACCGTAAACCCTTTTACTATCGTAAGGTAAAAGTCAAAATTGGTGCTGTTGTAAAAGCCCTCTTCGATCGTTGGAAAGCGACATCACAATCAATATCCCGAGCAAAGGTTAGATTATTCTTTGTTAATCCAGTAAGTGGGGCTAATACCTTCGTAAAGTTCTTAATGAACTTCCTATATTAAACCGCTAGTCCAAGAAAGCTTCTTACTTGTGTTGCATTCCTTGGGACCTTTCAGTCCTGCACCATAACTACTTTTGCGGGATCTACTGCTATCCCTTCTTTGGATGCCGCATGTCCTAGAGACCTAACTTCTTCTCTCCAAAAATGACATTTATGAAAACTTCACCTTAAGTTGATGTGCTCGAAGTGTATCCATGACTTCTCTTAAATGCAAAGCATGTTCTCCCTCGTTCTTTGAGAAAATCAAGATATCGTCCACGAAAACTTCTACAAACTTATTAAGGAACTCCCTACTAGTTTCCCAACTAGTATCCTATGAAAAAGGATCTGTATCCCCTAATAGTGTCCCAACTAGTATCCTGTGTTATAAAATAAGGTGATCCCAACCGCGCAATTGTGGTAGCCTTCAGGTGTACATCTTGTATGAGGATCTTACCTCAACCAGCCTAATTGCCAAGAAGATGTTAGATGTACCCTTACTACCCTATCGATCGGCTCCCTACTTGTATTAACTTTCCTTGTGTCTGTGTCAGTCGGCCCTCTCTTGCGTGTAGATACCCTGTGCTGGTCCCACCATAAGGTGTATCAATACCTATGATAGCAACCCGACACAAATTCTATGTAACAACCCGCATTCTACGCATCGAAGGATCGTAGAGTATTTATTTCTTTCTCATACGAAGTCGTATGGTCATGTAGAGTTGGGGGACGACTATTGGGGTTATTTCTCATGTTCATGATTTTTGTCGATTTTTAAATGACTATTTTACCCCTAGCTGATCTTGTTTCGTCCATAACTTTTGATTGGAAATGAGTTTTGACCTAAAACCACTTCCATTGGCTTCAGATGATGGTTTACCTTTCCGTAGAGGGTCACATGCGAAAAACGGACTTACCATTTGGGAGATATGGCTGAAATAAGGTTTGGAAGGTGAAAAACTTCTTAACCGGGCCAAATAAGGTGATTAGTAATTGGGCCCATAACCCATTTCGGGATTAGGGTTATGCGGAGGCTGAAATGAGTTAGGGTTTTATTTCATTTCAGTTTTCTAGCCTCCACTTACCTCTAAGAAACCCTAAAAATGGCCTCCAACCTCTAAATCACCTCCAAATCACTTACTACTTGAAGATTGGGCTTAGCAACATCAAATCAAGGCGGATCAACACCAAATCAAGGTTAGAGCTGTTGTTTTGCATTGGGATCTTCACCAAATCAGATATTTATTTTAGATCTAAGTTTTGTTGTGGCTAAGGTGAGTGATTTGCATTGTTTTTCACTAATTACGGCTAATTATGGTAATTAGCGAAGATTAGCGAAATTATGGCTTAGAAAAGTCTAGAAAAATTCCTAAAATTCTAAAACATCATTTTATGCCTCTGATATGAATTTGGGTTAATTTGGTTAAGTTTTGCTAATCATATCATTAGTTTCACCTAAACATGCTTAAGGGAAAATATGGGGTTTTGGCTATGTTTGATCCGTTTTAACATACCATATTGTTGTTTTGCTTTTTGTGGTTGATTATACATGTTGCTATGACTGTATGGTATGCTTTGTGATTGATTAGAATAGTTGTAATGGTCGAAAACGCCGTCGAATGGCGTAAACAACTCGCTGGATAAAGTGCAGGAATTGCAGACAGGGACCGGATTGGATCCCCTTTATCCGAACCGAACCACTCTCCACGATCTGACCCGATCCGCTTATGGTGATGGAGACCGACCCGATCCGCCTGGAAGCTCGTGAAAAGGTGGCCATGGAGGTGCAACTCGCGAACCGAACCACCCGTGGAGTATTCTTCTCCGACCCGAACCCGATGGCATCCTCCGATCCGACCCGAAGGAACTTGTCACGAACCGAGATGTTAAGCACGACCTGGGTTGTATCTGAACCGATCTGGAGCTTGGCTACGATCCGAACCACCATGAGTTGGAGCATGGAGCATGACCCGACCTGATCCGATCCGGTGCATCATGGAGGGACTTGAGGAACTCGATCCGATCCGAGGTGATGAAGCAATCCGAACCGAACCAAGGAAGAAGGAGAAGACCGATCTGGTGATGACCAATAACCCGAGATGCAAAGGTAGTCCAAAAGGGAAGTTAGAGCTCTGGATCCAGTTGGGAACCAATGAGTTCACTTCATGGTTGGACTTTGCTGTGGGACGTGTGCAAAGGGGTTGTCGGTATTCCTAACTTTTTTCACCACTGAGAGATGGATAGTGGGCTTGTAGTGATAGTTACACGGGATTGGATTCCGTCATGACCCAAAGTATTAAGTGACCAAAGTAGTGGATATCGTATGCTTTACGCACTGAGTGAGGGATGTGAGGATGATTGCTATGCTTTATTGTTTGACACCACTATGACATGCATACCCCCACCCCCGTATCTCTTACACAGTATGTTAGTGGCACCTTAGAGTATTGTACGGTATGTAGTGCTAACTCTTTGGTTGCAGGTCCAGGTTCAGGTATGATTGGATTATACCTGTTATTGTTCTATTTTGTTGCTTATCGCTCATACCGGACTTTTTGTCTGACCCAGAGTTTTATGTCTCTTCTTATTACTCTGTGTGCTCACACGAGCAGACTAGAGACAGGTTAGCTGGTGGTGCGTGAGTAACTGATTCGGAGGCGAGCAGGAGGCTTCCATATATGATATATAGATATTCTTCCTGTGTCGCTGGTGGTCGCTACTTGGGCGTTAGTAGTGTACCTCCTTTATCTTGCTTTTGCTTTTTGAGACAGTTTGAAAAGTTGTAATAATGTTGGCTTTGGATCATAAGTTGTACTTGAATTTTCCGCTGCTATGTTAGTTTATTTTCAGCTAATGCACTGTCTCACCTGTTTTATGTCAAGTATGTTGTTATTATATTTTATCCTATGCACTGTGAGACATTCTACAGGTTCCTTGTTAGTTCATTTCCTTCTTTCTCTTTCTTCTGACGACCGTTCCGTGCTAACTGGACATATGTACAGCGCACTTTTGGAGTAAATGTCGGTTGGTGTGGGGCGGGCCGTCACACTTGGTATCAGAGCTCTAGGTTGCGTAATTAACCTAGGGAAAGACACTAGGGAGAGATAGTACGTATATGAGAGCGCGTATTTGTGATTATTTTGGTTTTCAAATACTCTATATATACATACTATTAGTAGTATAAGAATGAAGTCGTACTGCACTGGCACCACTATGGAGATGGTTAATCGTTTTCTCTTTACAGATTGAACGATGAGCCGAGACACGAGGGGTGCTGGTAGAGGGACCAATAATGGAAATGCTCCTGACATGAGGACGATGTTCACTAACTTCATGAGGGAGATGCTTAGGGATGTCCAGGGAGCAGTTCCCAATCCCGAAAATGGTGGTGGTGCAGTAGTGCAGGCACCTAGGGCCGATTTTGCTAAGTTATGCAAGGATTACACTAACCTTGGTGGAAAGCCGTTCCACGGAACGGAGTCGTCCACGGATGTTCAGGATTGGTTGGATAGCTATGATCGTATCTTCGACGACTTGGGTATCGAGGATGCGATGAAGAGAAGGCTAGCGTCTCGTCAGTTGCAAGGGCGAGCGATGAATTGGTGGAATGCCATTAAGACAGCCACTCCAGAGAATCAAGTTACTTGGAATCAGTTTAAGACTCGCTTTTGTGATAAGTTTATTCCAGCTGCTCATAAATCAGAATTGTTCAGGAAGTTCTTGGAGCTTAAGCAGAATGGTAGGGCAGTCTCGGAGTACATCGCAGAATTCGATACTTTATCGAAATATGGATGGTCCCTTATCGATACAGTCGAAAAGAAGAACGAGAAGTTCATAACTGGCTTGGATGGGTACTTGGGGGAAAAACTTATAAACCATATTGATGAGACGTTCGAGTCTATTGTAGGAAAGGCATTAAGGTTAGAGAGCCTTTTCCCTAAGTCGAAGACTGAGGTTGCTACGGCATCTACAGAGGAGCCAAAGCCGCAAGCAGGCGGTGAAGGCTAGAAGAATTCTCGGAACAAGAGGAAGCAGAACCCGACCAAGAATGGTCAAAATAAGAAAAATAAGAAAGATGGCGAATGCTTTAGTTGTGGCAAGAAGGGCCACTCTGCCGGAGATTGTCGAGAAAAGCCTGGGGAAAGGAAGTGCTTTAACTGCGGCCAGGCGGGACATCACAAGGATGATTTCCCACAACCTCCTAGGGAGAAACAGATTGTGAAAGTGTATGCTATCAACGTTGTTCCTTCTTCGTCGAATGCTCCAAGTGTGGCGCAGACGGGAAAGGGTGTCGTTATAAAAGGTATGCTTTCTATTTAAGATGTTTCTGTTCGGGTATTGTTTGACAAACCCGAGATAGTCGATAGACCTCTAATTGTGACGATCCCGATAGGTGGTTCGACTGATCCTAGTATGATTTGTTGTAATGTGGTCTTATCGAGTCATGGATGTATGTTTGTTGTGATTGCTTTGTTTAGGCTTTACTGGGTTTAGCATTATTTTGGGGAGTCGATCTACTCCAAAGGAATAGGGTGGTATTAGGTACCTACCTAGTGATGGCGATAGTAACTAGAGTTAAGGAAGCTAAGAGGTTATCGTAGTAATAAGTTCTAGTTGTCTCTGGGAGGCAAATGAGTACTCCAGTGCTAGATTTTTTTGCTAGTATCACCTCACGTGGGTTGTCTGAACTTGGAGGAGATGTTCCTTGGGTGCTTGTCTGATATTGGTTTAGGCCTTTGGGGCTTGTGCTTGGGGAATGTCGATTTCGACTAGGATGGCTTGCGTGAGGGGTAGATAGTTGTTGTGATTTTTCATTGGATGATATCTTGGTTTACTCGAGGAGTGATGGGCAGACAGAACATGATAAGACTGTTCAATGGTATAGACTGCCCAGAGTTAGACTTGATAGGGTTATGAGATGACTCGAGTGGGACTCAAGAGAGATGCAAAGTAATGGATTGTTTAGAACCCTATGTTGATGTTCTCTTTGGATAGTAGGACTTTGAAGAATAGGATGTGTTCGTTGATCATGGAGGATACAACGAAGATTAGGGTGATTCAAGTTGGACTTGAACTCGTAAAAGAAAATGGGTGTTCGTTGATCTTGGAGATGCAACGAATAGGGAGACGACTCACGTTAGACTAGAGTTTGTCGGTAATGGATACTTAAGACTGGGTCTGGCTCGAGTTGGACTCGAGAAGGCTGCAAGGAATTGGATTCGGCTTGAGTTGGACTCGAGAGGGCAGCAAGAAAATGGATAGACTTGGGTTGGACTCAAGTATTTTAGGCAGACTAAAAGCAGGGGTATCTAGGGACGCCCGTTACCTTGGATCCGTTGGACGTGATCTAGTTATCCTTGGAGGATAAACTTACGTTGGACGTATGGTAGTCCGTAGGGAGGCGGGGCTTCCATTGGCCTGGGATTGGTTGGACCAGTCAAGTAGGCATCGGTGTATGTATGGAGGCTAGGCTTCCATTAGTTATTGATGTTGGTTGGACCAGACATACTAGAATCGACATATTGGGATTGGTTAGACCAGTCATGTAGGTGTCGATGTGTTTATGAATTTAGAAGGTGATAGGTAGGACATGTTCGATGGATGTTATAGTTTCTATGTTGTTCCTATTTTTCTTCCCTTGAGTAGACAATCACCTGTATGGTTCCAGCGATGGGGAACAAAGTGATTGTAGTAGGACTATGAGCCAGTGCAGTAGAGTCATCATGACTCGAGGGGCAAAGTGGACATAGTAAAGGATTAGTAAGGCTATGAGCCAGTGCAGTGGAGTTGTTATGACTTCATGGGGCAGAGTGGACATAGCAAAGGACTAGTCGCTATGGATCAGTGCAGTGGAGTCGCCATGACTCCATGGGGCAGAGTGATCATAGTAAAGGATTTGGGTGCGGTAATAGTTGCAATGAGTAGGAGACATGCCAGTTTATGGGTTTTGTTTCTAGGATGGAAGCAACTAGAGTATATCACAGGATATGATTTCAGGCCCAAGAGTGAATTGGATTCAGAAACACTAGTAAGCTTGACGATTAGATCGATTTTGATTGAGTGGATTGGTTCCAGTTAGAAGGACGATCCTAATCTATTGGAAACCATCTCTAGGGTAGAGATGGGTATTGATGGAAAGAGAATGATCAAGTAAGGATTTGATCGAGAAGGGTGGCTTCGAAAGAATAAGGGACTAGTTGTACCCAACGTAGATGGACTGAGAGGTGAAGTGCTTAGAGCATATCATCACCTGAATTTGACTATACATCCCAGTGGTAACAAGATGTATTGAGAACGGAGCAGATCTACTACTGGGAAAGGATAAAGAAAGACGTTGGGAAGTTTATGTCCAAATGCATAAATTGCCAGTTAGTAAAAGCTGAGCAAAAGAAGCCTAGTGGTTTGTTACAACCATTAGAAATTCCTAAATGGAAATGAGAACAAGTCTCAAATGGATTATATTGATAGTTTACCAAGGAGTAGGTCAGGTCATGATGGTATTTGAGTGAATTGTATATTAGAGAATGAAGGCTACCCAAGATAGGCAGAAGACTTATCTTGATAAGAGACGAAGAGATTTGGAATTCTTCGTTAACAACTTGGTGTTCGTCAAGATCTCTCTATTGAGAATGTGATTCAGATTGGTTGGAGAGGTAAGTTAGCACCAAGATTTGTTGGCCCATTCCCAGTCCTCGAGCAAGTTGGGAATTTGGCGTATGAAGTTGAGCTACCTGACAAGATGGCAGGAGTTCACAACGTATTTCATGTTTCCCAGTTAAGGAAGTTTGTGCAAGACCCTAATGTGGCTATTTCACCAGATCAGTTGGACGATATCGAGGTTGAACCCGAGGCGGTTGAGAACCGCAAGCCTATGCGTATTGTTGGGAATGATACGAAGCAGCTTCAAAGGAAGGCGGTGAAACTAGTCAAAGTCCAGTGGGGTGAGAATGAAAAAGACTGTACTTGGGAAACAAAGGAGGATATAAGGAAGAAGAATCCAGAAGTCTTTGCCTGGTAAGGTTTTGATAATGATAGTTTCGTCCCTTGTTAGTAAACCGCATGCTAGGATAGACTTGTTTTGCATGTTGATTGTTGTTTTATCGTTGATAGGCATGCGGGACCCTTTGTGTGTTTTGGTTAGGGAATTTCGGGGGCGAAATTTCTTAAGGGGGGGAGAATGTAACAACCCGCATTCTACGCATCGAAGGATCGTAGAGTATTTATTTCTTTCTCATACGAAGTCGTATGGTCATGTAGAGTTGGGGGACGACTATTGGGGTTATTTCTCATGTTCATGATTTTTGTCAATTTTTAAATGACCATTTTACCCCTAGCTGATCTTGTTTCGTCCATAACTTTTGATTGGAAAGAAGTTTTGACCTGAAACCACTTCCATTGGCTTCAAATGATGGTTTAACTTTCCATAGAGTGGTCACATGCGAAAAACGGACTTACCGTTTGGGAGATATGGCTGAAATAATGTTTGGAAGGTGAAAAACTGCTTAACCGGACCAAATAAGGTGATTAGTAATTGGGCCCATAACCCATTTCGGGATTAGGGTTATGGGGAGGCTGAAATGAGTTAGGGTTTCATTTCATTTCAGTTTACTAGCCTCCACTTACCTCTAAGAAACCCTAAAAATGGCCTCCAACCTCTAAATCACCTCCAAATCACTTTCTACTTGAAGATTGGGCTTAGCAACATCAAATCAAGGCGGATCAACACCAAATCAAGATTAGAGCTGCTGTTTTGCATTGGGATCTTCACCAAATCAGAGATTTATTTCAGATCTAAGTTTTGTTGTGGCTAAGGTGAGTGATTTGCATTGGTTTTCACTAATTACGGCTAATTATGGTAATTAGCGAAGATTAGCGAAATTATGGATCAGAAAAGTCTAGAAAAATTCCTAAAATTCTAAAACATCATTTTATGCCTCTGATATGAATTTGGGTTAATTTGGTTAAGTTTTGCTAATCATATCATTAGTTTCACCTAAACATGCTTAAGGGAAAATATGGGGTTTTGGCTATGTTTGATCCGTTTTAACATACCATATTATTGGTTTGCTATTTGTGGTTGATTATACATGTTGCTATGACTGTATGGTATGTTTTGTGATTGATTAGAATAGTTGGAATGGCCGAAAACGTCGTCGAATGGCGTAAACAACTCGTTGGACAAAGTGCAGGAACTGCAGACAGGGACCGGATCGGATCCCCTTTATCCGAACCGAACCACTCTCCACGATCCGACCCGATCCGCTTGTGGTGATGGAGACCGACCCAATCCGCCTGGAAGCTCGTGAACAGGTGGCCAAGGAGGTGCAACTCGCGAACCGAACCGCCCATGGAGTATTCTTCTCCGACCCGAACCCGATGGCATCCTCCGATCCGACCCGAAGGAACTTGTCACGAACCGAGATGTTAAGCACGACCTGGGTTGTATCCGAACCGATCCGGAGCTTGGCTACGATCCGAACCACCATGAGTTGGAGCATGGAGCACGACCCGACCCGATCCGGTGCATCATGGAGGGACTTGAGGAACTCGATCCGATCCGAGGTGATGAAGCAATCCGAACCGAACCAAGGAAGAAGGAGAAGACTGATCCGGTGATGACCAATAACCCGAGATGCAAAGGTAGTCCAAATGGGAAGTTAGAGCTCCGGATCCAGTTGGGAACCAATGAGTTCACTTCATGGTTGGGCTTTGCTGCGGGTCGTGTGCAAAGGGGTTGTCGGTATTCATAACTTTGGTTCACCACTGAGAGATGGATAGTGGGCTTGTAGTGATAGTTACACGGGATTGGATTTCGTCATGGCCCAAAGTATTAAGTGACCAAAGTAGTGGATATCGTATGCTTTACGCACTAGTGAGGAATGTGAGGATGATTGCTATGCTTGATTGTTTGACACCACTATGACATGCACACCCCCACCCCCGTATCTCTTACACAGTATGTTAGTGGCACCTTAGAGTATTGTACGGTATGTAGTGCTAACTCTTTGGTTGCAGGTCCAGGTTCAGGTATGATTGGATTATACCAGTTATTGTTCTGTTTTGTTGCTTATCGCTCATACCAGACTTTTTGTCTGACTCAGAGTTTTATGTCTCTTCTTATTACTCTGGGTGCTCACACGAGCAGACTAGAGACAGGTTAGCCGGTGGTGCGCGAGTAGCTGATTCGGAGGCGAGCAGGAGGCTTCCACATATGATATATCGATATTCTCCCTGTGTCGCTGGTGGTCGCTACTTGGGCATTAGTAGTGTACCTCCTTTATCTTGCTTTTTCTTTTTGAGACAGTTTGAAAAGTTGTAATAATGTTGGCTTTGGATCATAAGCTGTACTTGGATTTTCCGCTGCTATGTTAGTTTATTTTTAGCTTATGCACTGTCTCACCTGTTTTATGTCAAGTATGTTGTTATTATATTTTATCCTATGCGCTGTGAGACATTCTACAGGTTCCTTGTTAGTTCATTTTCTTCTTTCTCTTTCTTCTGACGACCGTTCCATGCTAACTGGACATGTGTACAGCGCACTTTTGGATTAAATGTCGGTTGGTGCGGGGCGGGCCGTCACATTCTAGATGCACAGTGTATACTGTTGATGCCCAGTGCCTGCTTTTCCACTCCGGAGCACGTGCACGCCTATACTCCGTCGGAACTACACTGCTGCACCCCCTGCCGCTATTTTGACCGCTTATAATCAGCCCAGTAATCGTGCCCCATCCTACCTAGTTTCAGGGTACCGTGATACATCTATGTGGGTTACTGCTGAAATAGGTCCCCGTTACTAGGGTTTTCTAGGATCTATTCGTATACCCCCCAAACTGGCTAAGTGTTATCCATCCGTTCAAGTTAACTTAACCCATACACACGTCATGTCATGTTGGTTAAGTGTTTCTTATTAACTTAACCCTTCTCATTCATCATGTTGTAATTGGTTAAGTGTTTTCTATTAACTTAACCTTGTTCATTCATCATATTATATTGGTTTGGTGTCTCCCATTAACTTAACCCCACTCGTTCATTGGTTAAGTGTTAACTTAACCCTACCACTGGTCATGTTACATTTGTTAAGTGTTGCCCTCTTGTGTTACTTAACGCTACCACGTGTCATGTTACATTGGTTAAGTGTTGCCCTCTTGAGTTACTTAACCCTATCACACATCATGTTATATTGGTTAAGTGTTGCTTTGATTAACTTAACCCTACCATTCTTTGCCTGTCTGTTTCTTAGCATTATCGGGCGGTTCCGGGCAACCTTACACCGCAACTCAATCTAACCTCGGGGTTTTGGGATTAAATGCGCTAACCTCTCACATTAGATCTAAATTGTTGCACTCGCTAGATGTGCCGGGCGGTTCCGGATAGTCTTACACCGCAACTCAATCTAACCTCGGGTTAGGCATGTTCATCTTTAGCCAATTTACATATTTGTCATATGTGTCCAAATTTATGTGTCAAAATTTCCACAAGTCTAGCCAATACAAGTTTATGCCACATTCCCATGTTATGCCCAAAATTTTCTCAATTAAATTATACCCAATTTTCCCCGCATTATAATCGCACGTACAACGAGATTCAATCTAAGTTCTGAATGAACTTAGTATTCACAAAAGCAAGTAAAAGGGTAAAAATAGAGAAGGGGCATATGAATTGACATAAGGAAAAATAGGCATGTAAAGATGTACCCAATTCAAGAATCATGTTTCAATGTTGTACATTAATAATATGTGTAGACAAGCTAAGCAATTTACACCATAGGTATAAAGATTGGATAGAATTGGACTTAAGAGAATCACTAATTTTTATGTACAACATGATAAGTCCCATTATTTTAATTGCGATAGTCTCATAAGTATAGAATGTATAACATGATAGGTTCCATCATATCAATCACAACAGTCTCGTAGGCATGATAGGTTCTATTATGTCAATCCAACAGCCTCATAGGCATGATTGGTTTTATTATGTCAGTCACAACATTTTTATAGGCATGATAGGTTCTATTATTTTAGTCTGATAGTCTCATAGGCATGATAGGTTTTATTATGTCAGTCACAACAGTCTCATAGGCATGATTGGTGTCATTACATCAATCCCAATAGTCTCATAGGCATAAGCAATTCAGATTTGACAAAAGGATAGGAATGAATCAGAATTAGGCATTGTTCTAGATCCGATTATTACAGTCATGTTTTCTTTTAGATGTTTAAATCTAAATAATAACTGAACTTATAGAAAAAGGACGGGTTTTTCTGCCCAACTTCGTTCGTCCATATCTCCTTCATACCGCATCCGTTTT
This sequence comes from Allium sativum, assembly GCA_030737875.1. Taxonomy (NCBI): domain Eukaryota; kingdom Viridiplantae; phylum Streptophyta; class Magnoliopsida; order Asparagales; family Amaryllidaceae; genus Allium; species Allium sativum. Next base: position 776,981,601 of record CM060909.1, read on the forward strand.
ACGCAAACTCGGACTCTACTCAAGCAGAATTCCGAGACGAACGTAATGGCATAACCCGTTTCACCCAATTCTTCTTTTAAAGATTAATTATTCTTTAATTATCACTTATGTCCCATTTTAAAATTATGGGGTGTTACATATGATGGAAGAAATAGGCATAGCAACAGAATAAGCATATAGTGACAGAATTGAGCATAATGACAAGATAGACATATAGGAACAGATCTGATGAACATGTGATAATAGAATTGATTAGGCATAGTGGCATGATTAAGCAACTAGCATAATAGGGATGTCACAAATCGACATATGAGATCTAAACAGCAAGTTAGATATACAAGAAATGACAGATCTGTTATGATTTAGATTACTCAATAGGTATAGGCTTAGATCCAAACTTATAGGCATGTCAAGATTACATTTTAATTATTTCTATCTAAAAATAACATAGACTCACTAAAGAACCTGAGACTTGATTGTAGCTATTGAAGAACAGATCTCTGAACTTGAATGTTTTTTGAAGAATAGACTATTTAATCTAGGAAGAGGCAGCATCTAGTTCTCCACTATTTTAAAATAAGTAAAACAATGAGAATGAAGTCTTATTTATAGCCTAGGGTTCATGAATCTGGTCAGAAAACAAGTCCACATACGCAGGAATTTATCCGGCTCGGATCTGGGGGTGTCGACCTAGGTCGACACCATAAGGGGGTGTCGACATCGGTGTCGACACCCCTTATGGTGTCGACCCATGGGTTGACACCCCTAGGCCAGGGGTCGACCCCCAACGGGCCTGATTCACGCGTTGTCCCGCCTTCAATTTTTGAATTTTTGAAATGTTTATTTTATATATATAATTAGCTTATGTATGTGCAATCTTCAAACCTTAATAACTTCTTCATGCGATGCCCGTTTTATGCAAACTCGGAGTCTATCTCAAGCAGAATTCCAAGACGAACGAAATGGCGCAATTCGATTTACTTAATTCTCAATATTTAATTAGGTATTCTTTAGTTTATCATTTTAATGTTTTATAAAATTACGGGATTTTACATATTTTCTTATGTCTTGTTTCAAAATATACATATTGAAAGTATATAAATTAATAAATTTAGATAGACATGTTAATATATATACAAAGTTATTTTTTTAGACTGTCATAAAATATAAATTTATTTATCTTTTATATATTTTAAACATGCATAGTTTAACTTATATATTATTCATTTGATTTCGTACCAATTTTGGGTTACATAATCACAAATACTATTTGTAACTTAATACTTATTTTGATTTCTTATTAAGATTTATAGAAGCTTGAATATTTAACCTAATATTTTAGTATAAAAATAATAATATATATGATTTTATATTTAGTTTAAATATAAGAAGTTATAGTTTTATAGTTTAATTTATATCCAGATTTCATAATTTTGTTATGACTATAGAATTCTTTTTAAAGTTTTAACATATAAATAGTTCCTTAGAAAATTAATACATTTTGATTTCTAAAAAAGTAAAACTGATTTATATTAAAAGATTGATTTATATTTCATAATAAATTAGATTATAAGTCCTTTCTAAAATTAGTTTATATATATATATATACAATTATGAATATATGTTTATATAAAAACTGTATACTTTATATGATACAATTCTATATTCTCTTTAAAAAGGGATCTTCAATTTTTACTATATTAAAGAAGCACCCTACTAAGATTATTTAACTCCACATTTCTCATAGAATTATTCTAAATTTTTTATTATCTATTATGAATACCAAAAAACTTTCATCTTTACTATCCTTTAAATCTCTTTCATAAGTATCATTAGCCTAAGTCTAGAAATTAGTATATATTACCCTTGTTTAATTCAAATACTGTATGACATATATGTATATAAATAATAGTGTAATGACCCAGAAAAAATGCAATCTTGGTTATCCGATATACGACACATATCGAACATCCAGGGATCGAAAATAACCGAATAGTTAATGAAAGAAATTAGAGGGTGAGGAAATATAAGATAGAAACTTAGAATAGAAGAAGAAGAAGAAGAAGAACACAACATCAGAGTAACATGAACCTCACTGAGGAACGAATAACATATAATAGATAACATATCCTTGAAATAAAATCAGTATATGTATACAATAACATTGCAGAGTACAACACTTACAACAACAGCGGAAATAAATTATAGCTATATGATCCTGAAGCCTCCTGCTCCAGCTCTTCAAGTATCTGTAAATCCCGACTACTTGACTGCCCATACAAAATTGGGCACCTAAGAGTTTAGGGAAAACAAAACAAAATAAATGTCGGGTTAGTCAGGGGACTGGTGTGAGTAAAATAGTTTAAAACAGTTCAAGCAGGTAAATGATATCTCATAAGACCACGCCGTATAACGGAATGGGTTTTTCCCTTATGAGAATCCAAAATATCTTTATATCAAAAACCTTTTGATATTATAATAATGTCTATCAACACAATATAATAATCATCTAGCAGAACTGCTTTCATCTCACGTTCTACATATATAGTATACAATCAAAACTGCAAGCACGTATTGGGTAATGAGTTTCCAACTATGACAAGGTATGGAACCACCTTTCGCTAGTGTACCTCTAGAGAGGAATACACTGGGTTCAACAAAAACATCTTGCAACCCGGCCACACATGACCGACCACTCATTTCACTTGAGTGTATCGAATGTATATCACCAACGGTTGGGATCAGCAACCGTTTCCCGAATGGGACAACATCAACAATAGATTTTTTAGAAGTAAATGAAACTCTAGATCAGGTGATTATACACCATACTTCGGAGCGACCGACTTAGCCATGCTGCCTGCCCGATTTCTGTCATTTACCGGTTGATAAGGCTTGAGGTTACGCTTTATCATCACATCAGATTCACTTCGAATGCCACATTGTCAGATCCATCAAAAATCACTAATTTGACGTCTACAACCATACATTACGTGTCAGCTAAAAGAAGTTTCCTTCTCCGCTTCCACTCTTGGTACGGTTGAAGAAATCAATGTACGTGACCTTTCTGGAAATACTCTGTCAGACATTCACCCATACAAGTCATCCAGGAACAGGATGAACCGAAGGCACTATTCAGTACATCCATCTTAGGCACTGTTATCTAAGACGTATACAATAGCCCTTGCACTTTACTCCATCTTCAATTTTCTTTGGCATATATGATTTGCAACGCTTATGCCAATACAGAGTGGTTCTTTGGATAATAATCCAACTGGTCTCTCCATATTAACAACGTTAAAATGGTCAAAAATTTGATAGTCTGTGATTTAACTATCAAAGAAAAACACGTGTGCAAACAACGATATTATTTCCAAATGGAAATTCTATCAATCAACCATCAATCATATATATATATATATATCAATATATATATATATATTTCCTTATTTTCTATGTTTAGAAAATATATGTTATTAACACTGGAAAACATTTCCATTGTTTATTTATATATCACTATCATTTCACAACTATCAGTCCCTGACTGTAAACTAGTAGGAGAACAATTCTCTAAGTATAAACCCCGAAGGCCGAAACCAACATCAGATCGATACCCAGAAAACTATTCAACTTAACTAATCCCTAGTCAGTTTCTAATCTTGTTTAACTCTATTTTATTTTAACTATGTTCGATTAACTTCTTTTGAATAACTATGTTCAATTGACCCCTTTTGAATAACTATGTTCAACTGATTCCTTTTGAATAACTATATTCAATTGTCTCCTATTTGATGACTCTATTTGATAACTCTAATCGACTAACTCTTTTCTATCTCGTTAATTTCCTTTTATAATCCTATTTATTTTCCCAATAAATATTCCTTTATTCTATTTATTTATCAACTAAATATTTCTTAATTCTATTTATTTACTTTCTACGTAAATATCTTTCTTTATACTTCTATTTACTTCTTAAATAAATATCGTTTTACACTTCTATTTACTTGCTAAGTAAATAATCGTTTTATAAAATTCTTTGATTTTATAATTATTCCCTTTCTAAATATCTCCTATTTATAAATATTCCAGTTTATAAATATCTTATTTTCAATATCACTTTGAAAATTCCCTTATCAACATTCCGGTATGTTATGGTATTCAACATATCAAATCACGATGATCAATATCGTCCAAACACATATAATTGACAATAGGTTATATATCACATCATATATCACAATATTTGAAAAACAGTAAAATAAATGTTGAGGAATCCAGTCGGATTCCTCCAACCTGTTTCCCTGCATCCACAGATGTTACACAATAAAATCAACATCACTTTCAATTCCATATGATATATTCTGTTAAACAGAATCAATATAGAAATTCAACTAACTGACTAGCAGTTCAATCAAACAGTCAACAAACAGTCAATCAGCCAATATTAAACAGTTCTAAAAATACAACATGAAATTATAAACTGTTCAGAGTTAGTGAGATTTACTCACTTTGGCAGTTCATCGTTAAAGAACGATAAACTGTTTGTTTGATTTGAATCAAACAATTTATTTTGCAATAAATTCAAACAAGCTCCACTCCACTTCCAGTCAGTTCCATAGTGTAGCCACCGTCCATACGATCCCAACGGATCTGACCGTTCGAAATTCTGACTTCGTATGATAAAGATATGATATAAACAAGTTTGTACAACTTTAAAATTAAAACTAACTTCATTTTTAATTAAATAATTGGGCCTCACCCAATTAATTCTCACCGGACCAAATACTCATTTGAATGCCCGATGTCATGCCTTCTTCCTCCACCAGTTCGCAGCGTGTTGCTCCAACCTGAACCCACCATTTCCGACTCCTTCTACCTTCCATTTCTTCATCGATCCCAAAACTAAAACCATCATTTAACTTCACTTAAAGAACTTGGACCTTACACTTCATTTCAGCCCAACCCCCCCCCCCATACATTTCTTCCCCGAATCCTCGTGTATGCTCCAGTATAAGCCACGCACTCCAAATCTTTCGATCCCCTTTCCAAACTCATTCCTTCACCGATTCAAAATACAAACATACCAATCTACTCACCATCGTACCAGCTTCCTCACCGTACCCCCACTATTCAACTCGATCTTTCTTCTCAACTCGCGCCTCCAGGAATTTCCGAGCTCCTACAGGAACCGCACGACAAATATTATCACCGAAATTCACCACAATCTGCTACTAGATGCTGTTCGACCCTCTAAATCCGAAACCAAGCTCAAAATCATGAATTAAGGCTTATATAATTTGCGATCTTCAACCCTAGAACGTTGTACAGAATTCCAGCGTGAAAAGAAGGACACCGAACCCAACCTAAAACACACCAACCCGAAGATCTCCCCGTCGTGAATCCATAAATATATGTTTGGTTATTTTTGGGATTTGATTTCATTTTTTTTATTTTATTTTTGCTCAAACCTTGGCTGTAAGAAAAGAAGAGTGACAGCACAATATTTTTGGCCATAGGAAAGTTGGAATTAGGTTTAGACTGAAGGTAGGGTATTTATAGTTGGATTATAATAATTTTGTATTTATTTATTATCATACGCTCTTGCATTTATCCTTTTAAAAATTCCTACGGTCACGTATTATACACAAAAATCATGAAAATTGACATGCACCTTCAGTTCGAAATTACGGTCCCAACGTAAATGGTTTCGTCGAATTTCGACTCCGTTTGCTCACACAGCGTATTTTTAACCGTCGGAGTACTAACTATTTTTCACTTTAAAAATCCGTACGGCCACATACTGACTTCAAAAATCACAGAACATGGAATCTAGCAATAATTTAACATGGCGGATCCAACAAAATTAGTTTCATCGAATTCTGAGGTCGTTTGCAAAACTGGCTATTTTTAAAGCTCTGAATGACCCATTTAAATATATAAATATATTTAAATATAATTAAATTTAATATTTAAAAATAAATATTATCGTATATATTCATAACAGAATATCATACAGCTTTAGAATATTCCTCTATGAATTTCTAACTTGATATTTCAAATCATGATTTAATCGATATTCGATTTATATTGAAAATCCTTTTTTAAAATATAAATAATTCCTTTATAAATTATAAAGGAATTCCACAGCGACTTTTCTAAAATTTGATTTGGACGTAAATCAAAATCTACACAATGAAATCCTGATTTTTCTCTTTCACTAGAAAGATATACTTCAGCAGCTCCTAAAGTCTCTTGTTTCATAGAAATTCGATTTAAAACGAATCCTGTATATTCAGTTGAAGTTCGAATCGCCAATTTACGAACTGCGGCGCCATTTCGAGCTCGATTTTAATTATATTATAACTCTACGTTCAAACTGTCGTTTATATACTATATTCGTTATTCAAATTCAATTCCAAGCTGAATTAAATATCACAGATGATCCGGTTCGCACCATATCGTCATTTCAGCCAATTCTGATTATTTCAGAATTAAATATATTATTTAATTATTATTTTAATTAAATATTTAATTAAACCACCATTTAATTCACTATATCACTATTTATATAATTAAATAAATTAATTATAATACCTCTGCAAATGCGGGTCATTACAATCTTCCCCACTTAAAATAATTTCGTCCTCGAAATTGCAAAGGTAGAGAACGACCCTATCGACTGGTTAGAACAGATTTGTTCACTTCTTAACTTCAGTTTCAACTGAACCAATTTAATTTCAATTAAAAATTTATTTAATTCTTATCAACGAAAATTTCCAAAAATCCTGAAAATTTTCTAATGCCTTATCTCTTCGAAAAATTTCGCCAGCACCTCCTTTGTACTGGTCAATCGGTCAAACTCCCACTCGCCTCTCTGGGCCTTCTCCAACTCAAAAGAAAATCAAACAGCCAAGCGGCTTGCCAATTCGGCTCATAAATCTTGTATCCAATAGAAATATAAACTTGTACCTTTTGTCAGCATATCATTTTATCCTTTCCACCTGTTATCAATTCAACGGATACAAGGGTCATCCCAATCAAATTCCAATCTGCTTTTATCCACAACACAACCATTCGCTTATATCCGAGCCAAATATCATTTCAGCTCTAGTTTCTTCTCGATTCCCAACTCTTAACTTGATTATCACATTACACTTCAAATTTGAATCTCACAATCCAATTTGTCTTGATATCATTCTAATTCAATCTCAGTTACCACTTTACTGGCTTTACTTTAATTCAAATTTTCTTTCACAAATTTCTGTTAAATTTGTTGTTAATTCAAACAGTCTTTCCCTGGGAGTTTTTGAACAGTTTACTCTTTTCAAAAATCAAATTTTCCTTTTTGAAATTCAACACAACTTGTCTTTCCCAAAATAAATTCAAAACAGTATCTCTGGTAGTAATTCGTCACTTACAACTCGAAAATGAATACTGATGATGCAGCTGTCATCATTAGAATCTATTTTCTAGTGATCGAAGTGAGTTCAATACTATAAAACCATTTCTAAACATTTCCAATTTGAAATTCATTTCAAAATATAATTCACACTGCTTGTAAAATAATTTAAAATCTCCCATGATCTTAAATTTTCCTTATTTTTAATCCAAATCCATTTACAAACACTTATCCAATTTTACAGAATTTTAATTCAATTTCTGGTTTGAATTTCAGATTTAATTCATCTGATTTCACGTATTTCACTTATATGAATTCTGATTGGTTATTTACGTAACCATTTAATTTATAATCTTACTCGATTATAATAACAACCAATATATCCACTATATTATAATTTTGATATATATATATATATATATATCTTCTCTATATCAAGATATACCTTGGGTAAACTTATTTTAATTTACCCTTTTTCAAAACATACCATGACGGTTCATCGTATTCAAGTGTTTAGTAACTCCTATCGATACAATGGATCAAACAGATCGACCAGAAATTCATAAACAACTCAACCAAGCAATCTCCACAATATAAAACCACTTTATATCAATTTACAAATACTCACTCGTATATATACACTCAAACTCAATCTAGGGTATTACTACCCCCATCTCTACTGAGTCACGCCACAGAGCCAAGGTAATTCACTTAACCTTAAGCTCTGATACCAACTGTAATGACCCGGAAAAAATGAGATCTTGGTTATCCGATATACGACACATATCGAACATCCAGGGATCGAAAATAACCGAATAGTTAATGAAAGAAATTAGAGGGTGAGGAAAGATAAGATAGAAATTTAGATTAGAAGAAGAAGAAGAACACAACATCAGAGTAACACGAACCTCACAGCGGAACAAATAACATATAATAGATAACATATCCTTGAAATAAAATCAGTATATGTATACAATAACATTGCAGAGTACAACACTTACAACAACATCGGAAATAAACTATATCTATATGATCCTGAAGCCTCCTGCTCCAGCTCTTCAAGTATCTGTAAATCCTGACTACTTGACTGCCCGTACAAAATTGGGCACCCAAGAGTTTAGGGAAAACAAAACAAAATAAACCCCGGGTCAGTCATGGGACTGGTGTGAGTAAAACAATTTAAAACAGTTCAAGCAGGTAAATGATATCTCATAAGACCATGCCGTATAACGGAACAAGTTTTTCCCTTATGAGAATCCAAAATATCTTTATATCAAAAACCTTTTGATATTATAATAATGTCTATCAACACAATATAATAATCATCTAGCAGAAATGCTTTCATCTCACGTTCTACATATATAGTATACAATCAAAACCGCAAGCATGTATTGGGTAATGGGTTTCCAACTATGACAAGGTATGGAACCACCTTTCGCTAGTGTACATCTAGAGAGGAATACACTGGGTTCAACAAGAAAATCTTGCAACCCGACCACACATGACCGACCACTCATTTCGCTTGAGTGTATAGAATGTATATCACCAACGGTTAGGATCAGCAACCGTTTCCTGAATGGGACAGCATCAACAATAGATTTTTAGAAGTAAATGAAACTCTAGATCAGGTGATTATACACCCTACTTCGGAGCGACCGACTTAGCCATGCTGCCTGCCCGATTTATGTCATTCACCGGTTGATGAAGCTTGAGGTTACGCTTCATCATCACATCAGATTCACTTCGAATTCCACATTGTCAGATCCATCAAAAATCACTAATTTGACATCTACAACCATACATTACGTGTCAGCTAAAAGAAGTTTCCTTCTCCGCTTCCACTCTTGGTACGGTTGAATAAATCAATGTACGTGACCTTTCTGGAAATACTCTGTCAGACATTCATCCATACAATTCATCCAGGAATAGGATGAACCGAAGGCACTATTCAGTACATCCACCTTAGGCACTGTTATCTAAGACTTATATAATAGCCCTTGCACTTTACTCCATCTTCAATTTTCTTTGGCATATATGATTCGCAAGGCTTATGCCAATATAGAGTGGTTCTTTGGATAATAATCCAACCGGTCTCTCCATATTAACAACGTTTAAATGGTCAAAACTTTGATAGTATGTGATTTAACTATCAAAGAAAAACACGTGTGCAAACAACGATATTATTTCCAAATGGAAATTCTATCAATCAATCATCAATCATATATATATATATATATATTTATATATATATATATATTTCCTTATTTTCTATGTTTAGAAAATATATGTTATTAACACTGGAAAACATTTCCATTGTTTATTTATATATCACTATCATTTCACAACTATCAGTCCCTGACTGTAAACTAGTAGGAGAACAATTCTCTAAGTATAAACCCCGAAGGACGAAACCAACATCAGATCGATACTCAGAAAACTATTCAACTTAACAAATCCCTAGTCAGTTTCTAATCTTGTTTAACTCTATTTTCTTTTAACTGTGTTCGATTAACTTCTTTTGAATAACTATGTTCAATTGACTCCTTTTGAATAACTATGTTCAATTAACTCCTTTCGAATAACTATATTTAATTGACTCCTATTTGATGACTCTATTTGAAAACTCTAATCGACTAACTCTTTTCTATCTCGTTAATTTCCTTTTATAATCCTATTTATTTTCCCAATAAATATTCCTTTATTCTATTTATTTATCAACTAAATATTCCTTTATTCTATTTATTTACTTTCTACGAAAATATCTTTCTTTATACTTCTATTTACTTCTTAAATAAATATCGTTTTACACTTCTATTTACTTGCTATGTAAATAATTGTTTTATAAAATTCTTTGATTTTATAATTATTACCTTTCTAAATATCTCCTATTTATAAATATTCCAGTTTATAAATATTTTATTTTCAATATCACTTTGAAAATTCCCGTATCAACATTCCGGTATGTTATGGTATTCAACATATCAAATCACGATGATCAATATCGTCCAAACACATATAATTGACAACAGATTATATATCACATCATGTATCACAATATATGAAAAACAGTAAAATAAATGTTGAGGAATCCAGTCGGATTCCTCCAACCTGTTTCCCTGCATCCACAGATGTTACACAATAAAATCAACATCACTTTCAATTCCATATGATATATTCTGTTAAACAGAATCAATATAGAAATTCAACTAACTGACTAGCAGTTCAATCAAACAGTCAACACACAGTCAATCAGCCAATATTTAACAGTTCTAAAAATACAACATGAAATTATAAACTGTTCAGAGTTAGTGAGATTTACTCACTTTGGCAGTTCATCGTTAAAGAACGATAAACTGTTTGTTTGATTTGAATCAAACAATTTATTTCGCCATAAATTCAAACGAGCTCCACTCCACTTCCAGTCAGTTCCATGGTGTAGCCACCGTCCATACGATCCCAACGGATCCGACCGTTCGAAATTCTGACATCGTATGATAAAGATACGATATAAACAAGTTTGTACAACTATAAAATTAAAACTAACTTCATTTTTAATTAAATAATTAGGCCTTACCCAATTAATTCTCACCGGCCCAAATACTCATTTGAATGCCCGACGTCATGCCTTCTTCCTCCACCAGTTCGCAGCGTGTTGCTCCAAACTGAACCCACCATTTCCGACTCCTTCTACCTTCCATTTCTTCATCGATCCCAAAACTAAAACCATCATTTAACTTCACTTAAAGAACTTGGTCCTTACACTTCATTTCAGCCCAACCCCTGCTCCTTAAACCCCCCCCCCCCCTTATACATTTCTTCCCCGAATCATCGTGTATGCTCCAGTATAAGCCACGCACTCCAAATCCTTCGATCCCCTTTCCAAACTCATTCCTTCACAGATTCAAAATCCAAACATACCAATCTACTCACCATCGTACCAGCTTCCTCACCGTACCCCCACTATTCAACTCGATCTTCCTTCTCAACTCGCGCCTCCAGGAATTTCCGAGCTCCTACAGGAACCGCACGACAAATGTTATCACCGAAATTCACCACAATCTTCTATTAGATGTTGTTCGACCCTCTAAATCTGAAACCAAGCTTAGAATCGTGAATTAAGGCTTATATAATTTGCGATCTTCAACCCTAGAATGCTGTACAGAATTCCAGCGTGAAAAGAAGGACGCCGAACCCAACCTAAAACACACCAACCCGAAGATCTCCCCGTTGTGAATCCATAAATCTATGTTTGGTGATTTTTGGGATTTGATTTCATTTTGTTTTGATTTTATTTTTGCTCAAACCTTGGCTGTAAGAAAAGAAGAGTGACGGCGCAAAATTTTTGGCCAAAAGAAAGTTGGAAGTAGGTTTAGATTGAAGGTAGAGTATTTATAATAGGATTATAATAATTTTATATTTATTTATTATCATACGCTCTTGCATTTATCCTTCAAAAAATTCCTACGGCCACGTATTATACCCAAAAATCATGAAAATTGACATGCACCTTCAGTTCGACATTACGGTCCCAACGAAACTGGTTTCGTCGAATTTCGACTCTGTTTGCTCACACAGCGTATTTTTAACCATCGGAATACTTACTGTTTTTCACTCTAAATATCCGTACGCCCACATACTGACTTAAAAAATCACAGAACTTGGAATCTAGCAATAATTTAACATGGCGGATCCAACAAAATTAGTTTCGTCGAATTCTGAGGTCGTTTGCAAAACCGGCTATTTTTAAAGCTCTGAATGGCCCATTTAAATATATAAATATATTTAAATATAATTAAATTTAATATTTAAAAATAAATATTATCGTATATATTCACAACAGAATATCATATAGCTCTAGAATATTCCTCTATGAATTTCTAACTTGATATTTCAAATCCTGGTTTAATCGATATTCGATTTATATTGAAAATCCTTTTTTAAAATATAAATAATTCCTTTATAAATTATAAAGGAATTCCACATCAACTTTTCTAAAATTTGATTTGGACGTAAATCAAAATCTACACAATGAAATCCCGATTTTTCTCTTCCACTAGAAAGATATACTTCACCAGCTCCTAACGTCTCTTGTTTCACAGAAATCCGATTTAAAACGAATCCTGTACATTCAGTTGAAGTTCGAATCGCCAATTTATGAACTACAGCGCCATTTCGAGCTCGATTTTAATTATATTATAACTCTACGTTCAAACTATCGTTTATATACTATATTCGTTTTTCAAATTCAATTCCAAGCTGAATTAAATATCACAGATGATCCGGTTCACACCATATCGTCATTTCAGCCAATTCTGATTATTTCAGAATTAAATATATTATTTAATTATTATTTTAATTAAATATTCCCAGCTATTTAATTAAACCACCATTTAATTCACTATATCACTATTTATATAATTAAAAAAATTAATTATAATACCTCTGCAAATGCGGGTCATTACAAATAGTTAGATAGTACTTTGAATATATTTTACCTAAACAGATATAATCACCAAATCATTCTACATACTATCATTACACATCTTATTTCATATCATACATCATTATTATAAATTTCACTACATCACAAATTAAAATAATTCACATCACAAGTTGCATTTCCTTCGATATATTACTTCATATAGTTTTGCATATGACATACTGCATTATAACCAACACACTACATTACATGTTAACTTTAACCCCACACATAACAAATATACAATATGAAAGTTTTTATCTAATTAGAAATATATGATTATTAATCAAATACATGACATATTTACTTTATCTTGATTAACTTGATTGACTTGTTTGGCTTGATTAAATTGATTGGCTTGATTGAACTGATTGCTTTGATTGAATTGATTGGATTGATTGACTTATTTGGTATGTTTGATTTGTTTGACTTGAATAACTTGATTGACTTACTTGACATGGTTAAATTACATTAGTAGTTGATGGGTTTGTTAAAAAAATACATGCATTTGTAGTTGATAGGAGCTTTATAGGTTTTGTGACGACCCCAAAACCCCGTACGACGTTGGCAAGGGTAATCTTTGGAATATAACACATCAACAGATAACAACAGAACAGAAATAGATAAATACACCAGATAATGAACAATAGAATACACTGGATAAACATAATCATTAGAGTTACAAAGTAGACAGGATCATACTTAGTACAAATAAAGTTCAGCTTTACATAAAATGTCTACAGCGGAAAACAAAACATAATATGCACAATAAGAGCTGAACAACATAAAAAGAGATAAATGGTAGAATCCATCTTCAGCTCTAGCTATCCAGAAAGAGCCTGCTAAAACCTAAATACAAGGCTGCCCATGTAGAAAAAGGGGCACCCGAGTTTGCAAGTGAAACAAACTACGAGTCAGTCATGGGACTGGTATGAGAAATCTATTTAACATATTTTATAATATGGCTAATCACAGGACCACGCCACTTTCGCGGAACGGGTTTACTCCATTGGATTGCTAGTGCTTTAAAACAAGTAAATCTTTTAAAAATCGCAATGCTTTTTATAAAAAAATAAGCCATTATAAGACTCAGTTCCCATCACACAATGCAACGCAAACCAGAAGATAGAGTTTTACCTTATAATGGCCAAAATATGCTTAATACGAATAAAACAAAAGCATTTGATATTATTACTAGTGTTTATATATTTCAAAAACAATTTCAAATCATAAGTATCAAACATAGACGGCATTAATGCCTCGTACCACTATGTCGCCATATATAGGTATACAATCAAAACCGCACGGTGTTGTATTTGGAAATTGGATTTCCGTCATGAACCAAGGCAAAAGATAGTCCTTACCGACTTCGAGACAATCTAGCCCTCAGGATGAGTGACCCTGGGATCGTCAGGGTCGGTTCACCGATGTGGATTAAAATGCCTGAACACTGCGTTTCCCCGCCCTTTGGGGCATAAATGAGCCAAATGACTCCATCGGCTCCACATAGTCACCGATATATCCAAGGCGCCTTGCAACAGCAACAACCACATAGGTGAAAATAATATAAATGTCAGGGCTGGCAGGTCACTGACACCACCCTAGCTAGAAGGAAAACGCATGTCCTCCCTGAGGTCCTCTCCCGTTTCTAGCTCATACCGGGGTGTGAGGCTCGCGAATCAACGTTATACACAAAGCTATGCCACAAGGGCCATGCTTTGATCATCAACCACAAGACTTTGCTTTTCAACAGAAGCCTTGATCATCTGCCACTTAGGCATGCCACACAGGCAATTCACTCTATGCGACTGATTTCCATCGATATATAACCTCTGAGCTCGTACGTCTCAGAGAAGGGCGTTAAGCAAGAGAATAAATTCTCCGCCGCCAAACAAATATATATTTAATAGAGATCAATCAGCACAGAACAAAATCCAATGTCAGACAAACAGTCCCTTTACAAGTTCGTTCTTGGTCTAAACGAAACCGGAGGCACCATATACCTCACATATCCATCGATCTCCATGTACGTCTAGACGATCACTACTTATTATCTATATTTCGGGATTCCTCCCAATCAAGACATCAGTTATCATCCAACTGAGGTGAAGATCTCCGGTCTTCAACCACCGTCTTCATCATCGACTTCTTATCGCCGATCAATTATTTGAAATGAGATTTAACTCGGCCTTTTCAAATAATTCACGTATATTTAGAATTTAAATCAATTCATTTCAATTGTTAAATTACTCAACACCAATAATTCTGTTCTTAAGTGTAATTTTCACACCAAACACATTCAACCATCAAATATCTAATAAACTAGGTAAATTCGGTTTATTTTCCATTCCATATCGTTTATAATATTTTATAATGATTTATCGCTATTTTTATTCATTTAAAAATAGCCAATTCATTCAAATGACGCTTCAGGCCATAACGCGGCCGTGGCGCTGTTTTTCTTCAGATTTGATTTACACATATCTTAAAATCTAACCGTTGGATCTTCACAAATTTTATATAATTAGAAAGATCTTTTCAAAACGAATCCAACGGTTTCAGTTTTGGGAAAATCCGACGGTCGGATCTCCCGGTACATTCGTTTGAAGTTTCGATTTCAAAATACAAACTACAGCGTTGTTATTCGATTTATTTTAATTATATTTATAAATAAATATATATATAATCGATTCCGGCGCTATTTTCCTTCAGATTTGAATTAAACATTATAAACAATCCAACCGTTGGATCTTCACAAAGTGGGTGTCGTTGGAAAGATATTTCCAAAGCGAACCCAACGTTTTCGGTTTCGGGAAAATCCAATGGTCGGATCTCCCGCACTAATCGTTTGAAATCACGGTTTCAAAACACGAACTGCAGCTTCGTTATTCGATTTATTTTAATTATATATATACATATAATTCATTCTTCGATTTCAAAACTATATTCATTTCATAAATCTGATGAAAATGATATTTTTATCATCAAAAATATTTATTCGACACATGAATATTTTTAGCACTTCATATTCACAATAAAAATGTAGATTTTATTGTTCAATCTATATATTCAACACATGAATGTTTTTGACTTCACACATACGATAAAAATATGATTTTTATCGTTCTAGTCCTTTATTCATCACATGAATATTTTCTATAGTTTATATATATAATAAAAATGTTATTTTTATCTTTCAAAGAATTTACTCAACACATGAGCTTCATTCAACACATGAATTTCTATTCAACACATGAATTTCTATTTAACACATGAATATTTTCTATAGTTCATATATATAATAAAAATGTTATTCTTATTATAAAACAATTTATTTCAAAACACGATTATTTTATATAGTTTATACATAAGGTAAAAATGTTATTTTTGGTGTTAAAATGGTTTATTTAAAACACTAGTATTTTATATAATCTATATATACGATAAAAATGTTAATTTCATTTTTCAAAGAATTTATTCAATACACGAACTCCATTCAACACATGAATTTATTTCAACACATGAATTTCTATTCAACACATGAATTTTCTTCAACACATGAATTTCTATTCAACACATGAATTTTATTTCAACACAGGAATTTTATTTCAACACATGAATATTTCGGAAAATTTCTGCAGCATAACGGCAGGGTAGTTAAAACCGGGACCGTCCCTAGTACGGCTCCTCGCTCTACTTTAAAGCCTCGCAACTTTTGACAATGGGGATTTTGAATATCTAGTTCGTACGCAGACGAATTTTCCCATATACTAATCCTATTGGGATTTCAACCACAATCATTTATTTCAAATCAACCATTCATGATATTCACCAAATTTTCACATCAACCAATAATCCAAACAATATCATAACCAATATATATCGTCCATGGTCTGTGGACGAGGGGAGTGTATATATATATAGATAGATAGATATACGTATGTAACTATATTTTGATTTCATACCAATATTACTTCAATTCATTTCAACGCATATATCATTTTTATAACGCATATATAACTTATACATCGAACATACAACTTATACAACGCTTATACATGTGGTGTACAACGCTTATATAACTCATACTTCGACTATATAATTTATACATCATTGATTCTGTATCGTTTATAATTCAGAAATCTCACATTGGGTTCCACTCCACCAAAAATAGCAGAAGGCTCAGAAAAATATCCGGTCTCTTCTAGAATGTAGAAGACGTTCGCACGAGTCCACTCTCTCTTGTTTCACTGGATTTCGTCTTCGTAGCAAAAAGATACGATATTTAAACGAAAAACAAAATTAGTAACGCATAAAAGTGTTATTTTTATTTCAAAGAAAACAAAGCCGTTACCTTCCTTGAGCGTTCAAAACTAGGTCATCGTTTTTCGTGAAATCCGGCGCACTTGGTGATGATCGGAGGTGACTGCGTCAAAGGGGGAGGTGGGGCGCTTCTGCGCAGGGTGGTGCGGTGGCCTTCAGTGGCCTGTAGGCGGCGCGGCGGCGCTTCAAAGTTCATGCCTTCCCGGAGGTGATTCAGCCTCCACGCTCCACGATGAAATCTCCAACAGGTATGGATTTGAAGCTCTCTTCGAGGGCTATAAATAACTCCAAATGAGCAGGTGGTTTTGATTCATGGATTAGAAGAAAAAGAAGAGAGAAGATTAGAGCCTCAACCGCCGATCGTGATTTGGAATTACGGGGAGAGAGAAATTGTAATGGCAAATGATATTTTTTTATATATATTTTTAAAAATCCAAAAATATCCCTTGCCTCATACGAACTCCAATCCAAACCCAACGACTGTCGTCCTTAGCTAATTACCCCCATTTTGAACACAATGAGACATGTTTCGAAGGACCATTCGAATGTTTCAGTCAGTTTTACTTCAAATTAAAATATAAAACATTCAATATTCGATTTGAACGTACATTTCAATTTTCCGGGGCCACATACTGATCACAAAAATTCCAAAAAAAATAAATCTAGCTATGTTTTGACGATATGGTCCCAACAAAACTAGTTTCGTCGAATTCTGAGACCGTTTGAAAAATGGCCCTTTTTCTGGTCGATCCAATTTAATAGAAATCGACCAAACACATTTTCCTTTGCCACGCTCATATACTAACTTCAAAAATTATGAAATTTGAAACCTAGGAATGATTTCACATCCCGGATCCAACAAAAGTGGTTTCGTCGAATTCTGAGGTCGTTTGCAAAATGTCTATTTCAAGGGTTATATATCCTCTATAGCAACCTTTCTGAAAATTCATTTGTCCATAACTTTTGATTCCCGCTATGAAACTTCGATTTTTCAGATTCGCTAGAAAGATATTCACTAACAGATTTAAATATTTTTGGTTTCACTAAAATCCGTTTTATTCTGCACCCGGTACAATCAGACAAAGTTTGAATTCAATTTTTGAAGCTGCCACGCCCTTTCAGGCCTTGTTTATAATTAAAATTAATTATATTTATTTTCAAACATCGATCCAAACACACTTTTCGTCGTTATTATTTAAAACATTTATTTTATATATTTAAAATCCACTAAAATAGCCAATTTAAAATTTTCAAATTGGTTCAGATTTTCCGGGTTGTCACTGGTTTTTAGAAAAAATAGAAGTTACAAGAAATGTTTGGCTTTTGTTTTGTGACAACAAAACTTAAATTGCTTGACTGTTTGGATTAAATTGCTTGACTATTGACTTATCATTACTTGACTTATATTACTTTAAGTTGTATCATGGCTTTAAGGATATCTTAATAGAATTATTTTTTAGTCTAGATTAAAGTCTTAAGGAAATTAGAGTTCAGGCTGGGTTTTATTCATGTATTAGATTAAGGGGGAGATTTATAGTTTCTAGGATTAGTTGAAGTCTCAAGAAGAGTTTTTGAATAGACTTGAATTGATTGTTTGGATAGATTTTCTTGTTTGAATTGATTATAAATATTGAGTTGTTTGCTTAGTTTATTATCCTATTAGACTAGCATAGTCATAATTTTATGGGGAGTTATAATATTTTAAGTTTAGAATCATATATTTTGAAGGAAATATAAGGTTATTCAATTCAGGGAGTATTATATAGTCATTTATAGCATAGATTTAGGGATTAGTATTAGAATGGTTATAATAGAATAAGGATATAACTTAGGCATGAATTTAAGGGGAGTTATGTATATCAGTACTTTAGTATAGAATTAAGTATTATAATCATTAAATATATTGATAAATATAGGTTATAGATTTAGCGGGAGAATGTTTAGAATTTCTTTTTGATAATGACAAAGAGGGAGAAATTATAAAATAAGGATTTGTTTAACGGAAAGTATGAACAGGTATGAATATTTTATAAACTAAGGGTGTCATCATCAAAAAGGGGGAGATTGTTGGAGAATGGGGTTTTGATGACAACAAACTTATTTCAATTATCATTGATTCTAAAATATATACTAACATCTCTATCCAGAATATATATATATATATATATATATGCAGGATTTGTATACAGGACTTAAGTACCGAAGATTATACAGTTTTAGAGTTTCAAGAGATTCAGGATTCAGAAGAGATTCAAGACTCATGAAAATCATGCTATCAAGATTTCAAGAGTTCAAGAAAAATATAGTAATAGATTCTTGTTTATATGTAATATTCTGAATAGCATTCCAGGTTCAAACTATGTTTTTTCAAATTATCTCTTTTCAAAATTAATTTCAAAACTATTTTCAAACTGATTTCAAACACCTCTCAAAATAATTTTTAATATTCCAAGAATTTCAGACTTATGATTTAAAATATATTTCCTAATTTATAAGTATTCTTACGTTTGTAGTTCATTAAATATATTTTACTAAGTTTATATTAGATTATAATATTATTATTTAAACTCTAAGTTTTCATATAACCTTTTTATTTATAAATGGTTTATAAATATCTCTTTGTAAAATTCCTATATATATGTTTATAATTATATTATATACAGTTTTATATCACATATATACATAGTTTTTAATCACTGTTTAAATAATATTTTCTTATGTTTTTATACTTGAAAAATAATGTTTTAGCAACTAGTTTTATTTCAGGAATTTCCAGGATATAAATATTGATTTAAATACTTTAAAAATGATTCAAAAATCAAAAATATCGTGGATATGTCGACATACATACATACATAGGTATGTCAACATATAACTGTTAGAAATTTAAATTTCAAAGGAAGTGTCTTTTCACCATTTGTAGCGTTCCAGAAGCGTTACAACCTTTCAAATCTTATAAATAAGGGTTGATTTCAAAAAAAAATTATTCATTCTTCTTCTTTGTCTTCATCCCTTTTCATTCCACCATTATTATTTCATATTTTTATGATTTCTACACTTATATTCTGCAGGTTTCTATTCTAAATACATAAAACTTCTTCTCTTCTCACTCTCTACTCATTACTCTCTGAATTGAAGTGCTAAAGAAGAGTTATAGGGCCGTTGTAATCATTTGGTATTGTTTTGGGATAGTCCTGGAAACGGTGTGTTCCTTGTAGTCATGAAATCAAGGAAGGAAACGGTGTTAACCTTGTAGCCAGGAAATCAAGGGTGGTAGAAATGGCTGTAACCTTGTAGCCGTGAAATCAAGGGTATTGTACTTGGATACTGATATAGTAATAAAACTCTGCGCAATTCAGCGTTGCATGGGACTGGATGTAGGAGTAATCCGAACCACTACAAAATCTGGTGTGTTCTTTCCTTTTCTGTATTTTATTTTTGTTTATTTATGTATTTGTATTTGATTATGTGTCTTTGATTATCTCTATGGTGTGTGATTCGTATAGTAGATCATATTAGTTTTAGATTTTCTTAAATTCCTTGAAAACGCTATTTACCTCCTCTAGTGTTAGTTTTTGCCTTAACGATCCATTCTGCATTCCTTAACAATATATTGTATTCTCGGATTTAATTTATTATAATAGGTTACATTTCCTATTCATTACATATTTAACAGGTTTCTTACTAATTAACGTAACCCTTATAGTTGTGATGTTAATCTACTTACCATCTTTGTAAGTTTACACAATAAAACTTTTATATCTCTTTTTCTTTTCAAAACCTCTTTCATTTATGTTACCTTTTTTCTCATTTCTACAGTTTATTCTTTTTAGGAAGTTAGACGTATTCCATATTGATTAGTTACCAAAATAGTAATAAAATCAATTTCCATAGTTTCAAATAATTACTATATTAGGAACTGAAACGACCCGAACTTCCCCGTGAAGGAAAGCACGGATAGAATTGAGAACAAGCCATACCAGAACGCAAACAGAAGAACATTTCATTGCTAATTATAACAATTCCATCAGAATACAAGAATATACAGAGTATGAATAAATAAAATACATTCGATAAATATCAGAGATTACAATAAATTACATAGCAGCGGAAGAACAATACAAAACACAACTGAAAGTAATACACGGATACAGAGCTTTTCGAGCATCGTTCCAGCTGTAAATCAGGATCCTGTGAATATAAATCTGCAAAACCAAAACTACTATCTGCCCATGCAGAAAATAAGGGCACCCAGAGTTTAGGTTAAAACAATAAACTCCAGGTCAGTCATGTGACTGGTGTGAGAACTAAAAATAGTTGTTAATATTTACTTTAAAAAAGAGAGTAATTCAAGGGACCACGCCGTATAACACGGAACGGGTTTCCTCCCAAGAACACTAGTGCATATAACAAAACAGCGCAATGCTTTTTGGAAAAATGAAGCTATTATAAGACCCAGGTCCCATCACACAATGCAACGCAAGCCGGAGAATAGGGTTTTCCCTTATAATAGCCAAACATGCTTGGTACGTTTAAAACAAATCATTTGATACTATTATAAGTGTATAGTGTCAAAACAATTTCAATTATAAATATCAATCATAGACGGCATGGGTACCATATATCATGTCGCCATACTAGGCTCTACAAATAAAACCGAAATATCTCGTATTGGAAATTGGATTTTCGTCATGAGTCGAGGCAAGGGGCAAGCTGCTCTCCGCTTCGAGACACTCTAGGGAATGTCTCAGGACTACACACTCTGGGTAACCCTTGGAATCGGTTGGGTCGGTCCTCCCTTACGTTTGAGGACTGGCAATTCCTGAACACACGTTTCCCGGTCCTTACAGACCTATAATCGAGGCGCCTCACATCCAACAACCACAAAGGTGAAAATAATATAAATGTCAGCCAGTTTAAGCACTGACACCACCGTAGCTAGAAAGAAACGTCGTGCTCTCCCAGCGGTCACTATCCCATTTTTGACTCATACCGAGGTGTGAGGCTTGCGAATTCACGTTATACACAAAGTTGTGCCACACAGGCCGTGCTTTGATCATCAACCACATGACTTTTCTTTTCAACAGAAGCCTTGATCAATTGCCACTTAGGCGTGCCACATAGGCAATTCATGCCATGCGACTGATGTCCATCGATATACAACCTCTGAGCTCGTACGTCTTAGAGAAGGGCGTTAAGCAAAAGAATAAATTCTCCACCGCCAAACAGATGTATATTTAATAGAGATCAATCAACACAGAATAATATCCAATGTCAGACACACAGTCCATTTACAAGTTCGTTCTGGGTCTGAACAAAACTGGAGGCACTTTCCTTGCATATCCATCGATCTCCAAGTACGTCTGGACGATCACCAACTGATTCCCTCATCTTGGGTGTACAGCCCAATCAAGATCATCAGTAATCACCCAAATGATGTGAAGACTTCCGGTCTTCAACCACCGTCTTCATCTTCGACTTATCGTCGAATCGGTTATTCAGAATGGGTATAAACCCGGCCTTTCTGAATGACCCGCGTATATAATAAACAAATGTTACACAAACACAACATATGCCTCATTCCAATTCATCAGTCACTAACCGTAAATTAGCAAGAGAACAATCCCCTAAATATTAACCCCGAAGGCCGAAACCAACATCAGATCAATACCCAGGAAACCATTCTTCTTAGCTAACCTACAGTTAGTTTCTGAATTTAACATTCTTAGGGAAAGGTTCCCATTAATTTTATCAAAGATAAATTCTTTTAAATTTATTCTTTAATCTTCCTTTGGATGTTATTTCAAACCATGTTAAGGTTTTCCAAACTAGTCGGGGTTAGCGAACCACACCGAAGTAATTATTTATTTCATTTCCCAATCCCAACCTATTCATCCCATGAAGCAAAACTGGTAAAACTCCATATTTGAAAAGATAAAAATAGATTTTTATCGAAATGAACTAGTTATTAACTAGAGTAATAATTAATTTATTTTTGAAATAAATTGTGACGACCCCAAAACCCCGTACGACGGTGTTAAGGGTAATCTTTGGAATATAACACAGAAACAGATAATACCAAAACAGAAATAAATAAATACACCAGATAATAAACAATAGAATATACTGGATAAACGTAATCATCAGAGTTACACAGTATACAGGATCATACTTAGTACAAATACAGTTCAGCTATACATAAATGTCTACAGCGGAAAACAAAACATAATGTACACTAGGAGCTGAACAGCATAAAAAGAAATAAATGATAGAATCCATCTTCAGCTCCAGGTATTCATAAAGAGCCTGCTAATAAACTGAATACAAGGCAGCCCGTGTAGAAAAAGGGGCACCCGAGTTTGCAAGTGAAACGAACTACGAGTCAGTCATGGGACTGGTATGAGAAATCTACTTAACACATTATATAATTTGGCTATTCATAGGACCACTCAACTTTCGCGGAACGGGTTTACTCCATTGGATTGCCAGTGCTTTAAAACTAACAATTCTTTTAAACATCGCAATGCTTTTTATAAAAATGAAGACATTATAAGACTCAGTTCCCATCACACAATGCAACGCAAAACGGAGGATAGAGTTTTACCTTATAATGGACAAAATATGCTTGATACGAATAAAAGAAAAGCATTTGATATTATTACTAGTGTGTATAGGTTTCAAAAACAATTTCAATCATAACTATCAATCATAGACGGCATGGATACCATATATCATGTCGCCATATATATATATATATATATATATATATACAATTAAAACCGCACGATTTCATATTTGGAAATTGGATTTTTGTCATGACCCAAGGCAAAAGATTGTCCTTACCGAATTCGAGACGCTCTAGCCCGTGTCTTTGGAACAGCCGCAACTGCACCTTGGATCGTCAGGGTCGGTCCACACGGAGTGGATTATAATTCCTGAACAATGCATTTCCCCGCCCTATAGGGCGTAAATGAGCCAACGAATGACTCCATCGGTCCCGGATCGATCGATATAACCGAGGCGCCTCGCAACAGCAACAACCACACAGGCGAAAATAGTATAAATGTCAGCCAGTCTAAGCACTGACACCACCTCTAGCTAGAAAGAAACGCACGCCCCCCCCCCCCCCCGAGGTCCTCTCCCGTTTCTTGTTCATACCGGGGTGTGACGCTCGCGAATTAACGTTATACACAAAGCCACACCACACAGGCGGTGCTTTGATCATCAACCACAAGACTTTGCTTTTCAACAGAAGCCCCGATCACTGCATCTTAGCATGCCACACAGGCAATTCACACCATGCAACTGATGGCTATCAATCACACGGAATGAATTCCAATGTCAGACACACATTCAATTTGCAAGTCCGTTCGGGGTCTGAACGAAACTGGAGGCACTATATACCTCGCATACCCATCAATCTCCACGTACGTCTGGACGATCACCACTCATTATCCATATTTCGGGATGCCTCCCAATCAGGACATCAGTTACCATCCAAACGAGGTGAAGATCGCCGGTCTTCGACCACCGTCTTCATCTTCGACTTCTTATCGTCGATTTAGTTATTCAGAATGGGATAAACCCGGTCTTTCTGAGCAACTCGCGTTTATAATAAACAAGTGCTACACAAACACAACATACGCATCATTTCAATTCATTAGTCACTAACCGTAAATCATTAAGAGAACGATTTCCCAAATATTAACCCCGAAGGCCGAAACCAACATCAGATCAAAATCCAGGAAACCATTCGACTTAACTAACCTTCAGTTAATTTCTAAATTTCTCATTCCATATCGTTTATAGTATTTTATAATGATTTATCGCTATTTTTATTTATTTAAAAATAGCCAATTTATTTAAACGACGCTTCGGGCCATAACGCGGCCGTGGCGCTGTTTTTCTTCAGATTTGATTTACACATATCTGAAAATCTAACCGTTGGATCTTCACAAAATTTATATCATTAGAAAGATCTTTTCAAAACGAATCCAACGATTCCAGTTTTGGGAAAATCGGACGGTCGGATCTCCCGGTACAATCGTTTGAAGTTTCGATTTCAAAATACGAACTACAGCGTCGTTATTCGATTTAATTTAATTATATTTATATATATATAATCGATTCTGGCGCTATTTTTCTTCAGATTTGAATTAAACATTCTAGACAATCCAACTGTTGGATCTTCACAAAGTTGGTGTCGTTGGAAAGATATTTCCAAAACGAACCCAACGGTTTCGGTTTCGGGAAAATCCGATGGTCGGATCTCCCGCGCTAATCGTTTGAAATCACGGTTTCAAAACACGAACTGCAGCTTCGTTGTTCGATTTATTTTAATTATTTATATATATATAAAAATATAATCGATTCTTCGATTTCAAAACCATATTCTTTTCATAACTTTGATAAAAACGATATTTTTATCCAACTGACTTCTATTTCAACACTTCACTATTTTTAACAATTCATATATATAATAAAAAAATCTGATTTTTAATGTAAAACAATTTATTTCAAAACATGGCTATTTTATATAGTTTCATATAGATGATAAAAATATGATTTTTATTATAAAACAATTTATTTCAAACACAAATACCATTCAACACATGAATATTATTCAACGAATGAATTTCTATTCAACACATGAACGGTTTTCTATAGTTCGTTAAAATAAAAATGTGATTTTTATTGTTAAAACAATTTATTTAAAACATGAATACCATTCAACACATGAATATTATTCAACGAATGAATTTCTATTCAACACATGAAAGTTTTCTATAGTTTATATGTATATAGTAAAAATGTGATTTTTATTGCAAAACAATTTATTTCAAAACACGACTATTTCATATAGTTCATATAAATGATAAAAATATGATTTTTATTATAAAACAATTTATTTGAAACATGAATACCATTCAACACATGAATATTATTCAATGAATGAATTTCTATTCAACACATGAACGGTTTTCTACAGTTCGTTAAAATAAAAATGTGATTTTTATTGTTAAAACAATTTATTTACAACACGAATACCATTCAACACATGAATATTATTCAACGAATGAATTTCTATTCAACACATGAAGGTTTTCTGTAGTTTATATGTATATAGTAAAAATGTGATTTTTATTGCAAAACAATTTATTTCAAAACACGACTATTTCATATAGTTCATATAGATGATAAAAATATGATTTTTATTATAAAACAATTTATTTCAAACACGAATACCATTCAACACATGAATATTATTAAAAATTTCGGCAGCATAACGGCAGGGTAGTTAAAACCGGGGCCGTCCCTAGTACGGCTCCTCGCTCTACCTTAAAGCCTCGCAGCTTTTGACAATGGGGATTTCATGCATCTAGTTCGCACGCAGGCGGCATGTATATTTTTTTTCATTTCCACAAACTTTTCCTATGTGGTTTCAACCAAATATTTCTCAACCACAAACGGGTATTTTTCAACCACAATCAATCAATTTCAACCACAAAACCATTCGTAATCAACCAATTTTCACACCAATCACAACCAATAAATATCGTCCATGGTTTGTGGACGAGGGGCGTGTATATATATATATATATAAGCATTTCACTTCTATTTCAGCACATATATAATTTTTACAATGCATATATAACTTATATATCGAACGTACAACTTATACAACGCTTATACAAGAGGTGTACAACGCTTATATAACTCATACATCGACTATATAATTTATACATCGTTGTTTTCCATGTCATTTATAATTTAGAAATCTCACATTGGGTTCCACTCCACCAAAAATAGCAGAAGGCTCAGAAAAATATGCGGTCTCTTCTAGAATGTTAAAGACGTCCACACGAGTCCACTGTCTCTTGTTTCACTGAATTTCGTCAAGAAACGAAAAAGATATGATTTTTATAGTGAAATCAAAAACCGTAGCGCTTTAAACTGCTATTAAATAGTTTAAATTAAAAACAGCCGTACCTCAGCTGAAATGTTCAAAACTAGGTTTTGAATTTTCGCGAGATCCGTGTAGTATTACGACGATCGGGCGGTGCAGCGTTGAAGAGGGGCGAGAGGCGCTGGTGGTGCGACGGCGTTTGATGATCGGAGGAAGCGGTGGCGGCGGTTTCAACGGCGCGACTTCAAGGTGCTCGTTCTCCCAAAATACCGAGAGATAAATTACAATCCCTATATGGATTTAAAGATCTCAAGACGATCTACAAAAACTTCAACTGGGGCATGGGTTTTTATTGCGTGTAGGAGGAGGAATCGGATGGGGAAGTTTTGAGCAATATCCGCCGTCGTCGAGAGGGTTTGTCGGGTTTGGGGGAGTTGACCGACCAATGAGACATTTTTATTTATTTATATATTTTTAAATTTCCCAAAATACCCCTTGTCACATACGAACTCCAATCCAAACCCAACGACTGTCGTCCCTAACGTTTTACCCCCATTCCGAACCCAATGGGATATGTTTCGTAGGCCCATTCAACTGTTTCAGTCAGTTTTCCTTCAAATTAAAGTATAAAACATTCAATATTTGATTTGAACGTACATTTCAATTTGCCGGGGCCACAAACTGATTTGAAAAATTCCAGAAAAATAAATCTAGCTATGTTTTGACGATACGGTCCCAACAAAACTAGTTTCATCGAATTCTGTGACCGTTTGAAAAATGGCCCATTTATGGTCGATCCAATTTAACTGTAATTGACCAAAACACGTTTTCCTTTGTCACGCTCACATATTAACTTCAAAAATTATGAAATTTGGAACCTAGCAATAGTTTAACATCCCGGATCCAACAAAAGTTGTTTCGTCGAATTCCGAGGTCTTTTGCAAAATGGCCATTTTCACGGGCTATATAAACTCTATAACGACCTTTCTGAAAATTCATTTGGCCATAACTTTTGCTTCCCACTATGAAACTTCGATTTTTCAGATTCGTTAGAAAGATATTCATTAACAGATTTAAATATTTTTGGTTTCACTCAAATCCGTTTTGTTTTGCACCCGGTACAGTCAATCAAAGTTTGAATTCAAAATTTGAAACTACCACGCCATTTCAGGCCTTGTTTATAATTCAAAGTAAATATATTTATTTTCAACTTCGATTCAACCTTACTTTTCATCATTATTATTTAAAATATTTATTTTAAATAATTAAAATCCACTAAAATAGCCAATTTAAAATTTTTAAATTGGCTCAGATTTTCCGGGTCGTTACACCGTGATTGCTAAACATTTCTTTTCTTATTTTTGTGGTCATCAAATTAGTTCACAATACTTTTAACTCCCTATTCCACACTAATCTCCATTCATTCATATTTTCAGTTTGCAATCATTATTCCTATATTTTTCTTTATTTACCAAAATATGCAAATACATTCCCCTTTTCCTAACCAATCAGTCAAGGCTATTACCAACCTTTCATATTTATAGGTGTATATGGATTCTTGTCTTCTTCTTTTTTATTGTATCTAAATCTAACATATCTTCTATACTTAAGTAAGATTTAGAATTATACCATTTTCCGATCTATGTAATTATTTCATTTTAAATCTAAAAGGTGATCCCTCACAAATAGTATGTAAATTTCAAACCTTCCCATTTATTACCACAATATGTTCTTTTAGCCCAAAATCATTAAATTTTCCCTTTTTGTTGGGCTAGATATGATTAGGGATACTTTTGATAAGATTGATTTGATTATGAGGAGGATGTAGGCGGCATAAGAACGGCAAAAGTCTTATGTATATAAGAGAAGGACTGACCTAGAGTTTGTTGTTGGATATTTGGTTTTTGTCAAGGCATCGCCGTTAAGAAACATGGTGAGATTTGGCTCTGCAGGCAAGTTAGCACTGATGTTCGTTGGGCCATTCCTGATCATAGAGAGAGTGGGGGCAGATGGTGTATAGAGTTTGACTACCGCATGGGATTTCGGTTGTTCACAATGTATTCCATGTTTCTCACTTGCAAAAGTTCTTACAGACTCAGTAGTGGTAGTAGAGCCTAGTACGTTAGAGAATGTGGAGATTATGCTAGAGGCATCTATTCGATGGGCACCTATGTGGATCCTAGATTTTGAGACCAATAAGCAAAGGAACAAGGAGGTGAACTTGGTAAAGGTTCAATGAGGAGATGATTCTAGCGAAGCCACTTGGGAAACAGATGAGAAGTTGCGTGTTTCCTATCCTTGTCTTTTTTATGGTACACTTTGATCTTTTTCCATATTCAGTTCTTGAATATTCTATCTTTCCATTCCTTTGAACCTGATCTTAGGAGAATCCTATGGATGGTAGGATATGAATGAAACATGTTATTATGACATGTTATGTTTGATGGATGTAAATAGATGCAAGTAAGTGGATGCAATGGATGCATATACACACACTAGGCACTGTGGGGCGATCGTCTAATATGACACTTACATATGCATATGGATGTGTGTGAATTTTATTTATTTATATAGCTATATAAATGCTATCATATGATTGTTGCGTATAGATAATGTTTGATGCACGCATATCATATTACTCATTATCATTAGGATTTTGGCATACATTTGGAAGCATGGCACAAACATAATTGAATAAAGAGGAGTTCAACTAAATCAGTAGACCATCTAATTTTTTGCTTTAGCAAGTGTCATATACATTATGTTGACATGGTTTCTTGTCGAAGCTGCCACACATCAAGATTTTGGATAGCAACATGCTCAAGCGTCAATAACATCATCAGCAAACACAAAGCGATTTGGTCGAAGTCGCGATGTAAGCATAAAAGTTGCCTGAACTCCTCTAGACGACCTATTTTGGGCCCGAAAACATTAATTATGGTGCTTTGCAAGGTAACACTTCTAGCACTTTGAGTTAGCTTCAGATACAACTTTCGTTTGGCCCAAATGGCCTTAATGGATTGAAGGTTACGCTCGTTTCCATGAAAGTGTGCACAAGTTTTTTCACGGTCTATTTAGACTCAAGAAAAGTTATGCATCCATAGGACTCACAACTCCCCAAAACGATCAACTTAAGTATTTCGTATCCCTCAAAACACACCTCACCAGAAATTTGAATCCCCCTAATTCGACTCCCTCCGAACAACATTTTCGCCTCTCCCCTTTTCGTATCCCGTAGATGTCCCATATAAAAGGGAAAGGAATTTTGGGGTATGGCTCTTCAAGAGATACGAATTTTTGGTATGTTGCCCGCAAATCTCACATACTCCTATCTAACCTCTCAAGCACCATTAATGGCTTCTAATTCAAGAGGGTTTGTAACGGCCCGGGAAATTTTCGACTTCGGTAATCGACATACAACACTTGTCGACTATCCAAGAATTGAAAATACCGAAACATTAATAGAAAGAAATGAGAGGATGAGAATAGATAAGATAGAAAATTAGAAATGAAGAAGAAGAACATAACAGCAGGATCAGAGTAACACGAATCTCACAACAGAACGAATAAAATATAGTATACAACATAACTTTGAAACATAATTCTATATTTGTATATTAGAGTACAACACTTACATCACAGCGAAAATAAACAATGGCTATAAAATGCTGCTGAAGCCTCGTGCTCCAAGCTCCTTCTAATATATGTGTAAATCCCGACTACTTGATTGCCCGTACAAAATTGGGCACCCAAGAGTTTAGGGAAAACACAACAAAATAAACTCTGGGCCAGTCATGTGACTGGTGTGAGTAAACTCCAACCATTTGTTTAACTTTTAAAATCATTTTAAAAGAAAGAATTATAACAACCCGGAAAATCAGAACATTTTTAAACTTTTATTTTGGCAATTTTAATGAATTTTGAATATTTAAATTGAATTATTTTAAATAATAACGACGAGAGATTTATTTTGAATAGAATTAGAATGTATATATTTATTTAAATCGAAATTAGAATATAAATATTTATTTTAATTATAAATGGAACTGGAAATGGCGCCATAGTTTGAAAGTTCGATTTCGAATTTCAAATGAATGTACATGATTCACAATAAATCAGATTTTAGTGGAACTAGAAATATTTGAATCTGTTTGAAAATATCTTTCCAACGAATCTGAAAAATCCAAATTTCATAGCAGGATTAAAAATTTATGCCCAGTTGAAAATTTAGAATAGTTGCTATAGAAATATAGCCCTTAAAAATAGCAATTTTGCAAACGACCTCCGTTTTTAACGAAACCACTTTGGTTGGATCCGGAATGTCAAGTTATTGCTTGGTTCCAATTTTCATAATTTTTGGAATCAATATGTGAGCGTGGCGGATTTAAACGTGTTTGGTAATTTCAGTTTGAATTTAATCGACTGAAAAATGACCGTTTTTCAAATAGTCTCCAAATTCGACGAAATTAGTTTTATTAGGATCGTATCATCAAAACATAGCTAGATTTATTATTCTGGAATTTTTGGAATCAGTATGTGGCCCCGGTAAATTAAAATGTGTGTTTGAATTTAAAATATAATGATTTATATTTTAAATTTAGCGGAAACTGATTGTAACAACCAAATGGGGTTATGATACATATCCCACTGTGTTCAAAATGGGGGTAATTAGCTAGAGACGACAGTCGTTGGGTTCGATTTGGAGTCCGAATCGATAAACAAGTAAATGGAGATTAAAATAATATTAAATAATATGTATAAATAACCCCATCTCTCCCCAAAACTCTAATTCCTTGTGAACCGCCGCCGGCCTCATCACGAACAACCAGAATCGTTCGATTCTTATCCTCTCATTTCCGCAAGATTTATTCAATAAAATTCGAAACTTAAAATGGGAAAATCGAAGAGCAAGGAATGCTCTTTCCATCTATACTCGGACGATCGTTTATCATATTGCATGGAGGTTGAATTTCGGCTGGAAAAGCCGTGCGTTCGAGGAGGGTTTCACGGCTATTGGCGCAACCAAAGTGGGCCCTGTTCTGGGTGGAAGGAGGCGGCGTCAAGGGCTTTGAAGGGGTGTTGGCTGATCGGCTTCAAGTTGGACGGTGGTGGCTGCATTTTGAACCCTAGCGGGTTGATGTTGGGTTCGTATTTTGTACAGGGAGGCGATGGGTAGAAGATGGTTAGGGGATTAAGCAAAGTTAATTAATTTTTAATTATCGTAATTAATTTTAATAATTGTCCAAAGTTTAAATTACTATAACTTGTCCAAATAAAAGTAAAACTGAACGATTTAAGTTACGTTTCGATCGCAGCGACGAACACTACATTTCAGAACTGACCAGTACGGGAATGGAGTCAATTTGAATTTCGAGCAAATTCAAATCTAAATTGTTCAGAAATTCAGATAAAACTGATGGTGTGGATCCTAATGTGAGAACTTCTCACTAAAATTATTTTTGTACAGTTGTTTATTTTATAACTGCATATATGAACTGGTCCCCGTCGTCCGCAGACCATGGACGACTTGTTTGATTGTATTGTATTGTGAAAATTTATTGTGATGTGAAATGGACTGTATAAAATATTCATGTGTTGAATAAAACATATAAATAATAAAAATATCATTTTTATTGTAGAAATGGACTGAATAAAATATTCATGTGTTGAATAAAATATTTTATCGTTAAAAAATATAATTTTTAACGTGTATATGAATAAAATAAATATTCATTTACAAATCGGGTGATTTGTTTATGTACACCCATTTATCGGATACTGAGTGGGACAATATATTTTACACATCACCCAACTACACAAATAAAATCTGTATTTGTTGTTTGAAAACTCCACATGGGTATTGGGATGATATTTGACATACACTGATCCCAATAATTAGTGGTATGTCAATCGATGGGTTGACAGGCTGTCATGAGCGCTATTTACTTATTTTTAACGATTATACAGTTGTGTAATGCTCTTTGGATGATGGTTGACTGTGTTTGATTAATGTTATGTACATGCGTGTATGAAATCCATATAAATAAAATTATATGGTAATTGACTGTGTCCGATTCCAGTTCAGAATTAACAAATATTTTAAAAATAATATTCATTGAATATTGAAATGTGAAGCCGCGTTAAGTAGTAAAATGCCATTTTAACACGAACGAGAATTTTGTCGATTTTATTCATTTTATAATGAACATCGAAAAGTGATTTCAAAATTTGATATTTTGAAAATATTATCATTTTAATATTAAAATGATATGGAATATTCAAATTTGATTTGAAATTTTGAAATGAAATTGAAATCATTTTAAAATGAATTTAAAACGAATTTATAAAGGAATTTTCAAATTTGATTTGAAATTTGAAATGAAATTGAAATCATTTTAAAATGAAATTAAAACAAATGTATAAAGGAATATTCAAATTTGATTTGAAATTTGAAATGAAATTGAAATTGTTTTAAAATGAAATTAAAACGAATGTATAAAGGAATATTCAAATTTGATTTGAAATTTGAAATGAAGTTGAAATCGTTTTGAAAACGAATTTAAACGATTATAAAACACGTTTTAAATGGAAATCGACGATATATATATATATATATATATATATATATATATATATATATATATAATGGCTTGAATAGAACGCGTCGCGCCAGTTCGCGAATTTCGGCCATTGAATTCGAATTGACATTACGGGAGATTCGACCATCGGATTCTCCTAAAACCGGAACCGTTGGATTCGTATCGAAAAGAGCATTCCAATGAATACAAGAGATTTGAAATCTAATGGATTGATTTGGAATTATGTCGAAATCAAATTTGGAAAAGGTCGCTGTAAGTGCAGTTTGATGGCCGTTTATGGAAATCAACTGCACGGGCCTTGATAAAATTATTAAAAATATCGGTAATTTGTGTAAAATCATAATAAATGATTTGGGAAGAATTGGGATGAAAAATTCAATATTTGAAAAGATAAAAATATATTTTTATCGAAATGAACTAGTTATGAACTAGAATTATAAATCCAGTATTTTTAAATAAAATAAATTGGCTTTGAAATGGTTTTAAAAATAACCAGAATTATACGAATTGGAATGGATTTGAATCGAAATTATCTTTGGAATATTTCGATATTGGATTCCGTGATTATACGGATATTGTGGAGGAATATGGAAAATATATATCGTTATTCCAATACGATATTTGTTGATTTGGGAATTTGACATTGGATATAAGCTGATATATTTTCTATTCAGAGCCTTGTATTTAATATCAAATTGGATTTTGGGTTTGTCGTGAAAGGTGTCTTCATTAACGCTGTTCTTAAACCCAAGGGAGAAAAGGATAATTCTTTTAAATTTAATACGTGATACGGGTTGGGTTACTAGTACAGGTGGTAAAGGCCCATTTTTGTTTCTGTTTCTATTAGGGAGGTAAAAGGCCATTGCTATTTCTGTAAAGATCACCCTGTTTCCGTTTCCGTTTCTGTATGGAAATTAGGATAACACCTAATTTTGTTATACTAGTACTGGTGCCGAGAATGTTAAACATGCGATGCTATACGTAGTTTATCTGGTTAGCATAGTTTATCTTGTTACTGTAGTTTATCTGGTTAGCATAGTTTATCTTGTTATCTTAGTTTAACTTACCTATCTTTTCATCATCCTTATGTTTACTTTCAGTTTCTACATGTCATGTTATCTTTACTTGTTTCTATGCTGAAAGTCACTAGGACTTACCCGTCTTTATGACTGACCCGTTTTCTTTCGCCTCTTTTTCTTCCGTCCCCCCCCCCCCCCCCCCAGGTTCTCAGGGAGGAAACACTACTACTTAGTTTGGACTTCTTTACGCTTCAAGATCATCATATATGGCTTGGACCTTTCTTGGCTATGGCTACTTTACTGTTTTACTTGGGGAATGCTTTATGACTATGGTTTTATGCTTCTTTACTATTGCAAGATAGATTTCGATGTAATGGATTTAATGGCATTTTGATGTAAAAGGCTTTAGACCTTTCTAGATTTTAAAGCAATGAAATTTGGTTCTTTTTCCGCTGTTTTATATGTTCTGTCTTGTAATATTTCTGTGTATGTTTACCTAGATAATGCTCCACCAAAGCTAGTGCATTCCCTTTGTGAGTGACCCTAGCGGAGGTGGGGTGTTACATTTGGTATCAGAGCAGAAGGTTACCAGACTGGGCAAAAGTTTTTAGAAAACCTTCTAAAACTATTTCAAAACCATTTACAAAGAAGCATTTTTCAAGAAAAGTCTTGTTTTATTTGAAAGGCATATTCCCCAAAGCCATATGCACTATCTTTTGATTCTCTCCTTAAGTTTCTTCTCTCTTTCTTTTTCACCATAGTTTTGTAGGTGTACGACACATGTAGGAGGGCAAAGAAGTGCCCAACTTCCATCTGTAGCCGCAGTAATTCCATCTGCGTCTAATCTTATTTCAAGCTTTGTAGAGTTGCCGTGCGATGGAGGTAGCTTTCGAGAAACTTGTCAACAAGCTATACAAGGATAGCGAGAACGAGGATAAAGAACACAAGCCTAAGGATGAGAAACTTTTTGATATGGCTTAATCCACAAAGGAGGAAAAGGTGAAAGGAAAGAGGCCAAAGTGAAAGAATAATAAAACCCACGACAATAGAGAGTATCTTTAGTATGGTAAAAAGGGACATGTAGTTAAGTATTAGAGGACAAGGACAAGGGAAAAGGACAAGATCGTCGAGAGGGCAATTGTATGCTCTCACTACTAGCGTACCTAAGAAGAGGTGGTAACATTTCTGTTAAAAGTTTAGCTTTTCTTTTCTATCATACAATGGGAACTTTGTTTTTGTACATCACATCCTTTTTAATTCTGCTTCGATAGTTGAGTCTCTGCACCTTAGTACTAGCGTAGTAGAGGGTCCCATTTTTGTCTCAAATCTTGTTGGGGAATCGGCTCATTTATTCATGACTTGTTTGGATTTGAGAATGTCTATGCTAAGTGTTGAATTTAGAAGTAATGCTTATGTTTTTGCGCTATGGGCTGTTTCTAGGGATGGAGTGGTTATCCAGAAATGATACCATTCTCGAGTATGAAAATAGGGTGGTTATACTCTTGACTTGCCTCGGTAATACCCTTGAAGTATAGTGTAACCCTTAGGGTTCTGCCATGCTTAGTTACCTAGAATCTCTTGATACATTTATCAATCTTCTCGAGTAGTGTTCACCACTAAGGCGGATGGTTCATTTCGCTTATGCATGAGTTATAGAAAATCGCCTTAGTAAGTACACTTGGCAACATGGTTGGCATTTGTTTATTTTCAAGAGATAATTCATTTATGTGGAATAACTTCTAGTAAGTGAATGAGATCCAAGATTCACTAGTGAATTTTGGAGATCTTGCATGAAACCATGAGTACGCAGTTATGTTTAAGCCGAGTATACTAGAAAAAGAATAAGTGAAAGTGGAACGAGAGGCAACAGTGAAATGAGTTCCAACTCATATTTTGGAAATAGGAATTAAGAAGCTAAGAAATTGTGAAGCTAAAGACGGTCAAAGCACAATGGAGTTAAGCTCAAGGAAATGTGACTTAGAAGATTGAAGACTAGACACGCGCATCATATCTCTTTTTAAGAGTATATCCTTGATCCCTCTTTTCCTGTAGAGCTTACTTGCATGCTATCTTTTAAGTATAACCTCTCGGTCCTATTCTCAATCCTGTTTCTATTGCAAAACCCCACAGGGATCATCTGTTAGTAATACATGTTGGGGCTTGAGGGTGTAACAACCCGGAAAATCTGGGCCAGTTAAAATTTTTATGTTGGCAATTATAGCGAGTTTTGATTATTTAAAATGAATTATTTTAAATAATATCGGCGAGAAATTTATTTTGAATATAATTCGAACGTATATATTATACGCGTCGTCGTTAGAATATAAATATTTATATATAATTATAAATAGAATTGAAAATGGCGCGGTAGTTCGATAATTCGATTTCAAACTTCAATTGAATGTACCGGGTGCAAAACAATCCGGATTTTAGTGAAACCAAAAATAATGGAATCTAATAGTGAATATCTTTCCAACGAATCCGAATGATCAAAATTTCTTAGCGGGAATCAAAAGATATGTCCAGTTGAAAATTCTGAATAGTCGCTATGGAATTCAGGCCCTTAAAAATGGACATTTTGCAAACGACCTCGGATTTCGACGAAACCAGTTTTGTTGGGTCCGGGATGTGAACTTATTGCTAGGTTTCAAATTTCATAATTTTCTGAATCAATATGTGAGCGTGGCAAAGGAAAACGTGTTTTGACCATTTCAGTTGATTTTAATCGACTGGAAATTGGCCATTTTTCAAACGATCTCAGAATTTGACGAAACTAGTTTTGTTAGGACCGTATCGTCAATACGAAGCTAGAAAATATTTTTATGGAATTAATAGAGTTAATATGTGACCCCTGTAATTTGAAATGTACGTTTAAAATTCAATATAGAGATTTAAATGTAAATTTAACGGAAACTGATTGTAACAGCCGAATCAGCTTGCGTAGCATATCCCATTGTGTTCGGAATGGGGGTGAAACGCTATGGACGACAGGCGGTGGGCCTCGTTTAGAGGTTATGTGTGAAAAGTCAACTTCTTCGAAAATAAAATAATTAAATAATAATAAAAAATAAAAAAAACTCCCTCCTTTTAACTCTGGCCCCCCCCTTTCCCCAAAACCCGATTCACTCATCAGATAAAAAAAAAAAAGAAGAAAGAAAAACCGCAATCGAATTGATCGCCGCCGCTCATCGGAGACCCGGCGCCACCACGACGTCCGACCCCCTCCCCATCCGTTCCTTCTCTCTCCTGCTTTCCTCCCCCTCTCTTGAGTGACGCGCGCGAGCTTCTGGCCGTCCCCCTACCTCGAGCGACGCGCCCAAGCCCTCCGACATCAGACGCAGCACCGCGTCGACCCCCCCCTCCAGACGACAGCCTCCTTCCGTCCTAGAAAAAGGGTGAGTATTTAAAAACTATATTTTGTTTTAATTTAAAAAAAATTGTATTTTGGTTATATTTAAAAAGAAAGAATACTTTTTTTTAGGAAATAAAATCTGATTTTAAAAAAAAAAAAAAAGGAAAAAAAAACTGATTTTGAAAAAGCATTTAAAAACTGATTTTATTTTTGGATTTTAAAAGAAAAGATTTAAACTTTAAAATCGAAAAGATTTAAGATTGAAAACTAAAAATTCGATTTTTATATATTGAGAAGCAAAGTAAAAATAGGATTTTTATATATTGAACTTCCATAGAAAAATAGGATTTTTATATATTGAACTTCCATAGAAAAATAGGATTTTTATATATTGAACTTCCATAGAAAAATTCGATTTTTATATATTGAATAGCGAACTAAAAAATTCGATTTTTATATATTGAACTTTGAAATAAAAATTCGATTTTTATATATTGAACTTTGAAATAAAAATTCGATTTTTATATATTGAACTTTGAAATAAAAATTCGATTTTTATATATTGAACTTTGAAATAAAAATTCGATTTTTACGTATGTAGTGAAAGCAGCAACGAAGGTGACAAAAAGGCGAAACGACGAAGACTTCTGCAAATGAAGAGCCGTGGAGCTAGGATAGCTATATGTGAGAATTTCTCACCTTTCAAATTTATTTTCTAGTTATATATATATACTAGGATGCAGACGGTGCTTAGTAGCACCCGACACAATCGTCCACAGACCATGGACTTGTTTGTTTGGCTGTTTGGTTATTGATTGTGATATTGGTTTGAATGTGGTTTGTGGTGTGAAAAATCGAATCGATAAATTGGTTAGGATTAGACGTGCGCCGTTATAAGGCGAAGGAGTAAGGCTAGGTTAGACCCTTACTCCAAATTTTGTGGTTTGCAAAATGAAATTGATTTGATTGATGAGTGAATGGCGTGGGCCTTCACTAGACCGGGGATAAGGCTAGGCCTCGTCCCGTTTCTAGTATCGTGCCGTTATGCCGCCGAAATTTTCTAAAATATGTTAGAAAATAAAAATATCATTTTATTGTGTAAATGAATTGAATAGAAATTCATAGGTTGAAATAAAATGTTTTATCGTTAAAAATATAATTTTTAACGTGAATGTGAATAAATGAATAGTT
The DNA here is from genome assembly GCA_030737875.1 of Allium sativum. Classification (NCBI taxonomy): domain Eukaryota; kingdom Viridiplantae; phylum Streptophyta; class Magnoliopsida; order Asparagales; family Amaryllidaceae; genus Allium; species Allium sativum. The sequence continues at coordinate 777,020,867 of CM060909.1, forward strand.
ATAAACAAATCGGCCGATTTGTTTGTATATACACTGATTTGACTGATATTGATTGGGTCGATAAATTTCACACATCGCCCAACTGCACAAATAAAATATGCGGTTGATTGTTTGAAACCCCACACGGGTGTTGGGATGAAATTTGAAGTTCACTCATCCTGATTGATTAAATATGTCGATCGATTGATTGACAGGCTGTTATAAGCGTTGAATATCTATATTTGATGCTTATACCGTGTAGTGCACTTTGGTTGATGGTTGATTATTTTCAATGTCATTATATACATGTGTTGTATGAAAATCCATATAATTAACTCTATATGGTAATTGATTGGGCCTCATTCCAATTTGAAAAATAAAGAATATTATAAAATAAAAGTTCATGTGTTGACAGTACTCATCCATTGAGATTGGTCATGTGTTGAACGAAATATTTTGATAATAACAACTATTTTGAAAAAGAAATATTTGAAATAGAATATTTGAAAATAAAGGAATATATGAAGCCGTGTTGATTAGATTGACGCCATTTTGACGTAAACGATATTTATATCGATTTTATACGATTACGAATTGAATTGAAAACGATTTCGAAATGAATTGAATTGAAAACGATTTCGAAATGAATTGAATTGAAAACGATTTCGAAATGAATTGAATTGAAAACGATTTCGAAATGAATTGAATTGAAACGATTTCGAAATGAATTGAATTGAAAACGATTTCGAAATGAATTGAATTGAAAACGATTTCGAAATGAATTGAATTGAAAACGATTTCGAAATGAATTGAATTGAAACGATTTCGAAATGAATTGAATTGAAAACGATTTCGAAATGAATTGAATTGAAAACGATTTCGAAATGAATTGAATTGAAAACGATTTCGAATTGAATTGAATTGAAAACGATTTCGAAATGAATTGAATTGAAAACGATTTCGAAATGAATTGAATTGAAAACGAATTGAAATGAATTCAAAATTGAATTGAAATTTGAATTGAATAGAAATGAATTTTGAAACGAATTTATAAAGAAGAATTCAATTTTGATTTGAATTGAAAAGGAAGTTGAAATTGCTTTTGAAACGAATTTAAAACTATTTATATAATTCGTTTTAAATAGAAATCGACGAAATATATATTATATATATTATATATATAATATAATGGCCTGAATAGAACGCACCGCGCCGCGGCAGTTCGCGAATTTCGACCATTTGTTTCAAACGGACATTACGGGAGATCCGACCGTCGGATTCTCCTAAAACCGGAACCGTTGGGTTCGTATCGAAAAGAGCTTTCTAAAGAATATTAGAAATTAGAAATCTAACGGTTGGATTTGGAATTATGTCCAAATCAAATTCGAAAAAGGTCGCTGTAAGTGCAGTTCGATGGCCATTGTTGGAAATCGACTGAACGGGCCTTGATAAAATTATTAAAAATAGTAATAATTTGTGTAAAATCATAAGAAATGATTTAGAAAGAATTGGGATGAAAAACTCCATATTTGAAAAGATAAAAATAGATTTTTATCGAAATAAACTAGTTTTGAACTAGAATTATAATTCTATTTATTTTTAAATAAATAAATTGAATTCGAAATGGGTTTGAAAATAACCGAAATTTCCAATGAATGCATTGGAGTGGATTTGAATCGAAATTGTCTTCGGAATATTTCGATGTTGGAATTCGTGATTATACAGGTGTTGTTATGGAAATTTGAAAGATATATATTTATATCGTTATTTCCAATACGACATTTGTTAGTCGTAGAATTCGATATTGAATATAAGCCGATATATTTTCTATTCAGAGCCTTGTATTGAATATCGAATGTGATTTGGGTTTGTCGTGAATGGTGTCTTCACTAACACTGTTCTTGAACCCAGTTGAGAAAAGATTAAATCTTTTTATTTAGATTTAATGAAGTGTACCAATTAAATGATATTTAATTGGAATTGAATTGGTATTGATTTTTGGGTTTATCGTGAACAGTGTTTTAAATAACACTTGTTCTTTAACCCGATAATTAATCGAATGTGATTTGGGTTTGTCGTGAATGGTGTCTTCACTAACACTATTCTTGAACCCAGTTGAGAAAAGATTAAATCTTTTTATTTAGATTTAATGAAGTGTACCAATTAAATGATATTTAATTGGAATTGAATTGGTATTGATTTTTGGGTTTATCGTGAACAGTGTTTTAAATAACACTTGTTCTTTAACCCAATAATTAATGGAATGTGATTTTGGGTTTATCGTGAATCGTGTTTTAAATGACACTGATTCTTTAACCCAGATAATGATTAAAACTAAGTGGAGTTTTAATGAATCTTTAATTAGATTGAAAAGATCGAGAATGGAGTATCACCAGTTCTTGTTGCTGGCCCTGTGTGGGCTGGGTACGCGTGATAGGGGGTTCTCGCTTCGCAGTTTGGTGGCGAACGGGAGACTCTTACCCCTACATGTCCCTTGTGGTGGGGGTTGGTTCGCCAGTGGGCGCGAGACTCGAGAGGGTTGCCGTAAAACAAGTAATTGGTGGACCAGTGTGAGCCGCGGTGGGTTTTACCTGCTGCAATGGAGGATGAAGGGATGGTTGCAAAGCCTACCGGATTTCGCGTTGCCGTCACAGAGGGTGTCCTTTGGGTTGAGTAATTCTTTGGGTGTCAGCCTGATGTTGATTTCGGTCTTCGAGCTGGTGCTTAGGGAGTTCTTCTCCTAATCAGTATATATGTGACATATATTTCCAGTTTTGACATTGCTTAATGGGCACAAAGTTTTTACTTGCTTCTATCGTTCGACTATATCTTTAGGTAGGAACAATTGGGTGTAAACATGTGTTTGAGATATGTTATGATTGATGGTTGCAAATGGTTGCAAGTGGTCGCAAGTGGTTGCTCGTGGTTGCATAACACACATTAGGCACTAGATCGGCTCAAACACGTTTTCATATTGCATATGCATGAGTGTTTATACTTGTTTATGGATGAAATTGAATGCGTTATCATATGGATGTTGCATATGGATGGATGTGTGTGCACAAATATAGTGTTTATGTGACTAGGACTATTTGCATACATGTTGGATTCATGACACTAAACATATTTTGCATTAGGAAGATCAATCATGCCTGATCATTTACATTAGATAAGGAACATATACACACACTTTCTACATATGTTCATATAGCATTAGAAATCTTTTAAGGACAATGGTTGCTTATGGATGATGGTTGAGTAGATGGTTGATTGGATGGTAGGACACATTCTTCTTAACTTGAAGATTTCGGGGACGAAATCCTTTAAGGAGGGAAGAATGTAACAACCCAAATTTTAATAATGTGTTAAAACCATAAATCAAGGCAGAATTAAATTTTAAATTAAGAATCAAGGGAAACGGGTTGTTCCATTGCATTCGTCTCGAAATTCTACTAGGAAACGAGTCCGAGTTTTCAAAAATCGGAGTCCGTATGACAGAGTTATGACCTCTAGAAGTTTCACGGATTTTCGGAATCAAAAAACAGCTCAGAAATTCGAATTCAAATTCGAATTCAAGACCTAGAAGCGGGATAGGCGGGAAAATTCCCGCCCAGAGCCCAGGTCGACCAGGGGGTCAACCTGGGGGTCGACCTGACCAGACCAGGTCGACCTGGGGGTCGACCTGGCCAGACCAGGTCGACCATAGGGTCGACCTGCCTCCCGAACCCACTTTATAAACCTGATGCATTCTGATGTATTTAGACTCGTTTTCTGTCCAGATTCGTCTTCCTAATCCTATTTAAACAGCATCCTAGCCTCATTCTCTTTACACCATTCTTCTCTAACCTTATGCTACTCAAACTCTTGATGATCACGATATTCTTCTTCCTCTATATTATATTAAATTAAATTAAAACGCGAAGATTATTTCTTGAAGACTACGGCTAGGAATTGGGGATTTACTTCTACAATCAAAGCAAGATTCAGCGATTCAACAATTCAACGACAAATTTCTAGACTTGACTTCTACATCTTTCTTAGACCACGATCTGTAAGTTCAAGTTACTTTTAGATAAAAGCTGTAAACTTAATATCCATGTTGTAAATTGGAATTGGATCTATGTATGATAATTGATTCATATCTATTCTTGTTCATCTTGGATCTTGACTTTCGTGAATATTGCTTTGGGCCTATTCATGTTGTAAATCAAACACTTTCATGTCTATAACTTTAACATGCCTATGACATTGAAACTATTGTTAATGGCCAAGGACAATGATTGAGAACATAAGACTATGCCTATGACTGAGAACATAAGACTATGCCTATGACTGTGAACATAAGACTATGCCTATGACTGTGAACATAAGACTATGCCTATGCCTATGACTGTGAACATAAGACTATGCCTATGATGGTGAACATAAGACTATTGCCTATGACTATGATAAGGAAAATTGTGGCTAATCATGACTCTTGACTATGAGAATTATTACCTATGATTATGAACATAAGGCTATTATCTATGTCCATGACTTTGAAACTATTACTGTTAATTTCCTATGACTATTTGCCTAGAACTATTTTGGATAATTATCCATGACTATTTGTTGTATATAACGATGTTGTATACACAATCATATGATTTTTGTTTGATGATAACAACCAAATATATATTATTTTAATGTGTTTGATATTGATGATAACAACCAAATATATATTATTTTAATGTGTTTTGATATTGTACTGGTATTATACATTACAGATAGGAATATAATATTTATATTTAAATAGAATACGACTGTACAGAATTTCATATATTCACACAGTATTTTATTTAAATATAAATATAATATTTCAACATTCTAACAGTACAAATTATATGACTCCACTATTTAAACATTCACTGAATATTGTACTTGAAAATAAACTGTATATAATAGACAAGTTTGGTTGAACACAATAAAATAATATTTTATTTTATGCAAACTTGTTTAATACAAACATCAGTACAATTTTGTTGTTACACAGCTCCTCACTGTAACACTCTGTCTATACAATTTACATTTCAATTTACAAACACATTGATACACTGATACACTAACACTATCTGTTAGTCTTCTGTCTTCACCTTCAGTCTTCACTGCTCATTGTCTGTCCAGTCTTCTGTTAGTTCAGTCCAGTCATCACAGTCAGTCCAGTCATTCCTGCTTACCTGTCACATGTGAAACACACACACAGTACACTGCAATAGAAATAAAACAGAATATATGCAAATATAAATTTTGTTTTTAAAATTTTATTTGCCTCAGTTTTCTGGTGTGTTTCTCATCATTTTTCATGACTTGATCTGAATTATAAAACCATCAATCTGTGTCTAGACAGCTTGTGATATTCACAGTGATACACTGTAAATACCACAAGGCAGACAACATATATCTCAATGCAGGGACAGGGACAACTCGACTGATGGCTGCATGTACACACGTGTACACGTGTGCACTGCCACGCCAATCAGATTGCAACTGAGGAGTAGCCACGTGGACCAGCTCGACTCAGTGCACAACATAAAGGGACAAAACAAATTCAAGCAAAAATGGCCGAGCAGCATAAAACATTAACAATGAACAAAGTGGCATGGCAAAAGTTTCAGCAAGTACAAGTATGGAATGGCCGAGCACAATACAAGTCAAACATGTTTTTCAAACAGCCCAATCAAGCATCGAGCCATGTCAAAGTCAAACAAAGGTCAAGCATGCAACAACAAAGCAAAATGGTCAAAGGAATGAGTGCAACTACAAAATGGCCAGAAACATACAAGCATAAGTGTTTTGGTTCTTCATGCATACACAAGGAAGGCAAGGGTGGAACCAGATGTCAACATGCAAGTTCAAGAGTGAAAACATTATGGCAGCCTAAATACTAGTGTATGAAGTTCATTGTGAACTCATGCATGGTTCAAGAACATGACATTAAGTGGAAATGCAGCATTTACAACATACTTCAGTACATATAGATGGAGCAACTCAAACTAGTTAAAGAACATGGTGGTGCCGCATTGCAAGTGGACACAACTGCACATACATGCCACAAAGAAGGAAACAGGGGAAGTGATGGCAACAGCTACAAGAATGGCACAAGCGAAGACAATGGTCGAGACAGTGTTAAAATGGGTGCAATCAAGTCAAGTGGGTAGTTCAGCATACAAGCAAGTTGTGCTATAACAGAGTTCCATGGTGCATGTACAAGTTGAAATACAGCAACAAGTGATTCAGCAAGTGTGTGTACACAAATGGCACGGCGATACAACATGATGCTCAGACCAACATACAAAGCATGAAAGCAGAGGAAAACAAATCAGTTTTATTCGACATTTGTTTGTAGGCAAGAATCTTTCAAAAATAGGAAAAGATGGTGAATCATTTTTGGCAAGGAGGAACTTTTACCAATCAATCAATGTTTATCAATGTTTATCAAAAACTATTTTGATCAGAAATATTTGGCAAGGTTAAATTTTTCCAGCATAAATGGAAAATTATTCAAGGCAGTTTTTTTTTAATCGAATCATGGAACAATCAAGCCAAAAATTTCGAACAAGGCAACAAAATCAATCAGAAAGTATGATCAGAACAGCATTTATGCAAATGAATGGAGCAGGTGAGCAAAGCATTTGTGGTCAATGAATGCATAGATGAACATACAACAGGTCTGTACACTGCTTGGTTATCAAATCCAAAGTACAGAGCAGTTACGCATGAATGGATTAATTCATAAGTGTAGCAGTTAAAGGAAATCAGATATGCAAACATCATGTGCTCGAGCACTTGCAGTCAAATTGTTTTAGGAAAGCTATAATAAATGAAAAGGGCCAAGCAATCAATCAGCATAGGAATTGCTCATGACATTTTTTGGCATGCTGATTTAAATCTATCAGTGTTTTGACAAAACCATATATGGCATGATATCATAATGTGTTTCCAGAAATGAAAACCATGATTGTTTGGGAAGTTTTTATAACATTCCAATAATGTCATCAATCAGGAAAGAATTTTTTTTTTTCAAAATCGCAAAGAGTTTCCAGTTTTCATCCACAAATTCATGTTTCAAATCGGTGTGAAATTGGCAAGTTTGAAATCAAGGAGGACCACGTAATCATGTCATTCAAGACAGTGTTAAGTCAAGGCACAAAAGGGATATTTTTTTTTGGTAAGAAATATTTGGAAATCCAGCATGTTTCCATCAAGCCAAGAATATCAAAATCAAAAGTGGAAACCGCAAAGCATCAGGGCAAGTCAATTAAATCGAAATCAGAGTGTTTATAGGGTTTCTAATTTGCCCTACATATACACCAATTACATCATAGGCATTCAGATCGGGGAAAAAAAACAACAAAATCTAGAGCAAAAATCAGAGTAATATTTTCAGAAATTACTTACGAGATTTTCGATCGTAGCAGTCCTCGAATTGGTGACAAGAAGGAGCAGAAGCATTCTTACAAGTCGAGGAGCAAGCCACGAGATTCCGAAGCACAGGAGAATCAATTTCATAAAGCAATCGATCTCAATTTGGGAGGAAATCACAAACCCTAGTTTCATTTTTCCTAGCCGCCATTTATTCTTCCAGAAAACAAAAGAGGATCGGGCAGAAGAATGAAGCAAGAAAAGAAAATGGGCCGGCCGTTTTTTTAATGGGAAAAGGGGATAACCCCTTTAATATAAACTCCTCTTTTATTTTTATTTTAAGAACTAGGGTTTACATTTTTGTTTTACATTCTGTTGTTTTTTAAATTGTGTTGTAAAATCATTTCTAAACAGTTCTAGGTCTGTAAAATCTAGGGGGATTTAGTCAAGGTGTTGACTGTCAGTTTCAGAGTCTGTAAATCTGAGTTACGAGTTACAGGGTTTGTAATTCGGGAAATCTGATCTAGGGGTTTAGATCAGTCTACGGTTTTGAGCGTAGGGTTAGAATAGGAGCAGGGGTCTGCGAGTGTACATGGTCTTGTATGCGGGAACTGTTCTATCACCTAGTAGAAACCTTAGAAATGCAGCAGTAGGCAGGGTTTTGCCGAAGCTGGGTATATCTGTGTGTGATTTATTTTCTGCATTTCAGTTTCTGCTATTTTCTGTGATCAGTTTATTATTATATATCTCGTTAAGTTTTTAATTCAGTTAAAAACTGTGAAAAACCCTATTCACCCCCCCCTCTAGGGTTATTCTAGATCCAACAAGTGGTATCAGAGCCTGGTAATTTCATTAACTCTAGAGTCATGGGTAACCCTTGCTGTCAGTCCACAGAGAGTCAGTCCAGTTCATCTCCAACTATTTTCACTGGAACAGATTTTTTAAATTGGAAATCCGAAATGGAATTTTATTTAAAATCTGTTGATATTAAATGTTGGGATGTTGTTATCAATGGGTTTGACATGATAGATAAAGCTTCTAATTCTCGTGCTACACATATTCTGTATTCTCACCTTAATGATAATCAATACAGTCTGATTTCTCATTGTTTAACTGCGCAGGAAATTTGGACAGCTCTAAATACAAGATATGGAAACGACAGCAACCTCTCAAAACCCTCAACTGACAACTCAGATTCAGATCTTTGTTCAACAGATGAATCAGCTGATGAAGACTCAATAGATGATGAGATAAGAAACTTTTCATATGAAGATCTGGTTTATTTTTGTGTTGATTTAACCAAATCTGTTGACAAACTTCAATCGAAAAATAAATCTTTGAAATCTATAAATTCTGAGTTGACCAACAAGATAAATTGTTTGGAATCGAAATTGTCAAATGTCGTGAAATTTGAAAATTCTAATTGTGAAAATTGTTTGAAATTAAAAAATGATCTCGTTCATTTCAATAATAATATTCGAAGGCTTGAAGAAGAAATTTTAATTTTAAAAGATAACGAGATTGAGCTGAAAGATGCAAACAATTGTTTACAAAAGGAATTTATAAATTTCAAGGCTATCAAAAATTCCAAACATAAAATCGATGAAAATAATAGTCTGTTGAAAACGAATTCGATTTTGAATAAGCTTGAAAAAGAGATTGAAAATTTTAAATCCTCTGAGAAACATCAACTTGAGAAACAAGTTCAGTTTGAATCTGAAATTTTAAAATCCAAGACCAAAATCAAACAGCTTGAAATTGAAAATTTGTTTTTAAAACAAAATGACACTGAGAGGAGAAAGATCAGCATTAATCGTTGCTCAAATCTAATGAAAGAAAATTCTGGTCTTAAAAATAAAATCCAACGGCTTGAATCAACTCTAAATAAATTTTCAAATGGAGAAAAATCGTTGAATATGTTGTTGAGAAATCAATTTTCGTCTGGAAATAAAAATGGACTTGGATTTGGGAAAATGAATGATTTTGAAAAACAGAATACAAACGGTTTTAAAAATTCTTCAATCAACTTAGGAATGAATCGTTTTGAAAATCTAAACTCTGAAAATTACAAAGGATTTTTGAAACAAAATCGAAGTGGAAATTTGCTTGATAATAAACCATTTAAACAATCTTGGATCCCAAATAAAAATAAAACGACTTTGACTAAATTCAAACAGATTTGGGTTCTGAAAGGTACAAAAGTCGATTCGAATGGTTTGTTATATAAACAGGTTTGGGTACCCAAGCAAATGGGTACAACTGTGAGTGGCTTTACAAATTTTGTTAGACCACTCGTTTCCTCAAATTGCTAGGTATCAAAAGAGGCCGAGGAACTGCACTGCTAAAGAGAAACTGATTTCAAATATTATTAAATCATTCACAGTTCCTTAGCCAAATCTGGTCGAGTTAGAGATTCTAGTTTACAATCGAATTCTGGTATGATCTCTGAACTCACTTTTGTAAATATTTTTAGTTTTTATTTTCTTGTTTACTTCTTCCCTCTTCTTCTTCTCTATTTGTTTTATCACTACAATATCATTGTGATTTCTTCTGGACTTCATTAACTTCCAATTACAGTTTTCATCTTATTCTGGAAATTTGCTTTATTTGAATAGAACTCTGTTCTCCAGATCTTGTTTTTTTGTTTCGTAAATATCTATAATTGTTTTGAGGTTTATTTTTTCTGCTTTCTGAATTCATAACAGCGTTGATGTATTCTTGTCGTATCTTGAACACTGTTAGTTAGAATGCTAAATTATTTTTGAAGATCTGAATAATTAGTGGGATTTCACACATTTCTGCTGTTCCGAGTTTGTTCTAATTCATTTTAGAAAAGCTCGAAATATTATACTCATTACAGCATTCTGTTATTTATCTGTTGTGATAATTTCATTGATTTTCAGATTGGCTTGGAATTTTGATTTATCTTGAATTACAGTGATACATCATAAAATTCATTCTTTTTCATGATCGGTACGGTTCAAATTTGTTTGTTTGAAATCATTTGAAATTCCCGATATTTTGAATCTCACACACCTCCTAAATTCGAAATTATCAATTATGTGTGACTGATTCGTTATATCCCAAAAATTGACATTGATTCAAGTGATTTCAAATAGATTATTTTCTGATCATGAATACCTCTCAAAATTGATGTAAATAATCTGAATTATCTTTGCATTTGTCTGAAATATTTTGAAAAATTCCTTGAAAAACTTGGTTTTGAAAATCACTGTTATTTCATGATTATTTGATTTGAATATTTGTTTGTTTAAAATCATTTGAAATTATTGATTTATTGAATCACACACATATTCTGAATGTGAAAATAATAATTTGGTGTGATCGATTCACTGAATCTAGAGATTTTTCATATTCTTCAAATGATTTCAAATAAACGGTAGTTCAAATCTTGGATCATGAAAGTTCTTATGTGACCATCCCCAGACAAGTCTGATGTGATATTGTGTTCTGCACTGCTCTGATACTGTTCTTAGATAATTGCTTATTGTTTGATTTGTCTGCTTGGGCTTTAAATTTCTGTTGTCTGTGATATCATAGTTTGTCTCCATTGTCTTGGTAAAATCTTCGAGAAAGCGAGAACAAGTGGTATCAGAAGTGCTTATATTTGTCTCATCCATCTGTAGTGAGATTCAAATCTTCACCTTGTATAGATCCACACATATTTTTTTGCCTTATACAAATAAATGTGCTAAATTTGTCTGGCTGAATTTGTGTTTAAATTTCTTTGGTATGAAATGTCCATGATAATCCATCAGGGTGTAATTAATTTCCTCGATAAAGGAGACTACATTTGGTATCAGTTTTTTTTCACCCATCTGTTTTTGAATTTTTACTTTGTATAGACACCATACACATTTTTTCCCCTTGTATAAATCTGTATAAATTCCTCTTGTAATTGATTTTCAATTTTAAAATTATTTATTGATTATTCTTTCAGAAATTGAAATCAATATCCAAATTAAACTGTATTTATAATTCATCAAAATTATAACCAGATTTAGAAATTGTGATGAATTGTGACTGCAATATATTTCACAACAAGAGGAGAATTTTATTTACATTTTCATGGTGGTTGAAAATTTATTATAATATCTTTGAACTGGCAATTATCTCACGGCCATCTTCATTACTTATCATCCTTCTGCCATCCGTTATGATTTTATATAAATATGGAGAGTTTAATTTTTCTTAAAATCTTTTTAAATAAACAGTGAAAATATTTGTGATGGAATTGTGGTTATATTATTATTCAGAATTAGTGATAATTGAATTTTTTTTTCAATAATCCCGGTACAGTTGGTCATATTTCATAATATAATTAATTTAGAAATTTATTTCACAGTCCATTTCTGTACCTACCACATTTTCTATCATCCATGTATTGGTTTTATACCAAGGAGTTTTTCTTTTTAAAAGCCGAAATGATATATATATATATATATAATAAATATATAAGTGTGTCTCTGACCTCATTTAAAAATCCAAGCTCTGGTCATGCATGGTTAAGAGACAACTTATAATTTAAGCTGCGACTGAACTCATTTAAAAATCCAAGCTCTGGTTATGCGTGGTCAGTGTGCTCTTAAATAAATAAATAAATAAAAAAATTGTGCTAAAAATTGAAATTCTCTTTGGTGTATAAAAACCAGCCTATCAATCCATCTTTCTAATCTGTGAAATGTGTTAATACCTTATGAATTATTATGTTTTGTTGATTGATTGCTGCTGGGATTTGAGACTATCTGATTTTGTCACTTAATTTGAATTTATAATTATAGTCAAAATCCATCACTGTTTTGTGCCTCAATTTCTTAAAATCCTTTTGAAAATAATTGGAAATATTTTTTTTTAAACTCCCTCCATTTTTTATAAAATTCATCGTATAACCGTCATTCTCTACAATGTGAAATATGCCACCTGTTCTTAGTTTATTACGATTTTTTGTTTGACTGATTGAGATTTATGATGACCGTTCTTCCTCTTAAGCTGAAATTATATTTTGTCATTTTTCATCTGTATTTTAAAATCTGTATCCTTTTGATGATAACAAAAGGGGGAGAATGGATTAGATTTTGATTTATGAGTGAATAGTTGAAAATTTATTATTATTCATAACATTCCTTTCACTCATGCACAGTTATAGGGGGAGTTGTCTGTTGTAGGGGGAGCTGGTAAATAGGGGGAGTTAAAATTTCACTGTCAAACACATCTATTGTATACAAAATCTTTTATTTGTTTGTCATCATCAAAAGGGGGAGATTGTTGTATATAACGATGTTGTATACACAATCATATGATTTTTGTTTGATGATAACAACCAAATATATATTATTTTAATGTGTTTGATATTGATGATAACAACCAAATATATATTATTTTAATGTGTTTTGATATTGTACTGGTATTATACATTACAGATAGGAATATAATATTTATATTTAAATAGAATACGACTGTACAGAATTTCATATATTCACACAGTATTTTATTTAAATATAAATATAATATTTCAACATTCTAACAGTACAAATTATATGACTCCACTATTTAAACATTCACTGAATATTGTACTTGAAAATAAACTGTATATAATAGACAAGTTTGGTTGAACACAATAAAATAATATTTTATTTTATGCAAACTTGTTTAATACAAACATCAATACAATTTTGTTGTTACACAGCTCCTCACTGTAACACTCTGTCTATACAATTTACATTTCAATTTACAAACACATTGATACACTGATACACTAACACTATCTGTTAGTCTTCTGTCTTCACCTTCAGTCGTCACTGCTCACTGTCTGTCCAGTCTTCTGTTAGTTCAGTCCAGTCATCACAGTCAGTCCAGTCATTCCTGCTTACCTGTCACATGTGAAACACACACACAGCACACTGCAATAGAAATAAAACAGAATATATGCAAATATAAATTTTGTTTTTAAAATTTTATTTGCCTCAGTTTTCTGGTGTGTTTCTCATCATTTTTCATGACTTGATCTGAATTATAAAACCATCAATCTTTGTCTAGACAGCTTGTGATATTCACAGTGATACACTGTAAATACCACAAGGCAGACAACATATATCTCAATGCAGGGACAGGGACAACTCGACTGATGGCTGCATGTACACACGTGTACACGTGTGCACTGCCACGCCAATCAGATTGCAACTGAGGAGTAGCCACGTGGACCAGCTCGACTCAGTGCACAACATAAAGGGACAAAACAAATTCAAGCAAAAATGGCCGAGCAGCATAAAACATTAACAATGAACAAAGTGGCATGACAAAAGTTTCAGCAAGTACAAGTATGGAATGGCCGAGCACAATACAAGTCAAACATGTTTTTCAAACAGCCCAATCAAGCGTCGAGCCATGTCAAAATCAAACAAAGGTCAAGCATGCAACAACAAAGCAAAATGGTCAAAGGAATGAGTGCAACTACAAAATGGCCAGAAACATACAAGCACAAGTGTTTTGGTTCTTCATGCATACACAAGGAAGGCAAGGGTGGAACCAGATGTCAACATGCAAGTTCAAGAGTGAAAACATTATGGCAGCCTAAATACTAGTGTATAAAGTTCATTGTGAACTCATGCATGGTTCAAGAACATGACATTAAGTGGAAATGCAGCATTTACAACATACTTCAGTACATATAGATGGAGCAACTCAAACTAGTTAAAGAACATGGTGGTGCCGCATTGCAAGTGGACACAACAGCATATACATGCCACAAAGAAGGAAACAGGGGAAGTGATGGCAACAGCTACAAGAATGGCACAAGCGAAGACAATGGTCGAGACAGTGTTAAAATGGGTGCAATCAAGTCAAGTGGGTAGTTCAGCATACAAGCAAGTTGTGCTATTACAGAGTTCCATGGTGCATGTACAAGTTGAAATACAGCAACAAGTGATTCAGCAAGTGTGTGTACACAAATGGCACGGCGATACAACATGATGCTCAGACCAACATACAAAGCATGAAAGCAGAGGAAAACAAATCAGTTTTATTCGACATTTGTTTGTAGGCAAGAATCTTTCAAAAATGGGTAAAGATGGTGAATCATTTTTGGCAAGGAGGAACTTTTACCAATCAATCAATGTTTATCAATGTTTATCAAAAACTATTTTGATCAGAAATATTTGGCAAGGTTAAATTTTTCCAGCATAAATGGAAAATTATTCAAGGCAGTTTTTTTTAATCGAATCATGGAACAATCAAGCCAAAAATTTCGAACAAGGCAACAAAATCAATCAGAAAGTATGATCAGAACAGCATTTATGCAAATGAATGGAGCAGGTGAGCAAAGCATTTGTGGTCAATGAATGCATATATGAACATACAACAGGTCTGTACACTGCTTGGTTATCAAATCCAAAGTACAGAGCAGTTACGCATGAATGGATTAATTCATAAGTGTAGCAGTTAAAGGAAATCAGATATGCAAACGTCATGTGCTCGAGCACTTGCAGTCAAATTGTTTTGGGAAAGCTATAATAAATGAAAAGGGCCAAGCAATCAATCAGCATAGGAATTGCTCAAGACATTTTTTGGCATGCTGATTTAAATCTATCAGTGTTTTGACAAAACCATATATGGCATGATATCATAATGTGTTTCCAGAAATGAAAACCATGATTGTTTGGGAAGTTTTTATAACATTCCAATAATGTCATCAATCAGGAAAGAATTTTTTTTTTCAAAACCGCAAAGAGTTTCCAGTTTTCATCCACAAATTCATGTTTCAAATCGGTGTGAAATTGGCAAGTTTGAAATCAAGGAGGACCACGTAATCATGTCATTCAAGACAGTGTTAAGTCAAGGCACAAAAGGGATATTTTTTTTGGTAAGAAATATTTGGAAATCTAGCATGTTTCCATCAAGCCAAGAATATCAAAATTAAAAGTGGAAACCGCAAAGCATCAGGGCAAGTCAATTAAATCGAAATCAGAGTGTTTATAGGGTTTCTAATTTGCCCTACATATACACCAATTACATCAAAGGCATTCAGATCGGGGAAAAAAAAACAACAAAATCTAGAGCAAAAATCAGAGTAATATTTTCAGAAATTACTTACGAGATTTTCGATCGTAGCAGTCCTCGAATTGGTGACAAGAAGGAGCAGAAGCATTCTTACAAGTCGAGGAGCAAGCCACGAGATTCCAAAGCACAGGAGAATCAATTTCATAAAGCAATCGATCTCAATTTGGGAGGAAATCACAAACCCTAGTTTCATTTTTCCTAGCCGCCATTTATTCTTCCAGAAAACAAAAGAGGATCGGGCAGAAGAATGAAGCAAGAAAAGAAAATGGGTCGGCCGTTTTTTTAATGGGAAAAGGGGATAACCCCTTTAATATAAACTCCTCTTTTATTTTTATTTTAAGAACTAGGGTTTACATTTTTGTTTTACATTCTGTTGTTTTTTAAATTGTGTTGTAAAATCATTTCTAAACAGTTCTAGGTCTGTAAAATCTAGGGGGATTTAGTCAAGGTGTTGACTGTCAGTTTCAGAGTCTGTAAATCTGAGTTACGAGTTACAGGGTTTGTAATTCGGGAAATCTGATCTAGGGGTTTAGATCAGTCTACGGTTTTGAGCGTAGGGTTAGAATAGGAGCAGGGGTTTGCGAGTGTACATGGTCTTGTATGCGGGAACTGTTCTATCACCTAGTAGAAACCTTAGAAATGCAGCAGTAGGCAGGGTTTTGCCGAAGCTGGGTATATCTGTGTGTGATTTATTTTCTGCATTTCAGTTTCTGCTATTTTCTGTGATCAGTTTATTATTATATATCTCGTTAAGTTTTTAATTCAGTTAAAAACTGTGAAAAACCCTATTCACCCCCCCTCTAGGGTTATTCTAGATCCAACACTATTGTGATTGATCACTTATGGTTCTTGATTATGAGATTTCTACCTATGACCATGACTATGATTATTGGGGTTAATTGCCTAAGACTATTATAGTTGATTGTTCATGCCCATAGTTGAAACCCATGTTGTACACCGAATTTGCAGTTGTTGGATCTCATACCTAGGGTGTGACCTGCTTAGTTCATTCGCTATTATGTACACTAAAACCATTAGATCCATTATCCTTGTATTTGGCTTGCTTTTGCATGCCTATTCTTTTATGTCAGCGTTTACCATGACTATCGCTTTATCTTGCTAGATTTGAAATCCTATATGCCAGTGATGTTGTAACCAATTACCTCAAGTTATGTCATGCTAGTCTTGTAACCCCTTTTATCGCTTTATGCTCGTCCCTTTTGCTTATCATAGTTTTGATGTTATTCCCTTTATTCTGAGGTTTGGATTTATTTGTAGTATGGATCGATTCACGTTTACGTGCGATGGGAATACGATTTGGGTAGATTAGGCAAAACATGAATTGGTTATGAACATGAATTATGAACTTGATAAAAGGCAAAACTTGAAACATGAACATTGTTATAACCTGAATCTGGATGTGGGCATGAAACTTGCCTTGAAAACTTGACACGAACTTGACATGAAACTTGATAATGGACATGACACTAGAATGAACATGAAAATGGCCAACTCGAGGTTGGGTTGAGTTTGCAGTGTAATTCTGCCCGGAACCGCCCGGCATATCCAGTTACTGCAAACAATAGGATCCAATGTGGGTAGTTGGTCATATCGCACTTGAAAACCCGAGGTTAGACTAAGTTGTGGTGTAATTCTGCCCGGAACCGCCCGGCATATCCAGTGACCACAACAACAGGTCTGATGTGAGAGGTTGGGGTGCATTAATGAATTAATGCCACATGATAGGGTTTAGTTATAAACTGCTTAAATATACTTAACCAATTTGACACGATGATTTGATAGGGTTAAGTCATGAACCGCTTGAATATACTTAACCAATTTGACACGATGATTTGATAGGGTTAAGTCATGAACCTCTTGAATATACTTAACCAATTTGACACGATGATTTGATAGGGTTAAGTCATGAACCGCTTGAATATACTTAACCAATTTGACACGATGATTTGATAGGGTTAAGTCATGAACCGCTTGAATATACTTAACCAACTTGACACATGATTCGTAGGGCAAAGTCACGAACTTGAATGAAAACACTTAACCAACTTGACATGCTAGACTGATGGGGTTAAGTCTCGAATATAAATGACAACACTTAACCTACTGGACGGAAACCCTAGTTACACGGTCCTTTTCAGCAGTAAACCACTAGATGTATCACGGTACCCTGGAACTAGGCAGGGTGGGGCACGATTACTGGGCTGATTGTAAGCGACCAGAACGACGACTGAGTTGGTGCGCCATTGTAGGTTCAGGCGGACTATGGTCGTGCACGTAGTCCAGAGTTGAAAAAGCAGGCATTGGGCACCAGTAGGTTTACATTGTGCGTGCTTAATTCGTGTCGGTGGTTGGCACCCTAGGGCTTGATACACCCTATGGTGGACCTAGCACAGGTAACTACATTCGTGATAGGGCCGTATGACACAGACACATGACAAGCTAGAACTTGTAGGGATCCAATCGATTAATAGATCGTTTCGTGGGACCAAGCAATGGGTCATTTCATGATATTGGGCAAGGGATCATTTCATAGTTAATACATGACACAGGTTGGGTTACTAGTACAGGTGGTAAAGGCCCATTTATGTTTCTATTTCTGTTAGGGAGGTAAAAGCCCATTGCTATTTCTGTAAAGATCACCCTGTTTCTGTTTCCGTTTCTGTTTGGACATTAGGATAACACCTAATTTTGTTATACTAGTACTGGTGCCGAGAATGTTAAACATGCGATGCTATACGTAGTTTATCTGGTTAGCATAGTTTATCTTGTTACCGTAGTTTATCTGGTTAGCATAGTTTATCTTGTTATCTTAGTTTATCTTGTTATCTTAGTTTAACTTGCCTATCTTGTCATCATCCTTATGTTTACTTTCAGTTTCTACATGTCATGTTATCTTTACTTGTTTCTATGATGAAAGTCACTAGGACTTACCAGTCTTTATGACTGACCCGTTTTCTTTCGCCTCTTTTTCTTCCGTCCCCCCCCCCTAGGTTCTCAGGGAGGAAACACTACTACTTAGTTTGGAATTCTTTTTGCTTCAAGATCGTCATATATGGCTTGGACCTTTCTTGGCTATGGCTACTTTACTGTTTTACTTGGGGAATGATTTATGACTATGGTTTTATGCTTCTTTACTATTGCAAGGCAGATTTCGATGTAATGGATTTAATGGCATTTTGATGTAAAAGGCTTTAGACATTTCTAGATTTTAAAGCAATGAAATTTGGTTCTTCTTCCGCTGTTTTATATGTTCTGTCTTGTAATATTTCTGTGTATGTTTACCTAGATAATGCTCCACCAAAGCTAGTGCATTCCCTTTGTGAGTGACCCTAGCGGAGGTGGGGTGTTACAATTTCATTTCTGAATTTCTGAATGGCATGGATTTGCCCGCACTTCCTACACAGTCGTCTCCACGCTGTTCATATTAAAATCACATTTTTAATATGATATTCTATACATTAAAAATCATATTTTTATTCTTTATATAATATAAAAATCATATTTTTATTCTTTCTCTAATATAAAAATCATATCTTTATTCTTTCTCTAATATAAAAATCATATTTTTATTCTTTCTATAATATAAAAATCATATTTTTATTCTTTCTCTAATATAAAAATCATATTTTTATTCTTTCTCTAATATAAAAATCATATTTTTACTATGCTAAGAAGTCGCATCTTTATATAGATATACATATAAAAAGATCACATTTTTATGAAGCCGTTCACACGATAAAAATCATATTTTTATTAACTATATATATATATATATATAAACTAACATAAATATCAATATTATGAAAAAACGCACCTTTTCACTTGTAAAAATTCAATTTTTTTGAGCTGAGGATGACCTAGGCGGCGCTGACAAGGCGGAGGAGGCTCGCTGGGGTGCTGGAGTCGACGGGTTGCTGATGGAAGGTGGCGGTGGCTGTGGAGGGGCGGATTTGGTTCGGGTTAAGAGGATTTTAATGAGGAAAGAGGGGAGAGCAGAGGGGCTAAGGGGGGGGGGAGCGTCGGAGGGCCGCCGGCCTTGGTGGTGGCGTGTGCGATGAAGGGGGGTACATCGCGATGGCGGCGGCCAGGTTTGAAGCTCGATCGATTTTTTTTGTTTTTTTCTGTTAATTGACGGGGAGAGGGAATCCAGAGAGAGGGAGGTGAGAATATATAATTAAATAAATATATATATATATTAATTTATCTTCAAAAAGCAACTTTTTATTTCAACCTCGAAATCGAACCCACCGACTGTCGTCCCTAGCTAATTACTCCCATTCCAAACACAATGGGATATGTATTGTAAGCCAATTCAGCTGTTTCGACCAGTTTTCGTCAAAATCAAAATATAACTCCATATATTGAATTTGAACGCACATTTCAGTTTACCGGGGCCACATGCTGATTCTAAAAATTCCCGAAAAATATTTTCTAGCTTCGTATTGACGATACGGTTCTAACAAAACTAATTTCATCGAATTCTGAGACCATTTGAAAAATGGCCATTTTCCAGTCGATTAAAATCAACTGAAACAGGTCAAACGCGTTTTCCTTTGCCACACTCACATATTGATTCAGAAAATTATGAATTTTGGAATCTAGCAATAATTTGACATCCCGGATCCAACATAAGTGGTTTCGTCGAAAACTGAGGTCATTTGCAAAATTTCCATTTTTAAGGGCCAAAAATTCCATAGCGACTATTCTGAATTTTCAATTGGGCATAACTTTTGATTCCCGCTATGAAATTTCAATTTTTCGGATTCGTTGGAAAGATATTCTCAAATAGATTCTAATATTTTTGGTTTCGCCAAAATCCGGTTTATTTTGAATCCTATACATTCATTTGAACTTTGAAATCGAATTTTCAAACTACCGCGCCATTTTCAATTCCATTTATAATTTAAAATAAATATTTATTTTATAACGTCGATTCAAATAAATATATATGTTCTATTTCTATTCAAAATAAATTTCTCGTCGTCATTATTTAAAATAAATCATTTTAAATATTCAAAATTTACTAAATTTGCCAAAATAAAATTTTTAAATTGGCTCAGATTTCCGGGTTATTACAATATCCCCCACTTAAAACTTTTCATCCCCGAAAAGGAATGAAGCTGAAAGTTGTTTAACAAACCAACTCAACTTCCATTATTTTCTTTATGGCTTAAGTTCTTCAACTTTTCAGTTTCTAAGAACTTTTCAAATTTTTTAAAAATTTGGCTAACTCCCTAAATTTTCGAAAAAATTCGCCATAACCTCCCTTGCACCGGGAGCTTCGGGATATTTCAAATAGCCTCCCATGGCCCTCACCAATCCAAAAGAAAAAGAAAAAGCAAAAGCTAAGCGGCTCATAAAATCATCCAAAATCCCAAGAAATACAATATACATGTACCTATTTGTCGGGCATACAATTTTATTCCTCCTCTCTAGCCTCCTTGCTATGACCTGTTCAATGTAAGTACATGTACGTGCATGCAAATGCGATAAATTTTCAATACAATCCACTATTTGGTTCAATTTGGCTAAAGGTTCAACATTTAATTAATCAAACAATAATCAAACAACACAACCAGCAATCAATTAGTTGATTATCTTTTCAATCACGTAACTTTAATACATATCCAAAAAATCAGATTTTTAATGCCAAATCACAACAATAAGCCCTATCTAGCTTTGGTTATCACACTAGTCAATTGGAATCATATAGAAACCCCACTTTCGAAACACGAAAATAAATTCTGATGATGACGCGTCAATCATCAGAATCATGTCTGAGCGACTAGAGTGTGATTCTATATCTATCCAGTATATTAAAACTTCGAATACACGTGGATCAGACATATACGCAAAATCTTTATATACTGGACTGTCCAAATTCAATACAAAATAAATAATCAAATAAGAATAATTGATTTAAATTTTCAAAACAAAAATTGTTTTCATTTTAAAAATATACTCTTCACACTCGTTCTAGGATACTACTGATCCCATCTCTAACGAGTCATTCCTATTGGATATTACTAATCCAATCTCTGATGAATTCTTTCGTATGGTTCTAATGTGTCTTGTTCTCCGAGCTTTGTAAACCAAAACTCTGATACCAAGCTAAAACGACCCGAAATCCCCCTTCTGGGAAATCGCGGATTGTACTGAGGACAAGACGAATCAGAACACAAACAGAAGAACATTTCATTGTTAATTACAATAATTCCATCAGAATACAAGAATATACAGAGTAATATCAGAGATTTAAATTACATTACATAGCAGCGAAAAAATAATACAATACACAACTGAAAGAGATACGGATACAGAGCTTTCCGGACATCATTCCAGCTGTAAATTAGGATCCTGTGAATATAAATCTGCAAAACCAAAACTACTAGCTGCCCGTGCCAAAATAAGGGCACCCAGAGTTTAGGTTAAAACAATAAACTTCAGGTCAGTCATGTGACTGGTGTGAGAACTCAAACAGTTATTTAAAGCTTTACTTTAAATCAGATATATCAAGGGACCACGCCGTAAAACACGGAACGGGTTTCCCCCCAAGAATACCAGTGCATATAACAAAACAGCGCAATGCTTTTTGGAAAAATGAAGCTATTATAAGACCCATGTCCCATCACATAATGCAACACAAGTCGGAGGATAGGGTTTTCCCTTATAATAGCCAAAGAATGCTTGATACACTAAATTTCATCTTTTATTATTACTATAAGTGTATAGTGTCAAAACAATTTCAATCATAAGTATCAATCACAGACGGCATGGGTACCATATACCATGTCGCCAATACTAGGCTCTACAATCAAAACCGCAAAGTCATGTATTGGAAGTTGGAATTCCATCTGTGAACCGAGGCAAGGGATCGTCCTCTACTGAATTCGAGACGCTCTAGCCCGTGTCTCAGGAACAGCCGCAACTGCCCCATGGATCGTCAGGGCCGGTCCGCCGATGTGGATTATAATGCCTGAACACTGCGTTTCCCCGCCCTTTGGGGTGTCAATAAGCCAAATGACTCCATCGGCTCCACATAGTCACCGATATATCCGAGGCGCCTCGCAATCCAACGACCACACAGGTGAAAATAATATAAATGTCAGGGCTGGTAGGTCACTGATACCACCTAAGCTAGAAGGAAATGCATGCCCTCCCTAAGGTCCTCTCCCGTTTCTGGTTCACAACCGGGGTGTGAGGATCGCGAATCAACGTTACACAAAGCTATGCCACACAGGCAGTGCTTTGATCATCAACCACAAGACTTTGCTTTTCAACAGGAGCCTTGATCAATTGCCACTTAGGCAAGCCACACAGGCAACTCACACCATGCGACTGATGTCTATCGATATACAACCTCTGATCCTGTACGTCTCAAAGAAGGGTGAAGTAAGGGAATGAATTCCCCTTCACCAGGCAGATGTATATTTAATAGAGATCAATCAACACAGAGCAAAATCCAATGTCAGACACACAGTCCATTCAAGTTCGTTCTGGGTCTGAACGAAACCGGAGGAACCTTATTCCTCGCATATCCATCGATCTCCAAGTACGTCTGGACGATCACCGACTGATTCCCTCCTCTTGGGTGTATAGCCCAATCAAGATCATCAGTAATCACCCAAACGATGTGAAGACCTCCGGTGTTCGACCACCGTCTTCATCCTTGACACATCGTCGAATCAGTTATTCAGAATGGGATAAACCCGATCTTTCTGAATAACTCGCGTATATAATAAACAAGTGTTACACAAACACAACGTACGCCTCATTCCAATTCAGAATATTCTTTTATTCAAATATTCTTATACTTTGGAAAAGTTTCCCATTAATTTTATCAAAGATAAATTCTTTAGATTTATTCTTTAATCTTCTTTTGAATATCACTTCAAATTAGTCGGGATTAGCGAACCGCACCGAAGTACTCATTTATTTTATTTCTCAATCTCAACCTATTCATCCCATGAACTAAAACTGGTCATACTTCATATCTAACACCATGGTGTTATCGGTAAATTCAATTACCATTTCACGTTCAAGTCTAATTAAAGATTTAACTATCGCATGAAGCAAAACTGGTGATACTCCATTCTCGATTATTTCAATCTAATTAAAGATTCATTAAAACTCCACTTGGTTTTAATCTTCCCAATAATCACTATCAATGATTATTTAACTTGGGAAAACATATCCTGTCTTTAACTGGGTTAAAGAATCAATGTCATTTAAAACACGGTTCACGATAAACCCAAAATCACATTCAATTCCAATTAAATATCATTTAATTGGTATACTTCATTAAATCTAAATAAAAAGATTTAAATCTTTTTCTCAACTGAGTTTAAGAAAAGTGTTAATGAAGACACGATTCACGACAAACCCAAACCCCATTTCATATTAAACACAAGGCTCTGAATAGAAAATATATTGACTTATATTCAATATTAAATTCTACGACCAACAAATATCGTATTGGAAATAACGATATAAATATATCTTTCAAATTTCCATAATAATATCTGTATAATCACGAAATCCAACATCGAAATATTCCAAAGCCAATTTCGATTCAAATCCATTTCCACTTTATATATTGGAAATTCTGGTTATTTTCAAAACCATTTCAAATCCACTTTATTTATTTTAAAAATAAAGGGGAATTATAATTCTAGTTCAAGACTAGTTCATTTCGATAAAAATCTATTTTTATCTTTTCAAATTTGGAATTTTTCATCTCAATTCTTCACAAATCATTTCTTATGATTTTACACAAATTATTACTATTTTTAATAATTTTATCAAGGCCCGTACAGTCGATTTCCATCAATGGCCATCGAACTGCACTTACAGCGACCTTTTCCAAATTTGATTTGGACATAATTCCAAATCCAACCGTTAGATTTCAAATCTCTAATATTCGTTAGAAAGCTCTTTTCGATACGAACCCAAAGGTTCTGGTTTTAGGAGAATCTGACGGTCGGATTTCCCGTAACGTCCATTCGAAGTCAATGGTCGAAATTCGCGAACTACCGCAGCGCGGCGCGTTCTGTTCAGGCCATTATATATATATAATATGTATATTTCATCGATTTCCTTTCAAAACGTATTTTATAAATTGTTTTAAATTCGTTTTGAAAACGATTTCAAATTCATATTCAATTTCTAATCAAAATTGAACATACCATATCATCGATAAATAAATGATAATATTTTCAAAACATTATATTTTGAAATCAATTCCTTTTCGATATTCATTATAAAATGAATAAAACCGATATAAATATCGTTCACGTCAAAATGGCGTATATCTGACCAACACGGCTTTATATATATTTCAATAACTTCTTTATTCTATTCAACAAATGAATATTTTATTCAACACATGAATTTTCTTTTATTCAACACATGGATTTTCTTTTATTCAACACATGAATTTTCTTTTATTCAACACATGAATATATATTTTATTCAACACATGAATTTTCTTTATTTGAATGAGACCCACTCAATTACCATATAATGTTATTTATATCGGTTCTATACAACACATGTATATAATAGCAATGATAAATAATCAACCATCATCCAAAGTGCACCACATAACTGCATAAGCATTAAATATCAATAATTAACACTTACACAGTCTGTCAACTCATCGATTGACATACAACTAAACAATCGGGATTAGTGTACGTCAAATATCATCCCAATACCCATGTGGGGTTTCAAATCAACAAACACAGTCTTTATTAGTGCAGTTGGGCGATGTGTAAAATTTATCGTTCCAATCAATATCAGTCAAATGGGTGTACATAAACAAATCGTCCGATTTGTTTATAAATATTTATTTTATATACACGTTAAAAATTATATTTTTAACTATAAAATATATTCAACTATAAAATATTTTATTTCATTCCACATCACACAATCAACTTTCACAACACATCAATTAAACTAACAAGTCATCCATGGTCTATGGACGACGGGTGTCGGGTGCTGCTAAGCACCGTCTGCATCCTAGTATATATTTCAAACTAGAAATAATAATAAAAGTGAGGAGTTCTCACCTTGGGGATCCACTCCACCATTTCATTTTTGAATTTCTGAATGGCATGGATTTTCCCGCACTTCCTATGCAGTCGTCTCCACGCTGTTCATATTAAATTCACATTTTTAATATGATATTCTATACATTAAAAATCATATTTTTATTCTTTCTATAATATAAAAATCATATTTTTATTCTTTCTCTAATATAAAAATCATATTTTTATTCTTTCTCTAATATAAAAATCATATTTTTACTGCGCTAAAAAATCGCATCTTTATATAGCTACACATATAAAAAGATCACATTTTTATGAAGCCGTTCACACGATAAAAATAATATTTTTATAAACAATATATATATAAACTAACATAAATATCAATATTATGAAAAAACGCACCTTTTCACTTGTAAAAATTCAATTTTTTTTAGTTGAGGATGACCTAGGCGACGCTGACAAGGCGGAGGAGGCTCGCTGATGTGCTGGAGTCGATGGGGTGCTGATGGAAGGTGGCGGTGGTTGTGGAGGGGCAGAATTGGTTCGGGTTAAGCGGATTTTAATGAGGAAAGAGGGGAGAGTAGAGGGGCGAAGGGGGGGGGGGGCGAGCATTGGAGGGCCGCCGGCCTTGGTGGTGGCGGGCGCGACGAAGGGGGGGTACATCGCGATGGCGGCGGTTAGGTCTGAAGCTCGATCGATTTTTTTATTTTTTCTGTTAACTGATGGGGAGAGGGAATCCAGAGAGAGGGAGGTGAGAATATATAATTAAATATATATTTATTTTAATTTATCTCCAAAAAGCAACTTTTTATTTCAACCTCGAAATCGAACCCACGACTATCGTCCCTAGCTAATAACCCCCATTCTGAACACAATGGGATATGTATCGTAAGCCGATTCGGCTGGTTCGACCAGTTTTCGTCAAAATCAAAATATAACTCTATATATTGAATTTGAACGCACATTTCAATTTACCGGGGCCACATACTGATTCTAAAAATTCCCGAAAAATATTTTCTAGCTTCGTATTGACGATACGGTTCTAACAAAACTAATTTCGTCGAATTCTGAGACCATTTGAAAAATGGCCATTTTCCAGTCGATTAAAATCAACTAAAACTGGTCAAACTCGATTTCCTTTGCCACGCTCACATATTGATTCATAAAATTATGAATTTTGGAATCTAGCAATAATTTGACATCCCGGATCCAACAAAAGTGGTTTCGTCGAAAACCAAGGTCGTTTGCAAAATTTCCATTTTTAATGGCCAAAAATTCCGTAGCGGCTATTCTGAAATTTCAATTGGACATAACTTTTGATTCCCGCTATGAAATTACAATTTTTCAGATTTGTTGGAAAGATATTCTCATATAGATTCTAATATTTTTGGTTTCGCTAAAATTCGGTTTATTTTGAATCCTATACATTCATTTGAACTTTGAAATCGAATTTTCGAACTACCGCGCCATTTTCAATTCCTTTTATAATTTAAAATAAATATTTATATTCTAACGTCGTTTCAAATAAATATATACGTTCTATTTCTATTCAAAATAAATTTCTCGTCGTCATTATTTAAAATAAATCATTTTAAATATTCAAAATTCACTAAAATTGCCAAAATAAAAATTTTAAATTGGCTCAGATTTCCGGGTTATTACATGTATAGACCGTCAAATCTTGATTACCATCGATAATAATCAACACTGGAGCAGTAGTCAACCTTAATTTCAGCTCTTGGAAAGCTGCCTCACACTCAGAAGTCCAACTGAATCTTGCGTGGTTCTTAGTAAGTTGTGTCATTGGACTAGATAGCTTCGAAAAATCCTTAACGAATTTCCGGTAATAACTAGCCAATCCTAGAAAACTTCGGACTTCTGTGGCTGTCCTAGGCTGCTTCCAATCTTGAATAGTTGTAATTTTGCTGGGATCTGTTGAAATTCCTTCCTTTGATATGACATGACCAAGGAACTTCACTTCTTCTTGCCAGAATATACACTTAGAAAATTTGGCTTTCAGTACGTTCTTTCTCAAAATCCCTAACACTTGTTCTAATTGTTTAGCGTGCTCGCTAGCTGACTTAGAGAAGATCAATATGTCAACAACGAAAACCAGTATGAATTTATTCAAGACTTCTCTGAATACTCTGTTCATTAGATCAACAAAATAAGCTGGAGCGTTACATAAGCCGAATGACATTACTAACCACTCATAAAATAAGTATGGACCTCTGAATGCTGTCAAAGGAATACATTCTTCGACAATACGAAGTTGATGGAAACCTGTAGCTAGGTCCATTCTTGAAGATACTTTTGCTCCATTCAAACGATCCAATAAATTATCAATGCGGGGCAATGGATATTAATTCTTCAATGTTTGCTTGTTCAAGTCACGATAATCCACGCACAGTCTGAGAGTACCGTCTGATTTTGGAACAAATACCATAGCAGCTCACCAATTAGAGAAACTAGGCCTGATCAGACCTTTCCATAGCAATTGTTGAGTTTAATTGCCCAATTCTTCTTTCTCTTTCAAGGTCATCCTCCGAATTGAATGCACCACTGGCCTTCCATTCAGAATTAAATCAATCTTGAATTCAATTTCCCTTTGCGGTGGTAAGCTATCAACTTCTTCGAACACATCCACGTACTTCTTAACGACATGCATATTTTCTATAGGATCAGGAGAAACATCAAGAGAAGACCAAAATTCTTTTCTATCTGAATTCAAGCCTATGCATGGGATTGTTATGTGCCTTCCGAATTTAGTTTTAGCTTTAACGATTCTCTCAGCGCACTTAACTTCAGCTTCGTATTTCGTTAAACAATCCAGCCCAAGAATGATATCGAATTTAGAGAGATCCATGACGATCAGCTTAAATGAAAACCGATAATTAGAATAGGAGACTAGAACTCTACAATATAAACTGAGATCCAGAGAACCACCGATCGGATTATGGACTTTAATCGATTCTTCAAGATTCTTTAATTTTAGATTTAGCTTCTTGACTGTATTACTCGAAATGAAGCTTTGCGACGCGCCCGTGTCAAATAGTACTTTAACTAGAATATTGTTGACTTTAAGCGTGCCTTCCAAAACATCTGTCCTTTCCCTACTAGCTGAGGGTGCTCAAGTTTCTGCTGCTTCATATACATGAGCTACTTCAGCCATCTTTAATAGCAGGCAATCCTTTGAATGATGACCAGCCTGATGGCAATTATAGCATCCCATGCTCTCTTGAAGCTTCTCATTGGACTTAGATCCCCCTTTCTTCGAAGATTTACAGTTCCTTATCGAATGTCCTTGCTTATTGCACTTGAGAGATGCGACTGTTTTTACCTTTTCCTGATTGGCTTTAGGCTTCTTACTAACCTCAGGCTTCGTACTTGCCTCTGGGCTATCAGTTTCAAACTTCCTTTTGTTTCTAGAAATGCCTTCCTCTTCATCTTCCAATACACCTTGCTTATCAAGATTCTCATAATGACAAGCCATTTCTATCATCTTAGAAAAAGGAAGCTTCACATGTGTAGTTAATCTACTTTCATATTTTCTTTGAAGTCCGTTGATAAATCTCAGATTCTTCCTCAAAGGATCTTGAATTAGATGCGGGCCAAACGAGGAAGTTTACTGAATTTATTCTGGTACTCCCGGATGGTCATATCTCCTTGTTTCAGATGGTAGAACTCACAATATAGCCGCTCAGTTGCTTCTGGTGGAATAAATCTTTCTTTGAAAAGTTCTTTAAATCTATCCCAGGTAATATTACCTTCTGGATTATCCATAGTAACAGTTTCCCACCAGGTTAAAGCTTTGCCTTTGAGTGCCCAAGATGTTAGTAATCTTTTCTGATCATCTCTCATCTTTAAGCCATGAAACATTCTTTCACAAGAACGCATCCATGCTTTTATTTCAGTAATGAATTTTTTGCCCAAGAATGGTACTCCACCCAGATTTTGATACTTCTTTACTATAACTTCTAGATCTGGTTCTGGATGTGGGAGCACAATTGGCTCATTAGATTGCTGAACCATAGAATTACTTCTTCTGTTTCTGCCACTCATTTTCTACTATGTCTATAAATAGCAGACAAAGTGTCAGACCAACAGAAAAGATATTGTAAAGCATAGAGACATATATTTAAATATAAATGCATCTATCAGGGTGTATTTCATTCTGTTGTTCTCATTCTAGGACATTACTGATCCTATCTATAATGATTTACTCGCGTTAGAATACAATTGATTCTATTTCTGACGAGTTGTTTAAATATGTGATATTTCAAAACTAAGATTAACCAAAGCTCTGATACCAACTATGATAACCTCAAACTCCCATGCCATGGAAGCAAGTATAATCAGTGGAATATAACACATAAACAATAATAGCAGAACACAAATATAGAATCAGTCCAGATAATGTACATCAAATTACACTGGACCAAATATAATCATCAGAGTTACACAACATAATAGGATCATACTTAGTACAAAATACAGTTTCAGCTTTATATAAAATGTCTGCAGCGAAATCAAACATAATATACACAACAAAGTCTACATAGCATAATAGAAATGATAGAATCCATCTTCAGCTCCATAGCTGTCCAGAATGAGCCTGCTAAAACCTGAATACAAGGCTGCCTGTAACGACCCGAAATTTTGGGGCCAATTTAAAAATTTTATTTTAGAAATTTTAATGGATTTTAATGTTTAAAATAATTTATTTTAAATAGGAATGACTAAAAATTTATTTTAAAAACGAATAAATTCAATTTAATTATAAAAGGAGTTTAAAACAGCGCTGTAGTTTGAAAATTTGAAATTGAACTTTGACTGACTATACGAGATTCAAAACAAATCGGATTTCAGTGAAACCAAAAATATTTAAATCTGTTTAACCATATCTTTCTAATGAATCTGAAAAATTGAAATTTCACCTTAGAAATCAAAAGTTATGTCCAGTTTAAAATTTAGAAAAGTCGCTGTAGAATTTATATATATTTTAATTAAATATATTAGCCTTGAAAATAGCCATTTTGGAAACGACCTCAATTTTCGACGAAACCACTTTTGTTGGAACCAGAATGTCAAATTATTGCTAAGTTTAAATTTTCATAATTTTTCGAATTAATATGTGAGCGTGGTAAAAGAAAATGTGTTTTTACTGTTTCAGTCAAATTTAATCGACTAGAAAATGACCATTTCTCAAACAGTATCAGAAGTTGATGAAATTAGTCTTGTTAGAACCGTATCGTCAAAACATAACCAAAAATAATTTTTTTGTAATTTTTAGAGTCCATATGTGGCCCCGGTGATTTAATATGTACGTTTGAATTTAATAATTAAATGGTTTATAATTAAATTTAAAGAAAAACATATTGTAACAGCCGAATTGGGTTACGAAACATGTTCCATTGCGTCCGGGATGGGGGTTATTAGCTAGGGGCGACGCTCGTTGGGTTTGATTCGGAGTTAGTATCAATGAACAAATATTTTCTTAAATTAAATAATTAAAATAATTATAATATACACCTATAAATACGGTCAAATACGCAGAAACCCTAAACTCAATACAATAGCCGCCGTTAACAAATGAAAGGCAGCCGTGCTCCCTCCTTCTTCCCCTTCGATCTCCTTAAATACTCAATGGATTTCAACAACTCCAACACAGAATCGAAGAGCTTCTTGCGCTCTCCGAGATGAACGGCTATGAACTGGAATCATTAAGCAACTTGGTCGGAATTGAACCCCAAACAGGCGGCGTTCGCAGGTGCGTGGCGGCTTCTAGATGGACTCGAGCTCCATCAAACGGAGGGCGCGGGCAGGGCTCCTGTAGGCGGTCGAAGCGATGCAGTCCGATGGTGGTCCGAAGGTCGGGGCGTGGCGCAGTTCTGGTGCCAAGTTCGGTGGCTATGGGTTCTCGTAACAGGCGGTTATCAGAAGAAGAAGATAGATAAGGAGCGGCCTAATGATGTACTTACTTTATTTAATTACGTAATTAAATATTTATTTAAATTCGTATAACTTAAAATGACGATAACTTCTTCATATAGAAACGAAATCAAACGATTTCAGTTGTGTTGAAATCGTGTGATTGAGATCTAGACGATAGAACAAACCAGAGCTGAAAACGAGCACTTTGGAAATTCAAGCAAATTTGAACACGAACAATTTCTGAAACCCAATCGAGGTGAGATTTCTATTTTTAAATTAAAATTATTTATTTATTTTATTATGAAATTTATATTCATGCTATATAAACTGCATATGGTGTCATGTATATATTTTTGTTGAGATGTTGATTGTGTTGTATTGCGATGAATCATTGAATGAATTTGTATGTATCATGTTTGTTATTCAAACTGAATTATCATTGTTGTTAGATTTTCGAAATTAACACTCATATTAATTTTAAAGTTAGATTTAAATAATGTTACTATTTGTTCATTAGAGGGGGATAATTAACACTTATGTAAATTGGGAAATTAAATTCAATGGAAATATTTTATTGTCAAAATTTGGACAATAAGAAGTATAGACGTTAAAGAAACATCTTTATTGTCAAATTAGAGGTAATAGAAAGAATGGATTTTAGAATTACATTTTATTGTAATTTTATATGGAATAAAAAGGAGTAGATTTTAAAGTCGCATTCTTTTATTGCCACTTTAGATTATGGGAAAAAGAGGAAAATAGGAAGATATATTTTTATTGTAAATTTAGTTACAATAAAAAGGATAGATAATGAAAATAACTTTTTTTTTTGTCAAAACATGATTTAACATTTATGTTAAAACTTGTTAGTTGAAGTAAAATTAACATTTGTGTTAAAACATGTACATTAAAATAAAATATTTATTTTTGTTAAAACATGTTAGTTGTAATAAAAAGAACATATTTTTAATGTTATTTTGTTTCAAATAAAAAAGAACACGTATTTATTGCCATTTAGTGTAAAAGAAATATTTATGATAAAAAGATTCCATTTTTATCATTAAATTAGAAGTAGACAAATTAATCATTTTTGGTTATTTTAAAAGAATGAAACCAAACATTTCTTTTTGGTTATTATAAAGGAATGAAATAAAAACATTCATTTTTGTTATTTTAAAAGAACGAAATGAAAATATTCATTTTTGTCTAATTTAAAGGAATTAAAATAAAACATTCATTTGTGTCATTTGATTTGAAAAAGACAAAAATATTCATTTTTGCCTAATTCAAAGAAGGTAAACAAAACATTCGTTTTTGTTATCTAAATAGTATGAGGCTAAAACATGCATTTTTATCAGTAAAGAAGAATGAGACAAAAATGTTTACTTTTGTCAATTAAAAAGAATTAAATAAGAATGTTCATTTTTGTCGTTTAAATGATTAAACCCAAAAAGATACATTTTTGTCATTTAAAGAAAGAGTAATTATAAAAGATCACATTTTTTATTGTCACACTGTTTTAAATAAAAAGAAGTAACATTAAAAAACTACATTTTTAATGTAGCATTATTTTAAATAAAGAGAAGCAACTTTAAAAATTTCATTTTTAATGCGGCATGTTTTCAATAAAAGATTGTACATTAAAAATTACATTTTTAGTGTAGTTTAGATTTCATGAAAAAAAAAGATTATATTTTTATTGTCGTTTTGTTACAATGAAAAGATTGACAAATAAAGTTGTTACTTTTGTTAAAATATGAATTGACAAATAAAGTTGTTACCTTTGTCAAATTTAGTATCGACATATAAAATTCACTTTTGCCAAATTTAGAATTGACATAAATTTGTCACTTTTGTTAAATAGAAATTGTTAATAAATAAATTATCATCTTTATTTGTTAAGATTGGATTAGAATTTGTAAACAAATAAAACCATCACCTTTTATTTGTCAAGTTGAATTAGAAAAATGTATGCAAAATAAATTACTCTTTATTTGTCATGTTCAAATAGAAATTTGTATACAAGTAA
The DNA here is from genome assembly GCA_030737875.1 of Allium sativum. Lineage (NCBI taxonomy): Eukaryota > Viridiplantae > Streptophyta > Magnoliopsida > Asparagales > Amaryllidaceae > Allium > Allium sativum. Next base: position 777,054,359 of record CM060909.1, read on the forward strand.
ACATTCACGTTTATTTGTCATATTTTAGATAGAAATTGGTGTACAAATAAATATCCATTTTTATTTGTTATGTTAAATATAGGAAATTTGTATGCGAACAAAATGATCTTTTTATTTGACACCAGAAGAGTAGAACATGTCATGAAAATAAATTATCTCTTCATTTTTGTCATTTGAATAGAATGAAACTAAAATAGTCATTTTGTCATTTGAATAGAATTAGACAAAAAGTATCATTTTTTTCGCGTTAGATTTGTCAAAACAAGATTAGCATTTTTGTCGCCTTTGAATTGCCAAAACAAAATAACAATTTTTGGTTGAATTAGAATTGACAAAATAGAATTTGTCAACAAAGACAAAGTTATTATTTTCATTCGTTCATTGTAATAGAATTGTATGCAATATAAAAGAGACATTTTTATCGTCATGTTATATATTGTATATTACACTTCCATTTACAAGTTATCTGGCTTGTTTATGTGATTGGGACGGTAATTTTCACACATCGCCCAAGTGCACAAATAATTTATTATTTGATTGTTGGATGAAACCCCATACGGGTATTGGGATGATATTGGACGCACACTAATCCCAATATTTAGTTATCTGTCAATCGATGGATTGACAGTCTGTGATGAGCGTTAGTTATTTACTTTAATGCTCACACAGTTATAAATTCCACTTTGGGTGTTATTTGAATACTTGGTAATTATTTATCATGATTGTTGATTACATACAATATATGGTTGTTGATTGAGTCACATTCTAAAAAAGAATATTTTATAAAATGTTTTAGACAAAGAACATATTTTGGAAATATGTTTTTATTGAAATAAACTAGTTATTAACTAGGATCAATCATTAAATTAAGATTTAACGAAGCTTTCCAATTTGTTAATATTTAATTAAAATTAAATTAATTGGATTTTGGGTTTGTCGTGAATGGTGTCTTCAATAACACCTTTCTTAAACCCAGTTGAGAAATGAATAAATCTTTTAATTAAGATTATTAAAAGTTCTAAAAATGTAATTTTTAACGTATAATCTTTTATTGAAAACAATGCCGCATTAAAAATGAAATTTTTAATGTTGCTTCTCTTTATTTAAAACAATGCTACATTAAAAATGTAGCTTTTTAATGTTACTTCTTTTTATTTAAAATAGTGTGACACTAAAAAGTATGATCTTTTATAATTACTCTTTCTTTAAATGACAAAAATGTATATTTTTGGGTTTAATCATTTAAACGACAAAAATGAACATTCTTATTTAATTCTTTTTAATTGACAAAAGTAAACATTTTTGCCTCATTCTTCTTTACTGATAAAAATGCATGTTTTAGCCTCATACTATTTAGATAACAAAAATGAATGTTTTGTTTACCTTCTTTGAATTAGACAAAAATGAATATTTTTGTCTTTTTCAAATCAAATGACACAAATGAATGTTTTAGTTTAATTCCTTTAAATTAGACAAAAATGAATATTTTCATTTCGTTCTTTTAAAATAACAAAAATAATTTGATCGTTGGATATTTTATAGTACACAAGTGCACAAAATAATTTATTATTTGATTATAGGATGAAACCCCACACGGGTATTGGGATGATATTAGACGCACACTAATCCCAATATTTAGTTATCTGTCAATCGATGGATTGACAGTCTGTGATGAGCGTTAGTTATTTACTTTAATGCTCACACAGTTATAAATTCCACTTTGGGTGTTATTTGAATACTTGGTAATTATTTATCATGATTGTTGATTACATACAATATATGGTTGTTGAATGAGTCACATTCCAATAAAGAATATTTTAGAGAATATTTTAGAAAAAAAAATATTTTGGAAATATATTTTTATTGAAATAAACTAGTTATTAACTAGGATCAATCATTAAATTAAGATTTAATGAAGCTTTCCAATTTGTTAATATTTAATTAAAATTAAATTAAATTAAATTAATTGGATTTTGGGTTTGTCGTGAATGGTGTCTTCAATAACACCTTTCTTAAACCCAGTTGAGAAATGAATAAATCTTTTAATTAAGATTATTAAAAGTTTTCAATTTATATTTAGTAATTGGAATAAGATGAAATGTGAGTTGGGTTTATTGTGAACTGTGTTTTTAAGTGACATATTGTTCTTTAACTCAACTGACAGTGAAAAGATATGATTTAGAAATTATAAATCTTTTATTAAGATTTAATAGGTAATTATCCAAAAGTAAAGTTTTCCAATTTGATATATTAAATTGGAGTTGAATGGAATTTGAATTAATAATAACCGAGATAAACTTCTGTAAAAGAGGACCGATACTACATATGGAATTTAAGAGGCTTTGCCATTATTCCATTTATATTATTGGTCGGATACGGAAATTTATAACGATTATATATTGATTTGAGTTCTGTGAAGATTCCATATTTTATGGAAGACGATTTTGGGTTTACCGTGAACTATGTTTTAAACGACATTAGTTCTTTAACCCAGTTAAAGATAAGATTAATTTATTAAATTTAAATAATCATTGAATAATGATTTTTGGTATTTAAACCCAAATTGGAGTTTTGATAAATCTTTAAAGAAAAGATTTAAGGATTAGTTAAAGAATTTATCTTTGATAAGATAATGTGAATATTTTATTTAAAAGAACATTCCGAATTGGAATGAGGCGTTTAATGTGTTTTTATAGTACTCGAATTTTAATTATAAAAAAAATACGAGAGTTATTCGAAAAGACCGGGTTGAACCCATTCCGAATAATTACTACGACGATGAAGATTCGAAGATGAAGAAGGTGGTTGAAGACCGACGATCTTCACATCGAATGGATATGTTGCTACAGAGACCCTTGATGGGAGTAGCTAACTTGAAGGGGCTTCAGTGGTGGCCGTCCGGACTATCATTGATTGTTCGGATTTGGTTTTCGCTCAAACCCAGAGCATAAGCTAGTAAATGGATGTGTGTCTGACATTGGATTTCGTTCCATGTGAATTAAACCGATTTCTATTAATGTATGTCTGTTTGGTGGTGGAGGATTTATCCTCTACTTAACACCCTGGTATATATTAATAGTGATTGATCGCATGGCGTGAATTGTCAATGTGGCACGCCAAGATGCAAATGATCATGGCTTTTGTTGAAAAGCAGTGGGATGATCAAAGCATAGCCTATTACGGCATAGCTTTGTGTATGTCGTGACTTCGCGAGCCTCACACCCCGGTATGAGTCAAAAACAGGATATGGACCGTAGGGAGTGCACACGTTTCTTTCTAGCTAGTGGTGGTGTCAGTGCTTAAACTGGCTGACATTTTACTTATGTGGACGATAGATTTTGAGAAGCCTCGGATTTTTATAGTCCGTTAGTGGTCATACTATAGGTTCAAAGGAACCGGGAAACGTGTGTTTAGGCATAACTAATCCACTGTCGATAGGCGGGGACCGGCCCTACCGCATCTAAGGGTTCACTGCGGGGGATCCTGAGGAATTTGCTAGAGTGTCTCGAATCGGAGAGGAGCTTGCCCCTAGCCTCGACTCATGATGGAAATCCAATTTCCAATACGACCTGGCGGTTTCATTGTAGAACTAGTATGGCGACATGATATATGGTACCCATGCCGTCTAGGATTGATACATTTATATTTGAATTGTTTTTTTTTAAAACATATACACACTAATACTAAATCCGTTTTACCGTATCAAGCATCTTTTGACCATTATAAGGTAAAACCCTATCCTCCGGTTTGCGTTGCATTGTGTGATGGGACTTGGGTCTTATAATGGTTTCATTTTTCTAAAAAAGCATTGCGTTGTTTAACGTTTTACTTTACTTTATGCACTGGCAATCAAATGGAGTAAACCCGTTCCGCGTTAGCGGCGTGGTCTTGTGATTAGCCTTATTATTAGATAGTTAAGTTAAGAATTCTCATACCAGTCCCATGACTGACCCGAAGTTTGCTCACTGGCAAACTCGGGTGCCCATATTTTCCACAATTGCAGTCGAGTATCTCTTTGCAGATTTTTACAGGATCCTGGCTTACAACTGAAGCGGTATTCGGAAAGCTCTGTATCCGTGTATTCCTTCCAGTTGTATATTTGTATTATTTTTCCGCTGCTATTTAAATGTAATTTAAAACTTTAATATTATTGTATTTCAATTTTGGAATAAGTATTCATAATCTGTTACATTCTTGTACTCTGATGTAATTGTTGTAATCAGCAATAAAATGTTCTTCGGTTGTGTTCTGATGTGTGTTGTTCTCATAGGAATCCAGCCTTCCTTTACTGGGAAGTTTGGGTTGTCACATTTGGTATCAGAGCTTTAGTTTACAGAGCTCGAGAACAAGACACATTAGAGGCGAACGAAAGAATTCATCAGAGATTGGATTAGTAATATCCAATGAGAATAACTCGTTAGAGATGGGATCAGTAGTATCCTAGAACGAGTCTGAAGAGTATTATTTTCTATAAAAATGAAAACAAATTAGTTTTGAAAATTTTATCTAAATATACGTATTTGAGTATATTATATTTTAATGTGGACAATCGAGTATATAAAGATTTCGAATATACGAGTAATTAACGGATATTAGAAGTTTTAATATACTGGATAGATATAGAATCACACTCTAGTCGCCCGGAGATAATTCTGATGATGACAGCTGCATCATCAGTATTTATGCTCGAGTTTTGAAAGTGGTATATCTATATACTTCCACTGACTGGTATGAGAACCAACACTTAGATAGGACACATTGCTGTGATTTTCACTAAAAATATGATTTTTGACTATATATATATATATATATATATATTTGAAAAGTTAATCACCTAATTGATTGATGGTTGTGATGTCTGATAATTAGTTTCACTGATTAAAATATTAAAATGATAATTAATTAAACCAATAAATAAAAATTTAAAGCTGAGTTGGTTAACTAAACAACTTTTTAGCTTCGTTCCTTTTCGAGGACGAAAAGATTTTAAGTGGGGGCGATTGTAACGAACCGAAATTTCGGGGCCAATTTAAAAATTTTATTTTAGAAATTTTAATGGATTTTGATGTCTAAAATAATTTATTTTAAATAGGAACGACTAAAAATTTATTTTAAAAATGAATAAATTCAATTTAATTATAAAAGGAGTTTAAAACAGCGCTGTAGTTTGAAAATTTGAAATTGAACTTTGACTGACAGTACGGGATTCAAAACAAATCGGATTTCAGTGAAACCAAAAATATTTAAATCTGTTTAACCATATCTTTCTAATGAATCTAAAAAATTGAAATTTCACCTTAGAAATCAAAAATTATTTCCAGTTTAAAATTTAGAAAAGTCGCTGTAGAATTTATATATATTTTAATTAAATATATTGGCCTTGAAAATAGCCATTTTGCAAACGACCTCGGTTTTCGACGAAGCCACTTTTGTTGGAACCAGAATGTCAAATTATTGCTAAGTTTAAATTTTCATAATTTTTCAAATTAATATGTGAGCGTGGTAATAGAAAATTAGTTTTTACTGTTTCAGTCAAATTTAATCGACTAGAAAATGGCCATTTTTCAAACAGTCTCAGAATTTGACGAAATTAGTCTTGTTAGAACCGTATCGTCAAAACATAACCAGAAATAATTTTTCTGTAATTTTTAGAGTCCATATGTGGCCCCGGTGATTTAATATGTACGTTTGAATTTAATAATTAAATGATTTATAATTAAATTTAAAGAAAAACATATCGTAACAGCCGAATTGGGTTACGAAACATGTTCCATTGCGTCCGGGATGGGGGTTATTAGCTAGGGGCGACGCTCGTTGGGTTTGATTCGGAGTTAGTATCAATGAACAAATATTTTCTTAAATTAAATAATTAAAATAATTATAATATACGCCTATAAATACGGTCAAATACGCATAAAACCTAAACTCAATACAATAGCCGCCGTTAACAAATGAAAGGCAGCCGTGCTCCCTCCTTCTTCCCCTTCGATCTCCTTAAATACTCAATGGATTTCAACAACCCCAAACAGGCGGCGTTCGTGGGTGTGTGGCGGCTTCTAGATGGACTCGAGCTCCAACAAATGGAGGCCGCGGGCAGGGCTCCTGTAGGCGGTCGAAGCGATGCAGTCCGATGGTGGTCCGAAGGTCGGGGCGTGGCGCAGTTCTGGTGCCAAGTTCGGTGGTTATGGGTTCTCGTAACAGGCGGTTATCAGAAGAAGAAGATAGACAAGGAGCGGCCTAATGATGTACTTACTTTATTTAATTACGTAATTAAATATTTATTTAAATTCGTATAACTTAAAATGACGATAACTTCTTCATATAGAAACAAAATCAAACGATTTCAGTTGCGTTGAAATCGTGTGATCGAGATCTAGACGATAGAACAAACCAGAGCTAAAAACGAGTACTTTGGAAATTCAAGCAAATTTGAACACGAACAATTTCTGAAACCCAATCGAGGTGAGATTTCTGTTTTTAAATTAAAATTATTTATTTATTTTATTATGAAATTTATATTCATGCTATATAAACTACATGTGGTGTCATGTATATATTTTTGTTGAGATGTTGATTGTGTTGTATTGCGATGAATCCTTGAATGAATTTGTGTGTATCATGTTTGTTATTCAAACTGAATTATCATTGTTTTTAGATTGTCGAAATTAACACTCATATTAATTTTAAAGTTAGATTTAAATAATGTTACTATTTGTTCATTAGAGGGGGATAATTAACATTTATGTAAATTGGGAAATTAAATTCAAAGGAAATATTTTATTGTCAAAATTTGGACAATAAGAAGTATAGACGTTAAAGAAACATCTTTATTGTCAAATTAGAGGTAATAGAAAGAATGGATTTTAGAATTACATTTTATTGTAATTTTATATGGAATAAAAAGGAGTAGATTTTAAAGTCGCATTCTTTTTTTGCCACTTTAGATTATGGGAAAAAGAGGAAAATAGGAAGATATATTTTTATTATAAATTTAGTTACAATAAAAAGGATAAATAATGAAAATAACTTTTTTTTTGTCAAAACATGATTATGAAATTAACATTTATGTTAAAACTTGTTAGTTGAAGTAAAATTAACATTTGTGTTAAAACATGTACATTAAAATAAAATATTTGTTTTTGTTAAAACATGTTAGTTGTAATAAAAAGAACATATTTTTAATGTTATTTTGTTTCAAATAAAAAAGAACACATTTTTATTGCCATTTAGTGTAAAAGAAATATTTATGATAAAAAGATTCCATTTTTATCATTAAATTAGAAGTAGACAAATTATTCATTTTTGGTTATTTTAAAAGAATGAAATCAAACGTTTCTTTTTGGTTATCATAATGGAATGAAATAAAAACATTCATTTTTGTTATTTTAAAAGAACGAAATGAAAATATTCATTTTTGCCTAATTTAAAGGAATTAAACTAAAACATTCATTTGTGTCATTTGATTTGATAAAGACAAAAATATTCATTTTTGTCTAATTCAAAAAGGTAAACAAAACATTCGTTTTTGTTATCTAAATAGTATGAGGCTAAAGCATGCATTTTTATCAGTAAAGAAGAATGAGACAAAAATGTTTACTTTTGTCAATTAAAAAGAATTAAATAAGAATGTTCATTTTTGTCGTTTAAATGATTAAACCCAAAAAGATACATTTTTGTCATTTAAAGAAAGAGTAATTATAAAAGATCATACTTTTTATTGTCACACTGTTTTAAATAAAAAGAAGTAACATTAAAAAGCTACATTTTTAATGTAGCATTGTTTTAAATAAAGAGAAGCGACATTAAAAATTTCATTTTTAATGCGGCATTGTTTTCAATAAAAGATTGTACATTAAAAATTACATTTTTAGTGTAGTTTAGATTTCATGAAAAAAAAAGATTATATTTTTATTGTCGTTTTGTTACAATGAAAAGATTGACAAATAAAGTTGTTACTTTTGTTAAAATATGAATTGACAAATAAAGTTGTTACCTTTGTCAAATTTAGTATCGACATATAAAATTGTCACTTTTGCCAAATTTAGAATTGACACAAATTTGTCACTTTTGTTAAATAGAAATTGTTAATAAATAAATTATCATCTTTATTTGTTAAGATTGGATTAAAATTTGTAAACAAATAAAACCATCACCTTTTATTTGTCAAGTTGAATTAGAAAAATGTATGCAAAATAAATTACTCTTTATTTGTCATGTTCAAATAGAAATTTGTATACAAGTAAACATTCACGTTTATTTGTCATATTTTAGATAGAAATTGGTGTACAAATAAATATCCATTTTTATTTGTTATGTTAAATATAGGAAAATTGTATGCGAACAAAATGATCTTTTTATTTGACACCAGAAGAGTAGAACATGTCATGAAAATAAATTATCTCTTCATTTTTGTCATTTGAATAGAATGAAACCAAAATAGTCATTTTGTCATTTGAATAGAATTAGACAACAAGTATCATTTTTGTCGCGTTAGATTTGTCAAAACAAGATTAGCATTTTTGTCGCCTTTGAATTGCCAAAACAAAATAACAATTTTTGGTTGAATTAGAATTGACAAAATAGAATTTGTCAACAAAGACAAAGTTATTATTTTCATTCATTCATTGTAATATAAATGTATGCAATATAAAAGAGACATTTTTATCGTCATGTTATATATTGTATATTACACTTCCATTTACAAGTTATCCGACTTGTTTATGTGATTGGGACGGTAATTTTCTCACATCGCCCAAGTGCACAAATAATTTATTATTTGATTGTTGGATGAAACCCCACACGGGTATTGGGATGATATTGGATGCGCACTAATCCCAATATTTAGTTATCTGTCAATCGATGGATTGACAGTCTATGATGAGCGTTAGTTATTTACTTTAATGCTCACACAGTTATAAATTCCACTTTGGGTGTTATTTGAATACTTGGTAATTATTTATCATGATTTTTGATTACATACAATATATGGTTGTTGATTGAGTCACATTCCAATAAAGAATATTTTAGAAAATGTTTTAGAAAAAGAATATATTTTGGAAATATATTTTTATTGAAATAAACTAGTTATTAACTAGGATCAATCATTAAATTTAGATTTAATGAAGCTTTCTAATTTGTTAATATTTAATTAAAATTAAATTAAATTAATTGGATTTTGGGTTTGTCGTGAATGATGTCTTCAATAACACCTTTCTTAAACCCAGTTGAGAAATGAATAAATCTTTTAATTAAGATTATTAAAAGTTTTCAATTTATATTTAGTAATTGGAATAAGATGAAATGTGAGTTGGGTTTATTGTGAACTGTGTTTTTAAGTGACATATTGCTCTTTAACTCAGCTGACAGTGAAAAGATATGATTTGGAAATTATAAATCTTTTATTAATATTTAAAAGGTAATTATCCAAAAGTAAAGTTTTCCAATTTAATATATTAAATTGGAGTTGAATGGAATTTGAATTAATAATAACCGAGACAAGCTTCTGTAAAAGAGGACCGATACTACATAGGGAATTTAAGAGGCTTTGCCGTTATTCCATTTATATTATTGGACAGATACGGAAATTTATAACGATTATATATTGATTTGAGTTCTGTGAAGATTCCATATTTTATGGAAGACGATTTTGGGTTTACCGTGAACTATGTTTTAAATGACATTAGTTCTTTAACCCAGTTAAAGATAAGATTAATTTATTAAATTTAAATAATCATTGAATAATGATTTTTGGTATTTAAACCCAAATTGGAGTTTTGATAAATCTTTAAAGAAAAGATTTAAGGATAAGTTAAAGAATTTATCTTTGATAAGATAATGTGAATATTTTATTTAAAAGAACATTCCGAATTGGAATGAGGCGTTTAATGTGTTTTTATAGTACTCGACTTTTAATTATAAAAATACGAGAGTTATTCGGAAAGACCGGGTTTAACCCATTCCGAATAATTTCTACGACGATGAAGAGTCGAAGATGAAGACGATGGTTGAAGACCGACGATCTTCACATCGAATGGATGTGTTGCTACAGAGATCCTTGATGGGAGTAGCTACCTTGAAGGGGCTTCAGTGGTGGCTGTCCGGACTATTGTTGATTGTTCGGATTTGGTTTTCGCTCAGACCCAGAGCATAAGCTAGTAAATGGATGCATGTCTGACATTGGATTTCGTTCCATGTGAATTAAATCGATTTCTATTAATGTATGTCTGTTTGGTGGTGGAGGATTTATCCTCTACTTAACACCCTGGTATATATTAATAGTGATTGATCGCATGGCGTGAATTGTCAATGTGGCACGCCAAGATGCAAATGATCAAGGCTTTTGTTGAAAACAGGGCCTTGTGGGATGATCAAAGCATAGCCTATTACGGCATAGCTTTGTGTATGTCGTGACTTCGCGAGCCTCACACCCCGGTATGAGTCAAAAATGGGATATGGACCGTAGGGAGTGCACACGTTTCTTTCTAGCTAGTGGTGGTGTCAGTGCTTAAACTGGCTGACATTTTACTTATGTGGATGATGGATTTTGAGGCGCCTCGGATTTTTATAGGCCGTTAGTGGTCATACTATAGGTTCAAAGGAACCGGGAAACGTGTGTTCAGGCATAACTAATCCACTGCCGATAGGCGGGGACCGGCCCTACCGCATCCAAGGGTTCACTACGGGGGATCCTGAGGCATTTGCTAGAGTGTCTCGAATCGGAGAGGAGCTTGCCCCTAGCCTCGACTCATGATGGAAATCCAATTTCCAATACGACCTTGTGGTTTTGATTGTAGAACTAGTATGGCGACATGATATATGGTACCCATGCCGTCTAGGATTGATACATTTATATTTGAATTTTTTTTTAAAACATATACACACTAATACTAAATCCGTTTTACCGTATCAAGCATCTTTTGACCATTATAAGGTAAAACCCTATCCTCCGGTTTGCGTTGCATTGTGTGATGGGACTTGAGTCTTATAATGGTTTCATTTTTCTAAAAAAGCATTGCGTTGTTTAACGTTTTACTTTACTTTATGCACTGGCAATCAAATGGAGTAAACCCGTTCCGCGTTAGCGGCGTGGTCCTGTGATTAGCCTTATTATTAGATAGTTAAGTTAAGAATTCTCATACCAGTCCCATGACTGACCTGTAGTTTGTTCACTGGCAAACTCGGGTGCCCATATTTTCCACACGGGCAGTCGAGTAGCTCTTTGTAGATTTTTATAGGATCCTGGCTTACAGTTGAAGTGGTATTCGGAAAGCTCTGTATCCGTTATTCCTTTTAGTTGTATATTTGTATTATTTTTCCGCTGCTATTTAAATGTAATTTAAAACTCTGATATTATTGTATTTCTATTATGGAATAAGTATTCATACTGTTTACATTCTTGTACTCTGATGTAATTGTTGTAATCAGCAATAAAATGTTCTTCAGTTGTGTTCTGATGTGTGTTTTTCTCAAAGCAATCCAGCCTTCCTTTACTAGGAAGTTTGGGTCGTCACACTGCTCGTGTAGAAATAGGGGTACCCGAGTTTGCGAAGTGAAACAAACTACGAGTCAGTCATGAGACTGGTATGAGAAATCTTACTTAACCTATTTAATAATAAGGCTAATCACTGGACCACGCCGCTAACGCAGAACGGGTTTACTCCATTGGATTGCCAATGCATGAAATAAAGTATATCATTAAACAATGTAATGCTTTTATAGAAAATGAAGCCATTATAAGACTCAAGTCCCATCACACAATGCAATGCAAAACGGAGGATAGAGTTTTACCTTATAACGGCCAAAATATGCTTGATACGTATAAATCAAAATCATTTGATTTTATTACTAGTGCATATATGTTTCAAAAACAATTTCTATCACAATGCATCAATCATAAACGGCGTAAGTGCCCTATCCCATTATGTCACAATACTAGTTTTATAATCAAAACCATAATGTCGTATTGGAAATTGGATTCCATCATGAACCAAGGCAAGGGATCGTACTTACCGAATTCGAGACAATCTATCCTACCATATCTCAGGCTACAGTCGCAACTACATCTAGGAAAATGCAGGGCCAGTCCATATTTTAAGTCGATTAGTAATCACTAAACAATACATTTCCCCGCCCTATGGGGCGTAATGGTCAGTATGTCGACCATATCACCCATCGGCCCCGTAGTGACCGATATGTCCGAGGTACCTCGCTTTCCAACAACTACATAAGTAAAAATGTCTGGGCTCCATACTATGACACCACTCCTAGCTAGAAAGAAACGCATGTCCTCCCTGCTGTCCTTCATCCCGTTTTTGGTTCATACCGGGGTGTGAAGCTCATGAATTAATGCTATACACAAAGCTATGCCATTTAAGGACGTGCTTTGATCATCATCCACAAGGCTCTGCTTTTCAACAAAAGCCTTGATCACTTGCATCTCAGCATGCCAAACTAACATTCCATGTCGTGCGACTAATGTCTATCGATATATAACCTCTAAGCTCGTACGTCTTAGAGAAGGGTGTTAAGCAAGAGAATAAATTCTCAGCCACCAAACAAATATATATTTAATAGAAATCAATCAGCACAGAATAAAATCCAACGTCAGACACACATCCATTTACTAGTTCGTTCGAGGACTAAACGAAACCGGAGGCACCTTATTCCTCGTCCCATAAGTCCAATACAGGAGAGAGGCCCTTGCACATCCGAACAATCAACAAATACGTCCAGACCACTACCACTGTAACCCCTCCTGGGAGTTAACTGATCCAGGGCATCAGTAGTAATCCATTTGATGTGAAGATCATCGGTCTTGCACCGTCTTCATATCTTCGACTTTTATTCACCGATCAATTATTTGAAATGAGAATTAACTCGGCCTTTTCAAATAATTCACGTATACATAGAATTCAAATCAAATCTTTTCCATGGTTAAACTATTCGACATTTACGTTTCAATTCAATATAATAATTTCATTCAAATACATCTTACCATCAAAATATCCAATAAACCAAGTAAAATCGGTTTATTTCCATTCCATATCATTTATAATATTTTATAAAGATTTTTCACTATTTTTATATATATATAAATTGTCTGTTTTCATCGAGCGACGTTTCAGGTCATTCGATGGCACTGGCACTACTCTCGTCCAAATTTGAATTTAACATTTCACAAAATATAACCGTTGGATCTTAACGAATTTTATATCGTTGGAAAGATCTTTCCAAAGCGAATCCAACGGTTTTGGTTTTGGGAAAATCCGATGGTTGGATCTCCCATAATAATCGTTTAAAATTACAATTCAAAACGCAAACTGCAGCGTTGTTATTCGTTTTATTTTAATTGTATTTATATATATATAAAAATATAATTAATTCGATAATTTCTAAACCGTTTTCACATAAAAAATATGGCTAACGCCATTAAATTTTGAATTTTTTTGCCATAAACTCCTTTGTATGGAGAGGGTTTTGGAAATTTATTAGGCCTCATTAGGCACCCATTAAATCCAGTATAAGTACACACAATTTTTAGTGACCTATCTATGCCCAAGGGAATGTGTATATGTGACGGCCCACCCTGCAGCGGCCGACATTTCAAATGAAAGTGCGTTGTGCCTATGTCTGACCAGCATAGAACGGTCGTCAAAGAAAGGAAAGACGGGAATTTGAACTAACAAGGAACCTGTAGAATGTCTCACATCGAATGGAATAAAATATAATAATAACATACTTGACATAAAATAGGCGAGACAGTGTATAAGCTGAGAACTAAACCGTGATAGCAGTGGAAAATTCAAGTTATAGCTTATGTTCCATATCATCATTATTACAACTTTTCAAACTGTCTCTAAAGCAAAATAGGAAAGGTACACTACTAATGCCCAAAGTAGTGACCAACAACGACACAGGGAGAATATCTATATATATCATACGTGGAAACCTCCTGCTCGTCTCCGAATCAGCTACTCGTGCATAACCAGCTAACCTGTCTTTAGTCTACCTTTTAAGAGCACCCAGAGTAATAAGAAGAGACATAAAACTTTGGGTTAGACAAAAGTCTGGTATGAGCGATAAGCAGCGAAAACAGAACAATAATAGGTATACTAAACCATACCTGAACCTGGACCTACAACCAAAGAGTTAGCACAACAGGATGTACAATACTCTAAGGTGACACTAACATATGGTGTAAAGATAACGGGGGAGGGGTGTACATGTCATAATGATGGAAAACAATCAAGCATAGAAACCATCCTCACATCTCTCACTCAGTGCGTAAAGCATACGATATCCACTACTTTGACCGCCCAAATCCTTTGCTATGATCACTCTGCCCATGGAGTCATGGCGACTCCACTGCACTGGTCCATAGCCACTAGTCCTTGCTATGTGCACTCTACCCCATGAAGTCATGACGACTCCACTGCACTGGCTCATAGCCTTGCTACGATCACTCTGCCCCATGGAGTAATAGCTACCCTACTGCACTGATCCGTAGCCTAACAATCGTCTTGGTGGTGAATCAAAGTTATGGACGTCGATAACCCATTAGCACACGTCCCGCAGCAAAGCCCAACTCATGAAGTTAACTCGTTGGTCCCCATCTAGATCCTGGGTTCTACTTCCTATTTGGACTTCCTCTGCATCTCGGGTTTTGGTCGAATTGGAGTTGGTCTTCAAAAGAGTCGTCGCGTCATAGTAATGGGAGCTCGAACTCGGTTCGGTTCGTGGTCATTGCCTCGGTTCGGTCGTGAAACTCCATGGTGTAGTTCGATTCGGTTCGCAAAGTGCTCCTCCCCAAGTCAGTTCGGGTCGATGTTCCTCCATCTCCAGATCCCAGTTCGATTCGGTGCTCCTGCCTTGGTTCGGTTCGGTCCTCCAGTTCTCCAGTTGGTCCGATCCGATCCCATTCCAAGCTCTGGTCCGATTCCAACTCCAACTCAATGCAAGTGGTGGCCTTCCTTCTTGCCATAACCCAATCCGATTCAGTTCAGCTCTTCCGACCCGATCCCCTAGCCGATCCGATCCGGATTGCTCCAGAATTTCCAACAAGCTTGTATCGTTTATTCTCGCCATACGACGGCGTTTTCAACCATTCTAACTTTACTAAACAATCATGAAACATACCAAACAGTCATAGCAACATGTATAATCAACCATAGCCAAAAAAACAACAATTTAACATGTTTATACGGATCAAACATACCCAAAAACCCACATTACAACAAAAACACCATATTACAACTTTAATTTTACAAGGGTGGTGAGAGCACCGTTGTAATAAATGTTTTTTACAACTTTTTTCCAGAAAAGTTGTAATAAACTTATTTTTAACAACTGTGTTATTTTGACAGTTGTAATAAAAGCCTATCACAACTTTTATTTTTTGACTGTTGTAATATATGACTATATTTTAATATAATTAACAACTAATAATTAATATTTAATACATTTATGTTGATTATTTATAATTAATAACTAATAATTGCTATTAATAATCAATTAGGAAGTAATAATTAATAATCAATCTGTAATATTTAATACTTAGCAATTAAGAAGAATAATTAAAAAATATAGTTAATATTACATAATTACTATTAAATAGTTAATAATTAATGCTAATTGTAACAAACCAAATTTTCGATGTTTTAAAAAATATGAATTGATTTGGGTTTTGTATTATAGAAATTGAAATTTGTTTATAAATTTGAAATCCGGTTATTTAATTTGGTTTTGATTTGATTTTATAAGCGTGAATTTAAATTTTTAATCCTTGAATCCGAATGGTTTTATTTAAATTTATCGTTATTAGTATTTTAATATAGTTGTTTTAGATTTTGTAAAATTTGATTCTATTTTATCTGATATGCTATAAACCAATTTAGAATATTTGTTTTAAAAACTCGAATTTTGTTTAACTTCGAAATTTATTTTATTTTATTTAGTTTGAATTTTGATTTTTATTTGATATTTATTTTAATTTATGTGGATTAAATTTGTTTTTAATTTTTAAGTATTGTTTTGGAAAAAAATTAAATACATTTTTTGTATGTACTTTGCAAAAATATTTGTTAAACTAGTTGCTGCCACTTTTTAAATTGGAATTTTTCTTAACACTTGTCCACTGATGTAAACAATTTTCAACATGTATCCTTGTTTAATTCTGCGTGTACCCTTGGTTATATGCCGTAGCCCCTTCTTACCTTGTTTATCATCCGATAGTTTTCCAATCCCTAAATTCATTTTCATCCTCCCCAAAATCGGTTTTCCCCTAAATCTCAAATGGCTTAGCCATTCGAATTCCCATCACTCACCATCGTTGTTGGCGACGTCGCAACCTCCTCCCGTCCTTCGCTTCCCCTATCAGCCATCGCCTCCCAACCACTGTCTGAACCATCCTGCAGCTTTTGCCCAAATCCACTCCGAACCCTACTGTGCTCTTCCTCACGCTAACCGAAGCCGCCATCCCGTCCAAAACTCAAAATCACCAAATCTCTCCCCGACCGTCGCTCCGACTCCATCGAGTTCACCATCGCGCCGCACCGTTGAACCACCTCGAGTCCGCGCAATGCCGCAACCGCCTGTCATCTGTTTCCCCTTTTGCTGAGTCGTGTTCCTCTCTCCAGCATGAGGGAAATCAGCCCTGTACGATGTTCTTTGCTGTTACCTCCTGCATGATCTCACTTCGCGACTCAAGGTAAGTTACTACTTACGATTAGCTTAATTCAAGAAATTTAATTTCAATAGGAACTAGCATTGGTTTTGTTTTCGGGTTGACTGTGATTTGGTGTCTGTTACTCAATTTGTTGGCCACCGTAATGTACCTGTGCATTTATTCCCTTTTGCCATGTTTTATTGTCACCCTGACTTACATTGTTGTATTCAATCTCATGAAGTTGGTGGTCTTTGCGATGATTAATTGATGATAATGCTAAAATTAAATTAACTTGATTATGTTATCGGTAAACATTAGGACCAAAATATTGATTTTTCTTCACATATGCTCATCTATACATCAATCTGAAAGAGAAAATTTGATGGTCCATACAGCATGAGCGTCCAATGTCAGCCGGCTTCACCTCTCGTTTATGCATTCATACATATATGTCTATTTTAGTACCTATGTATACATGAAATGCTTGTTGATGGAATTTTTATATTGTTGATATGTTTTGCATTTGGATCATTCGGAATAGTAATATGTAGTGTAGAAACCAGTTTAAACATAGAAACCTCCCTGCCTTTGCCAAGTAAATCAGCAGCCTTAGAAATCAGTTTTACTAAGCCCACTTTTTAACATACAATTTCAAAAAAAAAAAAAAAAAAAAAAAAAAAAAAAAAAACTGAAATGTAAGAGAACGGGGTAGAAAGGCCACCCTTCTTATCCTTAAGGCGAAGAGCATGATTAAAATAGCCTTATACAAATCACGTCAACTTTATGGTAATTACATCGTGCATATATGCTTATATATGGTAGTTATCCTGGTAAAAGATGCTGACATGTAGAAAGGTTACACTACACTAAAAGTAAAAGCCACCCATATTAGACACATGAGAGGCATTATGTTGGTCACTTTTGTGTGGTACTTCATAGGACCAAATGACCAATACTTGACATTTCTATAGCATTAGCTTATGCTTATTGAGTGCATACATTTGTCCTATGCCTTACTGACCTCTTTGGGACATACTATAAGTATACCTATGTAGCCTATATAATTTTATTTTTCTTGTTTTTCATGCATTGTATTAATGCCATACAGTGATGTGCATTGGCGACCATAATCTTCAGTTAGAAAAATGTATACATATATTCCTATAGCTTTGAAGAAGGAAAAAAATCCCTGTTTCTTTGCCTGTAGCCTGAAATGAGTGCATACATGGTTTATACTGTCCCTTGTTGTTTTGGACTTAATCTTGCACCCATGTTCTAGGCTATCTATTGTATTTTCGTGTTTTTATTGATGTGCCGCCTCCCCTTGCTTTTCATGTTACATGCAACCTTGTATATAATAGGCAACCGTACTGTGTCTTTTTGTTAAAAATAATGATGATAATGGGTAACAAATTTTTAAATTTGCATTCACATACGATTTACCTGGCATTTAATTGCCATAGGCATGCTACCCTCCTGCTTTGAATGTTGAACACCATTGTTTAATGCATTTTGTATTTCAGATACTAGGTACTGAGGTGAATGATCAGAGTGTTTCCATAACTTTTGTCCCGCAACTTTGAGCTAGGCTATTGAAAATGACTGTTGTTTGGTTAGCGGTTTCCCCCTTCTTTTTACATTTATGTTTATATAACATACGATGAGTAACTTAGTTTGTTTAGACATTGCAGAAATAGTTGAGACTCCCATCTTACGAAGTTTCAACTCCTCATTAAACTGAAAAAAGTACATATCCACCATTTTATGTTTACAACAAGCTAAAGGTTATGTTTATGTATATGCATGTTTTGTGATTGTGCAGGTGGTATGTCTTGTGGTGATGGAGATGTTGAGGAAGTGCAAAGATGAAGCAGGCTGATAGTTGAAGCAGAGTTTTTGGATGGTACTGGTTTGTAATCATTATTTGTAATGAAGAATTGAT
This sequence comes from Allium sativum, assembly GCA_030737875.1. NCBI lineage: Eukaryota > Viridiplantae > Streptophyta > Magnoliopsida > Asparagales > Amaryllidaceae > Allium > Allium sativum. The sequence goes on from CM060909.1 coordinate 777,072,964, forward strand.
ATATTGCTGTGACGATGTATGATTCATTTGTTTTGTATTTCGAATATAAAGTTGTAACGTTTTTTGTATGAATGGATCCGTTGCTTTGAATTTATATCAAATTGTTTTCTGTTTATTCAGCTTTTGTTGCATTTGCAAAATTTATTCAATTAAAGTTATACTAAAGTGTATTACAAATCAATTGAAATAGTTGTAATAATAACGAAGTCACAACGGTGCATAAAAGTTGTAGTAGGTATTACTACAAGGGTGCATAAAAGTTATGGTAGGTATTACTACAACAGTTCATAAAAGTTGTAATAAAAGTTATTACAACAGTGAATAACAGTTGTAAAATATATGAAACTACAACGATGCTGCAACGGTGTAAAAAAGTTGTAAAATATATTTATCTATTACAACTTCTTTATACACGACGGTTGCATCACCGTTGTAAAAAGTATATTACAACGGTATTCCACCGTTGTAATATGGTCAGTTTGTTGTAGTGCCATGTTTTTCCCTTAATCCCCCTTAATCATGTTTAAGCATACAATTAGCAAAACTTATCCAAATTAGCCCAAATTTTTATCAAAGCCCTAAAATAATATTTTAGAATTTTACAAATTTTTCCAGATTTTTCTGAGCCATAAGTTCGCTAATTATCACTAATCACCCCTAATTAGCTGTAATTAATGAAAAAACAATGCTAATCACTCACCTTGGCCACAAACAAACTATAGATCTGAAATATTATATGTTTTGGGTCGATTCTAATGCAACACAGCAGCTCCAACTCTGATTTGGTGTTATTTCCCCTTGACTTGACGTAGCTTGGCTTAGTCTTCAATTAGAAAGTGATTAGGAGCGATTTGTGATGAAATTAGAAGGTGGAGGCCATGGCTAGGTTTAGATAAATGTTTTAGGCGGCTGAAAAATGAAATAAAAATCGTTTTCCTACTGTTCTCAGCCTCCCCATAGCCCCAATCCCAAAATAGGTTATGGGCCCTCTTGCTAATCACCCTAATTAGGTCCGGTTAAGTTGTTTTTCACCTTTTAAACCTTGTTTTAGCCATATCTCCCAAATGGTGAGTCCGTTTGGCTAATGTGACCACTCTACGGAAAGGTAGACCATCATTTGGGTCTAACTGAAGTTGTTTCAAGTTAAAACTCCTTACCAATCAAAAGTTATGGCCGAAAAAAAATCAGCTAGGGGCAAAATGGTCATTTAAAAATTGGCAAAAATCATGAACATGGGAAATGACCCCAATAGTCGTCTCCCAAAGTTACGTAGCTATATGAGTTCGCATGAAAAAAAAATTCTACGATCCCCTGATGCGTAGAATGCTGGTCGTTACAGTATAATAACTCCAGAGATAAATCTCGTTACCTTGTCCAGTGTTGGAAAATAAATAATCCATGTGCCGTATCTAATAACTAGAGAGACGTGATTAATGTCAACTCCAGAACCGTGTGGGGTTTTTATTAAATCTGGAAATTTACCGTTATATTTTATTTAGTCCATATCAGTCCTCAGTTCGACCTGTAGTTCAATCCTCGCCATACGAGCGTCTTGCCCGTATGGTAACCTCAGCCTCATCATACAAGCTCCAAATGCTTATATGGAATATGATATGCTATGAAATAAATAGTTCGTCTTCGTTTCAACCTGAAATGTAGTCATCGCCATACAAGCGACTCGCTTGTATGGTATTCCAACCTCGTAATTCTTGTATGGTAATTCCAACCTCGTCACATAAGCTCCAAATGCTTATGTGGTATATGATAGAGTATGCTATCTTCACGAAGTATGTCATGCAGTGTAGTTCAAAAGTAATTATTGCTATTCTATGGTGTTGTTTATAATCTCACACAGAACAATCAGCACGCCGCATCTAATGGCATTCACATGAGTTGATATAATAAATAAAATTTCGCAGCCAACTCATTAAGGTTTACCTATTTGTCGGGCATGCAAATAAATTCTTTACTCAATAGCTAATCCATTTTCCTATTCAACATATGTATGTATGTGTGTGTGTATATATATATGCATATCTACGCTAAAAATAATATTTTTAGTGAACAAATAATTATTTCTATACATAATGATTTTTAACGCTTCAAATACATGTTAAAAATATTATTTTCAATCAACAAATATTTATTTCAACCTATGGTTATTTTTAACACTTCATATACATGTTAAAAATATTATTTTCAATCCACAAACATTTATTTCAACCTATGGTTATTTTTAAAACTTCATATACATGTTAAAAATACTATTTTCAATCCACAAATATTTATTTCAATCTATGGTTAATTTTTAACACTTCATATTCATGTTAAAAATATTACTTTCAATCCATAAATATTTATTTCAACCTGTGGTTATTTTTAACACTTTATGTACGTGTTAAAAATATTATTTTCAATCCACAAATATTTATTTCAACCTATGGTTATTTTTAACACTTCATATACATGTTAAAAATATTATTTTCAATCCACAAATATTTAATTCAACCTATGGTTATTTTTTAGCACTTCATATACATGTTAAAAATATTATTTTCAATCCACAAATATTTATTTCAAGCTAAGGTTATTTTTAAAGGTTCATACATACAATAAAAATGTGATTTTTATTGTTCAAACAATTTATTTCAAACACGAATATTTTTAGTGATTCATATATACAATAAAAATGTGATTTTTATTGTTCAAACAATTTATGTCAAACATAAATATTTTTAGTGATTTATATATACAATAAAAATGTGATTTTTATTGTTCAAACAATTTTCATCTCAAACATGAATATTTTACAACACATGAATATTTCAGAAAATTTCGGCATTATAACGGCAGGGTAATTAAAACCGGCACCATCCCTAGTACGACTCCTCTGCTATCCAAGGCCTCACGGCGATACAAGGGGTTTCATTTCAATGATTTCCACAATACAATTCATTTTCACGCCACAACGAATTTACCACAAACACAACCAATTTTGTTGCAACCACAATCAATCATTCACAATCACAATCCAAACAATTTATATCGTCCATGGTCTGTGGACAAGGGGAGTGTGTGTGTGTGTATATATATGTATGTATGTATATAAATATATTTCATTTCCATTTCAATTCCATTCAACGCATATATGGTTTATACAACATTTATATAATTTATACATCGCATATACAATTTATATACAACGCTTGTGTGTGAGATATACAACGCTTATATAATTTATACATCACTTATATAATTTATACAACACGTATCTATTCCAATTTGAATTTAGAAATCCCATATTCGGTTCCACTCCTAAAATTGTAGAGAGCTCCAAATGTGTTCTAGTCTCTTCTAGAACTTAGCGCACGACGTTACGGTCCCAGTATCTCTTGTTTCACTGGATTTGGACAACATATGAAAAGATATGATTTTTATTCGATAATCAAACTTTGCGACGCTTTTTTGTGTTGTATATGGTTTAAAATATATACTTCGCTACATCCCAGACCGTCGTTCAAAACTAGGTTTGAAATTTTCTCGCAAACTGAGGCACTAGAGGATGATCGAACTACACCACCTTGCAGACCTCCGAGAGAGCTGCCATCGCCTATCCTTCACGTCGAACTCGCACGTGCATAGGAGGAGCAGCTCGACCTCGAACGACGGAAGTTTGGGGGTCCAGATCTTGATGAACACAACAAGATTGAGGGCGAAATAAGTATGGATTTGAAGATCTCAAGCTCCTCTACAAAATCTTCAACAGGAGCGTTGAATTTTATTGAGTAATTTGAGAGTTATTGAAGAAAGAAGGAGTGAAGCTTCAGCCGTCGTTCGTTATTTGAGGGTATTGGGTTTTCAGAAGTGACGATGGTGAAGGAGAAACGTGATTGGTCCATTAAATTTATATTTTAATTTTTAGTTCTATTAATTCCAAAAATACTTATTTATCCATACGAACTCCAAATTAAACCCAATGACTATCGCCCTAGCTAAATACCTCTATTCCGGACACAATGGAATACGTTTCGTAAGCCCATTCGACTATATCAGTCGGTTATTCTTAAAATTAAAATATAAAGCATTCAATATTAGATTTGAACGTACATTTAAATTTGCCGGGGCCACATACTGATTCCAAAAATTCCAGAAAAATAAATATAGCTATGTTAGGACGATACGGTCCCAACAAATTTAATTTCATCGAATTTTGAGACCGTTTGAAAAATGACCATTTTTTGGTCGGTCCAATTCAAATTGAAATTACCAAACGCGTTTTAATTTACCACGCTCACATATTAATTCCAAAAATTATGGAATTTTAAAACTATCCATAAATTGACATTCTGGATCCAACCAAAGCGGTTTCATCGAAAATGGAGGTCGTTTGCAAAATGTCTATTTTTAAGGGCTATGTATTATATTAAATTCCATAGCGACTATTTTATATTTCCAACTGGACATAACTTTTTATTCCCACTATGAAATCTGGATTTTTTACATCCATTAGAAAGATATTATTAAATAGATTCAAATATTTTTGGTTTTACTGAAATCCTTTTTATTTTGAATCCTGTACATTCATTTGAAATTTGAAATCGAATTTTTAAACTACCGTGCCATTTCAGGCTCGTTATATAATTAAAATAAATACATATGTTCTAAATTCGATTTAAATAAATTTTGAATCATCATTATTTAGAATAAATCATTTTAAATATTCAAAATTCATTAAAGTAGCTAAAATAAAAAATTTAAATTGGTTCTGATTTCCCGGGTTGTTACAGTTTCCCAAAAGGGACAACATCGAAATAGTTTAAAGAAGCAAATGGATTTTTTCTAGATCATGTGACAATACACCCTAATTGGTAGCTAACCATTTAGCCATGCGACCCACCCGATTTTGTACCATTTCCTGGTTGTGAGGATTGAGTCCACGTTTATCTCTGATAGATCACATCTTTATTCACTTTGAATGTCACATCGTCATACCCGCCAAATCACAAATTGATTTCTCCAAAAATTCCATGGGTATACAGCTAAGAGAAACGAATTCCTCTGCCACCAAACGTAAATACGTTTGAAGAGATCAACTTACGCGATCTATCAAATTATCTTAGGTAATTTCTACCTAGGGTTTTTCCAGAACAGCCCTTGCATAACTCCGTCTTCAATTATCTTCATCGTATTTGATTCGCAACGTTAATGCCCATGCGGAATGGTTTTCAGATAATAAATCTGATCTCGATTTATCTGTATTGACAACAGAAATGGTCAAAAACTTTGATAGTCGGTTATTTAACTATCAAAGGAAAACATGTGTTCAAACAACAGTCGTGTTTCCAAATGGAAATCTTACTGAGAAAATCATCAATCAACACTGATCTCCTTTAATTTAATTTGTCATTCAATTATTCATTCCCCTATTCTCGTTTCCATATATACGTAAATTCTTATTTTCTAAATTTAGAAAATATACATTATTAATCCTTGGAAAACATTTCCATATTTACTCCCATTTCTTATTTTCTATATAAGAAAACATTTCTGATTATTATTTGGAAAACATTTCCAAAACCCCTTCATTGAATTTAAACAGATGTTTAAATAAAACATCACTATGCCAACTCAAACCATTACACTTATTAACTTAATTTACTTAACCAACATTCGCTATTGAACCTTAAATATTCCTTAGTTAAAAATGAAGTCAATCAAGTTGGGTATAACTACCTCCCAGACCTTAACTGAACAACATTATTAACCTTGAAATAGACAAAGTTCACCACTTTAATCTTTAACAAACTATTCTTGCGTAACTCTCAGATTCAGTTTATGAATCCAATTCTTTTACAGAATTATTGGATTATAATAATAGTGTTATAATTCCATACTTCTGAAATACAATAACTTTGATCTAACTTTTATTTCTTAATTTGAATAAATAAATAAACAAATAATTTATTAGTAAATAAATAAATCTTGATTGAAATTCTAAAAGTAAATAGTACTTTCCTGAATTCGATATAATCGAATTTTAATGCATAACTCTCTTTCGAATAAACTCTATTCGATAACTCTCTTTCGAATAACCTGTATTCGATTAACGCTCTTCCGAATAAATTATATTCGATTAACTCTCTTCCGAATAAATTATATTTGATTAGCTCACTTTCGAATAGCTTATATTCGATTAACTCACTTTCGAATAACTTATATTCGATTAACTCACTTTCGAATAACTTATATTCGTTTCTAAAATATCGGTTTCCAGTCGAATGCTAATTATCTTGTCAAATCCCGATTTATTCAATATATAATTTCTTCAAATAAATTATTTTATAATATCTGGCTTAGTCGAATTCTAATTACAAATCTTTGTGGATTTTATTTTAATTCTATTCATATTTCGAACCTCGAGATAAATTCCATTCTTTTATCTTTAAAACTACTCTCAATTTCCCATTTTATATTCACTGCTGAATTTACAATCCAAATTATCCACTGATAATTAGTTTTAATTTATTTATAAACAATGTTTATAAATCACACTACTTTTTTTTATTTTTAAACAAGTTATTTATTTCTAGCCCATTCGAAATTTCATTTCTATTTGAATTCCTATTTCAAAACCTAATTTTATTTATAAACTTTTTCATTTGCAAAATATTTACTTAAATCCATTATTCACATTGAATGCGAATAATATTTCCTTTATATAACTAATTCAGCCGCATTTTTCAATAATATCCCATTCACAAATTCTGTTTATACTATTATTAATGAATTATTCATATGAAATCTCCTTATTAATTCTAGCACTTAAATATCATTTAAAATTCCCTTTATAAATGCTGAGTTCACATTCTATTAAAAATATCGGTATTAAAACCGATTTCTACTTCTCTATATAAGTTCAGGCTTATATATTTCATTTATCAAATGATAAATATTTTATTTAATTTATAAAACATTATTTATAAATTAATCTTCTTAATTTATCTGTTAAAACAGATTTCTATTTACAATCTACTTTAAATCCATTTCATAGTTCTTTTTATACCTCGCCAATTTCTTTTTATAATTCTATTTATTTCCCAAATTGTTCCTTTTATAATATCCTATTTATTTTCGTAATATTTCCTTTTATAATATCCTATTTATTTTCGAAATATTTCCTTTTATAATATCCAATATATTTTCGAAATATTTCCTTTTATAATTCTATATAAATATTCCTTTTATAAAATCCTTTGATTTTATAAATATATTCTTTATAAAATCCTTTGATTTTATAAATATTTTCTTTTATAAAATCCTTTGATTTTATAAATATATTATATTCCATATACACCTTGAAAATTCCCATTTTACATCCTAGTATTACTCATGGTATTTTAGAAATACCAACCACAATGCCATTGTCATCCATACATACAAAATCAATCATAGAAAATATATCACATCATATATCACAATATATGAAAATCAACAGTAATAATAATTGAGGAATCCAGTTGGATCCCTCCAACCTATTTCCCTACATCCACAGATGTTAAACAATATAAATAACATCTATTTCATTTCAATATGAAATATTTTGATAAACAGAATCAATATTTACTTAACGATATATATATATATCGTTATCTATAATTTCAGCCACTAAATCAGCAATTTAACCAAACAATCATCACATAATAGTCAATCATCATTTATCAATACTAGATTATATTTATAAAAATATAAACTGTCAGAGTTAGTGAGTTTTACTCACCTTGATGGTTATCATTAAATAACATTAACGATCGTCCATTCAGATAAGGCAATTTATTTTGCAGTAAATTGTAATGAGTTCCAATTCACTCCAAATCAGTCCCATTGTGTAGCCGCCGTCCATACGATCCCAAAGGATTTGACCGTTTGAAATTCTGATATCATGTGAACCGAATATTAAAATTATAAGTTTGCATACTAATTTAAATTAGAATAAACTTAATTTATTAAACTAATCGGGCCTTACCTTATTGTAAACGACCCATACCTGCCTTCTAACCTAAACCTGCTTATTCCACTTCTTCTTCCATCTTCAGATAAACATCTAACTCTAAAATTTCCTTACACTATTTCTGAGCTTTCCTTTTTTCTCTTTTCCTTTTTTCTTTTTATTTTGTTTAAAACAACAGGCTTAACATACCTCGGCCCATGCCCATTCTTCAATCTGCATCACAACAGTAGCTTCTTCCATACATAAAAAAATGCCACTCCAGTTATCAGTTTTAACCCTATTCTAAAACTTCGAACTCCCTTTTCTCCCATGCTCCTTCCTCATTCTCCAGACACTCTTCACCATCTTTTCCTCCTTACGCAAGGAGCATCTTCCCAAGAAATAAAAGCTGCTCCTCTGTATATAATTCATGGCCATACGAGCTCTTGTTCTTCACTATTTCACTACTATTTTTCAAAACCAAGTCCATCACATTTTGACCCTTCATGCACAGGCATATCCCTCTTATTCCTCATTTCCATACCGCATTCCATCTCTATTTAGTTCTCTCTCATACAGAACAGTGTGTTCCTCAAACTCCCCCAATGGTCCGTCCTTCTTGTCTTTTCAAGCGGCACTTTTTATCACTGAATCACCCACTACACAACTCCCTCCCCTCCAATTGCATAACTTGCATGCGGTTCCGACGTCCCCTTCCATTGTATAGCAAAGAACCCGCAAGCATCCACTCTTAAATGCGGGTGGCCCTTTCGATCCTCTCTCCTCCTTTAAAACATCACGGAAACTTCCATATTGCTTTCAACGTCTAAATTTCCACCCCCGTCTTGCAACCTATCACCAGACTTCCCCTTTCAAATGACTTTGTACAAACCCAATCCGCTTCTCCTTCCTCATCTCGAGTTCCTTCTTCTTTGTAAACAAAACCATGCTCCAGTACAGAGTCACGTAAATTACACTATTGTGTAAAGAAAACTTATACGAGTTTGGGTATATCGGGTTTACAACTTGCAGTGAAGAAATGGCGTTGGGATTAAACTTTATAGTGGCGGTTTTCATCATTCTTTCATTGTTTTTCTTCTGGAAAACCAACCAGACCAATAGAAGAACATTAGTATTTATACGAGAGAGTACTTAGTTGTTAAGCAAGAGTAAGTACATGCACTGTAACACCCCGCATTTTTAGTATAATTAAAAATGTGTGTATATATATGCATAAATAGGAGAATAATGGTGATGTACAATGTGTATGTAATAGAAATGATAATAAAATAAGAATACTTAATTTAAATTTCAGGAACTAAGTAAAATAGACATCCCCATTGCTTTCATCTTGGAACTCGGCTTGGAATAGAGTCCAAGTTTGCGTAAATCGGACTCTGTATGGATGAGTTATGGCCTTTAGAAGGTTCAACCGAAAATTCAAAACAGTTCAAAATTCGAATCAGGCTGCTAGGTGGGAAATTTCCCGCCCATCAGCTAGGCAGGTCGACCCTAGGGTCGACCTGGGGGTCAAGTCGACCAGGAGGTCGACCTAGGGGTCGACCTACTCCTAGGGAGCTCGAGCTAGGGGTCGACCTACCCCCTCCCCCCAGATCTGAGTAGTTCCGTTCATGTGATGTGTTTTAATGTGTTGTACGAATTTGGCGGCTTCCAGGTCAATCTAAGGGCTCCAAAACACTCTCTACACCTATAAATACATAGCAATACCTAACCCTAATTCATAACGATTCCTCAAGACGCCTCTATGCTGCTGAACTTTCAATTCTCTTAGCCGCCGCCTCTAAAACCTAAATCAAATTAGGAATTCTTCATCAACAATTCAAGCTCTTCACCAATAATCAGAAAAGAAGATTTAATCATCGTTCTACATCAACAACAAATTGTTTATTTCTCCAATCCAGTCAATGTGAGTGGATTTGAACTATATTTGTTGTATAATATTGCCTCTATCGTTTACCATTCCCCATAATGAATATGATGATAATTTAATAAGATCAGTTATTTTATTTATGGCTACGTTTGAATTCTCTCTTTTTATCCTTTCCCTTTTTGTTTTTATAACTAGGCTATCTCGAGCCTACGTCTATCATGGATTTATGCGTTTAAAACGGGGAATGAGAAAAAAAGGAAAAGGGGTTGGTTTGAGCGTAATATTGGGAATGGAAGGTTTTGTATAGAATTAATTATGGGCATAATTATACTGAAATGTTGGATTTATGCAAATTGTCATAATTGTTATTGGATATGGAATTGGTATAAACTTAATATTAACAACATGTAATTGGATATCATGGATTGGTGGAACTTATTTGTGACTTGAAAAATAAGCCTAGAGGCTGAATTAGATTATATGTGTATGAACGTGGGAAAGTTGGGATATATATATATACATATATATATATATATATATATATATATAGGGAAAATACTGATTTTATGGAATTGGGTATAATTGGATATTAGAAATTGTCATGTTTGGGTATGAATAACATGGAATTGGGGAATTTGGCTATAATTGGATAATTTGGGTAACATGAAATTTGGCTAACTATTAAGTAATTGGTGTAGTTAATGGTAAATTGGAAATAGGCATAGAAAAATGAATTGTAATTAAGTTAAATTTGGAACGCATGACATGAATTTGGGGTTTGGGTGAAAGACGATTGTTAATGAACGCCTATGACACGAAGTTAGGCACGTTTGTAGTGTTAGACTGCCCGGAACCGCCCGACAAATCCAGAAACCACAAGCGGATGCCTAATGTGAGAGGTCAACGGTAAGAACTAGAGGCGTAACAGTTTATGACACGAGGTTAGGCGCGTTTGTGGTATAAGACTGCCCGGAACCGCCCTGCAAATCCACCAACCACAAGGGAACGTCTAATGTGAGAGGTCATACATCGTTACAGCGCAATAAATAAATTAAGAAACGCTAACCACAATAAGACATGTGGGTGACATAGGTATGGTTAGAGGGTTAAGTGGATGATATAAATGACATGTAAAGCATGACTAGTGTGGACTTAACAGTGGTAAGACATGTGATGTAAAACATGACTAAGGAAGACTTAACCGTAGTAAGGCATGTGTAAGACATGGAAACTATAATAAAAGGGGTTAAGTGGGACACGGGTGACATGAGAAACAAAAACTTAGATATGCTTAACCAAATGGGGCCCGCAACGGTATTATAAATTAATTGAAGTGGGTAAAATTAAGTAACGGGTTAAGGAAGCGAAAAGGTTAAGTCAAATCTAAGATTAATGACAAGAAATGGGGAACGATAAATAACCTATTATGAATAAACTTAATGAGGAAAGAAAGGATAATAGGTGGAAATTATAACTTATGGGACAAGATAAGTTATAGGAAACGATAAGGAAGATGAGATGACTTATATGTGAAGATATACTTAAATTAAGTGGGTTGGGAAGGAGAAATGTGAAATTTAAAATGATATAAGTTATATGAATGGAAAAGAAGTAAATTTGGGATTATATATGTTGGTTGGGTTCAGTAATTCTCTAGGTGTCAGTCTGATGTTGATTTCGGTCTTCGGGGCTGGTGTTTAGGGGATTATTCTCCTAATCAGTATATATGTGGGATAAGGCATACTTAACTATGAATTAAGTATAACATGTTGTTGTAACCTAAAAAGGGAATATTTTATTAAATTGGAAAATAACATGTTGTGGGCTTATTAACGGACTTAAGTGGGTTAAGTATAAATTGAATTAATAAGTAAGGGTAACTTGGTAAATACAAAAAAAGGAAGCTAATGTGAATAACCAAGTTAAATGAGAAAGTTGACGAGTTGGCACAAGCGCAAAATAAATGGTTAGACTTAGGGCCTAATGATATATAAAAAAACTAAGGCGCTTGAAGCAGTTCGTACGTTGAAGGACAATAACCCAACGAGGTAAATCATCACGATGGTGGCAGATGTTTGTTATTTTGGCGGCTCCAACGGACTGGAAGGGGAAGCACGCGGCTTCCTGAGACGTTAAGGGTGCTCCTAGTAGTCCTCTGTGTGGTGGCAGATGTTTCAGGCTATGCCCGCAGAGGTTGGGTCTGCGCGTAACTACTAGGTGGGTGGGCCTTAACTACAAGAATAACCTGTCAGTCAGAATGTTGTACGAGGTGACGGAAAAGGTTATTCGGCGGCTGCCTCAACGGGGGTGGAGGGTCAGGACCAACAAGGATAGCAGGTCGTCGAGTGTCTGTCACCATAGCCAGTAGGATGCGGGAAGACTAGAGCTAGACCCAAGATACCATTAACCATTCACTATCGTGGGACGGTGGTTGAGGGGAGACGCCACATGGATGTTTAGATTGTTTTCTTAGGGGCTTGTCGCTTAGCTCTCGTAGTCTTCACTAGTTAAGGGAGGGGCCGAGGTGGGGCCGTAGCCACCATAGAAAACAGACCCTAAGGATATTTGTGCTAGAGGCTCTTAAAGGCGCGCCTTACACAGATATGAGGAAAGTTCCCGACCGAGTTCTGTGTTTCTTGTGTAGCCCTGCCACGGAACTCAGGCATGCACACACGATGGGTGTGCGGGTTAGGTATCAAATACGCTTGATGATACGTAGTGGGGAAGTCTAGATACAACCACGTCTGCTCTGGATGGTGTATCGTAGACTAGAGGGCATTATTCGATAATGGCAGCCGTTATATTTACATAATATAATTGTAGTAATCCTATGAGGGTGTAGTCTTGTATTACACATAAGAGGAATGTATGTTACTATGACATAGGATGGGTGACTGCGTATATCGTTGCGATGATACGGTGGAGACCGTGTAAGTGGGGTACCATGGGGTGTACCTCTATGTGGGGGTAGCTACATATACATTATATTAGGTTAATCTACTAGGGAGTAGATGGGTACGACGTGTGTGTAAGCTTTGAGTGCTAATAACACGTATAACTTAATAAATAAGAAAATGAAATCGAACGGTATATGTAGGATTATTCAAGAAGTGTAGTTTAAATTCATTCACACAGAACTTATGTTCTGACCCCCTCCTCATAACATTCGCAGGTTAGACAGAGACTTATATCATTAGGGATACTGATTTAGCAGTATTGTGATTAAGGTAAAGCTATGTTTTAAATATATTATATTTTACTCCTTCCGCTGTGAGCTGTTGTCCGAACTCTGACATATCTCTTTTTCTGTCTTTTTCTGCAGGATACCAGAGCAACCAACTCGGGTTTCGGTGGATTGGATATTTTTGGAAAAAAATCGGTCTGTCGGAATCTGGGTTGTTACATTTGGTATCAGAGCCTAAGTTTAGTTTTCCTAGGGAAAAATTATGAGTGAGCGTATTTGTATTTTTGAAAATATAAATATTATATATATAAGCCTAGATTAGGATAGGAGCCCGCTTGAGAAATAGATCTGGAAAAAGAAAATGAGATTTTTACCCCTGTACACTAAAAATGGAGATCAGGAAAAAAAATTGAACTTTTAAGAAAAAGCAAAAAGATGTACATAAAAATGGATATTTAAGACTTCATGTTCCGCTTACGTTTCTATATATATATATATATATATATATATATATATATATATATGTCGACACTTTTGTCGAGTGTCCATAGGGAGGCCGACCTTAGTGTCGACCTGCCTATAGGGAGGTCGACCTTGGTGTCGACCTGCCTAGTGTAAGAAAAAAAAGGCCAAAGGCCTTCAGCTCATTCCATCGTCCCAGCTGCTCCATTACAGGGAGCACGAAACCCACCTCAACCACCATGTTTTTCACCTCCCACCGCTTCAAATCTCCACTATTTTGCACAAAATTACCTCCAAATCGAAGCTAGAAGTTTCCTCTACCCAGATCTATACATTTCCCCTCTCAATTCGAGCTTAATTCGCCATGGCAGACCAATCTTCCCTTCTTGTCTCTTTTCCCTAACTTATGCCTTAAGAAATCTCTTGGTGCAACACTCGGAGAGATATAGTCGAGGCGTACGTCAACACCGCAGGTTCGAAGTTGTTGTTATACCGTTTGGTTAAATTTGGTGATTTTGTTGGAATGCCTTTGGAGGGTTTATTTGCGGAGGCGGGTTTAATCGCAATTTTGGATGTTAATACAGTCGAGCGAAAGGGCAAAAAGAGGTTAGTAAGACTTTTTGCTGCTAATTTAAAAGTTGGGGTAGACAATGAGGGTTTGATTACATATAATTCGGATGTAAAGGGAACCATCATTAGTTTCAATGAAATACAGTTTGGGGAAATGTTGAATATCCGTAGGACGGGCCACGAGTTAGGGGATATTGAGATGACTGATTTGGCTGTATGGCGTCGGATTTTCTATGATGAGTACGAGAGGATTTGGGATTATACCCATCTATGTCCGTTAGCTAGATTTGTTATTCGGATTTTACAGTATAATATTGTTGGATAGACTGGTGGATTTGATAGGATAACACAAATCCTTAAACGAGCCACGTATGTTATTTTTGGGGGTATTCAGATAAATTGGGCTTGCACTATGCTACAGTATTATGACTCTACTGGAGAGGCAAGGCAGTCAAACATTTCTTTCGGAAATTTATGGACCGTAGTTTTTACACGAAGCAATGTTCCTCTACGAAAGGAAGGTTACATATCACCTCCTTCTCATCCCTCCAATATTACAGATTTGGCCGCACTGACCAGGATGCATATGCACCTACATGATTTATTAGAGCCTCAGCCCATGGGGCATGATGGAGGAGATGAGGAGGAGGAGGAGGAACATGTACAGGCGGAGCATGTGCAGGAACCACAAGGTAGTGACTATCAGCCCGGACATGATGGAGAGCCCCAGTATGTACCGCCGGCAGGATCAGACCCATATCAGGCAGAGCAGGCTTGGGGAGGTGCTTGGACTTCCTAGGCTCCAGGATGGGGTACTTCCGGTACATCTGGGTGGGACCCTTGGATTTCCAGAGAGTCAGACTGGAGGGCGGAATTGAGAACAGTTTTTGAGCAACAAACTCAATTAGTTAGAGATCACCAGGACATCCTGAGGACACAACAGGAGATGTTCCCGACACAGGTTGAGTTGGGACACTCAACAGCAGATGCTACAGGAGATGGGCACCTCCTATGATCAGCTAGGGGCTGGGCTACAGGACTTGCAGTTAGAGGTCAGGAAGGGGACTAGACAGCTTACGGAGCATCTGGACAGCAAGATTGGTGGTATAGAGGATCTCATTCGTAGTTTCTTCCAATAGGGACCTGACCTCTATTGCTGTATCAGTAGGGTAGTATCTTATTATGTAGTGTACAACTGTCTCTTTTTTATCTAGTTGTAGTAATGTACTAGAATTTGCTTTGACGTAATCTACGAATGTTTAATTAGAAAAAAAATGTTATAATTTTGCTGGGCATGTAAAATAAGAACATATAAATATGAAGCAGAGAAAAACGAGAAAATTTAAATTAATTAAACTAGAAGGCTAAAAGAAAACGGGAAATTATAGGTTTTTCCGTTAAATGCATAAGTATTAAAAATTTGGAAAATTAAATTTTTCTGAATTTTGAAATTTAAAGTGATTGATAAGATTTTGGGCGTGGCAATTGGATGAACTACACTCTTATTTTATAAGGGTGTGGGAAAATTTGGACGAAAAATATTTTATAATTTTTCAAAAACAATTTTTTATTCAGAACTGCAAGTATATTTAGGATGTGAGCATCATGATTTGAGAAAGCATTTTTAAAAGTTTGCATACATATAGGTGGTACCAATTAGGCATACATGCTTTACTATGATGTATTTCACTTTGCACATGTGCACAATGTTTGCAACAATTGAATGCAAACTTGATGGATGAATATTGCGAGGGATTATCTATTTCATTCCTATCGAATTTCGGGGACGAAATTCTTTAAGGGTGGGAGAATGTAACACCCTTCATTTTTAGTACAATTAAAAATGTGTATATATATATGCATAAATAGGAGAATAATGGTGATGTACAATGTGTATGTAATAGAAATGATAATAAAATAAGGATACTTAATTTAAATTTCAGGAACTAAGTAAAACAGACATCACTATTGCGTTCGTCTCAGAACTCTGCTTGGAATAGAGTCCAAGTTTGCGTAAATCGGACTCCGTATGGATGAGTTATGGCCTTTAGAAGGTTCAACCGAAAATTCAAAATAGTACGAAATTCGACCCAGGTGGCTGGGCGGGAAATTTCCAGCCCATCGGCTAGGCAGGTCGACCCTAAGGTCGACCTGGGGGTCAGGTCGACCCTAGGGTCGACCTGGGAGTCAGGTCGACCAGGAGGTCGACCTACCCCCCTATTTGAGTAGTTTCGTTCCTGTGACGTGTTTTAATGTGCTGTATGAATCTGCTGGCTTCCACGTCAATCTAAGGGCTCCAAAACGCTCTCTACACCTATAAATACATAGCAATACCTAACCCTAATTCATAACAATTCCTCAAGACGCCTCCGTGCTGCTGAACTTTCAATTCTCTTAGCCGCCGCCTCTAGAACCTAAATCAAATTAGAAATTCTTCATCAACAATTCAAGCTCTTCACCAATAATCAGAAAAGAAGATTTAATCATCGTTCTACATTAACAACAAATCGTTTATTTCTCCAATCCAGTCAATGTGAGTGGATTTGAACTATATTTGTTGTATAATATTGCCTCTATCGTTTACCATTCCCCATAATGAATATGATGATAATTCAATAAGATCAGTTATTTTATTTATGCCTACGTTTGAATTCTCTCTTTTTATCCTTTCCCTCTTTATTTTTATAACTAGGCTATCTCGAGCCTACTTCTATCATGGATTTATGCGTTTAAAAAGGGGAACGAGAAAATTTACGCATATATATTTATGCGAAAACCATGTTCATAAATTTGCTCTGATACCACGTGTAACACCCCACATCCATTAATGTCACTCACAAAGGGAATGCATTAACTTTCATAGAGTATTATTGGTGTATAGAACGGAATATAACAAGATAGAAACATATATTGGTACTTGAAAATTTTAAAACAACTTTTATTGCAGCGGAGAATTAGTTTGATTACAACATCATAAACCAACAATAAAACCAAGTACACTTAAGATCCATCTTGACAAATTGTTTTCTGAGTACATAAAGTAAAAAGCATAACCCCAACATAAGTAGCTATAAAAGAGATAAGATGAACTTTACTTTCAGCAATCCAAGCACTTCTAAAAGAGAGAGAAAGATATCCAAATCAAACTCCACTAGCACTAGTCCCACCCTGAGAACCTGGGGGGAGGAAGAAAAGAGGCAAAAACAAGGGGGTCAGACATAAAGTCTGGCGAGTACAATAACTTTAACAATATAATTATTAAAGTAATTAGGATAAGGCATAAACTGGTAAAACAAGGAATGACTATGAAGCAAATGGGCAAGACAAAACAAACAAGAGGAATATGCTGGCGTTAATCGCGCTCCTAATCACTATAGGATAATTACTATACTGCACCAATACTAGTCACCCTAAAAGTTGATCCCGCCTACTGAACAAAATAATAATAATGGTAGTTTCGTGTACCCCTAGTTGTCTTCATAGGTGCCGCCTGCTCCTATCTCCACTATTTCTAACCACTACCCTCCCCAACATTTATTCATAATATGGTAGTTGTACTCCTAGCTGTCTTCATAGGTGCCGCTTGCTCCTATCTCTGTTAGTCGTACCCACTACCTTTGTAACACCCCGAATTTTGAATAATTGAATTAACTAAATTTAAGAACACTTAATTTTTAAAAGAGGAATGAAGGGAAACAGGTTGCACCATTGCGTTCGTCTCGAAATTCTGCATGGAATAGAGTCCAAGTTTTCAAAAAACGGAGTCCGGACGAAGGAGATATGGCCCTCGGAAGATAAGAGAAAAAAATATTGAGCAGGCCGACCAGGGAGGTCGACCATAGTGTCGACCTGGGTACTCCCAGGTCGACCTGGGGGTCGACCTCCCCCTTGGGGGGTCGAACCTGGTTCGGCCAGGTTGCTGGATAGTGTGATTCTTTGGGTTGGGACGACTTTTGATGGTCCAGATCAGTTTTAGGGTTAATCCTAAGGCCTAAATAACTTCCTACACCTATATATACACTCTAAGACCTAACCCTAATTCATAAATATTATCTATGACACCATTATTCTGACAAACTCTCTCTTAAACCCTAGCCGCCGCCTCTAAAGCAAATCTCAAGTATTCAACTTCAACTCAAATCTAAACAACAACGAATCTGTCTTCTTCAAAGGAGAGCTAAATCAATTTCAGAACTCAGATTTTAGAACTCAAGACCTTCTTTGAGTTGTGAGTTCGATTTCTTTAATAAGATAATTAACAATTTAATTAGGTTAAGTTATGATTTGGATTATATGGTTATGTTGTGAATCATTGACTGTTATGTTATTATCTATGTTGTAAATCTATGATGTTATTATCTATGTTTTAAAGCTGTGATGTTATTATCTATGTTGTAAATCTATGTTAATTGTTGGCTTATGTACAATCAACTCATAATGATGCTTCATATGATAGTTTGGTTATGTTGTTGCAACTAATTCATATGTTAAATCATAAGTAAGTTTAACTTGATAACCCTATAGGCAAGTTTAGATGTTAATTTAGATATGAATCACATGCAAGTTAATGAGAATCATATACCACCTTACATGTTTCATGACATCTATTTTCTGTGTAAGCTTGGATCTAAAGTTTAGGCTAAGACATGTGTGAGTTATATGCCAGTATACAAAATTCTATATGCCAGTTTACATGTAGATCTTAATTTACATGTTTGGATGCAAGTTTACACAATAGTTTATGTTTCATAAATCACATATGCAAGTATATATATATATATATATATATATATATATATATATATATTGGAGTATGAATCATGTAATGTGGGTTTATGATTTTGGCCTATGCAAGTTTTAGATGAAAAACCTTATTCACACATGCAAGTTCACCCCTTATGTTTAGATCTAGTTTTTATTCTATGCATGTTGTGGTGTTTTCTCTTTATTCTATAAGTTAGACTATTCGAGTCTAACGTGTATTTTACATTAAACGAACGAACGTACAACGTGGGGGCAATGGGATAATATTAAAAGATTTAATATTGAGAATTGGCATAAATGCCTTAAATGTGATGTTGATTGGTATATACCATAAATAGATGGACATAATTAAGGTGTTAATTATGGACATAATTAAATTTGTAATTGATTGACAATTAAAATTCGGAATATTAATCCAATTTGGGGTTAAGAGGGAAAAACCTTAGAGAGGACCAAGCATAGGTGGAAAGCTTGTGTCATGCATGGAGGCCCTTTTCAAACCAGTAACCCATTAAGTATCTTTGTGGGCTCGACCCAAGTCGAGGACGAGACACGCGTACTGGATTTGATTGTAAGAGGTCAAAACGGGTCAGCGGTGGCAACGCAAGTCCAACGGGTTCATATGCGTGTGTGGGCCCGGGCTGGTAGGTAAGACGTTGTTGCATCGTGTAGATATAAGCCGTGCATTTTTGGTTGTATCGGGTTGCCACTTTGGGGAGTGATACACCCCACTGTGGGGCCAACACGGGTATTTACGAGTTAGGGAGCCGATCGAATGGGGGTAGTGGGTACACCTAGTGGAGATAGGGGCAGACGGCACCTATGGAGGTAGCTAAGTGTACACGAAACTACCATTAGCAGTATTAAGTTTTGTAGACGGGATCAACTTTTAGGGTGACTAGTGGTGGTGCAGTATTGTAATTATCCTATAGTGATTAGGGGCGCCTTTAACGTTATCTTTGTTCATCTTATTTCCTTGTTTGCTCGTTCATACCCAATTGTTCACAGTCATTTCCTTATTTTCCAACTTATGCCTTATCCTAGTTATTTTGGTAATTATATTGTTAAAGTTATCGCACTCGCAGACTTTATGTCTGACCCCCTTTTCTTTCCACCTTTTTCTTCCTTTCTCCCCCCCTCCTAAGGTTTGCAAGGAGGGAATACTACAGCTTAGTGCCGATTTCTTTCAGTTGCTTGAAGAGAGTAGATGTATCGCTTGGGACTCTCTCATCTTTATGGCTTTGCTTATGCTCAGTGGGGATTTATGCATTTATGTTATTTAAGTATTTGCTTCTTTATGTACTTTGAAGTTTTTGGAAAAGACAATTGATCCTGATGTAATGGTTTTGGAGACTACTTATGTAAACTCGTTTTGAGTTATAATGCTATGAAATAAGTTTTAACTTCTGCTGTGTTGTTTTATTTATTTATTCTTGTAATTTATCTGTTCTATACAACAATAACACTTCATGGACATTGATGCATTCCCTTTGTGAGTGACATTAATGGACATGGGGTAATATACATGGTACCAGAGCTATGGTTACAAGAACAGATAAAAAGTTTTGAAAAGTGTTTTCAAAAGTATTATTTTCCTAGAAAGTATTTTCAAAAACTTGTTTCAAAGAAGCTATTTTCAAGGAAAGTTTACTTTAAAGAGCATAATCCTCGCAAGCCATACATCTATCTTTCGCTTCCCTTGTTTTGAAACTTTTTTTATTCAGCATGTCTAGAGCATCTGAGATATCAGAGGGTGTTCATGTACCCGGTTGGTTTCGTCAATATCTCAAGGCTAGGGCCGCTGCCGCGGGTCCGGCCAACGTTCCTCCTCCTCCTCCCCCAGCTCCAGTCATTCCTCCGCGTAGAGATACTTTCTCCAAGATATATAAAGACTTTCGTTCGATGGGTGGAAAATCTTTTAGTGGGACTGAAACGTTCATTGAAGCTAGAAATTGGTTGAAAGAAGTGGAGGATCTATTTGGCATTTTTGATTCAGACGATTGTAAGAAGGTCCAATTGGCTGCTTGGTTGATGAAGGACGAAGCTTCGTTTTGGTGGGAGGTTACTAATGGAGAGCGTCCAGTTGAAACATGGCCGGATTTTAGGCGGAGGTTTGAGGCAAAGTTTCTCTCACGGGCTGAAGAGAATTTATATATGGAAAGATTTTTGGCGTTGAAGCAAGGGAATCTATCAGTGAAAGAATATGTCAACAAGTTCAATTAGTTGGCGAGATTTGGCTTGGACTTGGTGAATACACCCGAAAAGAAGGCCCTGAGATTTGTTAAGGGTTTGAACGAACCGCTACATGGGTTAGCTATGACCCACATCCCTATGGGGGCCACATTTGAGAGACTAGTTGATATGATGCTTATGCATGAAGAGGAGAAAGGCGCCAATGCTAATAAGGCACCCGAGAAGAAAGGGGATCAAAAGAAACCGCAGCAGCAACAACAAAAAAGGAAGGGCGGGAAGAACAATAATGGCAAAGGAAAGAAGAAGTGCTTTAATTGTAGGACACCAGGCCATCTAAGTAAAGATTGTAGGAAAAAGAAGAAGACTGGTTGTTTCCACTGTGGAGAGGCAGGTCATCTAGTTAAGGACTGTCCAAGGAAACAGGGACAAGGGCAAAGAACTTCTGGAGGGAAGCTTCAGGCTCTCGTGGCACCGGGGCAGGCAAGGGAGCAGGTCTAGGCTGTCGCAGTCCAATCGCTGCAAGAACGAGGTAGAAACATTTCCGTTGAGAGTTTGGTTTTTCTGTTTGATCATCATGTCTGTACTTTATTCGATTTTGGCGCATCACATTCATTTATCTCTACATCATTAGTTGAAACACTGCACTTAAATACTAGTCTTGTTGTGGATCCCATTGTAGTCTCAAATATTATTGGTGGTCGGCTCATTTATCCATGGTTTGTAGAGATTTGAGATTTTCTATCTTAGGCATTGGTTTTGAATGTAATGCTTTTGCGCTTGGTTTCATGGGCTATGGGTTGATTCTAGGGAAAGATTGGCTAGCCAGATATGGCGTCATCCTAGATTGTGAACGAAGGGTAGTAAAATTGTTGACACGTAGTGGAAAGACCCTTGATATTTCTTGTGACCCCAGAGGATCAGTAATGCTTAGTTATCTTGAGTCACTTGATGCATCCAATGATGATTTACATTCTGTTCGTATAGTCCGTGAATATGTTGATGTCTTCGATGAGGTGAGGGGTCTACCCCCAAAACGTGAGATAGACTTTCGTATTTATTTTGTAGACAATGCAAAACCAGTATCTCTGCCAGTACGCCACATGGCTCCTCGTGAGAGGAGTGAGCTCAATAAGCAAGTAGGGGAGTTGCTTGAGAAGGGGTTCATAAGACATAGTATATCGGAGTGGGGTGCTCCAGTAGTATTTGCCACGAAGGCAGATGGGTCCCTTAGACTTTGTGTGGACTATAGAGAACTTAGTAAACTTACTAAGAAGAATAGGCACCCACTGCCGAGGATTGACGACCTCTTCGATCAGTTAGTTGGCGCCTCAGTGTTTTCGCAGTTGGATTTAGCCACTAGTTTCCATCAGTTGAGAGTGGCTGAGGATAGCATAGACAAGACTGCCTTTAGGACTCCGGATGGTTTCTATGAGTGGCTTGTAATGCCCTTCGGTTTGACAAACGCCCCCGCATACTTTATTGACTTGATGAGTAGGGTGTTTAGGGAGTACCTTAATAAATTCGTGGTGGTCTTTGTGGATGACATCTTGATCTTTTCTAAGAGCGAGGAAGAGCATGCCCTACATCTTAGGGAAGTGTTGGAGACCCTTCGAGTGCATAACCTTAAAGCTAAATTTTCTAAATGTCACTTTTGGAGGAAGGAAGTGCGATTCTTAGGGCACGTGGTTTCCAAAGAAGGGATAGCTGTGGATCCCACGAAGGTGGTGGCCATCCAAGATTGGAAGGTCCCTAAAAATGCTATCGAGGTGAGGAGTTTCTTCGGGTTGGCAGGCTACTATAGGAAATTTATCAAGGACTTCGCAAAGATATCAGCCCCATTAACATGTTTGACGAAGAAGAACCTAGTTTTCACGTGGGATGTAGATTGTGATGATGCGTTCCAACGTTTAAAGAGGGCTTTGACTACAGCCCCAGTCTTAATGTTGCCAGATGGGAGTAAGCCATTTACCGTTTATACCGATGCTTGTGGAACAGGACTATGTGCAGTCTTAATGTAAGAGGGGAGGGTAATAGCCTATGGAGGAAGGCTGTTTACACCGAAATTTGGCAAAACAACCAAAGTATCGCTTAACGCGTTACCTAATCGGAGGCGAGATGCTTAGGAAGCATGTCACCTTTTCAAAGGCAAGACGTAAGAATACCTTTTTTAATTATGTGAGGCCATATCTAATACATGAAAACATCAAAATATAGAAAGAAGACAAGGGTTTATGGTGGTTCGACCTTTGAGGAGGTCTACGTCCACTCTTAAAAGAGAATTTTATTATCAACAAGTTGTTTACAAGATAAGATCACTCATACTTTCAACCAAACTTTCTCTCACACACATCTTTCCATTTGAATTGCTGAAAATGGTAGAGAAATATCTTGGACAGCGAGGAAATCTCCTTATTACCAAGCTTTTGCCATGGATCTTCGACCATAAGCTCTATCATATATCATTTGTGGAAGCCATTATTCCATGCTCCATTGATCTTTGTTGGATTATGAAGAATAAATGTTGGAATGCTTGAAGATGTCCAAAAAGCAATTTGGCAGCACCTCTACGTGTTTCCAGAAAAAGTCCCCCTAAAATGATGGAGGTAGGGTCCTATTTATAGGCGGAGGAGTGGCTGAAATCTTGTATTCAGGGTTCTGGTCGGTATTTTTGGGTATTTACAAGAATGCCACTGCCAGTTGTCACCAGCTGTCAAGCTGTTTTATACTGTTTTGACCGACCAGGAGCCCTCGTTGAAGGGAAAGACGACCAGGAGGCTTAGGTGCGGAGCGGACCGACCAGATGCAAACGAACGACCAGGAAGTTGAAACCAAAAAGCGGACCGACCCTAAACCCTTGGGGCTAGTCGGAGCGATCAGAAGCTAGCGATCGACCAAATCAGTATGGAGATGAGAGCGACCAGAGACCTTCCGCATTTGGAGCGACCAAGACCCTTGTGCCTTTGGAGCGACCAGTGGCTTTGAGCATTTGGAGCAACCAGGACCCTTGTGCCTTTGGAGCGACCAGTGGCTTTGAGCATTTGGATCAACCAGGACCCTTATGCCTTTGGAGGGACTAGTGGCTTTGAGCATTTGAAGCGACCAGGACCCTTGTGCCTTTGGAGCAACCAGTGGCTTTGATTCAGGGAGGAGCGGTCATAACCTCATGATTAGTGAACTCAACGAAGGTGACAAAAGAACCGAACACTTTTTGAGATCTTCAAGACCGACACATTTTCGTGGCATTGCAGAACCGGCCGTCTTTTGAGGATCACTGAACCGACCCATTTTCGTGGCATTACAGAACCGACCCATACACAATTGTTGATAATGAATCAATCAATTCAGATGGATAACATTTTGCCCCTCGGAGTTCCATAATTTTTTACGAAAAACTATGGACTTCGAAATATTATATTATAAGCCCATGGATTGTATCGACCAGTTTCGACCAGGGGTTGGTTTCTCGCAGGGGTCGGTTTTCTTCAATTTTGATTAATGGTCGGTTTCAAAGTTGGTTCGCAGGGGTCGATTTTTTCTCCAGTGAATACCGAAGTGGCTGGTCGTCCTGGCTATATATCTTCCCTTTGACCCTTGGTGTTCCTCATTTTTTCTAAATCCGAAAATTTCTTATTTTAATGGCGGCAACCCTCTGAAGAAAATTCTCTAATCCTCATTTTGTTCCACCAATTTAATCCGGGAAAACAATCTTTCCACGATCACTCTCCCCGATTCTCTGTCAAGTGCTCGAATCTGCACCTCGTTGAAGCCTGGAAATTCAGTCCAAACTTCTTCAACTAGTTAATTTAATCGCAGGTATATGCTTCTATTTCTTTGTTAACTCGAGAATGATGAATGTAGGCTTTTTGAATTTAGCTGGAGTCTTCGAGGTTGAACCATATTCGGATCAGTTTTGGTGTATGATTGCAACTTGATTGTAGAACCCTTGAATTTGAAATCCTTTGTATATTGAAATGTTTGACAGTAATGTAGCATTCAACTTGAGTTTGTGGATGATGATTTTTGAAATGAGAATTCTTGTGATTTTTTCTTTACTGCGATAATGATTACAATGTGTTTGCGAGAAAACTTGAATGACTGATGCGTGTATGATTTTCTGCTTTGTTCATCATCCCATAATGTTTCTGTTATGCATTCGTATCATATCCAATTTTCTTACGTATGACCAGCCTGGTCGGTCTTGCGTTGTGTCAGTCTTGGGTGATTTTCCATGGTTCTATTGGCCAATTTTTTGTTTAACCAACCATTTTAAAGGGATAGAACAGCGTGTGAACCGACCAGAAATGTATCTAGGAACAAGCTCGTTCGAGTTTGAACAACTTTACCGATAGGACCGACCCAGGCGGATTTGAATTTTGATCGACCAGGTTGTGATTGCTTCCAGATTAATCGTAGAACGACCAGCCCAAGGATGTTTATACCAACCAAATGGGGGTTAGTTTTGCGCGACCACTAGATCCTGACTGGTTTAGAGCGACCATGTCTTGACTGGTTTAAGGCGACCAGGTCTTGACTGGTTTAGAGCGACCGGGGTTTCACCCGTTTTGGTACGACCAGAGCTTTAATAGTTTAGGGCGACCGGGGTTTCACCCGTTTTGGTATGACCAGAGCTATAATAGTTTTGGGCGACCGGGGTTTCACCCGTTTTGGTACGACCAGAGCTTTAATATTTTAGGGCGACCGGGGTTTTTAACTGGCCAAGGCCGACCCTGCTTGAGCTTAATTAATATTCTTGTGGTTTGTTTTTCCAACATGCTTGTTTGTGTAGAAATGACGTCCAAATGAAGGACTTGCAAAATTGTTGAGGGAACCTCACCAACTAGAGAAGCTGGTACCTCTGATCGAGATATTGAAACATCTTCGACTGCTACCACTAAGATGAATGTTATTCAAAACTTCCCGAGCCCACGATTTCTTACTCATACACCAGTTGATAGCTACTTGACGACGCTTGAAGATGACTCGTATCTTAATTTGTGCAAGCAATATGGCCTATCTGACGACGAAGTCAAGTTCCCTGGAAAAGATGGTTTGCCTGACCACCCTCCCCCTGGATATGTTGCAGTTAATCGGGGGATGCTCCAGAGTGGAGTGATTCCTCCTTTCAACCCTTTCATAGAAATGATCCTAAAGAATTTGGCCATTGCTCCTTATCAGTTACACCCTAATGGCTATTTTATCCTTATGAGTTTATACGTGTTGTTCATGAGAATCATAAAACACGAACCAACTTTCAAAGATATATGCTCCTTATACTCATTTAAGAAACGGAAGAAGGATCGTCCTTCCTTTTTCTTCATGGAAAGCAGGCAATCTAGGGTCATAACTGGCTTGTTCGAGAGTATCAAAGGATTTCCCGATCAATTTTTCTATGTGCGATGTCCTAACAACTTTTTCGGCCGATGGACCGAAGGAGTTAAATATCCACAAAGATTTCATTTTACCTTTTACGATCATTTACTGACTTTTCTTCATTTTACAGAAGCTCCTTCTGACCAAGAAACAAATATTAACCAATCTCTTCTGGAATTATTATTAATTGTTAGCGAAACTGAAAGGAGTAGACAGTTTTTGCTTTCCGAAGAATTCCTTCGACAATACAACCTGCTTCCCCCGTCCCGTACTTTGACAGTGAAGAAGACAGCCAAGAAATACATGAAGAAGTGTACACAATCTGGTAGTGGAAGCAAAAAACCTGTGAGCACCCCTGAAAAACATGAACGCACCTCTGAAAAATAGGTTGACACTTTGGCAATCCCGGAAAAAATTACAGAAACCCCGCCTCCTTTAAACACCGGAGAGGAAATTGTACAGCGGGAGGGTAAACAGCTTGAGGTAGAGGAAACGGCTTTAGATAACGAACAGATCATTGAAGATGTTCTTATGGATTCATCTATTCCCAATGCCCAAGATGGAGATTCCACGGGTACCTTCGGCGAACTTCCTGACTTAGATACTGTGCAATATCTCAATAAGGACAGAACTCTTACCTCAGGTTCCACAGCCCCCAACGTTCAGCCTGATTCCAATCCTCAAGAAATTCCCGAGCCAGTGCCGGATGCAAGCGTAGACTTAGGATCAAATCCCGACACACGCTTGCTAGGCATGTTTTTTAGGATTAAGCTCGTTTTCGTAGTCATAATCTCATCTACTTACTTCGCATGTTGTTTTACTCACATACATTTCAAATGCTGAAGGAGTCTGTTACTTTTGCAGGAATGAGGCCGCCCTCACTTATCGACAATTTTCGGAAGAACAGACAATCTTCCTCCAACCTTCCCCATCCCTTGAAGAAACGCTTTAAGCCAGCCCCTCCTTCAACCAAGACATCTCAACCTCAGAGATTGCATGATCATCACCCAATTTCTTCTCATGCTTCTTATGAGCGAACTGCAGAGCAAAGAGCATGGTTTTACGATCATCTCAGGGAAACGGATGATGAGGCAAGGCGAGAAAAAGAGAGCTCTCTGGGAAAGAGAAAACGTGGAGATGATCTGAGCATGGAGATCCCTCAGAAGTGTGCACGAGGATATGTCCCTCCCTTTCCAACCTCGGCCGAGCTTCAAGCCCTTATTTCAAGGCCGCGTGAAATACTTGACGTAGAGAAGGAATTTGGAGGTTCCAGTTCTCCGTTTTCTCACAGATTCGGAGATTGGGATATGAGAGGGATAAAATTTAATGTAGATCTCTGCCCCAAAGACAAACGGGACATGATTGAGGATGTGGCAAAAGCAAGGGATCTTCTAGATGGTATCGACAAAACCATTGACAAGCGTTTTTCAGCGTGGCATCGACTTGGCTATGAGTTTCAGAATCTCAACACCCACCGAATTGAAAGCATCAAAAACTTGGAGGATGAAAAGGCCCAGCTTATTCAAGTCATCAAAGCCCAGGAAACCCAGATCTCTTCATTAGAAGGGGGTTCAAAAGTGAACGATTTGGAATCTGAAATTGAAAGGCTTCATAAGGAACTCGAAGCTGCTAAACATAAGGAAGCCGTATTGAACAAACAATCTGAAGACGCCTTAAAAGCACAAGAAGATGCTGAAGCTCAGCTAGCCCTGGAAAGAAGGACTTCATCTGCTCGTGAGTCGGAAATCATATCTCTTCGTGACAAACTTGCCGTTGAAACTGCCAAAACTTCTACTTTGGAGAAAGAAAGGCAAGAAGCTTTGGACAATGCCCGAAAGATTAAGGAAGAGGACGAGGCAACCTTTATGGAATTTTATGTTTGCAGCGTTATGTATGGGGGGAGCCTTCGTTTCTTAGGAGAGGGTTATGGGAACATTCTTGCTCATGTTTGGGAAGAGGTATTAAAATGATCTGACGGGGCCGAGGACAGCCAGCTCCAGCTTGATCTACTGGATGAAGAGGATCGAGAGGCCTTAGCTGAAGGCAGAAACTTCCTCAAGAGCCAACACGGTGAATCGTCCGGAGCTAAGACTTCAGGTACTATTGTTGATAGTATTTTTATCGGGTTGACTGATGACGTTGACATCTCAAGCTTTTCGACTTGTGTAGATATCGTGATTCCTTCCCCTGCTGCTGGAAATTCTGCTGAAGACAGACAGCAGGATTCGGATGGAGAAATAAACATTGATGATTATGAAATCAGTGCGAACCCTCCCGCCTTAGGTAAAGATGACATGTGCCAAGTTATGCTTGACTTAGATTGTCTCTTTCCCCCTCTGGGACATTTTAAGCTCGTGGATCATTATGATTATGCAATGAATTCACTTTCACCATTGCCACCTGTCGGTGGATACACAGCCATGGTGATGAACTCCATTGAAACTGACTTGCCTTTATTTAATACAGGCCCACTTGTTGATGCTTCCACGGACATAATGCTTTCTCAACCAGGCTCTCAAGAAGAAAGGATTGACGTGATTGCCAACCTTGATCGAGATCTCCACAACCTCCAAGAAGACGACCATGATTCTGAAGAAACAATCGATGATGTGATCGACAATCAAGGGGAAAAGGTCAGTTCTTCCACTGGTCGGAAAAACCGAAAGCGTTCTATCACAAAGAAGACCACCAGCTCGTCAACCCCCGAGGGTTCTGCTTCCAAACCTGCATTGAGATCTGGCGGTTTGAAGAAGTAGTGGCTTAGACTCGCTTGTTTTGCATTTACCAGACTTTATCCAGACCGGATGTATATGCGAGTGCCGGCCCTCGCTTACTACTTTGCAATGTTCTGAATTCTGAATAATTTGTACTTGACAATGCTGTGACTAGATTATGTGCTTGAACGTGATGTGACAATGTTCTGTGTTTTTGCACTTTTAACCTTGTTATCACGTTTTTTCCGTGTATTCTGGTCTGTCCACCGCACTTGCACATCTTTCTTTACACATTCTATTGTCTATGGGATTTTCAATTATATATGGTTGTAATGATCCTTTGGCACGCGAAGAATCAAACAGTTACTTTCGGCTTTCTGATATGATATGCCCCCGTACCAATGGATTGTTTCAACCCTGATATAATGGCAATGAACTTAAGCATTAGATGCTTTAAGTTGTAATCAGAATTTAAAAGCGTCTGTCATTGCACTGTGACATTTGGAGCTTTTTATTCTTCATACGAACTTTACATGTATTATTTGGAATTCCCCGTCCTTTGCATCTAAATGCATTAGATATCCGAGAACTGAATAAATGCCTCTTGAAGATGTTTTTTGTTGAAGACTCGGCTTGGCAATAACGTGGTCAGATTCTGTCTGACTTTAAGTTATTTGGCTGAGCACCCCCGGAGAGGGTTTGGGTTTAAAGACTCAGTTTGACAATAACGTGGCCATATTTTGTCTGACTTTGAGTTATTTGGCTGAGCACCCCCGGAGAGGTTTTGGGTTAAAGACTCAGTTTGGTAATAACGTGGTCAGATTTGTACTGACTTTAAGTTATTTGACTGAGCACCCCCGGAGAGGTTTTGGGTTAAAGACTCAGTTTGGTAATAACATGGTCAGATTTGTACTAACTTTAAGTTATCTGACTGAGCTTCCCCAGAGAGGTTTTTGGTTAAAGACTCGGTTTGGTAATAACGTGGTCAGATTTGTACTGACTTTAAGTTATTTGACTGAGCACCCACGGAGAGGTTTTGGGTTAAAGACTCAGTTTGGTAATAATGTTGTCAGATTTGTACTGACTTTAAGTTATCTGACAGAGCACCCCCGGAGAGGTTTTGGGTTAAAGACTTAGTTTGGTAATAACGTGGTCAGATTTGTACTGACTTTAAGTTATTTGACTGAGCGCCCCCGGAGAGGTTTTGGGTTAAAGACTTAGTTTAGTAATAACGTGGTCAGATTTGTACTGACTTTAAGTTATATGACTGAGCACCCCCGGAGAGGTTTTGGGTTAAAGACTCAGTTTAGTAATAACGTGGTCAGATTTGTACTGACTTTAAGTTATTTGACTGAGTACCCCCGGAGAGGTTTTGGGTTCAAGACTGTGTCTGCCTAGTTCCACGGAGTGGGTATTGATTTTGTTGGACCTTTGAGTTGATCGAGATGTCTCGGTTATAAATCCATAACCCTAGGTCGATCCTCTCGAATGATACTCCTTTGGTGGAATTTTAGCGAGTCTTCTTTGATTTTACTCCATTGGTTTCTCCCGCTGATTGGCCTTGGTATTTTGTTCCTCTTTTTTATCTTATGGAGACATTGCTCACTTACCGTATTTTGACGGGAGTGCTTTATGGATCCATGTGCTTAATTTGTCCTTTTGGACTATGCTATAAACTAACACCAGGCTTTCATCGGGGAATGAACCAGCGAATTTTTCCTTTTAATTATGTCATGTAATCAGAAATCATAACTGAACATCTTTGAGTATATAATCAAAGGTATGCGATGTATAATTTAGACAGGAGTCAAAAGAGTTGTTTTACTCATATTCATGTAATTTCATACAAAGTATCTGTTATATTCATAGAAAAACACAAAGGAATATGAGCCAAAAGAGTTATTTTAAATAACGCCGGAGGTGATCACTGTTCCAGGCCCTTGGGACTTCTATTCCGTCTATAGTCCTGAGCTTAAAGGTGCCGTCGAGGAGCTTTTGATCTATGACAAACGGACCTTCCCAGTTGGGGCCAAAAATTCCTGTTGCAGTCATGATCTTCTTTAACACTAAGTCTCCCACTTCGAATGTTCTATGCCTGACCTTTTGATTGAAGTGTCGGGCAATTCTCCTTTGATGGGCGACTATCCTAAGCTCCGATTCTGTCCTTTTTTCTTCGAGTAAATCGAGGGCTTCAAGCTGCAACTTTTCATTCTCTTTCTGGTTAAAGTGAATTCTGCGGTGAGTAGGAACCTTTAACTCCACAGGTATCATTGCTTCTGATCCAAATGCCAGAGAGAATGGAGTATGCCCCGTCGCAGTTTTATGAGTCGTACGGTAAGCCCATAAAGCAAGCGGCAGTTCTTCAATCCAGTTACCCTTAGCTTTCTCGAGACGCTTTTTAATGGTGGATTTCAGGATTTTGTTGATTGCTTCAACTTGCCTATTGGCTTGCGGGTGGGCAACTGCTACGAAGCTTTTCTGAATGTGATATTTGTCGCAAAAGTCTTTGAACTCATCGCTTTCAAATTGCGTGCCATTGTCGGTGATGATCTTCTGCGGAATTCCAAATGTGCATATGATGTTTTTCAAAACAAAATTGATCACTTTTCTTGATGTCATGGTTGACAGTGGCTCAGCTTCCGCCCATTTAGTGAAATAGTCCACAGCAACTATGGCGTACTTGAAACCGGATTTTGCAGTAGGTAATACTCCAATCAAATCTATGCCCCAAACAGCGAATGGACAAGGACTACATTTGTGTCAACTCAGTCGATGGAGCTCGTGGAATCTTTTCAAATTTCTGGCATTGGACACATTTTTTAGCAAAGATCATAGAGTCAAGATTTACCTCTGGCCGGAAGTAGCCATATCGAAGAACTTTTTTGGCTAAAGTTTGTCCACCTACATGTCCGCCACAATCTCCTCCATGTAATTCTGCCAGGATTGCTTTGGATTCCTCTTTTTTTACACATCGTAGCAAAGGTGTTGAATATCCTCTCCTGTATAAGTGACCATCCTGAACGAGATACAAACGGGACTTTCGGAGCAACTTCTTGCGATCCTTCGGGTTTTCAGGAAGTGTCCCATGGAGTATATAATTCTTGATGGGGGTCATCCACGAGTATAGCTCGTCAGCTGTCTCCATAACCCAATCTATGTCAGATTCTTCAACACTGGAACTAGATAAAACTTCAACTAGAACTAGGCCGAAGATTTGAGGATCTCCGGTACTAGCCAGCTTTGATAAAGAATCGGCTTTCCAATTTTCTCCTCTAGGGATATGAGAGATAGAATAGTACTCTAGATTGTAAAGAAACTCTTTGATTTTGCGTAGATACGTTGGAAGATTTCCGCTCTTGGTCTCAAATTCACCTTTGATTTGAGAAACCATCAACTGTGAATCGCTGAAGATCAACAAACTCCTCAGGCTTAACTCTTTCGCAACTCTCAATCCTCCAAGCAAAACTTCATACTCGGCCTCGTTGTTTGTGACTGGGAATTCGAATCGTAGAGCACAACATATCTGTCATCCTTCTGGAGTTTCAAACACGATTCCTGCCCCAGCACAGTATTCATTCCTAGCACCATCAACGAAAAGCTTCCATCTGGCGACCAACTCATTGGTTTCTTCCATTTCCTCCCCTCTATCAGTGAACTCGGCAATAAAATCAGCTAGGGCTTGCCCATTTATTGCTTTTCTGGGGTGATAAGTGACATCGTACTGACTGAGCTCAATATTCCATTTTAGTAATCTCCCTGAGGTTTCTGGACGGAACAACACTTGTTTCAAAGGTTGATCTGTAAGGACCTTGATAGAGTGAGATTGGAAATAAGGCCTGAGCTTCTGTGATGCAATAAGCATAGCATATGCAAGCTTTTCGATCTTTGGATAATTCATCTCTGCCCCGGTAAACCTTTTGCTGACGTAGTATACCGGCCACTGAATTTTATTTTCTTCCCTGATGAGGGCTGCGCTGAGAGCATGGGATGATACTGCAAGATATAGGAACAGGCTTTCTCCATCTTTTGGTTTTGACAGCATCAGAGGTGATTCCATGTGCTTGATAAGATCCTCAAATGATTGCTGGCATTCAGGAGTCCATTGGAAATTCTTCCTTTCCTTTTTCAATGCATCAAAGAGGGGAATGCACCTGTCCGTCGCCTTTGAAATGAAGCGGCTTAAAGCTGCCACCTTGCCATTCAAACTTTGGAGTTCCTTTTTAGTCCGCGGAGCTCGCATTTCTCGCAAGGCAACCACTTGTGCTGGGTTTGCTTCAATGCCCCGGGCGTTGACCATGAAGCCAAGAAACTTTCCTGAAGCTACACCAAATGAACATTTGAGTGGATTTAGCTTCATGCGATATCGCCTTAGGATTTGAAACATTTCGTCAAGGTCTTCCATATGACTTTTTGCTTCCTTGGATTTTACCAACATGTCATCAACATAGACCTCCATGGTTTTTCCAATTTGCCCTTTGAACATCGAATTCACCAGACATTGATACGTGGCACCTGCATTTTTCAAACCAAACGGCATTACCTTATAACAATACAAACCGCGATCAGTTATGAAACTGGTACTATCCTGGTCTGGCTCATGCATCATGATCTGATTGTAGCCTGAATATGCGTCCATGAAAGACAACAGTTCATGCCCCGCCGTTGCATCGACAAGCTGATCAATTCGAGGTAGGGGGAAACTGTCTTTTGGGCATGCTTTGTTTAGATCAGAATAATCAACACACACCCGCCATTTTCCGTTTGACTTTTTTTTACAAGAAATGGGTTGGACACCCATTTAGGATAGGTGGACTCGCGAATGAAGCTATTCTTTAATAGCCTATCCACTTCATCCTCCAAAGCCTTAGACCTCTCAGGGCCTTGCATCCGTCTTTTCTGTTTCACAGGGTGTATGCTAGGATCAATGTTCAGCTTATGCACAATCACTTCCGGAGATATTCCACACATATCTGAATGGTTCCAAGCAAAGACATCCAAATTCGTCTTTAGAAAAACAATCAATTCTTTTTGCAGCAGAGGATCCAACTGAGAGCCTATCTTTACCACCTTATCTGGATCGTTATCATGGACCTGTATAGAAATGGTAGCTTCAGCCGGTGCTGCCCTTTCCTCCCCTGCACTGGTTTTTCGTGGATCCATATCTTCTTGCATGTCGTTGTATTCTCCAGCACAGGGGGAGGTCATTAATTGCTATAAGGGGGCTTTATGGATGCAGAGAGGAGTCTCTACATCCTTCTTGATGTCATACTTGCGAGCTTCAATCAACTCTGCCATATAGCAGTCTCTCGACTCTTGAGGATCTCCTTTGATTACTCGCACTCCGTTTGCAGTTGGGAACTTCATCGTCAAACACCATGGAGCAAGAGCTATCTTGAAAGCTGCTAGTGCTGGTCTTCGCAAAAATGCATTATACCCTGACACCGAGTCTATTATCACAAAAGGCTGCATCATGGAAACTTGCTTCTTCCCCTCACCAAGCTCTACGAGGAGATCAATTACACCAATAGGCTGAGTTGGTACACCAGTGAAACCGTGTATTTTATTTTTACTTGCTCGCACATTATCCATGGACAACCCCATTTTAGAGAAAGTATTGTAAAACAGGACATTTACATATGCCCCATTATCAATCAGTACCTTCTTCACTATCGCTGGACCCAAGCCAATAGTGATCACCATTGGGTCAATGGTTGGAGTCAATATTCCACTGGAATCCCGATCTCGGAATACTACATCTTCCCATGATGTTTTTGGTATTTTCCAACGAAGTGAGTTACTGCAAACTTCAAATCCATTTTCTTTTGAAGCACTGCCTAGTTCATTTGTATACCTGACGATATCCTCCTAGGTATCTCTTGCAGGATGAGGTCCACCACTGATTGTGTTGATAACAGGTCGAGAACCATTTGCTGGTGTTCTTTCGTCTTGACTTGGATGAATCTGCTGCCCTTGAGTAAGCTCAGTATCCGACGAACGTTTCACGTACTCCTGAAGACGGTTCTTTCTTATCAACTCTTCAATTAGATTCCTCAAGTTCCGACACTCATTTGTGTCATGACCTGGTCGATTATGAAATCGGCAAAACCTCCCTGAATTTGCAGCTTCTTCGGACACCTTTATTGGTTTCGGACTCGGATAATCCTCCGTAGCTTTAGTTGCCATGTATATGTGCTCAAGTGTATCCTTCAACGGAGTAAGGTCCGTAGGCTTGAAGAAGCGTTGCTTTTTAAAATCCTTATCGTTCTTGGCATCATTACCGTTTCCTCTTTTTTGCCCCCCACCTGAATTTATCTGATCGGATTTTGTAGAAGCTTCTTTTTTCTCCAGAACCACATTAGTTTTGGTCTTGCCAATAGAGTAAATGGGATCATCTTCAAGACTCATGTATTCCTCGGCTTTGTCATAGAATTTTTCTAATGTGTTGGGCTTCTTTCTCTTTAACCACCTTCCAAATTCAGAATGTTTATCTATGCCCCCCTTCATGGCCATTAGAATTAGCCTTGGCTCGTGGGTCCCTACTTCAGCAGCAGCAGCATTAAAACGACTTAGAAAAGATCTAATCGTTTCACCCGGGGCTTGTTCCAACTCGTTGAGGGATATAATATCTCTAACCTTCGTTGTCTGGAGGCGGAATTGGTCTTGAAAACATCTTGCTAGTGTGAAAAAATTATCAATAGATCTAGGAGGCAATTTAGTGAACCATAATGACGCTACTCCTTCCAAGTACACTGGAAAGTACAAACACTTAAGCTCGTCGGTTGCTTAGGCCCCATCCATGTGTTGGTCGTATCGAAACAAAAACACATTGGGGTCGCCTGTCCCATTGTAGGCTTGGATTGTAGGTGGCTTGAATTTCCGTGGGACGGTTGCCTTTTTGATTCTCTCAGTGAGAGGGGTTTTTGATGGCACGAACTCCCATTCAGCCTCATTATCATTTCGAGATTTGCTTTCTTTCATAAGCTGTTGGACCATTTTCAGGAGGCATTCCCTCTCGTGGAGGCTATCTGCGGGGCGGACGCCTTTGTCTTGACCGACAACTTTCCTAAGCAAGCCATCACGGTTGTGACTCCGGGGTCCTGGTCTTTCATCATTAGAAAGTGCCCCAATGGCAGAATTGGCCGCTTGACGAGAAGTAATCCCCGCATTTTGGTTCCGACCAACATGCTTTGAATTCTCATGCTTTCCTTTATTAGGATCATAGATCTGTTGGATAGATTTTTCTCGGTTCGGACTAGAGGAAGAAGATCCGGTACCCTCTGCATGAGCAGTCCTTGTGGCTACCTTTGCTGTAGCGGTTTGAAGAGCAAAGAGTGAATCTAGCCTTGTCATTATGGCTTTGTTAACTATTTCCTGTTGTTGTGTCAGACCCGCGACGGCTTGATCAAGCTCGCCTCTTGTGACATTCACGTCTCCATTCGATGTTTCGCCTACTTCAAACCGGTTAACGGCGGGGGTTTCCTCTCGATTTCCCTCGTTAGATGCTCTAGCCCTTACTTCCTTATTTGCTTTTAGCGGCATTATTCCAGAAAGTAGCTTGAACTTTGAGGAGAGTTCGTCAGAAGGCTCAACTCGTAGATTTGAGCGGTCTATTTTGAGACTAGGCTCAAAAACTCCAAGATCTTCACAATATATTTGATGTCAAAAAGTAGATTGGCCCCACGGTGGGCGCCTAATTGTTTACACCGAAATTTGGAAAAACAACCAAAGTATCGCTTAACGCGTTACCTAATCGGAGGCGAGATGCTTAGGAAGCATGTCACCTTTTCAAAGGCAAGACGTAAGAATACCTTTTTTAATTATGTGAGGCCATATCTAATACATGAAAACATCAAAATATAGAAAGAAGACAAGGGTTTATAGTTGTTCGACCTTTGAGGAGGTCTACGTCCACTCTTAAGAGAGAGTTTTATTATCAACAAGTTGTTTACATGATAAGATCACTCATACTTTCAACCAAACTTTCTCTCACACACATCCTTCCATTTGAATTGCTGAAAATGGTAGAGAAATATCTTGGACAGCGAGGAAATCTCCTTATTACCAAGCTTTTGCCATGGATCTTCGACCTTAAGCTCTATCATATATCATTTGTGGAAGCCATGATTCCATGCCCCATTGATCTTTGTTGGATTATGAAGAATAGATGTTGGAATGCTTGAAGAAGTCCAAAAAGCAATTTGGCAGCACCTCTACGTGTTTCCAAAAAAAGTCCCCCTAAAATGATGGAGGTAGGGTCCTATTTATAGGCGGAGGAGTGGCTGAAATCTTGTATTCAGGGTTCTGGTCGGTATTTTTGGGTATTTACAAGAATGCCACTGCCAGTTGTCACCAGCTGTCAAGCTGTTTTATACTGTTTTGACCGACCAGGAGCCCCCGTTGTAGAGAAAGTCGACCAGGAGGCTTAGATGCGGAGCGGACCGACCAGATGCAAACGATCGACCAGGAAGTTGAAACCAAAAAGCGGACCGACCCTAAACCCTTGGGGTTGGTCGGAGCGATCAGAAGCTAGCGATCGACCAAATCAGTATGGAGATGAGAGCGACCAGAGACCTTCCACATTTGGAGCGACCAGGACCCTTGTGCCTTTGGAGTGACCAGTGGCTTTGAGCATTTGGAGTGACCAGGACCCTTGTGCCTTTGGAGCAACCAGTGGCTTTGAGCATTTGGAGCGACCAGAACCCTTGTGCCTTTAGAGCGACCATTGGCTTTAAGCATTTGAAGCGACCAGGACCCTTGTGCCTTTGGAGCGACCAGTGGCTTTGATTCAGGGCGGAGCGGTTAGAACTTCATTATTAGTGAACTCAACGAAGGTGACTAAAGAACCGAACACTTTATGAGATCTTCAGGACCGACCCATTTTCGTGGCATTGCAGAACCGGCCGTCTTTTGAGGATCACTGAACCGACCCATTTTCTTTGCATTACAGAACCGACCCGTACACAATTGTTGATAATGAATCAATCAATTCAGATGGATAACAAAGGCATTTGAGAGTGCACGAGAAAAATTACCCTACACATGACCTAGAGTTGGCCGTAATTGTTTTCGGGCTTAAGTCTTGCCGCCATTATCTTCTTGGCGAGAAATTAGAATTGTTCACATACCACAAATCGCTAATATACATGTTCTCTCAGAAGGACTTGAACTTAAGGCAGCAAAGGTGGATGGAATTCTTAGCGTCCTACGATTTCGAGATAGCATATACCCTTGGCAAGGGTAACATGGTGGCAGAAGCCTTAAGTAGGAAAAGGTTGTCCTTGAGTCCGTTGTTTGTTGAGCGGCAAAGCTTAGTGTTCATCTCTACGTTTGACTTTAGACCTTCCATTGACTTTGTACCCGGTTTGTTAGCATCCATAAAGGTCAAACCTACGCTTTTGCGACGGATTGGTGAGGCACAGTGAGATGACCCACAGTTGGTCGAGTTGGTAGAGAAGCTCATAAGGGGGGAGTCATCGAGTCATCTCAGTAGGTATACCCTAGATGATAAGGGTTGGTTACGTAGGGATGGCAGACTTTGTGTACCACGAGATGAGAACTTGAGGAAGACCATTCTTGATGATGCACATCGTTCGAAGATGACCATTCATCCCGGAGGGGACAAGATGTACATGGACATGAGACACGTTTACTTTTGGGCCGGTATGAAGAAGGATGTGGCCGAGTTTGTCGCTAGATGCTTGGTGTGCCAACAAGTAAAAGCAGAGAAAAAGAAGCCCTGTGGGCTGCTTCACCCATTGGAGGTCCCACAATGGAAGTGGGAGAGTGTCTCGATGGACTTTGTTGACGGGTTACCGAGATCGAAGAAGGGTAATACGGGGATTTGGGTCATGGTAGATAGACTTACTAAGAGCGCCCATTTCATTCCAGTGAAGAGTAAGAGGACTACTCCATGGTTAGCCTCCGTATACATTCGAGAGATAGTTCGTTTGCACGGTGTTCCTTCTAGCACAGTGAGCGATTGCGATCCTATCTTTACTAGCGAATTTTGGAAGAGCTTGCAAGAGGCGGTTGGGACTCAGTTATGTTTAAGCACCGCATATCATCCTCAGACGGACGGCCAGACCGAGAGGGTGAATCGCATTCTAGAGGACCTTTCGAGGCTATGTGTTTTAGATTTCGGAGGTACATGGGAGGAGCATCTTCCCTTGCTGGAGTTCGCGTATAATAAAAGTTTTCAGTCTAGCATTGGCATGGCACCTTTCGAGGCTCTTTATGGGAGGCCTTGCCGTTCACCTACATGTTTGTGGGAATCTACGGATAAGATCTTACTTGGGCCCGATATGATTAGAGAGACTTTGGAAAAGTTCGATTTGATTCGAAGGAGGATGAAGACGGCGCAAAATAGGCAGAAATCGTATGCGGACAAGAGGAGGACTGATCTTGAGTTTGATATTGGGGACGTGGTCTTTATCAAGGTGTCTCCATTACGGAATGTTGTTCGCTTTGGGTCCGTTGAAAAGTTAGCACCAAGGTTCGTAGGGTCGTTTCCTATTAAGGAAAGGATTGGACAGATGGCGTATAGAGTGGAGTTGCCCAAGAGACTTAGTGGTGTACACGACGTATTCCGTGTATAACATTTGAGGAAGTGCTTGCATAAGACCACGGAAGTGGTAGAGCCGAGCTTGCTTAGAGAGGTGGAGATAGAGCGTGATGCGACAATTCGACGAGCTCCTACATGCATTCTTGGGTCGGAGATTAAGAAGTTGAGGAATCGAGAGGTCAAGCTAGTTAAAGTGCAATGGGGAGATGATGAGAGCAACGCTACTTCGGAGACAGAAGAGAAGATGCGTTCATTGTACACTTTTCTTTTCGAGGGTATGTCTTTTAATTTCTCCTTTATCGCTTAGCTTGTACTTGTTCTATCTTTAGTATGTCCTCTCGCTATTATCTTTGACCTTTAGACAGGGTAGTCCTATGGTTGAAACATGTGTTTGAGACATGTTATGTATGGTGGATGCATGTGGATGCAAGTGTTTGCTAGGGGTTGCTCGTGGATGCATATACACACACTTTAGGCACTAGATCGGCTCGGTCACTTTCATATTGCATATTGCATATAAATGGATGTATTCAGTAAAATGAATGTACATTGAATGTGTGTATCATATGGATGTTGCATTTGAATGAATGGTTGCGCACCCATGTAGTAATGATATGTATAGGGTTCCTTGCATACATGATGGATACATGGCTCTATCATTATTTGCATTAAGGAGGTCGACTAAATCAGTGGACCGCCTGATTTCGCATTAGTACACGAACATATCCACACACTATGCATATGTACATGAAAAGCATTAGAAATCTTTTAAGGACAATGGTTGCTAGTGGTTGATGGTTGAGTAGATGGATGATTGGATGGTAGGATACGTTTTTCTTGACTTAGAGATTTCGAGGACGAAATCCTTTAAGTAGGGGAGAATGTAACACCCCGATTTTTGAATAATTGAATTAACTAAATTTAAGAACACTTAATTTTTAAAAGAGGAATGAAGGGAAATGGGTTGCACCATTGCGTTTGTCTCGGAATTCTGCATGGAATAGAGTCCAAGTTTTCGAAAAAGGGAGTCCGGACGAAGGAGATATGGCCCTTGGAAGATAAGAGAAAAATAATATTGAGCAGACCGACCAGGGAGGTCGGCCATAGTGTTGACCTGGGTACTCCCAGGTCGACCTGGGGGTCGACCTCCCCTTGGAGGGTCGAACCTGGTTCATCCAGGTTGCTGGATGGTGCGATTCTTTGGGCTGGGACGATTTATGATGGTCCAGATCAGTTTTAGGGTTAATCCTAAGGCCTAAATAACTTCCTACACCTATATATACACCCTAAGACCTAACCCTAATTCATAAATATTATCTATGACACCATTATGCTGACAAACTCTCTCTTGAACCCTAGCCGCCGCCTCTAAAGCAAATCTCAAGTATTCAACTTCAACTCAAATCTAAACAACAACGAATTTGTCTTCTTCAAAGGGGAGCTAAATCAATTTCAGAACTTAGATTTCAGAACTCAAGACCTTCTTTGAGTTGTGAGTTCGATTTCTTTAATAAGATAATTAACAATTTAATTAGGTTGAGTTATGATTTGGATTATATGGTTATGTTGTGAATCATTGACCGTTATGTTATTATCTATGTTGTAAATCTATGATGTTATTATCTATGTTGTAAAGATGTGATGTTATTATCTATGTTGTAAATCTATGTTAATTGTTAGCTTATGTATGATCAACTCATAATGATGCTTCATATGATAGTTTGGTTATGTTGTTGGAACTAATTCATATGTTAAATCATAAGTAAGTTTAACTTGAAAACCCTATAGGAAAGTTTAGATATTAATTTAGATATGAATCATATGCAAGTTAATGAGAATCGTATACCACCTTACATGTTTCATGACATCTATTTTCTGTGTAAGCTTGGATCTAAAGTTTAGGCTAAGACATGTGTGAGTTATATGCTAGTATACAAAATTCTATATGCTAGTTTACATGTAGATCTTAATTTACATGTTTGGATGCAAGTTTACACAATAGTTTATGTTGCACAAATCACATATGCAAGTATATATATATATATATATATATATATATATATATATATATATATATATATATTGGAGTATGAATCATGTAATGTAGGTTTATGATTTTGGCCTATGCAAGTTTTAGATGAAAAACCTTATTCACACATGCAAGTTCACCCCTTATGTTTAGATCTAGTTTTTATTCTATGCATGTTGTGGTGTTTTCTCTTTATTCTATAAGTTAGACTATTCGAGTCTAACGTGTATTTCACGTTAAACGAACGAACGTACAACGTGGGGGCAATGGGATAATATTAAAAGATTTAATATTGAGAATTGGCATAAATGCCTTAAATGTGATGTTGATTGGTATATACCATAAATAGATGGACATAATTAAGGTGTTATTTATGGACATAATTAAATTGGTAATTGATTTGACAATTAAAATTCGGGATATTAATCCAATTTTGGGTTAAGTGGGAAAACCTTAGAGGGGACCAAGCATAGGTGGAAAGCTTGTGTCATGCATGGAGGCCCTTTTCAAACCAGTAACCCATTAAGTATCTTTGTGGGCTCGACCCAAGTCGAGGACGAGACACGCGTACAGGATTTGATTGTAAGAGGTCAAAACGGGTCAGCGGTGGCAACGCAAGTCCAACGGGTTCATATGCGTGTGTGGGCCCGTGCTGGTAGGTAAAACGTTGTTGCATCGTGTAGATATAAGCCGTGCATTTTTGGTTGTATTGGGTTGCCACTTTGGGGAGTGATACACCCCACTGTGTGGCCAGCACGGGTATCTACGAGTTAGGGGGCCGATCGAATGGGGGTAGTGGGTACACCTAGTGGAGATAGGGGCAGACGGCACCTATGGAGGTAGCTAGGGGTACACGAAACTACCATTAGCAGTATTAAGTTCTGTAGGCGGGATCAACTTTTAGGGTGACTACTGGTGGTGCAGTATAGTAATTATCCTATAGTGATTAGGGGCGCCTTTATCGTTATCTTTGTTCATCTTATTTCCTTGTTTGCTCGTTCATAACCAATTGTTCATAGTCATTTCCTTATTTTCCAACTTATGCCTTATCCTAGTTATTTTGGTAATTATATTGTTAAAGTTATCGCACTCGCCATAATTTATGTCTAACCCCCTTTTCTTTCCACCTTTTTCTTCCTTTCTCCCCACCCCCCTCAGGTTTGCAAGGAGGGAATACTACAGCTTAGTGCCGATTTCTTTCAGTTGCTTGAAGAGAGTAGATGTATCGCTTGGGATTCTCTCATCTTTATGGCTTTGCTTATGCTTAGTGGGGATTTATGCATTTATGTTATTTAAGTATTTGCTTCTTTATGTACTTTGAAGTTTTTGGAAAAGACGATTGATCCTAATGTAATGGTTTTGGAGACTACTTATGTAAACTCGTTTTGAGTTATAATGCTATGAAATAAGCTTTAACTTCTGATGTGTTGTTTTATTTATTTATTCTTGTAATTTATCTGTTCTATACAACAATAACGCTTCATGGACATTGATGCATTCCCTTTGTGAGTGACATTAATGGACATGGGGCGTTACAACCTTCACCATTCGATCGGCTCCCTAACTCATAGATACCCGTGCCGGTCCCATAGTAGGGTGTATCACTCCCTAAAGTGGCAACCCGATATGACTGAAATGCATGACTTATACCTACACAATGCAACAACGTCTTACCTACCAGCCCGGGCCCACGCATGCACATGACCCTGTTGTACTTGCGTTGCCACCGCTAACCCGTTTTACAATAAAATCTAGTAAGTGTGTCCCGTCCTCGATCTAGATCGAGCTCACTTGGATACTAAATGGGTTACTGGTTGAAAAGGGCCCCACACTTGACACAAGCTTTCCACCTATGCTTGGTCCCCACTAGGATTTCCCATTGCCTCCACGACGTTCGCACGTTTAATATGAAATATGTTAGACCTGCAAATAGTCTAACTCATAAAAATAAAAGAAACATCACAACTTTCATAACACATAAAATAGATCCAACTTGCAAATAAGAATAGGCTAGCATGGATCAAAACTTGCATGATTATAATTTACATAATCATAAATTTTCATAATCATTAACTTGCGTAAGAAATAAGCATAATTTACATAAACTACAAACTAGAACGGATCTAATTATATAAGTTTGT
Source organism: Allium sativum (assembly GCA_030737875.1). Classification (NCBI taxonomy): domain Eukaryota; kingdom Viridiplantae; phylum Streptophyta; class Magnoliopsida; order Asparagales; family Amaryllidaceae; genus Allium; species Allium sativum. The sequence goes on from CM060909.1 coordinate 777,116,830, forward strand.
ATGTAGATCATATGCAAGCTTATGTGAAAACCATGTTCATATATGCAAGTTCATCTTTATGTGTATGTACACACACACACACACACACACACACATATATATATATATATATATGTGTGTGTGTGTGTGTGTGCATAAATAGGAGAATAATTGTGATGTACAATGTGTATGTAATAGAAATGATAATAAAAAAAGGATACTTAATTTAAATTTCAGGAACTAAGTCAAATGGACATCACCATTGCGTTTGTCTCGGAACTCTTCTAAGAATAGAGTCCAAGTTTGTGTAAATCGGACTCCGTATGGATGAGTTATGGCCTTTAGAAGGTTCAACCAAAAATTCAAAATAGTTCGAAATTCGACCCAGGCAGCTGGGCGGGAAATTTCCCGCCCATCAGCTAGGCAAGTCGACCCTAAGGTCGACCTGGGGGTCGACCTACCCCCTTCCCTCGATCTGGGTAGTTCCGTTCCTGTGACGTGTTTTAATGTGATGTACGAATCTGGTGGCTTCCAGGTCAATCTAAGGGCTCCAAAACACTCTCTACACCTATAAATACATAGCAATACCTAACTCTAATTCATAACAATTCCTCAAGAGGCCTCCGAGCTGCTGAACTTTCAATTCTCTTAGATGCCGCCTCTAAGACCTAAATCAATTTAGGAATTCTTCATCAACAATTCAAGCTCTTCACCAATAATCAGAAAAGAAGATTTAATCAGCGTTCTACATCAACAAAAAATCGTTTATTTCTCCAATCCAGCCAATGTGAGTGGATTTGAACTATATCTGTTGTATAATATTGCCTCTATCATTTACCATTCCCCATAATGAATATGATGATAATTCAATAAGATCAGTTATTTTATTTATGCCTACATTTGAATTCTCTCTTTTTATCCTTTCCCTCTTTATTTTTATAACTAGGCTATCTTGAGCTTACGTCTATCATGGATTTATGCGTTTAAAAAGGGGAATGAGAAAAAAAAAAGGAAAAGGGGTTGGTTTGAGCGTAATATTGGGAATGGAAGGTTTTGTATAGAATTATGGGCATAATTATACTGAAATGTTGGGTTTATGCAAATTGTCATAATATTGATTGGATATGGAATTGATATAAACTTAATATTAACAACATGTAATTGGATAGCATGGATTGGTGGAACTTATTTGTGACTTGAAAAATAAGCCTAGAGTGTGAATTAGATTATATGTGTATGAACGTGGGAATGTTGGGATATATATATATATATATATATATATTAGGAAAATACTGATTATATGAAATTGGGTATAATTGGATATTGGAAATTGTCATGTTTGGGTATGAATAACATGGCATTAGTGAATTTGGCTATAATTGGATAATTTGGGTAATATGAAATTTGGCTAACTATTAAGTAATTGGTTTAGTTAATGATAAATTGGAAATAGGCATAGAAAAATGAATTATAATTAAGTTAAATTTGGAACGCATGACATGAATTTGGGGTTTGGGTGAAAGACGATTGTTAATGAACGCCTATGACACGAGGTTAGGCGCGTTTGTGGTGTAAGACTGCCCGGAACCGCCCGGTAAATCCAGCAACCACAAGCGGACGCCTAATGTGAGAGGTCAACGGCAAGAACTAGAGGCGTAACGGTTTATGACACGAGGTTAGGCGCATTTGTGGTGTAAGACTGCCCGGAACCGCCTGGAAAATCCAGCAAACACAAGCAGACGTCTAATGTGAGAGGTCATACATCGTTACAGCGTAATAAATAAATTAAGAAACGCTAACCACAATAAGACATGTGGGTGACATGGGTATGGTTAGAGGGTTAAGTGGATGATATAAATGACATGTAAAGCATGACTAGTGTGGACTTAATCGTGGTAAGACATGTAATGTAAAACATGACTAAGGAAGACTTAACCATAGTAAGGCATGTGTAAGACATGGAAACTATAATAAAGGGGGTTAAGTGGGACACGGGTGCCATGAGAAACAAAAACTTAGATATGCTTAACCAAATGGGACCCGCAACGGTATTATAAGTTAATTGAAGTGGGTAAAGTTAAGTAAAAGGTTAAGGAAGCGAAAAGCTTAAGTCAAATCTAAGATTAATGACAAGAAATGGGGAATGATAAATAACCTATTATGAATAAACATAATGAGGAAACAAAGGATAATAGGTGGAAATTATAACCTATGGGACAAGATAAGTTATAGGAAATGATAAGGAAGATGAGATAACTTATATGTAAATATATACTTAAATTAAGTGGGTTGGGAAGGAGAAATGTGAATTTTAAAATGATATAAGTTATATGAATAGAAAAGAAGTAAATTTGGGATCATAAATGTTGGCTGGGTTGAGTATTTCTCTGAGTGCCAGTCTGATGTTGATTTCGGTCTTCGGGGCTGGTGTTTAGGGGATTATTCTCCTAATCAGTATATATGTGGGATAAGGCATACTTAACTATGAATTAAGTATAACATGTTGTTGTAACCTAAAAAGGGAATATTTTATTAAATTGGAAAATAACATGTTGTGGGCTTATTGACGGACTTAAGTGGGTTAAGTATAAATTGAATTAATAAGCAAGGGTAACTTGGTAAATACGTAAAAAGGAAGCTAATGTGAATAACCAAGTTAAATGAAAAAGTTGACGAGGTGGCACAAGAGCAAAATAAATGGTTAGACTAAGGGCCTAACGACATATAAAAAAACTAAGACGCTTGAAGCAGTCCGTACGTTGAAGGATGAATAACCCAACATGCTAAATCATCACGGTGTCATAAGGCACGAGGAGAATGCACGTTTGTTATTTTGGCGGCTCCAACGGACTGGAAGGGGAAGCACGCGGCTTCCTGAGACATTAAGGGTGCTCTTAGTAGTCCTCTGTGTGGTGGCAGATGTTTCAAGTTGTGCCCGCAGAGGTTGGGTCTGCGCGTAACTACAAGGTGGATGGGCCTTGACAACAAGAATAACTTGACAGTCAGAATGGTGTACGAGGTAGCGGAAAACGTAATTCGGCGGCTGTCTCAACGGGGTTGAGGGTCAGAACCAACAAGGATAGTAGGTCGTCGAGTTCCTGTCACCATAGCTAGTAGGATGCGGGAAGACTAGAGCTAGACCCAAGATACCATTAATCATTCACTATCGTGGGACGGTGGTGGAGTGGAGACGCCGCATGGATGTTTAGATTGTTTGCTTAGGGGCTTGTCGCTTAGCTCTCGTAGTCTTCACTAGTTAAAGGAGGGGTCGAGGTGGGGCCATAGCCACCATAGAAAATAGACCCTATGGATATTTGTGATAGAAGCTCTTAAAGGCGGGCCTTACACGGATATGAGGAAAGCTCTCGACCGAGTTCCGTGTTTCTTGTGTAGCCCTGCCACGGAACTCGAGCACGCACACACGATGGGTGTGCGGGTTAGGAATCGAATACGCTTGACGATACGCACGTGGGGAATTCTAGATACAACCACGTCTGCTCTGGTTGGTGTATCGTAGACTAGAGGGCATTATTCGATAGTGGCAGTCGTTATGTTTACATAATGTAATTATAGTAATCCTATGCGGGTGTAGTCTTGTATTATACGTAAGAGGAATGTATATTACTATGACATAGTATAGGGGACTGCGTATATCGTTGCGATGATACATTGGAGACCGTGCAAGTGGGGTACCATGGGGTGTACCTCTGTGTGGGGGTAGCTACATATGCATTATATTAGGTTAATCAACTAGAGAGTAGATGGGTGTGACGTGTATGTAAGCTTTGAGTGCTAATAAAACGTATAACCTAATAAATAAGAAAATGAAATCGAACGGTATATGTAGGATTATTCAAGAAGTGTAGTTTAAATTCATTCACACAGAACTTATGTTCTGAACGCCTCCTCATAACATTCGCAGGTTAGACAGAGACTTATAGCTTTGGGGATACTGATTTAGCAGTATTGTGATTAAGGTAAAGCTATGTTTTAAATATATTATATTTTACCCCTTCCGCTGTCAGGTGTTGTCTGAACTCTGACATATCTCTTTTCTCTGTCTTTTTCTGCAGGATACCAGAGCAACCAACTCAGGTTTCGGTGGATTGGATATTTTTGGAAAAAAATCGGTCCGTCGGAATTTGGGTTGTTACATGCACATTAGCTATCCTACTTTAACTTAAGTATGAAGAAACGTAGACTGCAGTGATTTGGTAAGCTAAATGTGGTTGTTGCCAATTATATATATATATATATACATGTTATTGTGTATATATATATATATTAATGGCGGAAAGAGAAAAAACATCATCATCTACTTTTACATTTACACGACCTCAATCAAACGTTCCTCTACCAAATCTAAATCCTAATCTCAGATCTGAATCTAGATCTGATATCCTAGAACCAAATGTGGCTTCTAATGCAAAGTCGAAATCAAATCAATCTTCAAGTGCAAAAAGCAGGAAACTCGAATTCATCAAGCCGTCTCTGGAATATGTCTTTGTACCTGAAAAAGTATAAAATCAATCAGTGATTTCATGGAAAAACACGATTTCATTAATTCCTATATTTTTCAGGTTAACAACAATCAAGTTAAAGGAATATATAACTAAGGTATGGAAACCACGGGATTTTTTCAACATTCATGTCTCTCCTAACTATGATTTTGTGGTTCAATTTGAAAGCATAGATGATTTTCAGTGTATTTCTGAAAGCACAACCTATTCATATTTTGGGAGATTATTATATATTGAACCTTGGCATCCTGGATTTGTTTTTAAAGGTAAAAATAGTAATCTGGTTCAGATCTGGATCATACTTATTGATTTACCCTTAGAACTGTGGATAAAAGATGCAATCCAGATCTTAGCAAGCTTTATTTCTAAACCACTTCTGATTGATGAAAACACAACAGAGAGAAAGTTTACAAAGTATGCGAGAGTTCTAATAGAAATTGATATTCAAACAGGTTTATTAACTGAAATCCCTATTTTGCTTCATAATGGTGAGAATTTCAAAATATCTGTTGAATATGAAATATACCTTCAAAGTGTTTTCAGTGCAAATTATTTGGCCATGATGATGAGTATCACGAAGTTACAAAAGATCCAAGATGGATTCCTCCTGATATACATGAAGAAAATCAAGCAAATGTTGAAGGTCATTTTGAATCAGAACATGCAGAAAATATTGATCCAGGAAACATTTTTTCAAAAGATCAATCTTACTCTGAAGAAGCAAATGTAGCTGACATTTCTTCAATCAACTTAGATCCACCAAATGCAAGAGTGCAAGATGATTTATCATTTTTAAATTCCAATCTCCCTGAAAAGGTTATTCCAGATGATATGAATAACATAGCAGATGTAATTGAAGAAAATGATAAAGTCGAAAATTTAGAGAAAGGCAAATAGGTGGATGTGTCAGCATTTGTCAATCAAAATACTAGTTATTTACAGGCTGCAAAATCAAAAATTCATACTCCTGCTAAAAGATCAACGAGGAGTACTTCATCTATAAAATGACCTTATTAGCTTGGAATGTAAGGGGAATGAACACTTCTTTTCGAATGAAAGAAGTGCTCAAACTCCTTATTTCTACTAAATCAACTCTTGTTGGTTTAGTAGAAACAAAGTTAATTCCTACTAATTTAGGTCTATTTTCATCTCTCCTACCTAATGACTGGAAATTTCAAACAAATAATTCATCATTGTCCTCTGGAAGAATTTTATTGATCTGGAATTCTAATATTTGGGATTTGGATGTGTTGTTTTCATCTCCTCAACATTTGACAGTTATTGCAAAAAACAAGGGAGGATTTATTATGACTTTCACAGTGATTTATGGTAGTAACACTTTTGGTGAAAGGATAAATCAATGGAATCAACTTATAAATGAATCAAGTGCAATTTTAAATTCATGGATTCTAATGGGAGATTTTAATAATGTTTTATCACCATATGACAAAAAAGGTGGGCTCCCTGTTCCTTATTCTCAAATTAGAGAATTTCAGAAGTTTTTAATTCAGACTAGTTTATCTGAAATAAAACCTTTGGGTTTTCAATTTACATGGCATAGAAGAGGAATAACAACTCATATTGATAAAATATTGGTGAACAATATTTGTATGCATCAATTTCTAAATATGAAAGCACTCTCATTTCCACAAAATTCAAGTGATCATAATCCTATTTTACTAGATATAATTCCTACTCCAGAAATCAAAGGATATCCATTTAGATATAAAAAAGATTGGCTACTCCAAGATGGTTACTATGAAGCAGTTTTGAAGGGTTTGAATGGTTCAGTTTGGGGTTTTAATAGTTATCAGTTTTTGCAAAAACTCAGCAACTGCAAAAAAGAGCTTAAAGATTGGAATAAATTGAGAAGTAGAAATGCCTCTAACCTTGAACAAGAAGAACATGTAGTTGCAAATTTGGAAGAAGCAGTAGACCTTAATCCAGAAGATGTCCAAATTTTTGATGATTATCTGCATGCAAAAAGAAATCTTCAGAGTTTGCAAAGATCATATTTTAATGGGCTAAAGCAACAGTCTAAAATTTCTTGGCTTCAACAAGGTGATACAAACTCTAAATTTTTTTACTCTAGAGTGTCAAATAGGAGATACTTTAATCATATTAGAGCTCTTATTGATTCTAGTTGTAAGTTGTTATTCAAATCAGAAGAGATTGAATTAGAGGCTATTAACTATTTTCATTCTATGTTTAATGGTTCATGTGTCTCTGCGTTTCCTACTTTTCAACCAATATCAACAATAAATGAGCAAGGTCATAATTTTCTTCTAAGGAAAATAGAGTTGTCAGAGATTAAAAAGGCAGTTTTTTCTATTTATGATGATTCTAGCCCTGGACCTGACGGAATGAGTGCTAAATTTTTTAAATTTCATTGGTAAGAGTTAAAAGAAGATTTATTAGCAGCTATCTCTGATATTTTCCAGTCTGGAAAACTTCCAAAATCTTTGAATCATATTTTTATTACTCTAATCCCAAAGAATGATAGAGCAACTGAAATTGCTCACTACAGACCTATATCTTGTTGCAATGTCTATTACAAAAAAAATTCAAAATTTTTATTTAATAGATTAAAGCCTTTTCTTCCATCACTGATATCAGCAAATCAGAGTGCTTTTATACAGGAGAGATATATAGGGGATAATATACTTTTGGCACATGAATTATTAAGAGATTTTAGAAAAGTGGGAATGCCAAAAATGTGTGTAAAAGTTGATCTTCAAAAAGCCTATGATAAAGTACACAGGAAACTCATCTGTTTCTTAATGTCAAAGATGAATTTTCCTATCCATTTTATTAATTTGATTTTTGAATGCATGGATACTGCTACCTTTTCTGTAATAATTCAGGGAGTTCCTAAAGGCTTTATATCATCAACAAGGGGTTTGAGGCAGGGTGATCCTTTGTCACCATATTTGTTTGCAATTGCAATGCAGTTTTTTACCAAGCAACATATCAAAAAGGATTTCAACCAAGCAGTCAAGTACAGCCTATTATTTCTCATCTTCTATATGTAGATGACTTAATGGTATTTGGAAAATCTTCAATTCAAAATGCAAATTCACTCAAAGAAATCTTTCAGGATTTAAGTTTCTATGCAGATTTAAATGTGAATGCTTAAAAAACTAAAATATTCTTCAGCAAATCAGTAACAAATGCAGATGAAATTTTAGGTATGAACAAGGCACACTTCCAATTAAATACCTTGGAGTTCCTTTATCTTCAAACTACTTGCATTATTCAGAATGTAATTCTTTGATACATAGAGTGCAAAGTAAGATACAAGGTTGGGAATCAAAGCTTCTTAGTTTTGCTGGTCATGCAGAACTAATCAATTCAGTTATTACCCCTATTGTTCTATATTGGTTATGTATATATCAGATTCCAGAATATACTCTGAGTAAATTACAGACTTTATGTGTTGATTTTTTATGGGGAGGGACATCTCATAAAGTTGAATGGGCATCCTTATGCAAACCTAAAGGAGAAGGGGGAATTGGATTGAAGAATTTTAGTGACCTTAAGAAAGTAGCCTGCATAAAATTGATGTGGAATTTTTTATAAAACAAATCATTATGGAGTAAATGGGTGCAAAATAGGTACTGTAAGCAGGATTTTTTTTTGGACTGTGACATTGGATATAAATGCATCTAGTACTTGGAAATCAATACTACGTCTTAGATCCAGATCAAATCAATTTTGCAATAAAACTATATCAAGAGGGAAAAATACTTATCTCTGGATGGAGCCTTGGCTAAACTGTAAGTGCATGGTTGATCTACTTGGTTTTGATAGACTACATATAATTGGCCAAACTAATGAAAAGTTATCTGAAATTATTAGAAATGATGAGTTTCATCCAATAATTCATCCTACAACACGAGAATTACTAGATGAAATTAGTTCGATTCATACTCATCCTAATCTAAATCAAGACAGATATGAATGGTGTGAAGGGGGAGTATTTTCTTTTCATAAAGTTTGGGACTTTATTCGAGTTCATGAACCAGTAGATCCAATGTACTCGGTAATTTGGCATAAAAAGGAGAGCAAAAGAATGTCTTTTATATCATACATTGCGATTTTGGGGAGGTTGAACACAAAAGACAGAATTCTGCGTTATAATTCTGAAGTAAATCCTCTATGTCCTCTTTGTGAAAACCATCCAGAATTCTCAGAGCATCTTTTCTTTCAGTGTGACTTTGCAGCCTTCATCTGGTTATCCCTGAAGCAAAAATTGGAGCTTTCATTAACTCTCTGTTCGGATTTGAAAGAGGAAGCAAGATTATTACATACGAATTTCAAATCAAAGGATCAATTGAGGGACTTAGCATTTGGATCTTTAGTAACTGCTATCTATTTCATCTGGCAAGAGAGAAACTTGAGGGTATTCCAAGGCCGTAAGAATCATTCATCATCTACGCTTTTCAGAATTGAATGAGAGATTGTTTTGATGGTTCAAAACAATGGATCTAGATCTATACGAACTCCGAGGAATGAATGTTTTCTTCAGAGGTGGGGTATCGAGTTAAGAGATACTGGATGATGAGTCGGTTTTGATTGAACAGTTTGAAGATGGGCCAGATAATTGGGCCGTGGAGTTTGGCTTTTATTTCAGCTTTTTTTTGAAGCTTTTGATGTATTTTTCTTTGTCTATGACTTTAGTCATTTCTATGATGTATACCAATCTTATAAGTACTCTTTTTCCTTATAAGGTACCCACTAGGGGGATTATGGGGTTTTAACGAGGCTTATAAAGGCGGTTTTATTGGTTTTAGCAATAAAGTGAACCAATTTTCAAAAAAAATGTTATTGTATATATTGTAACACCCCGTATTTTCTATGAACGTATAAGTAACAAATTAAACTATACTTAATTTTTAGGAGAAGAATTAAGGTAAATGGGTTGCGCCATTGCGTCCGTCTCAAAATTCTGTTTGAGATAGAGTCCGAGTTTGCGTAAAACGGATACCGTATGAAGAAGATATAGACGAATGAAGTTAGGCAGGAAACCGGAAATAGGCTAGAATACACTGCCGCACTTGTGAAGTGCGCCAGTACAAAAATACACTGGCGCACCTACCAAGTGCGCCCATACCGATCTAGCACAGAATTCTGGAGTGTTCTGTGATGACGTGTTTTCTTATGAGTGGCTGGATGACCTGTCTTTGAGCTGGGTGGTTCTCATGACTTCTGGATTGATCTGAAGGCTCTAAATCACCCTATTCTCCTATAAAAACACCCCCCAAACCTCACTTTCTCTCCGCACAATTTCATTCTTCCTATACTCTGCCTCTATTCTAATTAAAATAAATTAATGGCGTCGCTACTCTGCTGAAATCTAAGCTAGAACTACTGCATCTTCTTCCAATCTGAATAGAATTAAAAGAGAACAACTATTTTCTAATCTAATCGATAGTCTACGCCAAAGGAGAGCTATTCAGTGTCATAATACAGATTCCAGAATACAAGAATCGTTCCCTTTTTGTGAGTACAGTTATTTTCAGATATGAACTTTAATTATGATCTTGACATGGTTATAAATTTGAATCTGAGGTTATGCATATTCTTATCTGTCAGATCTATTTTTCTGTGACTATTCTCTTTCTTTTTTTTCTATTCTATAGCCAGGATACTACGAGCCTGCGCCAAATCTCATAAGAGATTAACGCACAAACGCTAAATTTTGGGGTAAATAATGAATAATGCATAATTAGACATGACTGATCTATGACTGATTTGAGAAAAGGACATATGTTGTAAATTAGATCTAGATCTGTGCATACTATGTGATTTGGAAGAAGTGGAATCATTGAATGATAACATATGACTTGAAACTTGGGGACATAATGCATATAAAAATTAAGATCTGATTTTGAGAGGATATAATTTAAAGATCTAGATTTTTGGGTATATTTTATATAACGATTCATGACTTGAAAAAGGAATATGAAACTTAGGCGTAAAGACATATATTAAAATAGGATAACTATTAATGTGAATGCGCCTAAATATGGATTTTTGGATATTGGCATTAAAGGCTATAATTTGGCATAATTCATATCATGATTTGGGGCTTTTAGAGAGTATTATGTACTGTGCAAAGTTTAACGAAAATTTGGGGGCATATATTGTATTATGAATTATGACAATGATTTGAGCATGTCAGTTTAGGCTTAATTTATGATTATGCAAGATATGTAAATAGAATTTTTAAGAAATGTTAAATCTGCTAATCTGTTGAATTGCCTAATCTGCTAAATCTGTTGAATTGCTTGTTCTGCTAATCTGCTAAATTTCCTAATCTGCTAGATCTGTTATCTGCTAAATCTGTTGAATTGCTTAATCTGTTGAAAGCTGAATAATTGTAATTTGGAGGCTCGATCTAAAATTGAGCAAAACATGTTACTAGAACATTGGATAATCTGTCGTAACTTGTAAAGAAGTTAAATCTTCTAAATGGACATAATTAGTCTGATATTTTCTGTAATGGAATAATGAAACGACCTGAACTTCCCCGTGAAGGAAGGCCCGGATTGAACTGCGAACAAGCCACATCGGGACACAAATAGAAGAACATTTCATTGCTTATTACAAAAATTCATCAGAATACAAGATTATACAGAGTATGAATAAATATTACACATTCGATAAATATCAGAGATTTACAAATTACAATGCAGCGAAAAAAATAATACAAAACACAACTGAAAGAGATATATGGATACATAACTTTTCGGATATCATTCCAGCTGTAAACCAGGTTCCTGTGAATATAAACATGCAAAACCAAAACTACTAACTGCCCGTGTGGAAAATAGGGGCACCCAGAGTTTAGGTTAAAACAATAAACTCCAGTTCAGTCATGTGACTGGTGTGAGAACTAAAACAGTTATTTAAAACTTTACTTTAAATCAGATATATCAAGGGACCACGCCGTATAACACGGAACGGGTTTCCTCCCAAGAATACTAGTGCATATAACAAAACAACGCAATGCTTTTTGGAAAAATGAAGCTATTATAAGACCCAGGTCTCATCACACAATGCAACACAAGCCTAAGGATAGGGTTTTCCCTTATAATAGCCAAAGAATGCTTAATACGCTAAATTTCGTCTTTTATTATTACTATAAGTGTATAGTGTCAAAACAATTTCAATCAAAAGTATCAATCATAGACGGCATAAGTGCCCCATACCACTATGTCGCCATACATAGGATTACAACTAAAACCGAAATGTCTCATATTGGAAATTGGATTTCCATCTATGAACCGAGGCTAGGGATCATCCTCACCGAATTCGAGACTCTCTAGCCCGAGCCTTAGGAACAGCCGCAACTGCCCCATGGATCGTCAGGGCAGGTCCACCGATGTGGATTATTATGCTTGAACACTGCGTTTCCCCGCCCTTAGGGGCGTAAATGAGCCAAATGACTCCATCGGCTCCACATAGTCACCGATATATCCGAGGTGCCTCGCAATCCAACAACCACACAGGTTAAAATAATATAAATGTCAGGGTTGGTAGGTCACTGACACCACCCTAGCTAGAAGGAAACGCATTCCCTCCTTGAGGTCCTCTCCTGTTTCTGGTTCACAACCGGGGTGTGAGGCTCGCGAATTAACGTTACACAAAGCTATGCCACACAGGCGGTGCTTTGATCATCAACCACAAGACTTTGCTTTTCAACAAAAGCCTTGATCATTTGCCACTTAGGCATGCCACACAGGAAATTCACACCATGCGACTGATGTCTATCGATATACAACCTCTGATCCCGTATGTCTCAGAGAAGGGTGAAGTAAGGGAATGAATTCCCCTTCACCAGGCAGATGTATATTTAATAGAGATCAATCAACACATAGCAAAATCCAATGTTAGACACACATCCATACAAGTTCGTTCTGGGTCTGAACGAAACCGGAGGCACCTTATACCTCACATATCCATCGATCTCCAAGTACGTCTGGACGACCACCAACTGATTCCCTCCTCTTGGGTGTACAGCCCAATCAAGATCATCAGTAATTATCCAAATGACGTGAAGACCTCCGGTCTTCGACCATTGTCTTCATCCTCGACAGATCATTGAATCAGATATTCAGAATAGGATAAACCCTATCTTTCTGAATAACTCGCGTATATAATAAACAAGTGTTACACAAACACAACATACGCCTCATTCCAATTCAGAATATTCTTTTATTCAAATATTCTTATACTTTTGGAAAGGTTCCCATTAATTTTATCAAAGATAAATTCTTTAAATTTATTGTTTAATCTTCCTTTGAATATCAATTCAAATCAAATTACGGTTTATCCAAACAAGTCGGTACTAACGAACCTTACCGAAGTAATCATTTGTTTTAATTTCTCAATCCCAACCTATTCATCCCATGAAGTAAAACTGGTAATACTTCATATCTAACACCACGGTGTTATCGGTAAATTCAATTACCATTTCACATTCAAATCTAATTAAAGATTTAACTATTGCCTGGAGCAAAACTGGTGATACTCAATTCTCGCTCATTTCAATCTAATTAAAGATTCATTAAAACTCCATTTGGTTTTAATCTTCCCAAAAATCAATATTAATGATTGTTTAACTTGGGAAATCATATCTTGTCTTTAACTGGGTTAAAGAACCAATGTCATTTAAAACACGGTTCACAATAAACCCAAAATCACATTCTATTCCATCATCCTTTAACCGTAAATTAGCAAGTGAACAATTCCCTAAGTAATAACCCCGAAGGCCGAAACCAACATCAGATCAATACCCAAGAAACCATTCAACTTAACTAATCTTCAGTTAGTTTCTGTTTTTCTTAACTCCGTTGGGTCTAAGAACAGTATTATTGAAGATACCATTCACGACAACCCAAAATCACATTCCATTAATTATCGGGTTAAAGAATAAGTGTTATTTAAAACACCGTTCACGATAAACCCAAAAATCAATTCAAATTCAATTCCAATTAAATACCATTTAATTGGTACACTTCATTAAATATAAATAAAAAGATTTAATCTTTTTCTCAACTGAGTTTAAGAACAGTGTTAATGAAGACACCATTCACGACAAACCCAAATCCCATTTGATCTTAAACACAAGGCTCTGAATAGAATATATATCGGCTTATATCAAATTCTACGACCAATAAATATCGTATTGGAAATAACGATATATCTTTCAAGTTTCCATAACAATATCTGTATAATCACGAAATCCAACATCGAAATATTCCAAAGACAATTTTGATTCAAATCCATTTCCACTTCATATATTGGAAATTCTGGTTATTTTCAAAACCATTTCAAATCCACTTTATTTATTTTAAAAATAAATGGGATTATAATTCTAGTTCAAAACTAGTTCATTTCGATAAAAATCTATTTTTATCTTTTCAAATTTGGAATTTTTCATCCCAATTCTTCATAAATCATTTCTTATGATTTTACACAAATTATTACTATTTTTAGTAATTTTATCAAGGCACGTACAGTCGATTTCCATCAACGGCCATCGAACTGCACTTACAGCGACCTTTTCCAAATTTTATTTGGACATAACTCCAAATCCAACCGTTAGATTTCAAATCTCTAATATTCGTTAGAAAGCTCTTTTCGATATGAACCCAACGGTTCCAGTTTTAGGAGAATCCGGCGGTCGGATCTCCCGTAATATCCGTTCGAAGTCAATGGTCGAAATTCGCGAACTACTGCAGCGCGGCGCGTTCTATTCAGGCCATTATATATATATATAATATATATATTTCATCGATTTCCTTTCAAAACATATTTTATAAATCATTATAAATTCATTTTCAAAACGATTTCAATTTCATATTCAATTTCTAATCAAAATTGAATATTCTATATCATCGATATATAAATGATAATATTTATATTTTGAAATCAATTCCTTTTTTATATTCATTATAAAAATGAATCAAACCGATATAAATATCGTTCACGTCAAAATGGCGGATATCTAACCAACACGGCTTTAAATATATTTCAATAACTTCGTTATTCTATTCAACAAATGAATATTTTCTTCAACACATGAATTTTCTTTTATTCAACAAATGAATATATATTTTATTCAACACATGAATATATATTTTATTCAACACATGAATTTTCTTTTATTCAACCCATGAATATATATTTTATTCAACACATGAATTTTTCTTTATTGGAATGAGACCCGCTCAATTACCATATAATGTTATTTATATGGGTTCTATACAACACATGTATATAATAGCAATGATAAATAATCAACCATCATCCAAAGTGCACCACACAACTGCATAAGCATTAAATATAAATAATTAATGCTTACACAGTCTGTCAATCAATCGATCGACATACAGCTGATTATTGGGACTAGTATATGGCCAATTTCATCCCAACACCCGCGTGGGGTTTTCAAACAATCAAACACGGGTTTTATTTGTGCAGTTGGGCGATGTGTAAAATTTATCATCCCAATCAATATCAATCAAATGGGTGTACATAAACAAATCGTCTGATTTGTTTATAAATATTTATTTTATATACACGTTAAAAATTATATTTTTAACTATAAAATATTTTATTCATTCCACATCACACGATAAATTTTCACAACACATCAATCAAACAAACAAGTCATCCATGGTCTGTGGACGACGGGTGTCGGATGCTGCTAAGCACCGTCTGCATCCTAGTATATATTTCAACTAGAAATTAAAATAAAAGTGAGGAGTTCTCACATTGAGGATCCACTCCACCATTCTTTGATTGCCGATCTACATCGCATTCCTACGTTAAAAAGAGTATTTTTAACCCATTAATAATTATTATTCATATGACTATTTTATATATAGCGTATATACAATGAAAATCATTTTTTTATCCTTCTAAAAATATTTTCATAGTTCAACTATTTTTAAAATAGCATACATAATCTAAAAATCATATTTTTAGCTTTATGAAAATATTTTTATAGCTTAACTATTTTATATACGATGAAATCATATTTTTATTTCAAGTAAAAATATATAAAGATCATATTTTTATTCTTTACATTATATAAAAATTTTATTTTTATTACTCTACTAATATATAAAAAACCATATTTTTATAACGCTCTTCAGATAATAAAAATCGAATCTTTACTTCGCTTTTATATCTTTCAAAATCATGTCTTTATATAAATAAAAACCATGTTTTTATAAATCTAAAAATCATATTTTTATTTAAACCCCAAGCATAAAAAATCTCATTTTTATATTTCTAAAAGCCTCCTCCTTATATTTTTTAAAAATCAAACTTCTCTTGTTTGAAAAATGAAAGCTTTTCTTATTTGAAAAATCAAAACCTTTCATACAAATAAATATCAAAGTTTTCTTCATTTAAAAACCATAAAAATCCTAATCTAATCCGCTTAAAAATCATATTTTTATGGTGTTAAAAACTGAAAACCAAGCAATGTAAATTTATATATAAAAATCACCTTTCACCGTTGACTTTAGTGGTCGGAGAGGGGCAATGGGGTGTCGCTGATCGGTCGGGGAGGTGCAGCGTGGGTGGAGCTCGGCGGTGGAGTTTCAGGGAGGGTTTTCAGGTGAATGGGGGACCCACAACGCACTGACGTGGCGGAGGAGGGTGGTGTGGGGTCGGCCTGCGGCGGCGCTGGAATGGGCCACGCGACTAGGGTTTCTCGAACTGGGGTTTTGATTGGGAAAAGAGGAGAGGAGGAGGTAGCGCCTGCGGTGGAGAGGAGGGTATGGCCATCGACGAGTCAGTGGGAGGGGCGGCGATCGCCTTGGTGGCGACGGGGGTCTGCGTCGAATGAGATGTCGGGTTTTTTTCTTTTTTTCTTTTCTGTTGAAATCGGACGAGGAAGAAGAGTGAAGAGAGAGAAGGAAGTCAACGCTCATATAAATAAATATATATATATATATATTAATTTAATTAATTTATTTCCAAAAAGTAACTTTTTCATTTGAACTTCAAATCGAACCCACCGACTGTCGTCCCTAGCGTATTACCCCCATTCCGAACACAATGGGATATGTATCGTAGGCCAATTCGACCGTTACGATCAGTTTACATTGAATTTAAAATATAAATCTTTATATATTCAATTTAAATGCACATTTCAATTACTGGGACCACATACTAACTCTAAAAATTTCAAAAAAATTATTTCTAGCTTCGTATTAACGATACGGTCCTAACAAAACTAATTTCGTCAAATTTGAAGACCGTTTGAAAAATGGCCATTTTCCAGTCGATTAAAATCAACTAAAACTGGTCAAACGTGTTTTCCTTTGCCACGCTCACATATTAATTCAGAAAATTATGAATTTTGGAAACTAGCAATAATTTGACATCCCGGATCCAACAAAAGTGGTTTCGTCGAAAAGAGAGGTAATTTGCAAAATTTCCATTTTTAAGGGCCAGAATTCCATAGAGACTATTCTGAATTTTTAACTTGACATAACTTTTTATTCCTGCTATGAAATTTCAATTTTTCGGATTCGTTGGAAAGATATTTTCAAATAGATTCTAATATTTTTTGTTTCGCAAAAAACTGGTTTATTTTGAATCATGTACATTCATTGGAACTTTGAAATTGAATTTTCAAACTACCGCGCCATTTCAGGCTCGTTATATAATTAAAATAAATTTATTTGTTTTAACTTCGTCAAAAATATATTTTCCGTCATTATTATTTAAAATAATTCATTTTAAATATCCAAAATTCATTAAAATTGCCAAAATAAATTTTTTAAATTGGCTCAAATTTCCGGGTTATTACAAATAAAGTGGCTATGACACGAGGTTAGACTCCGTTTACGGTAGAAGCCTGCCCGGAACCAACTGGCTTAACCAGCGACCGCAAACTGTCAGTCTAATGTGAGAGGTCATAGGCATAACTAAAATATGCTTAGACACGAGGTTAGGTCTGGCTTGTCGTAGAAGTCTGCCCGGAACCGCCCGGCATATCCAGCGGCCACAAGCTACCAACCTAATGTGAGAGGTCTATGCATTAATATTTAATTAATGCAAATCTGAGATAAATATGATGTCTAAAACGTGTTGGGTGGATAGGGTTAAACCAACCGGACTGATGAATTTAACAAACCCGTTTCGTGAATCTGTAGGCCCAATACAAAGTTAGACAATCTGTAAGTCTGTTAAAACTGTACATCTAATCCGTTATTCTGAAAACTTGTTAACTTGATTGTCTGATCTGTGAACTAGTAAATCTAAACTCTGTATGTCTGAAACTTGTAAACAAGTTAATCTGAAATCTGTTAGTCTGGGGACACAAGGTTAGGAGTGGAAATACTTGTGTCATCTATTGTTTGGGACCCATATTAGTCAGTAACCCTTTCTGGTATCAAAAACTCTGACCCTACGCTATGTAGGGGTCCGGGCACGATTACTGAACTAATTATAAGCGGTTCATTTTGATAATGGCAAGGGGTGTTGATGATGCGTTCCAACCGGGTCATGTGCGTGCATGGATCCGGTCTGCTCTGAGGATGTAAGACACCATGACATCTGTAAATAGGTCTGTGCCAATAGGTTGCCACTTTAGGGAGTGATACACCCTACTGTGGGGCCGACACAAGGTATTTATGTATTAGGGAGCCAATCGCTTGGGGTAGGACTTAGGGTACACTTAATTCTGTCTGTTTCTGTTAGTACCATCTGTTTCTGTTGGGTGGTAACATCTGTCTGTTTCTGCATGGTACCGTCTGTTGGGGTGGTAAAGGCCCATTACTATTGTACACCTAATTCTAACATTCTGTTTCCGTAGCGATTATTCTATTTCCATCTCTAATTCCGTTTCCAATTCTGTTTCCGTACCTTCTGTCTGTTGGGGTGGTAAAGGCCCATTAGTTGGGTGGTAAAGGCCTATTATTAGTATTCTGTTTCCTTACCTTCTGTCTGTTGGGGTGGTAAAGGCCCATTATTAGTATTCTGCTTCTGTACCTTCTGTCAGTTGGGGTTGTGAAGGCCCATTACTAGCATTCTGTTTCTGTATAGATTATTCTATTTCGATTCTATTTAAGTTTAGACATTAGGGTAACACCTAACCCTGTTATACTAGTATTAGTGCAGAGAAGTAAGATGTAAGTAAGGAACATAACTTGGTTTACATCATTCTGTTTCTTCTGTTAACTTAAAGTATATCTGATATTCCCGTTGATGTAATCTCTCATCCAGCTTTATTTACATGTCATGTATAATATGCTGGAAGTCACTGGACTTGGCAGACTTTATGTCTTACCTCGTTTGTTTTCGCCCCTTTTCTTTCCGCCCCCCCCCCTCCCAGGTGCTCAGGGTGGAAACATAAGAGCTTGATTCTGATTCTCTCTGCTTGAAGTGCTTGGAGTATTGCTTGGCTTTGACTCTATCTTTTCATGGCAGTTTATGTTGAGGATTATGGCTTTGAAACTTTACATTCTGAAGGATTTTGTATAAGACTGATAATTGTGTACTTGAGTTTTGGCATTGTGATTTAGAAAGATGTAACCAAACTTAATTCTGCTTCTGCTGTAATAAAGTTATAATTTTTCAAGTACTACTTATCTGTCTTGTAATGTTCTGTTTTGTCCACTAAAACGCTCCATCAAAGTTAAGGCATTCCCTTTGTGAGTGACCTTAACGGAGGTGAGGTGTTACACTTGGTATCAGAGCTGAAGGTTACCAGATTTGATAAAAAGTTTTTGATAACTATTTTCAAAATGGTTTTAAAAAGGAAGTATTTTCAAAAGTAAAGTTTATTTTGAAAAACATAATCCCTAAAAGCCATATATCTATCCTTTATCCGTTTTGAATCCCTTTTCTTTTTCGTTTCAGTATGTCTGGGGATCTTAACCTTCCAGAGGACGTACCAGTACCTAGTTGGTTTAGAAGGTATCTAGAAGCTAGGGCTAATGATGCGGGCCCAGCAGACGTCCCTCCTCCCCCAGCTGTAGCGGTTCCTCCTGCTCCTCCGCGCGTGAATACTTTCCCGAAGATATGTAGAGACTTTCGAGCCATGGGTGGGAAGAACTTTAATGGAACTGAATCATTCATGGATGCAAGGAACTGGCTCAAAGAAACTGAGGATTTATTCATTATCTTCGAGGTGGACGATAAGCAGAAGATACGGTTGGCGGTATGGTTGCTTAAGGATGAAGCTTCTTTTTGGTGGGAGGTCACAAATGGAGAGCGTCCGGTAGAGACATGGATGGATTTCAGGCATAGGTTCGAGATGAAATTTCTCTTACGAGCGGAAGAGAGTCTATACGTAGAGAGGTTCATGGCGTTGAAGCAGGGGGATTTATCAGTGAGAGAGTACGTCAACAAATTTAATCAGTTGGCGAGATTCGGCTTAGATTTGGTAAATACACCGCATAAAAAGGCACTGAGGTTTGCTAAAGGTTTGAATGAGCCGCTACACGGATTGGCGATGTCCCACATTCCTATGGGGGCAACCTTCGAGAAATTGGTGGACATGGCGTTAATGCATGAAGTGGAAGCCGAAAGTAAAAAGAAAGAGGAAAAGCTCGAAGGACCACAGAACAAGAAGGCGGGGCCCAAAAAGGAAACACAAAAGAAGGATGAAAAGTATGAAGATAAGAAGGAGAAAAATTGCTTTACTTTTGGAAGCTCGACTCATCTGAACAAGGATTGCCCCAGAAGGCAAGGGCAAAGGGTAGAATCTTCTGGAAGGTAGGTGAATGTTCTCATAGTTGGTGGACAGGATAGAGGTGGAAAATTTTCCATAGAAAGTTTAATTTCCTTATCTGATCATTCTAGCATTTTAATTCTATAGTTGAATCTCTGCACTTTAATGCTAGTCTTGTTTCTGATCCTGCTATAGTCTCAAACCCCATAAGGGTTATGACTCATCTGTTTGTGATAGGTTGGGGTTTGAAGGTATCTGTGTTAAGCGTTAAGTTGACTATGACGCCAACATTCTGGTTTTGTGGGATATGGTGGGGTTTTATCGTGCTTAGTTTCCTAAGAATTATTTGATAATCTGATCTGTACTAGTAGTTTGTAAGTATCTGAATATTTCTGAAAAGGATAGGGGTTTTTACTCGAAGCGTGAAGTAGATTTCCAGTTTGACATTGTTTAATCGGAGTAATTCTCTGAGTGTCAATCTGATGTTGATTTCGGTCTTCGGGATAGATACTTAGAGATTTATTTTCTTAACCGATGTCTAATGGGAACAAAACTTTTATTTTAATTGTACTTGCTTCTATCACTCGGCTGTATCCTATAGATCGAGTCTTCGACCTTTAGGTAGAAACTAATGCGTGTAAACATATGTTTGAGACATGTTATGTTTGATGATTGCAAGTGGATGCAAGTGGTTGCTAGTGGTTGCTCGTGGATGCATATACACACACTAGGCACTAGATCGGCTCAATAACACTTTCATACTGCATATGGATGTGTGTGTATTTTTCAATTTTTGTGGATGCAAAATGATTGACTCATCACATGGATGTTGCATTTGGATGAATGGTTATGCACTCATATAGAAATGATGTGTATCAAATAGGATTTCTTGCATACATAATTGGACTCATGGCACTAACATAATTCGCATAAGGAGGTTAATTGGATCAGTAGACCGCATGATTTTGCATTAGATAAGAAACATATACACACACTTTTGCATAAGTTCAAACAACAGTAGAGGTTTTCTAAGGACAATGGATGCTTGTGGATGATGGTTGAGTAGATGGATGATCGGATGGTAGGACACATTCTTCTTAACTTGAAGATTTCGGGGACGAAATCCTTTAAGAAGGGGAGAATGTAACACCCCGTATTTTCTGTGAACGTATAAGTAACAAATTAAAGTATACTTAATTTTTAGGAGAAGAATTAAGGGAAACGGGTTGCGCCATTGCGTTCGTATCAAAATTCTTCTTGAGATAGTGTCCGAGTTTGCGTAAAACGGATACCGTATAAAGAAGATAAAGACGAACGGAGTTAGGCAGAAAAACCGGAAACAGGCCAGAATACATTGCCGCACTTGTGAAGTGCGCCAGTACAAAAATACACTGGCGCACATGCCAAGTGCGCCCATACTGATCCAGCACAGAATTCTGGAGTGTTCTGTGATGACGTGTCTTCTTCTGAGTGGCTGGATGACCTGTCTTCGAGCTCTGTGGTTCTGATGACTTCTGGACTGATCTGAAGGCTCTAAATCACCCTATTCTCCTATAAAACACCCCCCAAACCTCACTTTCTCTCCACACAATTTCATTCTGCCTATACTCTGCCTCTATTCCAATTAAAATAAAATAATGGCATCGCTACTCTGTTGAAATCTAAGTTAGAACTAGTGCATCTTCTTCCAATCTGAATAGAATTAAAAGAGAACAACTATTTTCTAATCAATCGATAGTCTACGCCAAAGGAGAGCTATTCAGTGTCAGAATACAGATTTCAGAATACAAGAATCGTTCCCTTTTTGTGAGTACAGTTATTTTCAGATATGAACTTTAATTATGATCTTGACATGGTTATAAATCTGAATCTGAGGTTATCCATATTCTTATCTGTCAGATCTGTTTTTCTGTGACTATTCTCTTTCTATTTTCTGTTCTATAGCCAAGCTACTACGAGCCTGCGCCAAATCTCATAAAAGATTAACGCACGAATGCTAAATTTTGAGGTAAATAATGAATAATGCATAATTGGGCATGACTGGTCTATGACTGATTTGAGAAAAGGACATATGTTGTAAATTAGATCTAGATCTGTGCATACTCTGTGATTTGGAAGAAGTGGAATCATTGAATGATAACATATGACTTGAAACTTGGGGACATAATGCATATAAAAATTAAGATCTGATTTTGAGAGGATATAATTTAAAGATCTAGATTTTTGGGTATATTTTATATAACGATTCATGACTTGAAAAAGGAATATGAAACTTAGGCGCAAAGACCTATATTAAAATAGGATAACTATTAATGTGAATGCGCCTAAATATGGATTTTTGGATATTGGCATTAAAGGCTATAATTTGGCATAATTCATATCATGATTTGGGGCTTTTAGAGAGTGTTATGTACTGTGCAAAGTTTAACGAAAATTTGGGGGCATATAATGTATTATGAATTATGACCATGATTTGAGCATGTAAGTTTAGGCTTAATTTTTGATTAGGCAAGATATGTAAATAGAATTTTTCAGAAATGTTAAATCTGCTAATCTGCTGAATTGCCTAGTCTGCTAAATCTGTTGAATTGCCTGTTCTGCTAATCTGCTAAATTTCCTAATCTGCTAGATCTGTTATCTGCTAAATCTGTTGAATTGCTTAATCTGTTGAAAGATGAATAATTGTAATTTGGAGGCTCGATCTAAAATTGAGCAAAACATGTTAATAGAACTTTGGATAATCTGCTGTAACTTGTAAAGAAGTTAAATCTGCTAAATGGACATAATTATTCTGATATTTTCTGTAATGGAATAAAGTGGCTATGACACGAGGTTAGACTCCGTTTACGGTAGAAGCCTACCCGGAACCAACCGACTTAACCAGCAACCGCAAACTGTCAGTCTAATGTGAGAGGTCGTAGGCATAACTAAAATATTCTAAGACATGAGGTTAGGTCTGGCTTGTGGCAGAAGTCTGCCCGAAACCGCCCAGCATATCCAGCGGCCACAACCTACCGACCTAATGTGAGAGGTCTGTGCATTAATATTTAATTAATGCAAATCTGAGATAAATATGATGTCTAAAACGTGTTCGGTGGATAGGGTTAAACCAACTGGACTGATGAATTTAACAAACCCGTTTTGTGAATCTGTAGGCCTAATACAAAGTTAGACAACCTGTAAGTCTGTTAAAACTGTACACCTAATCCGTTAGTTTGAAAACTTGTTAACTTGATTGTCTGATCTGTGAACTAGTAAATCTGAACTCTGTATGTCTGAAACTTGTAAACAAGTTAATCTGAAATCTGTTAGTCTGGGGACACAAGGTTTGGAGGGGAAGTACTTGTGTCATCTTTGTTTGGGACCCATATTAGTTAGTAACCCATTCTGGTATCAAAAACATTGACCCCACGCTATGTAGGGGTTCAGGCACGCTTACTGAACTAATTATAAGCGGTTCATTCTGATAATGGCAGGGGGTGTTGATGGTGCGTTTCAACTGGGTCATGTGCGTGCATGGATCCGGTCTGCTCTGAGAATGTAAGACACCATGACATCTGTAAATAGGTTTGTGCCAATAGGTTGCCACTTTAGGGCGACACAAGGTATTTATGTATTAGGGAGCCGATCGCTTGGGGTAGGTCTTAGGGTACACTTAGTTCTGTCTGTTTCTGTTGGTACCGTCTGTTTCTGTTGGGTGGTAACACCTGTCTGTTTTTGCGTGGTACCGTCTGTTTATGTGGTAAAGGCCCGTTACTAGTGTACACCTAATTCTAACATTCTGTTTCCGTAGGGATTATTCTGTTTTCGTCTCTGATTCCGGTTCCGATTCTGTTTCCGTACCTTCTGTCTGTCGGGGTGGTAAAGGCCCAAAAGTTGGATAGTAAAGGCCCATTATTAGTATTTTGTTTCCGTACCTTCTATCTGTTGGGGTGGTAAAGGCCCATTATTAGTATTCTGCTTCTGTACCTTCTGTCTGTTGGGTTGGTGAAGGCCCATTACTAGCATTATGTTTCTGTATATATTACTCTATTTCGATTCTATTTCAATTTAGACATTTGGGTAACACCTAACCCTGTTATACTAGTATTAGTGCAGAGAAGTAAGATGTAAGTAAGGAACATAACTTGGTTTACATCATTCTGTTTCTTCTGTTAACTTAAAGTATATCTGCTATTCCGGTTGATGTAATCTCTCATCCAGCTTTATTTACATGTCATGATAATATTATTTGTTTATATGCTGGAAGTCACTGGACTCGCCAGACTTTATGTCTGACCTTGTTTGTTTTTGCCCCTTTTCTTTCCGTCCCCCCCCCCCCCCCCCCGCAGGTGCTCAGGGTGGAAACATAGGAGGTTGATTCTGATTCTCTCTGCTTGAAGTGCTTGGAGTACTGCTTGGCTTTGACTCTATCTTTTCATGGCAGTTTATGTTGAGGATTATGGCTTTGAAACTTTATATTCTGAAGGATTTTGTATAAGACTGATAATTGTGTACTTGAGTTTTGGTATTGTGATTTAGAAAGATGTAACCAAACTTATTTCTGATTCTACTGTAATAAAGTTATAATTTTTCAAGTACTACTTATCTGTTTTGTAATGTTCTGTTCTATCTACTAAAACGCTCCGTCAAAGTTAAGGCATTCCCTTTGTGAGTGACCCCACTTAAACTTATACTTTGAGGCAAAGTAACGGGGTACTTTGACATCTTTAGACGAGGGTAGGTTGGGTTTTCAAAATACAGGCTGAGGAAAAAGTCTTCGTTGGTTTCCTTTATCCTTAAGTTTTTAGTCTTATACTAGGAGTCTTCACGTCATAGCTACGTAGAAGTGGTTTTCATTTGTACGAGACTTAGCAGTTAATGATTCGAATATTATACATACAAAATTTTTATTTTATATTTTATTACTCTAAATTTGCACATGAAGTAATTAAACCAAACTACCGCGTACGAGTTGCTACGGACAGAAATAATTTTTTTGTTGTTATAAGCGACGTGCCACGATCCCAAAAATATAAAAATATAGGGCCGTTAACTTATTCTGTGAAACGCCGAAATGTTGATATAGGGTATAAAATACTCCAAAATAAAAGGTGCTTAATTTCCAAAATAAAAATTAAAGAAAAATTCTAAAAATTAAATTATAATTACATCTAGAAGGATTTGTCCAAATTCGAAGCCAATATTTGATTATAATTAAATATATCGTTATGCCTTATAAACATTCTAAAGCGACTATTATAAAATTTGATTTGATCAAAATCAAAATCTACCCAACGAAACCTTGAATTTTCGCTTCCATTAGAAAAATATACTTTACCAGCTCCGAACGTTTCTTGTTTCACAATAATCCGACTTAAAATGGATTCTGCATTTTCATTTAAAGTTCAAATCACCAAATTACGAACTGCCGCGCCATTTCAAGCTCGATTATAATTATAACATAATTTATACGTTCTAGCGTAGTTTATTAAATAGATTCAGTTATTAAAAATCGAATCTAAACTTAACCAAATCTCCCATACTATCCAATTCATATAATATTGCAAATTCTACTTTCTCCGATTATTTTGGCCTTTAAAATTTATTATTCTATTATTTATATTAATTAAATATAAATATTAATTAATTCAAGTTATCAATATTGCCAATTCGATATTTAATAATTAAATAAATAAATTATTCAATGTGTAAAATACGGGACGTTACAGGGTTGGATTCTCTTGGCATTTTTGAACTTCTTGAAGCTCTCAAGCACCATTAATGGCTTCAATTTTCTTCTCCACGGTTATTGGATATGTCTTGGACCATTAAAACATTGCTTATACAATTTCCATCACTTTTTGGACATCTACAAGGATAAAACACCACTTTTGGACTGTTTTGGACATATTTGGATTTCTTGGACATTGTTGACGTAGTCAACACCTTTTTCATTCAACGAAGAAGAAGAAGAGAATTTTGGTTAAAGTTTAGAATTAATAAACATTTTACTATTCAATTGTTGCGCTTTGTACTTAGATATTTTCTGAACTTGTACAACTTTGTAATCATCAATTATATGATGAATGATTACTATAAAGATGACGAGTGTGTTGAACCACTATAAAAGTTGTGTTCTCCCGTATTACTTTACTTTATCCTTGGATTACCGTGTTGCTAGTGCACATACATTCGAGAGTTGGCATGTGTTGAATCGACGACAATTTCCTACGTAAACATTTTGGCGCACAAGGAAGGGGCCGCATAGCTTCAGCTTCAGTCCCAGTTCTCGACTTCAGTTTTCAGATTTAGTTCTAGGCCTTAGATTTTGAATTCGACCTTTGGATTTCGGAATTCAAACTCAAATTTCTTTCGGAAACGAGCTTCACTTGCTTTCCACCATGGTTAAAAAGAAACAAATCATTCACTCAGAAGAAGCAAGTGCAGAGGAGGAGCAAGAACTCTCCTCGACCGGGCACCCAACTTCATCACTTGAGACGACATCGACGGAGTCATTAAAGACTTAACCAAATATCTTACTGCTTGCTTTAAATAGAAGGAATAACACTTCCGTCGCCACGAAGCTTCCATGGCCAATCTTCTTGTCCGACTCAAAGGATTTGCAAGGAAGTCGGGTCAAGGAAATCTTGTTGTAACCAGGGTTAGTGTTCTGCAAGGCTTAGCTTGGGAATTGGGGGCAATTCCCGAAGAACTACCTCGCGTGGACACTAATCCATAGACAACTCTCATATCAGCTAGGCTTGGGCGCAACACCCCTAAACCATTTGAAGGATCGGCTTAGGCCGACATCAAATAGACATCGGGATCAAGCACCGAAAATGCCACTCAGGACCAACCAATTCCATAGAAATGATACATGAAAAACATTATTCAGACTCGTCATCTTCTTAGGTAAATTCAGTTTATACGCAAGCTTCCAGATATGCTCGACAATCGGAAACGGCCCAACAAGCCTTGGTGCTAACTTTCCTTTCTTTCCAAAACAAGCCATATTCTTTAGAGATGAGACCTTCACAAACACCATATATCCAATCAAGAATTCCAAATCCTTTCGTCGCTTATCGGCATAAATCTTCTGACGATCGTGGGTTGCTTTCATTTGTTGTCGAATGATATCAATATTCTGCATTGTTTCTCTAATCATACCAGTCCAAGTACCAACTTCTCGCCAGTTTGTAGCCAACAAGATAGAGAACTAGACAGCCTGATGTACAACGCCTCATACGGTGCATTTCCAATACTCGACTAGTAGTTGTTATTATAAGTAAACTTGACTAAATGCAGATGGTCTTCCCATTATCCTCCAAAGTCCAATACACAATCTCTAAGAAAATCTTCCAAAACTCGATTAACTCTCTCGGTCAAACCATCTTTCAAGGGATGATAAGCCGTACTCATACATAGCTTGGTTTCTAACGTCTCTTGCAAAAATTTCTAGAATCCACTAGTAAACAACGAATCCCGATCACTAACTATGATTTTCCCATGGAATCGAACTATCCACTTAAGGTATAAATCAGCCAACTTCGATGTCGTCCGAGTTGATCAGACATGAATAAACCTTGCGCTTTTAGTCAAGCGACCCACAACAACCCAAATATTATCATTCCCCGTCCTTGTCCTAGGTCATCCATTAATAAAATCCATCAATACTTGCTCCCATTTCCATGTAGGGACTTCTAATGGCAATAAAAAACTGCTTGGCTTCTTCTGCTCGGCTTTAACTTGCTGACAGTTCATGCACTTTGCGATAAATTTTATTGACATCCCTTTTCAAGCCTTCCTAGTAGTAGACACACTTCATATTTTGATACATCTTATTACCTCCTGGATGTATCTTCAATCTAGAGGGATGACATTCACTCAGAATCTCATTTCTCAATCCATCTATATCAAGAAAAACTAGTCGCTCATTCTTACAAAGTCAACCATCACGATCGACTTTGAAATCCTTAATCTCTTTTGGTTCTACTCCCAACTCTAACCTTCAAACAATTTCCATAAGTTTATCGTCTCGCTTCTGGCTTTTGCCAATCCTTTTGACGAGAGTTGGCTTAATTGACAAGCTTGCTAACATCTCGGGCTCTAACTCAGAATGAGGTTTAAAATCAAATCAAGCCAAATACTCGAGATATTTCCATTCCGAAAACATGGCTCCCAAACTATCATGTCTTCTACTTAATGCGTCATCTATTGCGTTACCTTTTCCTAGAGTATAGGCTATCCTAAAATCATATGATGCCAAAAATTCTAACCATCGCTGCTGCTGAAGATTCAAATCCTTTTTGGAGAAAAGATACCTTAACGACTTATGATCTGTGAACAACTCAAATCTAACTCCCAACAGATAACAACAATAACAAGCCATAAATCCCAAACAAGTTGTGTTTGGTTAGACATGGAAACCCCCCTCCCCAAAAAAAAAAAAAAAAGAAGGTAAAAATCTTTCTTGAAAGTAAAGTTTGAAAAAGACATAAACTAAGATTGAAAAGTTCGAAAAAAAAAAGATGAAGAAGAAGACCCTAAGGTTTTGGTACATGGATTGATAACTTTCATGCACTCCTATCCGAAACCAACTCTTCGGATATATTCCAATTCCATAAGTCTCTATTTACTATCTCCTCCCATGTCATTTTTGGTCGGCCCCTACCTCTCCTTGGGCCTTCAACGCGACCAATAATTCCAACGTGCACTGGTGCTCTAACTCCCAACAGATAGTGTCTCCAAATCTTAAAACCAAATACTATCGCCGCTAACTCAAAATCGTGAGTCTGGTAATTCCTTTCATATAGCTTCAGTTATTTACTCGCATAAGATACAACTCTATCCTTCTGCATTAATATTTCTCCAAGTCCAGTGTCACATGCATCAGTGTATATTATCATCTCCTCATTCCCACTTGGAATAGTCGAACAGGAGAACTAGTCAATCTCTCTTTCAAAATTCCAAAGGCTTGCTAATGCTTCGACACCCATGTGAAGACTTGATTTTTCTTCGTTAATCCGGTTAATGGGGAAAATATCTTAGAGAAATCCGTGATAAAACGTCGACAATACTCAGCTAAACTAAGGAATCCTAACATATGTAGCATTCTTGGGTCATTCCAAATATTGGATTGCTACCACCTTAGCGGGATCCACCCCTATTCCTTGTCTAGACACGACATGACCCAAAATTCTCACTTCTTCCTTCTAGAAGTGGCACTTCGAAAACTTAGCCCTCAGCTGATGTTTTCGCAAGACTTCCAAAACAATTCTCAAGTGCATCTTGTGCTCTTCCTCAGTCCTGGAATAAACCAATATATCGTCCATGAACATAATTACGAACTTGTCCAACTGATCTATGAAGACACGATTCATAAGATCCACAAAATATGTTGGAGCGTTAGTTAATCCAAATGGCATTACATACCGCTCATAGAATCCGAATGGTGTTCTAAATGTAGTCTTCAGTACATTTTCCCTAGCTACTCTAAACTGGTGAAATTCCATTGCCAAATCCATTTGGGAAAGCAACTTAGCTTCATGAAGCTGATTAAACAAGTCATCATTTCACGGGAATGGATAATTGTTCTTCTTAGTCATCTTGTTCAACTCATGACAGTCCACACATAATCGTAATGATCCATCAGCCTTGGTTGCAAACACAACTAGTGCACCTCATTCAGATACTCTTCTCCGAGTTAGTTCCTTACCCAGAAGATTGTTCAATTGCACCTCTAACTCTTGTAATTCCTTAGGCATCATTCGACTAAGGGGCTTAATAATATGTCTAGCTCCACCTACTAAATCAATCCAAAGCTTGATTTCCCGTTGCGATGGCAATCCCCTAACCTCGTCAAACACATCAGTAAATTGTCGTACGATGGGCACATATGACAACCCATCCCATGGAATCACAAGCGAATATAAAAAACTAGCTAGAACGCCATCCTTTGGTAAACAACGTATCACTATCGTTCGCCCTTCCACATTCCTGATCGTCGCTTCAAGCCTCTCAAATACACAATTCTAGCATACTTCTTGAGCCAGTCCATACCCGAAATAATCTCAAACCCAGCAAAATTCAAAACAAAACAATCACACACAAAACAACCATGAATCGATAAAACTAGACCACAACAAAGCATACAAAGACTAAATGAACCCCTCCGGATTAGTCACGACTAATGATCTATCAACAATTTCAGGTTCTAACCTAACCTGCAAATAAGCTCATTATAGATAAAAGAATGCGATGCTCCAGTATCAAACCAAACTCGAATAGAAACATCTCTAATAGAAAGCGTACCTTGCACAACAACACTCTTCCCATTCTCCTCTGCAGTCGGACCCCTCGAGGAAGATGGCACAACATCCAAAGAATGCACTCTCACAACCTTCTTATATTTTGGTTGTTCTACACAATTCTTCTTCATATTCCCAGGCTTATCACAATTAAAGCAATTCCTTTTCACCTTAGCGTTCTTACCATCCTTGGAAAGATGGCCCTTTTGTGGGCAGTTATAGCAAGTAACTTCACCCTTCGGTTTCTCTTGGCCATTCTTCCCTTGCTGTTGTTGTTCCCTTTTTCCATTCCACTTTTTCTCATCATCACCACCTTGTTGTTGTTTCAAATCCTCCTTTCTATTCTCAACAACAGCCTCGGTCTTTTGCAGAAACCAGTTTTCCTTCCTCAAAGCCTTTTCAACTAACTTCTCAAAAGAGTCATCTATATGGTCAATATGTTGCTTTCTAATATTCTCATCTAATCCCAAATAAATTTCTCGTTCTTCTGATAAGGAGTCTCAATATACGAACGAGCATACTTAGATAGAGCCTCAAACTCGGCCACATACTCAACCACTGGTCGACCTCCTTACTTAAGCTCAACAAAGTTTTTAAAGAGTATCGACTTTGGGACTGTAGAAATGAACTTCTCTTTGAACTTAGTTCTAAACTGATCCCAAAT
Organism: Allium sativum; assembly: GCA_030737875.1. Taxonomy (NCBI): domain Eukaryota; kingdom Viridiplantae; phylum Streptophyta; class Magnoliopsida; order Asparagales; family Amaryllidaceae; genus Allium; species Allium sativum. The sequence goes on from CM060909.1 coordinate 777,147,988, forward strand.
GATCTAGTCCTTTGGTGTCTCCAATGTAATTGAATTCCAACAATCCATCGCTCGGCCTTGCAGCTCCTCGATGCAAGTTTCTTCTTAGTTGCATCGTAAATTCGTAAGTCTCCAAAGATTCGAACACATGTATCCAACCAATTCGGAACTTCAACCACCGGTTCTGTCCCAACAAACAGCTTGCCACCCAGAAAAGTTTAATCTTTGCACAACTTAGCGAAGTCCACTAACCAACGTGCCTACATAGGAACACCACCATCTACTGCTGCTCCTGGAGTGGGCATCCTCCTCATGGTCGCTGCCATCATGGCCTAGAACGTAGTAGGAAAATCGGGCATAGCTGCTGCAGCTCCCGATTGGCTATCGTCGCCTACCCCTCCAGTCGTAGGCTTATCCCTAGCAGCGTGTCTCGAAGTTCGTCGACCCATCCTTCCTTACTTTGAAACGAGAGTCAAGTCACATTAGAGAAAGCTTCATTGGTGTTCAAGTGCTTACTAACCTACTATACTATACTATACACGTATATAATATAGTAATCATCTAAATAAAATCACAAATATGTCTCTCATATGGTTTTATGCTCGCAAACTTTAGGTAAAATCGATTAACCTTGCTCTGATATCAAATGTGATGACCTCCCTGTACCTACTGCACCGAACAAAGATATGGTGCGCTGTATAATGTGTCAGATCGATACTGGACGATCATCATAGTTGAATAACTCTGAATGAAATATGTGGTATAAATCACAACACATGGATAATATATAATAATAAAATATACAATAAGATATAGTAGTGAAACATAACTGAACAAGAAATCAAATCTTCATAAAACCATAGAATCTCAAGTATAATACATCTCAGTACATGAATCTCTAAAAACAATAAGCCTCACTACATCCCTCAGAGTCTCAATGAACATCCACATATAGCGAAAATAGAAAAGAAGTATCTAAATAGTAGGTAGTAATAATATGTCAGCCTCTTGCTTATCACCGCAGAGCATCAAAGACACCAAACCTGCTAGCTGCAACTTAGTCTTCTCATCAACAAATTTGATTAACAACCCAAGATAATAAGAGGGAAACATAAAATCTTGAGTCAGAATACAGTCTTAGTGAGCGATAAAATAACTAATAGCAGTTACATAGGATAATAAGAGTATAGGCGGATCAACCATCTGATCTGCCCAACAACCAACAAGTTAACGCGTGAAAACCATCCATCACATGCCATTACAAAATAGGAAAGAAACAAGCTCCAATCCCACTTCTCTTCGACATCCTACGGTGATAGCCTACCTAGAGAAAACGGAGTAGAAAGTACAAACTCAACCATAGCATGCATAACATCAAATATCCTAGCTATCACCGACTACAACCGTGAATCGATCGATAATCGAACTTGCTTTCAAAAATCAAAAGAGCTAATGGAAAGACCTTGGTTCTAGCTAGACTACCGTACGCCATTATGACTTGTATTTTTTCCTTACTCGACAAAGACAACTAGCCCCTTCATAACTGCCTAGGGTACATGATCTCTCGAATCTGATCCTAATAGGCGTCCCCATAATACCCTTGCTTTGAATCTGCTAGAACACTTCGATTAACAATGATTCCTTGGCACTTTAAACCTTACCAAGCCTTTCATCTCGATGACTCAATTCATTTCTTGAATCATTCCATTATCACCCATGATTGACTCTTATCCTATCAATCCATTATCATACTGGATTGTACATCGAATTATGACATGTGACACATCAATCATGTTCCAACCACTCCAACACGGGTTCATAATCGAAGCACCATCCATCATTGAGTTGCACACCGATTACCTGAAGTCCATTCATCACAAACTTCACCAGCAACCCTCAAAAACCATCATGATCACAACCACAAAATCTAAGCTCCTTATTCATTATCCTTATTGGTTGGTGCCGACCCATGATGGTTCGATGCGGACCCATGATGGGTCGATGCGGACCCATGATGAGTCGGTGTCGACCCATATACTTAGCAAAATTTTGCTAAGTAACTGGCTCTGGTCCATCCCTATCCCGTGAACGTTCTAGCGGTTCGTTCTCCAATCATTTCGACCTTCCTATGGAAACTTTTGCTGGTTCATCCTTGTCCCGAATAATCATCGTTCGACCCATCTTGAATCAACCTCGAATGACTTGAAATCTTGTAGGAAGCCCCAATTTATCAGCACGAAGCCACGCAATTGGAAACCATAAGTCACCTGACCAACCCACATGGGTCGATGCCGACCCATCATGGGTCGGTGCTGACCTATGTACTTAGCTCAATTTGGCATGAAATTTTTCGTGCCTCAGTTTCTCGTTTTCTAGAGCGCCTCAGCCAAGTTTCATCTGAATCCGATCATTTGAACCTCTTATTTTCTCTGGTCTTCAATCCTAAGATTTACGACAACCAATTCTAACAAACAACGCAATCAATTCAATCAAAACAAATAGCAATTCAATAATACATGATCATACAAACATGAACAAATTCAAATTAGAACATAAACATATCACAATTATGAGATATAGCATGATTTAGATCTAAACATTTGTATTAACATGGTTAATCTAACGATTATCTGGTTAATATTATCAAATTAGGTTTTCCCTAGGGTTTCTAAACCAGAATTAAACATATATGATCAGATCTAAGGTGATAACTTATATGAACGAAATTAACATAGGTCTAACTCATACAACCCATTGTTTCTATGTGAGAGATATTTATCAGTTATCTAATCCCCAAGTCGATTTAAATCCGATGAGATCAGATCTAGAAAACGTTGAAGACCTTCGGATTTGATGCTATTTGACGTGATCCAATCCTTTTTTATAATGATCTATCTTCTACGTGCAATCTATAATGAATTTATGTGAAAGAAATAGAGAAATAGGGTTTTAGGTTGAAACGGAGAATCACACACACACAACCTAAAGTTTAGACTGAAGAGAGTAGCCCTAGTTCTCTCCCTATGTCCCCCTATTTATATCTGCAGGTCATAGGTCTAATGGGCTTGACTAAACAGCCCATTAACTGCTAACCAATCTGCCTAAACAGCGGTTGAAACTTAAAACAACGATTCCTCCTAAATCGCTGAACCAAATCCTTCATGCGACCACTCTACAGAATCGTAAACCACAAATTTGATGCAACGAGACCAATTTCAATACTGAGATGACCCAAGACCCCGATATGACGGTGGCGAGGGTAATCTTTGGAATCTAACACATTAACATATAACAGCAGAACATAAATAAATAAATACTCCAGATAATGTACAATAGAATACACTGGATAAACATAATCATCAGAGTTACACAGTATATAGGATCATACTTAGTACAAATACAGTTCAGCTATACATAAATGTCTACAGCGGAAAACAAACATAATATGTACAATAGAAGCTGAATAGCACAAAAAGAGATAAATGATAGAATCCTTCTTCATCTCCAGCTATCAAGAAAGAGCTTGATAAAACCTGAATACAAGGCTGCCCGTGTAGAAAAAGGGGCACCCGAGTTTGCAAGTGAAACAAACTACGAGTCAGTCATGGGACTGGTATGAGAAATCTACTTAACACTTTTTACAATATGGCCAATCACAGATCACGCCACTTTCCCGGAACGGGTTTACTCCCTTGGATTGTCATTGCTTTAAAACAAGTAAATCTTTTAAACATCGCAATGCTTTTTATAAAAATGAAGCCATTATAAGACTCAGTTCCCATCACACAATGCAACACAAACCAAAGGATAGAGTTTTACCTTATAATGGCCAAAATATGCTTGATACGAATAAAAACAAAAGCACTTGATATTATTACTAGTTTTTGTATGTTTCAAAAACAATTTCAATCATAAGTATCAATCATAGACGGCATGGGAACCATATATCATGTCGCCATATATATATATATATATATATATATATATATATATATACAATCAAAACTGCACGGTGTCGTATTTGGAAATTGGATTTCCATCATGAACCAAGGCAAAAGATTGTCCTTACCGAATTCGAGACTGTCTAGACCGAGCCTCAGGATCAGAGCTCGAGTGACCCTTGGATCGTCAGGGCTGGTCCACCAATGTGGATTAAAATGCCTGAACACTGCGTTTCCCCGCCCTCTGGGGCGTAAATGAGTCCTATGACTCCATCGGCTCCACATAGTCACCGATATATCCGAGGCGCCTCGCAACAGCAACAACCACACAAGTGAAAATAATATAAATGTCAGGGGTGGTAGTTCACTGACACCACCCTAGCTAGAAGGAAACATATGCCCTCCCTGATGTCCTCTCCCGTTTTTGGTCCATACCAGGGTGTGAGGCTCGCGAATTCACATTATACACAAAGCTACGCCGCACAGGCCGTGCTTTGATTATCAACCACAAGACTTTGCTTTTCAACAGAAGCCTTGATCATCTGCCACTTAGGCATGCCACAAAGGCAATTCACTCCATGCGACTGATTTCTATCGATATATAACCTCTAAGCTCATACGTCTCAGAGAAGGGCGTTAAGCAAGAGAATAAATTCTCTGCCGCCAAACAGATATATATTTAATAGAGATCAATCAGTACAGAACAAAATCCAATGCCAGACAGACAGTCCATTTAAAAGTTCGTTCTGGGTCTGAACGAAACCGGAGGCACTCAATACCTCGCCTACCCGTACAATCAACAAGTACGTCCGAACGGCTACTACTTCAGCCCTTCAAGGTAGCTACTCCTATCATGAGCATCAGTAGCACCCCTCCATTCGACGTGAAGATCATCGGTCTTGCACCATCTTCATATCTTCGACTTTCGCTCGCCGACCAATTATTTGAAATGAGAATCAACTCGGCCTTTTCAAATAATTCACGTATATTTAGAATTTCAAATCAATTCATTTCAATGGTTAAATTATTCGATATCACTAATCCTGTTCTTTAATGTAATTTTCACGCCAAACACATTCAACCATCAAATATCACATAAACCGAGAAAAATTCAATTTATTTCCATTCCATATTGTTTATAATATTTTATCACGATTTATCGCTATTTTTATTTATTTAAAAATAGCCAATTCATTCAAACGACGCCTCAGGCCATAACGCGGCCATGGCACTGTTTTTCTTCAGATTTGATTTACACATATCTGAAAATCTAACCGTTGGATCGTCACAAATTTTATATCATTAGAAAGATCTTTTCAAAACGAATCCATTGGTTTCAATTTTGGGAAAATCCGACGGTCGGATCTCCCGGTACAATCGTTTGAAGTTACAATTTCAAAATACGAACTACATCGTCGTTATTCGATTTAATTTAATTATAATTATATATATATATATATAATCAATTCTGGCACTGTTTTTCTTCAGATTTGAATTAAACATTCCAGACAATCCAACCGTTGGATCTTCACACAGTGGGTGTCGTTGGAAAGATACATCCGAAGCGAACCCAACAGTTTCGGTTTCGGGAAAATCCGATGGTCGGATCTCCCACACTAATCGTTTGAAATCACGGTTTCAAAATCCGAACTGCAGCGTCGTTATTCGATTTAATTTAATTATATATATATATATAAATATAATCGATTCTTCGATTTCAAAACCATCTTCACTTCATATATTTAATAAAAATGATATTTTTATCATCAAAAATATTTATTCAACACGTGAATATTTTTAACACTTCATATTCACAATAAAAATGTAGATTTTATTGTTTAATCCATATATTCAACACATGAATGTTTTCGACTTCACACACACGATAAAAATATGATTTTTAACGTTCTAGTCCTTTATTCAACACATGAATATTTTCTATGGTTTATATATATAATAAAAATGTGATTTTTATTGTAAAACAATTTATTTCAAAACACGATTATTTTATGTAGTCTATACATAAGGTAAAAATGTTATTTTTGGTGTTAAAACAATTTATTTAAAATACTAATTTATTATATAGCCTATATATATATAATAAAAGCGTGATTTTTATCTTTCAAATAATTTATTCAACACATGAACTTCATTCAACACATGAATTTCTATTCAACACACGAATATAGTTTCAACACATGAAAATAATTCTAACACATGAATATTATTGGAAATTTCAGCAGCATAACGGCAGGGCAGTTAAAACCGGCACCGTCCCTAGTACGGCTCCTCGCTCTACCTTAAAACCTCGCGGTTTTTGACAATGGGGATTTTCAATATCTAGTTCGTACGCAGGCGAATTTTCCCATATACTAATCCTATTGGGATTTCAACTAAAATCAATCATTTCAAATCAACCATTCATGATATTCACCTAATTTCACATCAACCAATAATCCAAACAATATCACAACCAATATATATCGTCCATGGTCTGTGGACGAGGGGAGTATATATATATATATATATATATATATATATATATTCGTATATAAATATATTTCGATTTCACTTCAATATCATTTCAATTTATTTCAACGCGTATATCACTTTTACAATGCATATATAACTTATACATCGAACATACAACTTATACAACGCTTATACATGAGGTGTACAACGCCTATATAACTCATACATCGACTATATAATTTATACATCGTTGTTTTCCATATAGTTTATAATTTAGAAATCTCACACTGGGTTCCACTCCTCCAAAAATTGTAGAAGGCTCAGAAAAATATGCGGTCTCTTCTAAAATGTAGAAGACGTCCTCATAGTCCCGGCGTCTCTTGTTTCACTGGATTTCGACCACAAACGAAAAAGATATGATTTTTACAGTGAAATCAAAAACCGTAGCACTTTAATGTGCTATAGAATAGTTTGAAATAAAATAACCTATTACCTTCAAATTTCGTTCAAAACTAGGTTTGCCGATAACTTTCAATCTGTGGCACGATGTTGGAATCAGCCGTTACCATATGGAAGAGGAAGGAGAGACGAGCAGGCGCAGGGTGGTGGGGTCCACTTCGGTGGTCCGAGGCGTGCTCGGCGGCGGTTTGAAGTCGCTGACTTCCCGGGCTTGATTCTCGAGGCACACTGCACGATGGGGGTCGTGCCTGGTACGAATTTGAAGAGGAGAGTGCGCTCTACAAAAAGTTCAACTTGAGCGTTGGTTATCGGTGAGTGTGGAGGAAGAAAAGAAGGAGGGAAGTAGCGGTTTTCCGCTGTATAACGCGATCGGGGAGAGAGAATACGGGGAGAGAGAAAAGTGAGGTGGCCAATCAGATTTTTTTATATTTATATATTTTTTAAAAATCCAAAAATACCCCTCATCTCGTACGAACTCCAATCCAAACCCAACGACTGTCGTCCCTTGCTAAATACCCCCATTCTGAACACAATGGGATATGTTTCGAAGCCCATTCGACTGTTTCATTCAGTTTTTCTTCAAATTAAAATATAAAACATTCAATATTTGATTTAAACGTACATTTCAATTTGCAGGGGCCACATACTGCTTCTAAAAATTCCCAAAAAATAACTCTAGCTATGTTTTGACGATCCGGTCCCAATAAAACTAGTTTCGTCGAATTCTGAGACTGTTTGAAAAATGGTCATTTTCTGGTCGATCCAATTTAACTGTAATTGTCCAAAACACATTTTCCTTTGCCACGCTCACATATTAACTTCAAAAATTATGAAATTTTAAAACTAGCAATAATTCGACATCTCGGATCCAACAAAATTGGTTTCGTCGAATTCCGAGGTCGTTTGCAAAATGTCTATTTTCAAGGGCTATATATTCTCTATAGCGACCTTTCTGAAAATTCCTTTGGCCATAACTTTTGACTCCCGCTATGAAACTTCGATTTTTCAGATTCGTTAGAAAGATATTCACTAAAAAATTTAAATATTTTTGGTTTCACTAAAATCCGTTTTATTTTTCACCCGGTACAGTCATCCAAAGTTTGAATTCAAATTTTGAAACTACCGCGCCATTTCAGGCCTTATTTATAATTTAAAATAATTATATTTATTTTCAAACATCGATTCAAACATACTTTTCGTCGTTATTATTTAAAATAATTTATTTAAAATATTTAAAATCCACTAAAATAGCCAAATTAAAAATTTTAAACTGGCTCAGATTTTCCGGATTGTTACAAATACCTACTTCGATCCCTATCAAATGTTATGGCCCAAACAATAAACAAAAGGATAAGATGATCATAATTAGGTTCGGTAAAAATCATAAACATGCCTCACATCCCCATAAACAACATTTTAAGATCTGAGAATGATCAAACGACTAGAGAATAAAATATAATTATTTTACGATCGATCGATATGTAAAATGCGGGTAATTACAGGAGTAAATAGTGTCATTTTGACTGGCAAGAGTACCCTCTACCGAAGAAATTTAAATTTACTTCTTCTGAAGAGTGGTAACGTTAGATTATTGGGCAAATTGATCCCTATACCTATCTTTACTAGGAGATCCTTTGGGCCTTAAACTTGTTTTCTTTATTGATTTCTTTTTCAATTAGATGATTCCATTCTCTTGTCAGGTGATACCCCCTCAAAGTTTTAGAAGCATAGTTACATAATTGATGAGTAAAAAAATAATATACTTTATAAATACATATATTGTAAGCCAATTAAGTCCAGAGGTCGATACAGTGTGTCACTATTAAAATATCATCTGAATAAACACGTAAAGTAAAAAAACACTATATCAGCTCTTAAAGGAAGAATAATTGTGTGGTGATCCTTTTTAGGGATGGAACCATACATCAAATTCTATTAGAATCTATTCCAAAATTCAAAATGTTAGAATTAAGTGTTTAACTTGCTCAATTGATTTAATTACAATGACCAATCCTAATAGACATCAAAAAACAATATACTTATCCTTTGCTGAAGTTGATACAGTGAAGTGAAGAAAAATTATTACACTTCATTGCTAAGGGATGATACATAATATCTACCTCCATAAATTTAAACTATTTTGATTCACTGTGCAATGTTGGTGATAGCAAAAGGCTAAATACATCAGGGTTGAATTTAGTAAATGTCGACGACATGATAGATAATCCTTGCTGCAACTAATATATTTAGGGGTGGGCGTGGTTCGGTTCGGTGCAGTTTGGAGCTCAAACCGCTTCCGCACCACATCAAACGGTTAAAGAAAAATACAAACCATTATACTAACTGTTCAGACGATTCGGTTTCGGTTCGGTTTTGATGCAATACGGTCCGGTTTTGGTTCGGTTCGGTTTGAACCCGTATTAAATATGTAACAAGAGAATTACTTCTATCAGCAATCAATTTATGATTGTATGATGTTGTGTCACCTGAAGGTTAAAACACATATTTTTATCTTGAATTGATATAACTACAACATACGCTGAAAATATAATGTATATAATTAAAATAAAAAGTTCGATAGGAATTTTTTAATTTTTTATCGTAACATTACCGGTGTAGCTATGCGGTTCGGTTCGGTTTAATATGGTTTGGCAACAGTTCAAACCGCAACCAAACCGTATCGTTGCGGGTCGGTTCGATCTGGGTTGTTAGCTTTAGAAAGAGAATCTGGTGCGGTTTTCCATACCGTTTATGCGGTCTGGTCTGGGCGGTTTCCGCATTGCGGTGCGGTTTATGCCCACCCCTAAATATATTATAGCAAAACCATATAATCAAAGTCAACACACTTAAATTTACTTTTTAAATTAACACAGTGTGTTATCTCTATCAAAATTGTTGCATTATAAAAACTCTACTAGAGATGTTATCCACAGTTAGAAGCAAAACGCGAGGGAGAAACAATGCATTGCCTTTCACCAGAAAGAAAATGGACAATGGTGCAATTTAAAGGCAACATCTATGATTGAGATTTCTTGTTCTCAATCTTCAGAATGGTTACAAAAATTGAATCTCAAATTCAATTCGAATGTAATTAAGATTAACAAAAAATTTCAAAGTCCAAACCTCCTCAACTACTTCTACTAATTGTAAAATATGAACTTTTTATTTCTCACTTGCAATGGTCAATATCAAAACCAATTTGAAACCAGTCAGGCTAAATAAAGTTACAATTAATGTTCTAAATTTATAATGCCGAAAGATCTCCAAAACCAAGCGAAACTATTACAACTGCCGTAATTGGGATTACAATAACTAAGCTCGGGAGTGGATGTGAATTAGAAAGATTTTGTACCTAAAAGATTTAATCTAATTCATAAGAATGAAACTGAATTTTACTCTTGAATGATTTCTTTTGAGTTTGAAAGTTATGATTTTCCAAAAAGGGAATAGGACGAGCTAAGTAGTGGTTTATAGAAGAGGAAGATGCAATAAGAACCACCACATTTACATATACAGATCAGACTATTTTGATGAAAGATGGGCGGTGGAAAAGAAGAGTGACTTCTGACACTAACTTAAACATTTATGAGTTATTATATTAGAGGATTAGTGTTACACCATATGTATATCGTCTTTGAAGAGATGAAAATTGTGTCACCTCAATAAAAATTAAAGCACTGCATCACTTCGCAAAAGTGCTTCCCTTTACTAAAAGTAGGGATTGTGTTGGTTTCAGCTTGACAAATAGGAGAATTTCCTTCAAGTTATAAGAAACTGTTTCGCTTTATGCTAGCAGAAAGACTATCACTTCAAGGAACTCAAAGACCGCTTCCTCTGTAAATTTTGAAGAATAGTACATGAAACTACTTTTGGTGGTACTACTTTCCACCTTAGGATGTATCGCCAAGCTATGTGTAAATGGTGGTATCATCCCATGAAGCTTAGGAAGTTACATCGTTATATGTATCACTTCACCTCATTCTAGTGGCATCGCTTCAAGGTGTACTGCCTAGTTTTGGTAAAGCGGCGTCATGCTCTATAAGGACAGAAGACATGCTTCGCACTGAGAATCTTGAAGAGTGTCTCAACTCATTTGGATAGCATAGACACATCAGTTATATTCATCCTAAGGGCGAAGCACTTTCATTCCATAACAATGAGCACTTTGCTTCCGAAATAACACCACCAACAATCAGGTGTCGAAGCCTCCAAATTGATACCTTCATGTTATGCCAAAGTTGATATAATATGGTCGAAGCAGATAGAACCGAAGTCGTCACAACTTGGATGAAGCCATCGATAGCAAAGCAAGGCCAAACTCACACCGATAGATAGAGGTGGAGGAACACTGTTCAAGGGGTCGGAATTTCTTTTTTTGCTATCTACATTTTATGTTTTTTTATAAATCGTAAATCTAATTTGGGATAGTTTGAGGATTATACTTGAACTATTCCACTTGCATAGTACGTTTGTGACAACAATGAATATTTGAACTGTACTTACACAATTCATATCATATTTTGACCTACTGACAATTGAACCGACCTAACATATATCATAACATAATGAAGGATATGAGACAAATCAAATAAGATGCATTTCACATAAATCTGATTAATTCATTTCAGACTAGCATGAGTTAAACTAATCCTATTCGATTTGGATTGTCTTGAATAGTTTCGCTTCAGTTTGATTTGACACACAATACCTAATTGTATTGACTCAAAGCCAAAAAAGGGCTTCGACTTGATCTTTGGACCTAGTATTTGCACTTGAAATAAACTTTTGATTTCAACCCAAAAGATTTTGTATCATTTTGGCATAAGACCTCAACATTTTTGCTTCACACTGCCTGTTTTAGGTTGTTAACAATGAAATTCATTAATAATAACAATAACAATAATAATAGTAATAATCATGGTTCAAAACTTTGCCGAGAACGTCGAAATAATTAGCAAAAGTAAAAATATTTCTTTATTAAAGAATAGGAGAGAGTCACGGAATGATTTAATAATCTGTACAAAAGCAAACAACCTATATTTATATAGTCGAATATAAATGTAAAGTAAGGCCCACAGCCTATTGACTATCCAAAGGAAATAAGTAAAGTAGCAGGTATGTAATAATGTAAACAGCTTTGCAATTTTACCTGCATGTATATTATCTTATTTGGCTTTTACCCTCCCTCAAACGAAACGAGGGTTTCTTTCCCAATCTTCTTTATGGCGGCTCCTTCAGCTCTTAATTCAGATCTCAATCGAGTGAGTTTTTTGTTTAAATGAGCCTTCGTTAGAACGTCAACACGTTGAAAAAAGGATGGGACATAGTTTATGAAGAGCTTTCCTTCCCTGGTTCTCTCTCGAACAAAGTGGAGATCGATTTCCTGATGCTTTGTTCATGAGTATTGCAAAAGATTTATGGAAAGAGAGATAGAGCTTTTGTTATTGCACAAGATAACAGGCTTTCGATTAGATTTAAACCCTAGCTCGTCCAATAAGCTTTCTATCCAAATGATTTCTGCGCTTGCGCTTGCTATGGATCTGTATTCCGCCTCCGTACTAGATTTGGAGACGATGGTCTATTCAAATTTCCACCCAAATATACGCAATAGCCAGTGATGAATCTTCTATCATTTGGATCGTTAGCCCAATCTGCATCACTATAAGCATTTAGATATAGATTTTTACTTGACTTAATAGTTAATCCATAATCGACACTGCCTTTCAAATTTCGGCATTATAATGGCAGGGTAATTAAAACCGGCACCTTCCCTAGTATGGCTCCTTTGCTATCCTAGGTCTCGCGGCGATACAAGGGGTTTCATTTCAATGATTTCCACAATACAATTCATTTTCATGCCACAATGAATATGCCACAAACACAACCAATTTTGTTGCAACCACAATCAATCATTCACAATCACAATCCAAACAATTTATATCGTCCATGGTCTGTGGACGAGGGGAGTGTGTGTGTGTATATATATGTATGTATGCATGTATGTATGTATGTATTTAAATATATTTCATTTCCATTTCAATAATATATTTCAATTCCATTCAACACATATATGGTTTATACAACGTATATATAATTTATACATCGCATATATAATTTATACAATGCTTGTATGTGAGATATACAATGCTTGTATAATTTATACAATGCTTATATAATTTATACAGCACGTATCCATTCCAATTTGAATTTAGAAATCTCACATTCGGTTCCACTCCTTCTAAAATTGTAGAGAGCTCCAAATGCGTTCTAATCTCTTTTAGAATGTAGCGCGTCACATCACGGTCCCAGTGTCTCTTGTTTCACTGGATTCGGACAATATACGAAAAAGATATGATTTTTATTTGATAATCAAACTTTGCAACGCTTTTATGTGTTGTATATGGTCTAAAATATATACCTCGCTATATCTCATATTGTCGTTCAAAACTAGGTTTGAAATTTTCTCGCAAACCGAGGCACTAGGGGATGATCGAACTACACCACCTTGAAGACCTCTGAGAGAGCTTCCACCGCCTAACCTTCACGTCGAACTCGCACGCGCATAGGAGGAGCAGCTCGACCTCGAATGACGGAAGTTTAGGGGTCCTGATCTCAAAGAACACAACACGATCGAGGTCGAAACAAGTATGGATTTGAAGATCTCAAGCTCCTCTACAAAATCTTCAATAGGAGCGTTAAATTTTATTGAGTGGTTTGAGAGTTATTGAAGAGAGAAGGAGTGAAGCTTCAGCCGTCGTTCGTTATTTGAGGGTATCGGGTTTTCAGAAGTGACGATGGTGAAGGAGAAACGTGATTCGTCCATTATATTTATATTTTAATTTTTAATTCTATTAATTCCAAAAATACCTATTTATCCATACGAACTCCAAATCAACCCTAACGACTGTCGCCCCTAGCTAAATACCCTCATTCCGGACACAATATGTTTCGTAAGCCGATTCGACTGTTTCAGTCAATTATTCTTCAAGTCAAAATATAAAACATTCAATATTAGATTTGAACGTACATTTAAATTTGTCGGGGCCACATACTGATTCCAAAAATTCCACAAAAATAAATATAGCTGTGTTGGGACGATGCGATCCCAAAAAAATAATTTCGTCCAATTTGGAGACCATTTGAAAAATGGCCATTTTCTGGTCGATCCAATTCAAACTGAAATTACCAAACGCGTTTTAATTTACCACGCTCACATATTAATTCCAAAATTTAAGGAATTTTAAACCTACACATAAATTAACATTCCGGATACAACCAAAGTGGTTTCATCGAAAACGGAGGTCGTTTGCAAAATGTTTATTTTTAAGGGCTATATATTATATTAAATTCCATAGCGACTATTTTATATTTTCAACTGGACATAACTTTTTATTCCCACTATGAAATCTGGATTTTTCACATTCATTAGAAAGATATAAGTAAACAAATTCAAATATTTCAAGTCTTACTGAAATCCGATTTATTTTGAATCCTGTACATTCATTTGAAATTTGAAATCGAATTTTCAAACTACCACGCCATTTCAGGCTTGTTATATAATTAAAATAAATAGATACGTTCTAACTTCGATTAAAATAAATTTTAAAACGTTATTATTTAAAATAAATCATTTTAAATATTCAAAATTCGTTAAAATAGCTAAAATAAATTTTTTAAATTGGTTCTGATTTCCCGGGTTGTTACAGTTTCCCGAAAGGGACAACATCAAAATAGTTTAAAGAAGCAAACGGATTTTCTCTAAATCAGGTGACAATACACCCTGATTGGCAGCTAACCAATTAGCCATGCGACCTAACTGATTTTATACCATTTCCTGGTTGTGAGGCTTGAGGCCACGTTTATCTCTGATAGATCATATCTCTATTCGCTTTGAATGCCACATCGTCATACCCGCCAAATCACGAATTGATTTCTCCAAAAATACCACGGGTATACAGCTAAGAGAAACGAATTCCTCCACTACCAAACGTAAATACGTTTGAAGAGATCAACTTACGTGATCTATTAAATATACTCTGTTAGACATTCTTCCATACAGGTTGTCCTGCAACTGGACAAGCCAAAGGCACTATTCTGTAAACCCATCTTAGGCAATGTCTACCTAGGGTTTTGCCAGAACAACCCTTGCATAGCTTTGTTTTCAATTATCTTCATCGTATTTGATTCGCAACGTTAATGCCCATGCAGAGTGGTTTTCAAATAATAAATATGATCCCGGTCTCTCTGTATTGACAACGGAAATGGTCAAAAACTTTGATAGTCGATTATTTAACTATTAAAGGAAAACATGTGTTCAAACAACAGTCGTATTTCCAAATGGAAATCTTACTGAAAAAATCATCAATCAACACTGATCCCCTTTAATTTAATTTGTCGTTCAATTATTTAATTCCCTATTCCCGTTTCCATATATTCGTAAATTCTTATTTTCTGAATTTAGAAAATATACGTTATTAATCCTTGGAAAACATTTCCATATTTACTCCCATGTCTTATTTTCTATATTAGAAAATATTTCTAATTCTTATTTGGAAAACATTTCCAAAACTCCTTCATTGGATTTAAGCAGATATTTAAATAAAACATCGCTATGCCAACTCAAACCATTACACTTATTAACTTAATTTACTTAACCAACATTCGCTATCGAACCTTAAATATTCCTTAGTTAAAAATGAAGTCAATCAAGTTGGGGTATAACTACCTCTCAGACCTTAACTGAACAACATTATTAACCTTGAAATAGACAAGTTCACCACTTTAATCTTTAACAAACTATTCCTACGTAACTCTCAGATTCAATTTACGAATCCATTTCTTTTACAGAATAATTGGATTATAACAATAGTGTTATAATTCCATACTTCTGAAATATAATAAGTTTGATCTAACTTTTATTTCTTAATTTGAATAAATAAATAAACTAATTTATTAGTAAATAAATAAATCTTGATTAAAAATTGGAAAGTAAATAATACTTTCCTGAATTCGATATAATCGAATTTTAATGCATAACTCTCTTTCAAATAAACTCTATTCGATAACTCTCCTTCGAATAACCAATATTCGATTAACACTCTTCCGAATAAATTATATTCGATTAATACTCTCCCGAATAAATTACATTCGATTAACACACTTTCGAATAACTTATATTCAATTAACTCACTTTCGAATAACTTATATTCGATTAACTCACTTTCGAATAACTTATATTTGATTCTAAAATATCGGTTTCCAATCGAATGCTAATTATCTTGTCAAATCCCGATTTATTCAATATATAATTTCTTCAAATAATTTATTTTATAACATCTGGCTTAGTCGCGTTCTAATTAAAAATATTTATGGATTTTATTTTAATTCTATTCATATTTCGAACCTCGAGATAATATCCATTCTATCATCCTTAAAAAAATTCTCAATTTCCCATTTTATATTCACTCCTGAATTTACAATCCAAATTATCCACCGATAATTATTTTTAATTTATTTATAAACATTGTTTATAAATCACACTACTTGTTTTTATCTTTAAACAAGTTATTTATTTCTAGCCCATTCGAAATTTCATTTCAATTTGAATTCCTATTTCAAAACCTAATCTAATCTATAAATGTTTTCATTAGCAAAATATTTACTTAAATCCATTATTCACATGGAATGTGAATAATAATTCCTTTATACAACTAATTCAGTTTGATTTCGCATTTTTCAATAATATCCCATTCCTAAATTCTATTTATACTTTTATTTATTTAATTATTCATACGAAATCTCCTTATTATTTCTAACACTTAAATCTGATTTAAAATTCCCTTTATAATTGCTGAGTTCACATTCTATTAAAAATATCGATGTTAAAACCGATTTCTACTTCTCTATATAAGTTCAAACTTATATATTTCATTTGTCAAATGATAAATTTAATTTATAAAACATTATTTATAAATTAATCTTCTTAGTTTATCTGTTAAAATAGATTTCTATTTACAATCTACTTTCAATCTTTTTCATAGTTCTTTATATACCTCGCCAATTTCTTTTTATAATTCTATTTATTTCCCAAATATTCCCTTTTATAATATCCTATTTATTTTCAAAATATTTCCTTTTATATTATCCTATTTATTTTCGAAATATTTCCTTTTATAATTCTATATAAATATTCCTTTTATAAAATCCTTTGATTTTATAAATATTTTCTTTTATAAAATCGTTTGATTTTATAAATATTTTCTTTTTATAAAATCCTTTGATTTTATAAATATATTATTTTCCGTATACACCTTGAAAATTCCCATTTTACATCCTCGTATTACTTGTGGTATTTTAAAAATACCAAATCACAGTGCCAGTGTCATCCACACATACAAAATCAATCACAGAAAATATATCACATCATATATCATAATATATGAAAACAAGCAGTAATAATAATTGAGTAATCTAGTTGGATCACTCCGACCTGTTTCCCTGGATCCACAGATGTTAAACAATATAAATAACATCGATTTCATTTCAATACTAAATATTCTGATAAACAGAATAAATATTTTCTTAACGATACATATATCGTTATGTATAATTTCAGCCACTAAATCAGCAATTAAACCAAACAATCATCACACAGCAATCAATCATCACTTATTAATACTAGATTATATTTATAAAAATATAAACTGGCAGAGTTAGTGAGTTTTACTAACCTTGGATGGTTATCGTTAAATAACGATTAACGATCGTCGATTCAGATCAGGCGATTTATTTTGCTATAAATTGTTACGAGCTCCAGTTCACTCCGAATCAGTCCTATTGTGTAGCCGCCGTTCGTATGATCCCAACGGATCTGACCATTCGAAATTCTGATATCTTTTGAATTGAATATTAAAATTATAAGTTTGTGTACTAATTTAAATTAGAATAAATTTAATTTATTAAATTAATCGGGCTTTACCTTATTGTAAACGGCCTAAACCCGCCTTCTAACTTAAACCTGCTTATTCCACTTCTTCATCCATATTCAGATAAACATCTAGCTCCAAAATTTCTTTACACTATTTCTGAGCTTTCTTTTCTTTCTCTTTTCCTTTTTTCTTTTCATTTTTTTAAGACAACTCGGCTTTACATAACTCGCCCCATGCCTATTCTTTAATCTGCATCACAACAGTAGCTTCTTCCATGCATAAAAAATGCCACTCCAGTTATCAGTATTTAACACTATTCCAAAACTACAAACTCACTTTTCTCCCATGCTTCTTTGTAACGACCCGCATTCTACGCATCGGAGGATCGTAGAATATTTATTTCTTTCTCATATGAAGTCGTATGGTCATGTAACTTTGGGAAACATCTATAAGAGTCATTTCCCATGCTTAAGATTTTTGTCGATTTTTAAATGACCATTTTGCCCCTAGTTGGTACTGTTTTGGCCATAACTTTTGATTGGAAAGGAATTTTGACCTGAAACCACTCCCATTAGATTCGTTTGATGGTTTACCTTCCCGTAGAGTGGTCATAATAGCCAAACGGACTTACCGTTTGGGAGATATGGCTAAAATAAGGTTTGGAAGGTGAAAAACTGCTTAATCGGGCCAAATAAGGTGATTAGTGAATAGGCCCATAACCCATTTCGGGATTAGGGTTATGGGGAGGCTGAAATGAGTTAGAGAATCATTCCATTTCAGTTTTCTAGCCTCCACTTATCTCCAAGAAACCCTAGAAATGGCCTCTAACCTCTAAATCACCTCCAAATCATCTTTTGATCAAGGATTAAGCTTAGCAACATCTAATCAAGGGAGATCTACACCAAATCAACATTGGAGCTGTTGTTTAGCATTGGGATTCACATCAAATCAGAGATTTATTTCAGATCTTAGTTTATTTGTGGCTAAGGTGAGTGATTTGCATAGTTTTGCACTAATTATGGCTAATTAAGGGTAATTAGTGTTAATTAGCGAATTTAAACATGATAAAATTCTGGAAAAATGTTCATAAATTCCTAAATGATGTTTTAGACCTCTGATATGAATTTGGGTTAATTTGGTTTAAGTTTTGCTAATCCTATCATTAGTTTCACCTAAACATGCTTAAGGGGAAATATGGGGTTTTAGGTATGTTTGATCCATTTTAACCTATCATGTTGATGTTTTGATCTTTGAGATTGATTATGCATGTTGCTATGACTGTATGATATGCTTTGTGATTGATTTCAATAGTTAGAATGGTCGAAAACGTCGTCGAATGGCGTAGACACTTGATGGAAAAGCTTCAGGAAACAGTGCAGGTTTCGGATCGGATCAGATATGGTGGCTCGGATCGGATAAGTTGAACTGGGAAATGAATCTGATCGGGACTTGACACTTGATAAAACTAGCAAAAAGGAAGGCCATGCTAATTTAACTGGGATCGGATCGGCTAAAAGAGGGGGATCGGATCGGAGCAAATGAAGAACGAAGGAGCGGATCGGAGCGGAAGCACGAACGGGATGGGAGATGGCACCCGACCTGACCCGAAGTGGGACACCCGACCCGACCCGAAGTGGGGCACCCGACCCGAACCGACGCGATGAAGTGGACCCGAACCGAACCGTGCCAGAGGAAGATCATGAACGACGCAACGTAGGGACACCCGACCCGAACCGATGGCTTGAAGGGAATCCGACCGGACCCAGTGTTGACCAATAACCCGAGATGCAAAGGTAGTCCAATATGGGAAGTTAGAGCTCAGGATCCTGCTGGGAACCGATGAGTTCACTTCATGGTTGGACTTTGCTGCGGGACGTGTGCTAAGGAGTTGTCGACGTTCATAACTTCGATTCACCACTAAAAATGGATGATGGGCTACTTATCAGTGCAGTAGAGTCATTATGACTCGAGGGGCAAGGTGATGGTAGCAAGACTATGAGCCAGCGCAGATGGGGTGAATAACTCCATGGGGCAAGTGGACATAGTAAAGGATTGGTAAGACTATGAGCCAGCGCAGATGGGGTGAATAACTCCATGGGGCAAGTGGATATAGTAAAGAATTGGTAATGCTATGAGCCAGCGCAGATGGGGTGAATAACTCCATGGGGGCAAGTGGACATAGCAAAGGATTAGTGGCTACGTTATCAGTGCAGTGAAGCCATTTATGACTTCATGGGGCAGAGTAATCGTAGCAAGACATATGGGGTGATCGAAGTGGTGAATATCGTATGCTTTACACACTGAGTGAGAGATGTGAGGATGGATGCTATGTTTGATTGTTTTCCATCACTATGACATGCACACCCCCACCTCCGTATCTTTACACCTTTTGATATGGCATCTTAGGATGTTGTACAGTATGTAGTGCTAACTCTTTGGTTGCAGGTCCAGGTTCAGGTATGTTTTAGTCTACCAGTTATTGTTCACTTTAGATGCTTATCGCTCATACTAGGCTTTATGTCTGACCCAGAGTTTTATGTCTCCTCTTATTACTCTGGGTGCTCAAACGAGCAGACTAGAGACATGTTAGCTGGTGATGCGCGAGTAGCTAATTCGGAGGCGGGCAGGAGGCTTCCACGTATTATATAGATATTCTCCCTGTGTCGTTGGTGGTCGCTACTTGGGCATTAGTAGTGTACCTCCTTTATCTTGCTTTTGCTTTGAGACAGTTTGAAAAGTTGTAATAAGCTGTATTTTGGATTTCCGCTGCTATGATGTTTAGTTCTGGTTTTCAGCTTATGCACTGTCTCACCTATTTTATGTCAAGTATGTTATTATTATATTTTATTCTATGCTCTGTGAGACATTCTACAGGTTCTTTGTTAGTTCATTTCCTTCTTCCTTTTTTTCCTACTGACGACCGTCCCGTGCTAGTCGGGTATGTGTACAGCGCACTTTTGGAGGAAATGCAGGATGGTGCGGGGCGGGCCGTCACACTTGGTATCAGAGCTCTAGGTTGCGTAGTTAACCTAGGGAAAGACACTAGGGAGAGATAATACGTATATGAGAGTGCGTATTTGTGATTATTTTGGTTTTCAAAGCTATATAAATACTATTAGTAGTATAAGAATGAAGTCGTACTGCACTAGCACCACTATGGGGTCGTTAATCGTTTCCCTTTTACAGATTGATGATGAGCCGAGACACGAGGGGTGCTGGTAGAGGGACCAACCATGGGAATGCCGCTGACATGAGGGCGATGTTTACTAACCTCATGAGAGACATGCTCAGAGAAGTGCAAGGGGCAGTCCCAATCCCGGAGTTGGCGTTGGCCTAGTAGTGCAGGCGCCTAGGTTCGATTTCGCCAAGTTGTGCAAGGATTACACTAACCTTGGTGGGAAGCCATTCCACGGGACGGAGTCGGCCACAGATGCTCAAGATTGGATGGATAGCTGCGACCGTATCTTCGACGACTTGGGTCTTGAAGATGCGATGAAGAGAAGACTAGCGTCTCGTCAGCTGCAAGGGCGAGCAATGAATTGGTGGAATGCCATTAGAACAGCTACTCCAGAAGATCAGGTTACGTGGGATCAGTTCAAGGCTCGCTTTAGCGAGAAGTTCATTCCAGCTGCCCAGAAGTCAGTGCTGTTTAAGAGATTCTTGGAACTCAAGCAGAGTGGTAGGGCAGTTTCTGACTATATTGCTGAGTTCGACACTTTGTCGAAATATGGACTATCTCTTATCGGTACTCCTGAGAAGAAGAATGAGAAGTTCATTACTGGTTTGGATGGATACTTGGGGGAAAGGCTTATCAACCACATCGATGAGACTTTTGAATCGATTGTGGGGAAGGCTTTGAGATCAGAGAGTCTTTACCCTAAGCCAAAGACTGAGGCTGCATCTGCAGAAGGGCCAAAGCCGCAAGCAGGTGGTGGAGGCAAGAATAACTCTCAGAATAAGAGGAAGCAGGACCAATCTAAGGGTGGCCAGAAAAAGAACAAGAAGGATGTTGAGTGCTTCAGCTGTGGTAAGAAGGGCCATTATGCCAAAGATTGTCGGGCCAAGCCAGCGGATAAGAAGTGCTTCAACTGTGGTCAAGTGGGACATTTCAAGGATAAGTGTCTGCAACCTCTTAAGGAGAAGCAGATTGTGAAAGCATATGCTATTGATGTTGTTCCTTCTTCGTCGAATGCCCCAACTGCGGCGGAGAAAGGAAAGAATGTTGTTATTCAAGGTATGCTTTCTATTTATGATGTATCAGTTCGAGTTTTTTTGATACTGGGGCTTCCCGTTCCTTCATATCTAGTGACCTGGTAGATAGGTTGGGACTGGAACCCGAGATAGTCGATAGACCATTGGTTGTGACGAACCCGATTGGTGGTTCGACTAGCCTTAGTATGATTTGCGGGAACTTGGTCTTATCGAGTCATGGATGTATGTTTGTATGTGATTGCTTTGTTTTGGGCTTTACTGGGTATGGCATTATATTGGGAGTCGATTGGCTCCAAAGATACGGGGTGGTGGTAGACTGTGAGGGCTTTTTGGTGACAGTGAGGGCGGATGATGGGCGGAGGGTAGTGTTTGGTAGTCTACCTAGTGATGGGGTTATGGCTAGTTCTGTAAATTCCCTCGACATCCCGCAGGATGAGTTGTCAGATGTGCCCGTGGTTGGCCAGTATCTGGACGTCTTCGAGGAGGTGACCGGGCTTCCACCACACCGAGAGATTAAGTTTCGTATTGATTTGGTGAAAGATGCCAGACCTATAGTTATGCCACTTCGTCGTATGGCACCAAGGGAGCAGTGAGAGCTCGGGGTGCAAGTCAGCAATCTTTTGAAGAAGGGATTTATTAGAAGGAGTGTCTCCGAGTGGGGAGCACCAGTTGTGTTTGCCACTAAGGCAGATGGTTCCCTTCATTTGTGTGTGGACTATCGCGAGTTGAATAAGGTAACGAGGAAGAATAAGTATCCTCTACCACGGATAGATGATTTGTTTGATCAACTAGAAGGAGCAAGAGTGTTCTCCCAATTGGACCTCGCGACAGGATTTCATCAGCTACGAGTAGCGGATGAGAGTGTTCCGAAAACGACATTTAGGACGCCGTCTGGATTTTATGAGTGGTTGGTCATGCCATTTGGGTTGACCAATGCACCAGCCTACTTTGTGGATCTTATGAATCGAGTATTTAGAGATCAATTGAATAAGTTTGTTCTTGCGTTCGTAGATGATATCCTTGTTTATTCAAGGACAGTGGAGAACACAAGGGACACTTAAGGATAGTGATGGAGGTGTTGAGGAAACACCAATTGAAAGCGAAATTCTCTAAGTGTCATTTTTGGAGAAGGGAAGTGAGATTCTTGGGTCATGTTGTTTCAGAGAGTGGTATTGCCGTGGACCCTGCGAAGGTGGCTATGATACAGGATTGGCCTACGCCCAAGAATGCAACAGATGTAAGAAGTTTATTGGGGTTAGCTGGATATTATCGTAAGTTTATCCAGGACTTCTCCAAGATAGCAGCACCG
This sequence comes from Allium sativum, assembly GCA_030737875.1. Lineage (NCBI taxonomy): Eukaryota > Viridiplantae > Streptophyta > Magnoliopsida > Asparagales > Amaryllidaceae > Allium > Allium sativum. The sequence continues at coordinate 777,171,288 of CM060909.1, forward strand.
TTGACTCAATTGACTAAGAAGAATCAGTCGTTCGTCTGGGACGGAGTGTGTGAGGATGCCTTCAAGAGTCTAAAGGAAAAGTTGACGCGTGCGCCAGTGTTAGTCATTCCTAAAGGGAATGAAGAGATGACGGTATACACGGATGCTTGTGGTACCGGATTAGGTGCTGTATTGATGCAAGGAGGTAGGGTTGTAGCTTATGCTAGTCGACAACTAAAGCCGCATGAGAAGAAGTATCCTACCCATGATTTGGAACTAGCAGTGATTGTGTTCGCATTGAAGATGTGGCGACATTATCTCTTGGGAGAACGATTTGAGTTGTTTACCGATCATAAATCATTAAAGTATCTCTTCTCCCAGAAGGATCTGAATCTCCGTCAGCAGAGATGGTTAGAGTTCTTGGCTTCTATGATTTTGATATCGCATACACACCTGGGAAGGGTAATGCGGTAGCCGATGCCTTGAGTAGGAGACATGTCAGTTTAGGGGCAATGTTTCTTGAATGGAAGCAACTGGAGTATATCGCGGGGTTTGATTTCAGACCAAAGTGCGAATTGGATCCAGTCATTCTAGCAGCGATCAGACCCACTTTGATAGAGCGGATTGGTTCCAGCCAGAGGGACGATCCTAATCTATTGGAAATCATCTCCAAGTTAGAGATGGACATCGACGGTAAGGAGATGAGTGTGTATGGGCTTGATCGAGATGGATGGCTTCGAATGAATGGAAGACTAGTTGTACCCAACGTAAATGGTTTGAGAGATGAAGTGCTTAGAGAATGTCATCACTCAAAACTGACTATACATCCCGGTGGTAATAAGATGTATCGAGATATGAAGCAGACTTACTACTGGGAAGGGATGAAAAGAGACGTTGGGAAGTTTATATCCAAATGCATGAATTGCCAGCTAGTTAAAGCCAAGCAAAAGAAGCCTAGTGGGTTGTTGCAACCATTAGAAATTCCCGAATGGAAATGGGAGCAAGTCTCGATGGATTTCATCGATGGTTTACCAAGAACCAGATCGGGATATGACAGCATTTGGGTAATTGTGGATCGATTGACTAAAAGTGCAAGATTTGTACCAGTCAAATCGGCTAGAACGGCAGCCAAGTTGGCAGAATTGTATATGTAGTGGGAAGTGAGATTTCCTGGAGTACCTAAAAGCATTGTGAGTGACCGAGACCCGTTGTTCACTAGTGGGTTTTGGAAGAGCTTACAAGAGGCTCTAGGGTCAGAATTACATCTCAGTACTGCATATCATCCTCAGATCGACGGTCAGACGGAGAGGGTGAATCGTATATTGGAAGATCTCTTGAGAGCTTGTATATTGGATTTTGGTGGATCATGGGATGACCATTTGCATCTAGTAAAGTTTGCATATAATAATAGCTACCAATCCAGTATCGGTATGGCTCCATATGAAGCTTTGTACGGAAGACCGTGCAACTCACCATCATGTTGGATAGAGACTGGCGAGAAGTTTATGCTTGGACCAGATGTGGTGAGGGAAACTTCAGATAAGATTAAGATCATTCAACAACGAATGAAAGCTGCCCAAGATAGGCAAAAGAGTTATGCTGATAAGAGGAGAAGAGACTTAAAATTCTCCGTTGGCGACTTGGTGTTTGTCAAGATTTCTCCGTTGAAGAGCGTAATACGATTTCGCAGGAGAGGCAAGTTGGCACCAAGATTTGTTGGCCCATTCCCTGTTCATGAACTAGCCGGAAATTTGGCATATAGAGTTGGCTTACCAGAGAAGATGGCGGGAGTTCACAATATATTTCATGTTTCCCAACTAAGGAAGTTCGTTTACGACTCAGATGTGACTATTCCACCTGATCAGTTAGAGGACTTCGAAGTAGAACCCGAGGCGGTTGGGAACCGCAAGCCGGCCCGTATTGTCGAGCACGATACGAAGCAACTTCGAAGGAAGGCGGTGAAGCTAGTCAAGGTTCAGTGGGGCGAGGACGAGAATGATTGTACTTGGGAGACAGAGGAAAGCATTAGGAAGGCATATCGAGAACTCTTTGTCTGGTAAGACTTACTTCGTAATTTAGTTATTCCGCATGCTAGGATAGACTTGTTTTGCATGTTTGATTGTTGTTTTATGATTGATAGGCATGCGGGACCCTTTTGTGTGGTTTGGTTAGGGAATTTCGGGGGCGAAATTTCTTAAGGGGGGAGAGTGTAACGACCCGCATTCTACGCATCGGAGGACCGGTAGAATATTTATTTCTTTCTCATATGAAGTTGTATGGTCATGTAACTTTGGCAAACATCTATTAGAGTCATTTCCCATGCTTATGATTTTTGTCGATTTTTAAATGACCATTTTGCCTCTAGTTGGTACTGTTTGGGCCATAACTTTTGATTAGGAAGGAATTTTGACCTGAAACCACATCCATTAGATTCGTTTGATGGTTTACCTTTCCGTAGAGTGGTCATAATAGCCAAACGGACTTACCGTTTGGGAGATATGGCTGAAATAATGTTTGGAAGGTGAAAAACTGATTAACCGGGCCAAATAGGGTGATTAGTGAATAGGCCCATAACCCATTTCGGGATTAGGGTTATGGGGAGGCTGAAATGAGTTAGAGAATCATTCCATTTCAGTTTTCTAGCCTCCGCTTATCTCCAAGAAACCCTAGAAATGGCCTCTAACCTCTAAATCACCTCCAAATCAGCTTTTGATCAAGGATTAAGCTTAGCAACATCTAATCAAGGGAGATCTACACCAAATCAGCATTGGAGCTGCTGTTTAGTATTGGGATTCACATCAAATCAGATATTTATTTCAGATCTTAGTTTATTTGTGGCTAAGGTGAGTGATTTGCATAGTTTTGCACTAATTATGGCTAATTAAGGGTAATTAGTGTTAATTAGCGAATTTAAACATGATAAAATTCTGGAAAAATGTTCATAAATTCCTAAATGATGTTTTAGACCTCTGATATGAATTTGGGTTAATTTGGTTAAGTTTTGCTAATCCTATCATTAGTTTCACCTAAACATGCTTAAGGGGAAATATGGGGTTTTGGGTATGTTTGATCCATTTTAACCTATCATGTTGATGTTTTGATGTTTGTGATTGATTATGCATGTTGCTATGACTGTATGATATGCTTTGTGATTGATTTCAATAGTTAGAATGGTCGAAAACGTCGTCGAATGGCGTAAACACTTGCTGGAAAAGCTTCAGGAAATAGTGCAGGTTTCGGATCGGATCGGATATGGTGGCTCGGATCGGATAAGTTGAACTGGGCAAGGAATCTGATCGGATCGGGACTTGACACTTGAGAAAACTGGCAAAAAGGAAGGCCATGCTAATTTAGCTGGGATCGGATCGGCTAAAAGAGGGGGATCGGATTGGAGCACATGAAGAACGAAGGAGCGGATCGGAGCGGAAGCACGAACGGGATGGGAGATGGCACCCGACCCGACCCAAAGTGGGACACCTGACCCGACCCGAAGTGGGGCACCCGACCCGAACCAACGCGATGAAGTGGACCCGAACCAAACCGTGCTAGAGGATGATCATGAACGATGCAACATAGGGACACCCGACCCGAACCGATGGCTTGAAGGGAATCCGACCCGACCCAGTGTTGACCAATAACCCGAGATGCAAAGGTAGTCCAATATGGGAAGTTAGAGCTCAGGATCCAGCTGGGAACCGATGAGTTCACTTCATGGTTGGACTTTGCTACGGTACATGTGCTAAGGAGTTGTCGACGTTCATAACTTCGATTCACCACTGAAAATGGATGATGGGCTACTTATCGGTGCAGTAGATTCATTATGACTCGAGGGGCAAGGTGATGGTAGCAAGACTATGAGCCAGCGCAGATGGGGTGAATAACTCCATGGGGCAAGTGGACATAGTAAAGGATTGGTAAGACTATGAGCCAGCGCAGATGGGGTGAATAACTCCATGGGGCAAGTGGACATAGTAAAGAATTGGTAAGGCTATGAGCCAGCGCAGATGGGGTGAATAACTCCATGGGGCAAGTGGACATAGCAAAGGATAAGTGGCTACGTTATCAGTGCAGTGAAGCCATTTATGACTTCATGGGGCAGAGTGATCGTAGCAAGGCATGTGGGGTGATCGAAGTGGTGAATATCGTATGCTTTACGCACTGAGTGAGAGATGTGAGGATGGATGCTATGTTTGATTGTTTGCCATCACTATGACATGCACACCCCCACCTCCGTATCTTTACACCTTTTGATATGGCATCTTAGAGTGTTGTACAGTATGTAGTGCTAACTCTTTGGTTGCAGGTCCAGGTTCAGGTATGTTTTAGTCTACCTGTTATTGTTCACTTTAGATGCTTATCGCTCATACCAGGCTTTATGTCTGACCCAGAGTTTTATGTCTCCTCTTATTACTCTGGATGCTCACACGAGCAGACTAGAGACAGGTTAGCTGGTGATGCGCGAGTAGCTGATTCAGAGGCGGGCGGGAGGCTTCCACGTATTATATAGATATTCTCCCTGTGTCGTTGGTGGTCGCTACTTGGGCATTAGTAGTGTACCTCCTTTATCTTGCTTTTGCTTTGAGACAGTTTGAAAAGTTGTAATCAACTGTATTTTGGATTTCCGCTGCTATGATGTTTAGTTCTGGTTTTCAGCTTATGCACTGTCTCACCTGTTTTATGTCAAGCATGTTATTATTATATTTTATTCTATGCGCTGTGAGACATTCTACAGGTTCTTTGTTAGTTCATTTCCTTCTTCCTTTTTTTCCTTCTGACGACCGTCCCGTGCTAGTCGGGCAAGTGTACAACGCACTTTTGGAGGAAATGCAGGCTAGTGCGGGGCGGGCCGTCACATTCTTCATCGTTCTCCAAACACACTTCACCATCTTTTCCTCCTTACGCAAGGAGCTTCTCCCCAAGAAATAAAAGCTGCTCCTCTGCATATAATTCATAGCTATATGAGCTCTCGTTCTTCACTATTTCACTACTGTTTTTCAAAAGAAAGTCCATCACGTTTTGACGCTTCATGCACATGCATGTCCCTCCTATTCCTCATTTCCATACCGTGTTCCCTCTCTATTTAGTTCTCTTGCATACAAAACAGTGTGTCCCTCAAACTCCCCCAACGGTCCATCCTTCTCCTCTTTTCATGCGACACTTCTTATCACTGAATCACCCACTACGCAACTCCCTCCCCTCCCATTGCACAACTTGCACGCGGTTCCGACGTCCCCTTCCATGGTATAACAGAGAACCCGCAAGCATCCACTCTTAAACGTGGGTGGCCCTTTTGATCCTCTCTCCTCCTTTAAAACATCACGACAACTTCCATATTGCTTTCAACGTCTACAGTTTCCACCCCCGTCTCGCAACCTATCACCAGACTTCCCCTTTCAAATGCCTTTGTACAAACCCGATATGCTTCTCCTCTCTCATCTCGAGTTCCTTCTTCTTCGTAAACAAAACCATGCTCCAGTACAAGGTCACGCAAATTGCTCTATTGTGTATAGAAAACTTATACGAGTTTGGGTAATCGGGTTCACAACTTGCAGTGAAGAAATGGCATTGGGATTAAACTTTAAAGTTGTGGTTTTCATCATTCTTTCACTGTTTTGCTTTTGGAAAACCAACCAGACCAATGGAAGAGCTTTAGTGTTTATACAAGAGGGTACTTAGTTGTTAAGAAAGAGTAAGTACATGCATGTTAGCTATCCTACTTTAAATTAAGTATGAAGTAACGTAGACTGCAGTGATTTGATAAGCTAAATGTAGGTGTTGACAATTATATAAATTTATATATATATATATATGTTATTATATATATACTTCGAGGCAAAGTAATGGGGTACTATGACATATTCAGACAAGGGTCGGTTGGGTTTTCAAAATACAGGCTGGGGAAAAAGTCTTCGTTGGTTTCCTTTGTCCTTAAGTTTTTAGTCTTATGCTAGGGGTCTTCGTGTTATAGTTGCGTAGAAGTGGTTTGCATTTGTACGAGACTTAGCAGTTAAGGATTCGAATATTATATATACAAAAATTTTATTTTATATTTTATTATGCTAAATTTGCACATGAAGTAATTAAACCAAACTACCGCATACGAGTTGCTATGGACAGAAATAAAAAATTTGTTGTTATGAGCGATGTGCCACGATCCCAAAAATATAAAAATATAGGCTCGTTAACTTATTCTCGGGAAACCTCGAAATGTTGATATAGGGTGTAAAATACTCCAAAATAAAAAGTGCTTATTTTCCAAAACAAAAATTATATAAAAATTCTAAAAATTAAATTATAACTAAGTCTAAAAGGATTTGTCCAAATTTGAAGCCAATATTTAATTATAAGTAAATATATCGTTATGGCTTATGAATGTTCTATAGCGACTATTTTAACATTTGATTTGATCATAAATCAAAATCTACCCAATGAAACCCCTATTTTTCTCTTCCATTAGAAAAATATACTTTACCAGCTCTGAACGTTTCTTGTTTCACAGAAATCCGACTTAAAACGGACTCTGTATATTCATTTAAAGTTCGAATTGCCAAATTACGAACTGCCGCGCCATTTCGAGCTCGATTATAATTATAATATAATTTATACATTCTAACGTCGTTTATTAAATAGATTCGTTATTAAAAATCGAATCTAAACTTAACCAAATCTCCTATACTATCCAATTCATACAATATTGCAAATTCTACTATCTCTGATTATTTCGAACTTTAAAATTTATTATTCTATTATTTATATTAATTAAATATAAATATTATTTAATTCAAGTTATCAATATCTCCAAATCGATATTTAATAAATAAATAAATTATTCAATCGTGTAAAATACGGGAAGTTACAGGGTTATTTTCTCTTGGCATTTTTGAACTTCTTGAAGCTCTCAAGTGACATTAATGGCTTCCATTTTCTTCTCCAAGGTTATTGGATATGGCTTGGACCACTAAAACTTTGCTTATACAATTTCCATCACTTTTTGGACATCTACAAGGATAAAACACCACTTTTGGGCTATTTTGGACGTATTTAGATTTCTTGGACATCGTTGACCTAGTCAACACCTTTTTCATTCAACGAAGAAGAAGAAGGATATTTTGGTTAGTATTTAGAATTAACAAACATTTTATTGTTCAATTGTTATGCTTTGTACTTAGATATTATCTGAACTTGTGCAACTTTGTAATCATCAATTATATGATGAATGATTACTATAAAGATGACGAGTGTGCTGAACCACTATAAAAAGTTGTGTTCTCTCGTATTAATTTACTTTATACTTGGATTACCGTGTTGCTAGTACACATACATTCGAGAGTTGGCATGTGTTGAATCGATGACAATTTCTACGTCAACATTTTGGCGCACAAGGAAGGGGGCGCATAGCTTCAGCTTCAGTCCCAGTTCTCGACTTCAATTTTCAGATTTAGTTCTCGGCCTTAGATTTCGACTTCGACCTTTGGATTTCGGAATTCAAACTTAACTTTCTTTTGGAAATGAGCTTTACTTTCTTTCTGCCATGGTTAAAAAGAAACAAATCATTCGCTCGGAAGAAGCAAGTGCAGAGGAGGAGCAAGAACTCTCCTCGACCGGGCACCCAACTTCATCACTCGAGACGACATCGACGGAGTCATTAAAGAGTTAACCAAATATCTTACTGCTCGCTTTAAATAGCAGGAATAACACTTCCGTCGCCATGAAGCTTCATAGACACTCTTCTTTCCCGACTCGAAGGATTTGCAAGGCAATCGGGTCAAAGAAATCTTATTGTAACCAGGGTTAGTGTTCTGCAAGGCTTAGCTTGGGAATTGGGGCCAATTCCCGAAGAATAACCTTGCGTCGACACTAATCCATAAACAATTATTAGATCAGCTAGGCTAGGGGGCAACACCCCTAAACCCGTTGAAGGATCGGCTTAGGCTGACATCAAACAGATATCGGGATCAGGCATAGAAAATGCCACTCAGGATCAACCAATTCCGTAGAAATGATACATGAAAAACAATATGCAGACTTGTCATCTTCTTAGGTAAATTCAGTCTATAAGCGAGCTTCCCAATACGCTCGACAATCGGAAATGGCCCGACAAGACTTGGTGCTAACTTTCCTTTCTTTCCAAAACAAGCCATATTCTTTAGAGGTGAGACCTTCACAAACACCATATATCCAATCGAGAATTCCAAATCCTTTCGTCGCTTATCGGCATAACTCTTCTGACGATCGTGGGATGCTTTCATTTGTTGACGAATGATGTCAATATTGTGCATTGTTTCTCTAATTATCTCAACCCAAATACCAACTTCTCGCCGGTTTCTAACAACAAGATAGAGAACTAGACAGTCTGACGTATAACGCCTCATACGGTGCCTTTCCAATACTCGACTAGTAGTTTTTATTATAAGTAAACTCGACTAAATGCAGATGGTCTTCCCATTATACTCCAAAGTCCAATATACAATTTCTAAGAAGATCTTCCAAAACTCGATTAACTCTCTCGGTCTAACCATTTGTCTAGGGATGATAAGTCGTACTCATACATAGCTCGGTTTCCAACGTCTCTTGCAAAATTTTCCAGAATCCGCTGGTAAACAACGAATCTCGATCACTAACTATGATTTTAATAATCCCATAGAATCGAACTATCCACTTAAGATATAAATCAGCCAACTTTGATGTCGTCCTAGTTGATCAGACATGAATAAACTTTGCGCTTTTAGTCAAGCGATCCATAACAACCCAAATATTATCATTCCCTGTCCTTGTCCTAGGTAATCCATTAATAAAATCCATCGACACTTTCTCCTATTTCCACGTAGGAACTTCTAATGGCAATAAAAAAACTGCTTGCCTTCTTCTGCTCGGCATTAACTAGTTGACAGTTCATGCACTTTGAGATAAATTTTATTGAAATCCCTTTTCTTGCCTTCCCAGTAGTAGACACACTTCATATTTTGATACATCTTATTAACTCCTAGATGTATTGTCAATCTAGAGTGATGACATTCCCTCAAAATCTCATCTCTTAATCCATCTATATCAAGAACAACCAGTCGCTCATTCTTACAAAGTCGACCATCTCGATCGACTTCGAAATCCTTAATATCTTTTGGTTCTACTCCCAACTCTAACCTTTAAACGATTTCCATAAGTTTATCGTCTCGCTTCTAGCTTTCGCCAATCCTTTGGAAAATAGTGGGCTTAATTGACAAGCTTGCTAACATCTCGGGCTCTAACTCACAATGAGGTTAAAAATCAAATCCATCCAAATACTCGAGATATTTCTATTTCGAAAACATGGCTCCCAAACTATCATGTCTTCTACTTAACGCGTCGGTTACTACGTTACCTTTTCCTGGAGTACAGGCTATCCCAAAATTATATTATACCAAAAATTCTAACCATTATTGCTGCTGAAGATTCAAATCCTTTTAGGAGAAAAGATATTTTAACGACTTATGATCTGTGAACAACTCAAATCTAACTCCCAACAGATAATAATAATAACAAGCCATAAATCCCAAACAAGTTGGGGTTGGTTAGACATGGAAACCCCCCTCCCCTCCCAAAAAAGATGAAGAAGAAGGTAAAAATCTTTCTTGAAAGTAAAATAAAAGTTTGAAAAAAATTAAAAAGTTTCGAAAAAAAAGACGAAGAAGAAGAAAGAAGACCCTAAGGTTCTGGTACATGGATTGATAACTTCCAAGCACACCTATCCGAAACCAACTCTTCAGATATATTCCAATTCCTTAAGTCTCTTTTTACTATCTCCTTCCTTGTCATTTTAGGTCAGCCCTTACCTCTCCTTGGGCCTTCAACGCGGCCTATACTTCTAACGTGCAATGTTGCTCTAACTCCCAACAGATAGCGTCTCCAAATCTTAAAACCAAATACTATCGCCGCTAACTCGAAATCGGGAGTCCGATAATTCCTTTCATATAGCTTCAGTTATTTACATGCATATGCTACAACTCTATCCTTCTGCATTAATTTTGCTCCAAATCCATTGTCACATGCATCAGTACATACTATCATCTCCTCATACCCACTTGGAATAGTCGAACAGGAGCACTAGTTAATCTCTCTTTCAGAATTCCAAAGGCTTGCTAATGCTTTGCATCCCATGTGAAGACTTGATTTTTCTTCGTTAATCCGGTTAATAGGGCAACTATCTTAGAGAAATCCGTAATAAAACGTCGATAATACCCAGCTAAACCAAGGAATCCTAACATCTGTCGCATTTTTGGGTCATTCCCAATACTGGATTGCTACCACCTTAGCGAGATCCACCGTTATTCCTTGTCTAGACACGACGTGACCCAAAAATCTCACTTCTTCCTTCTAGAAGTGGCACTTCAAAAACTTAGCCCTCAGTTGATGTTTTCGCAAGACTTCCAAAACAATTCTCAAGTGCATTTTGTGCTCTTCCTCAGTCTTGGAATAAACCAATATATCATCCACGAACATAAGTACAAACTTGTCCAACTGATCTACGAAGACACGATTCATAAGATCCACAAAATATGCTGGAGCGTTAGTTAATCCAAACGGCATTACATACTGCTCATAGAATCCTAATGGTATTCTAAATGCAATCTTCAGCACATTATCCCTAGCCACTCTCAACTGGTGAAATCCTATTGCTAAATCCATTTGGGAAAACAACTTGGCTTCATGAAGCTGATCAAACAAGTCACCATTTCACGGGAATGGATACTTGTTCTTCTTGGTCATCTTGTTCAGCTCATGATAGTCCACACATAATCATAACGATCCATCAGCCTTGGTTGCAAACACAACTGGTGCACCTCATTCAGATACACTTCTCCGAGTGAATTCCTTACCCAGAAGATCGTTCACTTGCACCTAAAATTCTTGTTATTCCTTAGGCACAATTTTCCTAAGGGGCATAATAATAGGTCTAGCTCTACCCATTAAATCAATCCAAAGCTCGATTTCTCGTTGCGGTGGTAATCCCCTGACCTCGTCAAATACATCAGTAAACTGTCGTACGATTGGCATATATGACAACACATCCCATGGAATCACAAGCGAATATAAAAAAACTAGCTAGAACACCATCCTTTGGTAAACAACGTATCACTATCGTTCGCCCTTCCATATTCCTGATCGTCGCTTCAAGCCTCTCAAATCCACAATTATCGCATACTTCTTGAGCCAGTCCATACCCAAAATAATCTCAAACCCAGCGAAATTCAAAACAAAACAATCACACACAAAACAACAACCATGACTCGATAAAACTAGACCACAACAAAGCATACAAAGACTAAATGAACCCCTACCGGATTAGTCATGAATAATGATCTATCAACAATTTCAGGTACTAAACAAACTTGCAAACAAGCTCATTATAGATAAAAGAATACGATGCTTCAGTATCAAGCAAAACTCAAATAGAAACATCTCTAATAGAAAGTGTACCTTGCACAACAACACTCTTCCCATTCTCCTCTGCAGTCGGACCCCTCGAGGAAGATGGCACAGCATCCAAAGCATACGCTCTCACAACCTTCTTATCTTTTGGTGGTTCTACATAATCTTATTCATATGCCAAGGCTTATCACAGTTAAAGCACTTCCTTTTCACCTTAGCGTTCTTACAATCCTTGGAACGATGGCCCTTTTGTTGGAAGTTATAGCAAGTAACTTCACCCTTTGGTTTCTTCTGGCCATTCTTCCCTTGTTTTTGTTGTTTCCTGTTTCCATTCCACTTTTTCTTATTATCACCACCTTGTTGTGGTTTAAAATCCTCCTTTCTATTCTCAACAACAACCCCGATCATTTGCATAAACAAGCTTTCCTTCCTTAAAGCCTTTTGAACTAACTTCTCAAAAGAGTCATCTATATGGTCAATATGTTCCTTTCTAATATTCTCATCTAATCCCAAATAAATTTCTCGTTCTTCTGATAAGGAGTCCCAATTTACGAACGAGCACACTTAGATAGAGCCTCAAACTCGGCCATATACTCAACCATTGGTCGACCACCTTGCTTAAGCTTAACAATTTTTTTAAAGAGTATCGACTTTGGGACCGCAGAAATGAACATCTCTTTGAACTTAGTTCTAAACTGATCCCAAGTGATCTAGTCCTTTGGTGTCTCCAATGTAATTGAATTCCAACAATCCATCACTCGGTCTTGCAGCTCCTCGATGCAAGTTTCTTCTTAGTTGCATCGTCAATTCCTAAGTCTCCAAAGATTCGAACACATGTATCCAACCAATTCTGAACTTCAACTGCCGGTTCTGTCCCAACAAATGGATTTCCACCCAGAAAAGTTTAATCCTTGCACAACTTAGCAAAGTCCACTGCCCAACGTGCCTACATAGGAACACCACCATCTACTGCTGCTCCTGGAGTGGGCATCCTCCTCATGGTCATTGCCATCATGGCCTAGAACAAAGTAGGAAAATCGGGCATAGCTGCTGCAGCTCCCGACTGGCTATCGTTGCCTACCCTTCCAGTCGTAGGCTTATCCATAGCAGCGTGTCCTGAAGTTCATCGACTCATCCTTCCTTACTCTGAAACGATAGTCAAGTCAAATTACAGAAAGCTTCATTGGTGTTCAAGTGCTTACTAACCTACTATACTATACTATACATGAATATAATATAGTAATTATCCAAATAAAATTACAAATACGTCTCTCATACGGTTTTACGCTCGCAAACTTTAGGTAAAATCGATTAACCTTAACCCACAGGTCCCAGGATTGAAACCTGGCTCTGATACCGCATGTAACACCCCATGTCCATTAATGTCACTCACAAAGGGAATGCATTAACTTTCATGGAGTATTATTAGTGTATAGAATGGAATATAACAAGACAGATACATATATTAGTACTTGAAAATTTTAAAACAACTTTTATTGCAGCAGTGAAATAGTTTGATTACAACAACATCATAAACCAACAGTAAAACCAAGTACACTTAATATCCATCTTGACAAATTGTTTTCTGAGTACATAAAGTAAAAAAGCATAACCCCAACATAAGTAGCCATAAAAGAGATAAGCTGAACTTTACTTTCAGCAATCCAAGCACTTTCAAAAGAGACAGAAAGAGATCCAAATCAAGTTCTACTAGCACTATTCCCACGCTGAGAACCTGGGGGGAGGAAGAAAAGAGGCGAAAACAAAGGGGGTCAGACATAAAGTCTGGCGAGTCCAATAACTTTAACAATATAATTATTAAAGTAATTAGGATAAGGCATAAACTGGTAAAACAAGGAATGACTGTGAAGCAAATGGGCATGACAAAACCAACAAGAGGAATAAGATAACGATAATTGCATTCCTATATATGATGATACATTAATCTGATAAGTGGATAGGGTTAAGACCAGCTTAACCAATAATCTGATAAGTAGGTAGGGTTAAGACCAGCTTAACCAATAATCTGATAAGTAGGTAGGGTTAAGACCATCTTAACCAATAATATATAAGTGCATAGGGTTAAGACCAGCTTAACCAATAATATATACTAATTTGGTAAGTGGGTAGGGTTAGGACTAGCTTAACCAATAATATATATTAATCTGATAAGTGGATAGGGTTAAGACAAACTTAACCAATAATACATATTTATCTGATAAGTGGATAGGGTTAAGACCAACATAGCCAATAATATATAAGTGGATAGGGTTAAGACCAACTTAACCAATAATATATAAGTGGATAGGGTTAAGACCAGCTTAACCAATAATATATATATAGATCTGATAAGCGGATAAGGTTAAGACAAGCTTAACCAATAAAACATGTTGATTTGATAAGTGGGTAACATGGGTGACATGTGGGATATAATTATACACTTAACCAAGTTGAAACATGCAAGAAGACATGAATAAGAGGGGGTTAAGTGGGAAATCCTAGTGGGGACCAAGCATAGGTGGAAAGCTTGTGTCAAGTGTGGGGACCCTTTTCAACCAGTAACCCATTTAGTATCTAAGTGAGCTCGATCTAGATCGAGGATGGGACACGCTTACTCGGTTTGATTGTAAGAGGTCAAAACGAATTAGCGGTGGCAACGCAAGTCCAACGGGGTCATGTGCGTGCGTGGGCCCAGGCTGGTAGGTAAAACGTTGTTGCATCGTGTACGTATAAGTCGTGCATCTTTAGTGGTATCGGGTTGCCACTTTGGGGAGTGATACCCCCCACTGTGGGACCAGCACGGGTATTTACATGTTAGGGAGCCGATCGAATTGGAAAGGTAGTGGGTACGACTAGCAGAGATAGGAGCAGGCAGCACCTGTGAAGACAGCTAGGAGTCCAACTACCATATTATGAATAAATGTTGTAATTAGAATGGGGAGTGTAGTGGGTACAATTAGTGGAGATAGGAGCAGGCGGCACCTATGAAGACAGCTAGTGGTACATGAAACTACCATATTATTACTTTGTTCAGTAGGCGGGATCAACTTTTAAGGTGACTAGTATTGGTGCGGTATAGTAATTATCCTATAGTGATTAGGAACGCAATTAACGTTATCTTATTCCTCTTATCGGTATTGTCATGCCCATTTGCTTCACAGTCATTCCTTGTTTTACCAATTTATGCCTTATCCTAATTACTTTAATAATTATATTGTTAAAATTATTGTACTCGCCAGACTTTATGTTTGACCCCCTTTGTTTTCACCTCTTTTCTTCCTTTTCACCCCCAGGTTATTAGGGTGGGACTAGTGCTAATAGAGCTTGATTTGGATCTCTTTCTCTCTTTTTTGGAAGTGCTTGGATTGCTGAAAGTAAAGTTCAGCTTATCTCTTTTATGGCTACTTATGTGGGGTTATGCTTTTTTACTTTATGTACTCATAAAACAATTTGTCAAGATGGATATTAAGTGTACTTGGTTTTATTGTTGGTTTATGATGTTGTTGTAATCAAACTAATTCTCCGCTGCAATAAAAGTTGTTTTAAAATTTTCAAGTACCAATATATGTATCTGTCTTGTTATATTCCGTTCTATACACCAATAATACTCCATGAAAGTTAATGTATTCCCTTTGTGAGTGACATTAATGGATGAGGGGTGTTACACGTGGTATCAGAGCTGAAGGTTACCAAAACAGATAAGAGATTTTGAAAAACCGCTTTCAAAAGTATTTTTATAAAGAAATACTTTCAAAAATATGTTTTAAGGAGGGTATTTTTAAGAGAAAAGTTTATTTTGAAAAACATAACCCCCAAGAGCCATATATCTTTCCTTCGATTCTCCGTTTTAAATCTCTTCCTATTTCCTTTTTGTATTTCTTCCTCCACGTATAGACGCTTTTTCTAAGATATGTAAGAACTTCCGTGCAATGGGTGGAAAACCACTTCATGGGACTGGGACGTTTGTCAAAGCTAGAAGGAAGTGGAGAACTTGTTGGTACCTTTAAGATAGACGATAGGAGGAAGGTTCAATTAGCTTCTTGTTAATGAAGGACGAAGCCTCATTTTGGTAGGTGGTCACGAATGGAGAATGTGCAGGAGAGACATGGATAAGACACACGATAAGAAAGTAGATCCAAAGAAAGGCGGTAAGGATAACAAGGGGCCAAGAGAAAAGGAAAGGCCACACTTGTGAAATACCTGACTACTTAAATAAAGACGTTCAAAAGAAGAAGAAGAAGAAGAAGAAGAAGACTAGTTGATATCATTACAGAGAAATAGGACATCTTATTAGGATTGTCCAAAGAATCTAAAGGCAAAGGTAAGGACAAAGTAAAGGATCTTATGGAGGACAAACGCGTTCCCTCACGGTTGGCATACCTGATAGAGGTAGAAATATCATGGTTAGAAGTTTGGTTTTTCTTTTTGATCATCCTGTTTGAACCTTGTTTGATTCTTGCGCTTCACGCTCATTTGTATCTGCTTCATTAGCTGAAACACTACACCTAAACACTAGTCTAGTTACGGATCCCATAGTAGTCTCAAATCCTATTGGTGGTTCGGCTCATCTTTCAATAATTTGTCAGGATTTGAGAGTGCCTATCTTGGGCGTTGGGTTTGAATGCAATGCCTTCGTTCTTGGCTTCATGGGCTACGGCTTGATTCTAGGCATGGATTGTCTAGCCAGATACGGTGCCATCCTAGACTGTGAAAGAACGGTAGTGAGATTGTTGACTCGTTATGAAAAGACCCTTGATATTTCTTGTGACCCTAGAGCTCCGATGATGCTTAGCTACCTAGAATCTCTTGACGCGTCCAACGATGATTTGGAATATGTTCGTGTGGTCCGTGAATATGGTGACGTCTTCGATGAAGTTCGGGGTTTACCCCAAGGCGCGAGATAGACTTTCTTATATACCTAGTAGATAATGCAAAGCCAGTTGCATTACCAGTGTGCCACATGGCTCCGAGGGAGAGAAGAGAACCCAGTAAGCAAGTGAAAGAGTTACTTGAGAAAAGGCTCATAAGAAGAAGCATTTTGGAATGGGGTCCTCCAGTTGTTTTTACTACAAAGGCTGAAGGTTCACTTAGATTGTGCATGGACTATAGAGCTGAATAAGCTCACGAAGAAGAACGGACACCCATTGCCGAGGATAGATGATTTATTCGATCAGTTGGTTGGTGCTTCAGTTTTCTCGCAGTTGGATTTGGCTACAGGATTTCATCAGCTAAGAGTGGATGAAGACAGCATAGATAAGACTGCATTTAGAACTCCTGACGGTTTCTTCGAGTGGCTCATCATACCTTTTGGCTTGACGAATGCACCCGCATATTTCGTTGACTTGTTGAGTAAGTTGTACAGGGAGTTTCTAAACAAGTTTGTGGTAGTCTTTGTGGATGATATCTTGATTTTCTCTTAAAGCGAATAAGAGCATGCCCTACATCTTAGAGAAGTCTTAGAGACCCTACGAGCGCATCAAATCAAAGCTAAGTTCTCCAAATGTCATTTTTGGAGGAAAGAAGTGAGGTTCTTAGGACACGTGGTCTCTAAGGAAGGGATAGCTGTGGATTCCGCAAAAGTGGTGGCAATCCAAGATTGGAAGATTCCTAAGAACGCAACAGAAGTAAGAAGCTTTTTAGGGATGGCGGGCTATTATAGGAAGTTCATTAAGGACTTCGGGAAGATATCAGCCCCACTTACTCGGTTAACGAAGAAGAACTTGACTTTTGCTTGGGATGCTGACTGTGACGATGTTTTCCAGCATTTGAAGAGGGCTTTGATGACAGCTCCAGTTTTAGTTTTGCCAGATGGAAGTAAGCCATTCGCAGTGTATACCGGTGCTTGCGGGACAGGGCTTGGAGCAGTTTTCAATGCAAGAGGAAAAGGCGATATGCAAAAGGCGGCAAGTACGGGTATCGCTTATCAACCACAAATGGATGGACGAACAGAAAGGGGTGAATAGAATCCTTAAAGATCTTTTGAGGTTATGTATCCTAGATTTTGGAGGGACATGAGAAGAGGCAACGAGCTCAGTGGTGTTCATGACGTGTTTCACGTTTTGCATTTGCGTAAGTGTTTACATGATACGGCGGAAGTGGTGGAGCCAAGCACGCTCAAAGAAGTGGAAGTAGAGCAAAATGTCACGGTTAGACGAGCTCCTACACGCATTCTCGGATCGGAGGTCAAAAAGCTACGCAATAAAGAAGTCAAGTTGGTCAAAGTGCAATGGGGAGATGATCAAGGAGACGCAACTTGGGAGACGGAAGACAAGATGCGTACGTTGTATCCGTTCCTTTTTTAGGGTATGTTTTTAACTTCTACTTTTTCTACTACTTTGTTGATACTTGTTCTATCGTTTAGTATGTCTTTGCGATGATATCTTCGATCTTTAGTTAGGAAAAATCCTATGGTTGTAAACACGTGTTTGAGATATGTTATGTTTGGTGGATGCAAGTGGCACTACAACAAAAAGGACATTAGATAGCTAAATGATATAGCGTTCCCGCCCAAAACCTTGCCCACGCGCTAAAATTTCAGGGTTTGAACGCTATTCCCAAAAACGTTTTGCACGCAACGCTATTCAGTGAAAATATACGCGGGAATTATTTATTTTTTCGGCCAAGTAAAATTAATATTCTGTCCAGTTCCCTTTTCAACGTCACAACAAAATAGACAGTAAGCTTCTGCCATTACCAAATCCCTAAATCGCATTCCCAAATCGCTGAAATCAGAAGTCCAAAAACATCGTCACTTCGCTCCAGTTGATTTCGCGCGCCGTTTGTCCAAGTTCACCAAATAGAAGATCGGAAATTGCACTATAGTTGATTTGGCGCGCAGTTGTCCAAGTTCACCAAATCGCACTGCAGGTAACATTTTTTTTTTACCGTTCATTGCTTCTTTTTACTGTTCATCGGTTGTTTGGGGTTGGTGATTGTCGCAAACCTTGTTGCTTGCTGCATGGGTCTAGAAACTGGAATACATAATCAAATGGAATGCCTTCTAATTTCAAGGGATTCAGAATATAACGGAATACTATCTAATTTCAAAATATGTACAAAAACCTTCGCATTGATGTCTATCTACCAATTGGAAACTATGATAAATCTGCTAGATCAGTGACGTAACCAGGATATCTGTTTGCGGTGGGCGTAACTATATATATGTAACAAAGGTTTTATTAGTATGCTTAAGGTTTCGGCACTTCCCTACAATAATAACAATTAGTGCTTATATAAGTTACACCAATTGAATAATTTTGAAAAACTTTTTTATGAGAAAACATCGATGTGTTGATCTATACTCTAATTTTAAACTGTATTAGGTATTTGGGCTGATATGAAGGTCTACGTTTGTTCTTGGAGTAGCATGTTATTGTTTGTGCTAGATAATAGGATTTTTTATTTACTAATATTGAGGATTGTAAATGATTGTGTTTAGCTGCTTATTGGTAATGTGATGCCTCTATTGTGCATTTTGGTCTAATTCTATTTCACTGGTTGAATGTGTCTGTTCATGTCTGTTTAGTACCGATGTATTACACAGATGACCTTATAAGCAACACGATCCCATGAAGTACCAAGAATTTTGTGTAAAATAAATGATGATAGTACGTTGAAGACACACTAATGTATATACATAATAAGAATTTTCTACTGTTCTTCTGATTAACCCGTTTTGTTCTACAACAAATGAAGGGCTGAGTTTGTTCTTTCTTAAAATTATTTTTCTTGGGGTGGGCAGCTGCCCACCCTATTTAAAAGCTAGTTACGTCCCTGTGCTAGATATCATGACCAGATGGTCAAAATGGTCCAGATATTATAATTTAGTTTGGCAGAGTTTTGCTGGAGCTTTTAATACATAACCCATTTTAAGATCAATCCAATTTTCAATATAAATTAACCAACCATATATCAAGCGAAATTAAGTACATATATTTAATTTAGTCACACATTAATCACTTATACAGAGTTGCTTGGAAGGAAAATATAAATTGAACAAGCTCCAATTTCTTATATTGCTCCTTTTAGAGCATCACTGGACTGAACACACTTGCGCACTAATTTACCAAGATATGTGCGAATATTTTGGTTTTCCTTCATGAATGGTTTACTACTTCAATCTCAGAAAAACCAACGGTACCTGGACACCAAATAATGAATCGTAACATCTCGGACTTATTTCGCTCTGTGCAACATCTTTGTGGTTGCTGGAGTTTTTATATCCCTTTCTTTAAATGGGAACAACACATATTGAATTGGACCTAAGCTCAAACTTGTCTTGTGTATCATTCTTTACATTATAACCTAGTGACACTCTAACTATGAACAAGTGACATATTTAATTACAAATAACAAATGGGACAGTTAGCTTTTTTTTTAATATATATTTATGCAAGTAATTGGCTTCCCTGTCTTATTTTCTTTTTATATGAACCTAGAACAAATATTGTTCAAATGTCCCTGAACTGTATGATTAGTATGCGAGCATATATTCAAAATTCAACAATTTATATTTGTATGTGAACACGGGCATTGAATGTTTATATGTAGGCGAGCACAGGTGTATATATATTTATGTATGTATACATGGGTTGTGTGGAATATTTGCTTTAGTTGTAGTGTGGAAATGGGACATATGCTGCTAAATATATTTACCCTATTATAAAATAAAATATACATTTGTTTAAAATCTTTGTTTGCTTGGTTATAAAGAAAACAATCTAGAGCCCCACCATATCAGCATATGTTACTTGGATACCTTATTTACATGCTGGGGTTAATTGTATATGTACACCGGAGGTAGACTTTGTAGCCTGAACATGAAGCATCTACTTAGTATGTGAACTGGAACATGTTATACCGACACACACACTTTGACCCATTGTTGCTATGATCTTTGCTGTAAATTGGATTATGTTTCTAATGTTTAGTTCTCCTTAAACCCTTCTACTGTCTGAATGGAAACCCATACTGGCTGTATACATGGCCGGCCTTTTGGTAAATCTGCAAAAGCATTTGCTTTGGGCCACATAATATTCAAGGGCACCAAATCGCGAGAGCAGACAGCTAATATTAAAAAAGAGCACTGCGGTCAATGGAAAAAAATGGAGCAGCGATGAGATTGAGCACAACGATTCATGGCCAATCATAAAATCAGTTTCAAGGCTCGAACTCCTAAGTCAAAGATTTATCTTCTCCCTCCTCACCGCCTTCGCCTATACCTCATCTTAGCCACTCCGGTTGTTGACCTCGGCTTTCCTCCATGGCTCCATTCCATCAATTTCCTACTTGCTATAATCGGCCTCCTTACCTTCAATTCAAAATCGGTGCTCCGACTCTTTATCAAATCGCCGACCAATTCAAACGAATCATGGAAGTCATGTTCAGAAGGTCAAATTCTTCTATAAATATTTTGTTATAAAATTTGGTCTTATTTTCCAATTTTCCTGGTGTGTTTTTTGTCAGTGTAGACAGAGATATAAAATGATTTGGTTACTGATTAAATAAATACCTAACTACATTTCTGTAAATATATTTTTTGGAAGTAGCTATTTTTTGTTGATATATTTGATCTCTAACTGAATTTTCCAATAAAATGATTTATCGTAATTCCAACTGAAGTCTGGGATGGTTCAATAGTCGCTGCTGTATTTGAAGGATGCTGCTAGAAATCTTCGAAGGCTTTTTTGTCTGCAATTATTGAGGGGGACTAATCTCCCACGTGCTAAATCCTACAACCAATATGTTTCTGACATATTTCCTCACCCTTATTTCCAGGCTTTAAAGAATGACCTATATTTGAATTTGTTAACAGTAAGTTTTAGTTAGGTGCTATAATGTAAGTCGATCCATAATTTATGTGTTTTTTTTCTATTTAGTGTTCCATAATTGATTTTTTTAAACGAAATGCAATGTCCCACTTTTCTAGCTTAGTTAATACTGCAAAATTCAATTTCTATTCAATGTAATTGTAGCAAATAGTTGCATGGTATCATATCTTTTAACAGTGAGTGATTTATAATTCAAAGTGAAGGGAATTGCAATGTACATTGCTGATCTGTACCTATTGATTTACATTAGTTTGAGATAATTCAAATGTTAATTTACATAGATGTCTCTTACACAACATCCTGTTGCTTATCCAATTCAACGGACTGAAAAACCTATGCCAAATTTTAGCTAATATCATCCTAAACTATCTAGGATCAATGTTCCGTGTACGAAGCACCAGCCAGGGGCGGAGCTGTATGTTTGCTGGGCTGGGCACATGACCCTCCTAGTCCCAGCATCACTATATAAAAAAATGCGGAAACATGTCGCTCACGATTTTTTCAACCCTAATCGACTGAACCGTGCTCAGGCTGCGCCGCTCCAGCGAACCGCTTCCGGGCACAACAAACGCAGCGCTCCTCCTTCGTTGCCTTCTACTCCGCCGTCGTCGTCTTCCATTCCAGGCTCTAAAAAAAGTGGTAACCAATGCCTTGATTGCTGAAACTTTGATTTCAATTTGCTAAAATCTAATTGCTGAAACTTAATTGCTACTTAAATTGGCATGAGTATTGAAATTCGGCATTGATAAAGTTCATAGATCAAAAAAAGTGGTAACCAATGCCTTGTAGGAATATATAAATTTGATACTCCTTTTGGGTAAGTATTCTGTACTGAGCTAATGAACTGCATAATTTTACAAGTAGTGTTTAACCGAATGTAAGGGTACAGTCCAAACATTGATGATATAGGGAAACAGTCCAAACATTAAGTCAAAATAGGATAATCAAAATTAAAACGATAATAAGATATAGGATAATCAAAATTAGTAAGAGCAAGCACTTGTATAATATTATACACAATTTAAGTCAAAATGCTTCAGGCTATGAATAGTTTTATGTAATATGCCAAATATAATAATTTAGTTTAGAAGCAGGATAACTGTAAATCAAAGTTAAGATACATAACACGATGTTGCAAGACAGACTTACAAAACAAATAATGTGAAGGTTAAAGAAGAATAAAATGAAATAACTACCTTTTCTAATATTTCTATATAATTGTTTGTCGTAGTGCTTTAAGTTTTTACTCGGACGTGAAATTATTAACATATTATAAATCATATTATTTTTGGTTTGGACCACGTACATGATAATGAATAACCTCTCGGCATTAATATATTCTTAAAGAACGCAAATCCATAAAATGCAAATCTAAATTTTCTTACATGAGCCGTTAACTGTATTTATGATGGCTGTAAGACAAAATAGCTTGCTTGTTGGTAATCTCGTTGAGAAACGAGGTATGAAAAAAACATGTTAAAAAATATACATCATAGATTGAACAATATTATTTTAATTGACGAGTCGAGTGTGTTTGATCCATGATTTGAATATGTTCATTATGATGGATCAAATACTTTTTGTATGATCCATCGGATTTGTCTTCAATATATGGATCATCACCTTATTTTTCTTCACCTTAATTTGTTGTCCATAAAACATATACTAATATATACTAATACAAATGATCATCAAATATTACTTAAATAAATATATGCTAATATAAGAAGAGGTGCACAAAATATTCAGCAAATAAAACTCAAAGTTGGTCATAGCCCGAAGCAGTATGGCCTCGGCCTGAAGATTTTTAGCTCGACTAAAGGGTTCGGTGATTCTGTCCTGTGCTCGAAGCAGCTGTCTGATAGGCGATGGAGAGAAAAAAGTGATTAGGTGTTATCAGTGGGCTTGGATATTTGATTAATATTGAAATAGATGAAGATAAGAAATTCAATTATTCTTGTCTTGATGTGAAGATAGGGAGGGATGTTAGCATATCAATTACTAGTAAAATTGAGATTACTACAATTTCTAGTTAATTGAGATTACCATTGGCAATGCAATATATGTGGCTTTTTTTGTGTGAAACATCGGTAGAAGTAGACATGAATATTTGAAGTAATGGCAGAAATAGAACTTGATAATTCTTCAAGAATCGGTAGCGCTATAATCATTGTTTAAGGTATTAAATTTATGTCTTTTTGGCTTTTACAATTCAATGTTTAGGGTAATGAAATTATGTCTTTCAGGCTTATACAATTATAATTTGTTACATGCTAGAATAGAATGGTTTCTTTGCTTGTACATAATAACTAATTGTTTCTTTGAATTTTAGATTTTTGTTTGCTTACATATAGAATTGATGGATAAAGACTGGGTACGTTTGAACAGGTAATTATTATAATACTCAAGTATAATATTGAATTTAAAACATATTTTAATATAAATGGTTATTGTTCTTTTTTTCTTTTTGTTCGTAGAACCACAAAAGAGTATGAGGAAGCAGCTTGGAATTTTGTGAGTGATGCAAAGAGGAATATGGGAAATGTAGAAAACATTTTGTGTCCTTGTTTAGATTGTAAAAATCTTACTCGTCTTCATGGAGAAGAAATTGTTGAACATTTGATTATAAGAGGAATGGATCCTAAGTATATGAGTAGTGAGTGGTATAATCACGGCAAGCGAACAGATAAAAGGAAGAAAACGAAGTCGGGTGATGCATATGATTTACTTAAGGCCATCATCTATGATGATGAAGACTTTGTTAATAATACATTTTTTGATGATGATAAATGTGAAGATGATGCACAAAGACGAGAGGATGATTTACACAAAAATTTGGAAGATGTAGAGACACCATTGTATCCTGGTTGCTTAGATCAAACAAAGTTATCCGCTATCTTCGCATTGTATAATCTTAAATGTGAGACCGGATTGTCTGATAGTGGTTTCGATAAGCTTTTAAATGTGCAACAGATGTTGTTGCCAAAAAATAATGTACTTCCCAAGTCGTTATATGAATTGAAAAAATTTCTTAAGCTATTTGACATGGGCTTTGAGCAGATTCATGCATGTCAAAACGATTGTTGCCTTTTTAGGAATGAATATAAAGATTTGAATAATTGTCCAAAATGTGGATTTTCAAGGTGGAAGGTAAATCAGCGGACAAAGGAGATTATGCATGGTATTCCTGCTAAAGTGTTGCGTTATTTTCCAATAATTCCGAGGTTTAGAAGAATGTTTAGATCCAAAACAATGGCGGAAGAATTAAGGTGGCGTTTCAATAATAGAAGCACCGATGGAAAAATAAGTCATCCTGTAGATTCTATTACTTGGAATGTAGTGGATGAGAAATATAAATCATTTTCTGCAGATCCTCGCAATCTCATGCTTGGCCTTGCAACAGACGGTTTCAATCCGTTTTCTATGCTAAGTTCCAAATATAGTTGTTGGCCTGTGATGCTCGTGACTTATAATCTTTCACCTATATTGTGCATACAGAAAGATAATATTATGTTAACATTGTTGATCCCTGGTCCGAAGCAGCTAGGAAATGACATTGATGTATACTTAGCGCCACTGATAGAAGATTTACATCATTTATGGGATACTGGAGTTGAGACTTATGATGCATACAGTCAATCAATTTTTAACATGAAAGCAGTTTTGCTTTGGACAATAAATGACTTTCCAGCTTATGGTAGTCTTGCTGGTTGTTGCGTAAAAGGTAAAAAAGCATGTCCATTATGTGGTGTTAACACTCATCATCGGTGGTTAAATCACAGTAGAAAGACTGTCTATATGGGTCATAGAAGATTTCTATCCCCTTCAAATCCGTTAAGGAAAAATAAGGTCTTGTTTGATAACACTGTGGAGGAAGGGTACAAGCCTAGAATTCTAACTGGAAGAAAAATCTCTATCATTCTAAAAGATTTTCCGAATAATTTTGGAAATGTAAAGAAGAGCCAAAAAAAAAAAAAAAAGGAAAAAACAAGAATGACCAAAATAAGATAGGGGATAAAGGAAAATTTGAAGATGATGAGGACATAGATCCTGTGAGAATGGAGCTATCAAGATGGAAAAAGAGATCCATTTTTTTCCAATTGCCATATTGGGAGGTTAGTACATACGTTTTGTTTTATTTCATTAAATAACATTATGAAATTATATAAGTAAAATGTTTTATTATTGATTTTTTAGGACCTTCCATTACGTCATAATTTAGATGTAATGCACGTGGAGAAAAATGTCGGTGAAAGCCTATTGGGTACAATGTTGCATGACAAAAAATCAAAAGATGGAGTTAATTCTAGTAAGGATTTGGAGGATTGGGGAATTCGACATGGTCTTCATACACAACCTCGTGGGAACAAGACATATCTTCCACCAGCTCCATATACATTGTCAAAAATTGAAAAAAAAACTATTTTGTAAAAGATTATATGATTTTACAGGACCCGATGGTAATTGCTCAAATTTTAAAAGATGTGTATCATTGGAGGATTGCAAAATAGTGGTTTGAAGTCTCATGATTATCACGTTTTGATGCAACAGTTGTTACCCGTCTTAATAAGAGGAATGCTTCCAAAAAAGCCAAGGAAAACAATATCTCATTTATGTTCATCCTTTAATAAACTATGCCAGCGTATTATTGATAGAGAGAAACTGCAACAACTAGAGGATGATATTATTCTGATTTTGTGCGAGCTTGAAAGATACTTTCCGCCATCTTTCTTTGATATAATGATACATTTGATAATTCATCTTGCAAGGGAAGCACGACTGTGTGGACCGGTCCATTTTCGTTGGATGTACCCGTTTGAAAGATACATGAGGACGCTAAAAGATTACGTAAGAAATCATGCTCGTCCTGAGGGGTGTATTGCAGAATCTTATCTTGCAGAAGAATGCATGAAATTTTTTGGTGAATTTTTTAGAAAATCGCATGACAAAGAAGTTCGAAATGAAGATTACCAAAGTAATGTAATAATTGAAGGACGTCCAATATCAGCATGTATGACAATCACATTGTCTGTGAATGAAAAAGAGTCTGCTCATTTGGCTGTGCTAAGGAATATGGCCATGATAGAACCGTATTTAGAGTACGTGCATACTTCATATTTTTTAATGTTTTGATTGTTTGTAATTCCAATTATAACGTAACTTTTGTTCCTACATCCCAGTTTGCATTTGGAGGAGCTACAAAATTTAGACAAGCGCATGGAAAGAAATAAAACATTACTTTGGAAAAATCATATAGCTACGTTCTCCAGTTGGATTAAAAAGAAGGTCAATTAAATTTTTATTTGTTAATAATTTATTTTAAATTGTATTATGGATAGCTTTATCAAATGAAATTAATTGTTTATAGATACCTATTAGCTCCAAAGATCACGACGACATGCTAAAATGGATTGCTTATGGTCCGAAGAACGATGCTTTGTCTTATACCGGATACATCATTAATGGATTGCGTTTTCACACAAAAGACGTTGGGAGAGAAACTCAAAATAGTGGAGTGACTTATGATGCTACAACCATGTGTAGAGCAAGTGCAAAAGATGTTTCTCAAGTGGCTGATGTTGTCACTTATTTTGGAATACTTACCAATATAATTTTGTTAGACTATAATGTTTTTTATGTTCCGATATTCAAGTGTCATTGGGCAAACATAAGAAATGGTGTGAAGGTTGAGGATGGGTTTACTCTTGTCAATTTACATCAAAGCCAAGCTTCATTTTTAAAAGATCCATATATACTTGCATCCCAAGCGAAACAAGTTTTTTATTTAAGAGAGAATGATTCTTCTAATTGGTATGTGGTAATGAAAGCACCTTCGAGAATTTTTGATGAGCTAGAAATCCAGAACAATGTTGAGGAAGTAAGCCATGTTGAGGAAGATTGTCAAGAAGTCAATATGGATGTCGATGTATATGTTGATGATGTTTCTTTTGTTAGAGAAGATTGTGAAGGCATACTTGAGTAGTTTTGGGATGTATTTGCTTTTGAGATTGTGAAGGCAAACTTTGTACTATTTGCTTATGCATTTGTTTTGCTTTGAATCTAAGATTGAATGAATGCCCCTATGTTCAAGTTTTAAATGGTTTGTTGGTGAAGAAGCTATGAAAAAAACAAAATTTTATGCAATAGCCTAGTTCATTAACCATGTACAATGGTCTAAACATGTCATAGTTTTATAGATATGCATCACCCATTTAATATGAAAAAAAGTTGCGTTCTAAAGAAAATTTCAGCGATTACAAAAGTTAACTATTTTTATAGTAAAATTGTGCATGCTTTCTATTCATTTAACCATGAATAAAATGTTGATTGCATTTTGAAAAGCTAGAAATTCGGAAGGTTTTTTTTTGAACACATGGTCTGTACATATATTAATTCGCTATTGTATTCTATTTCAAACTATATCTTCCCCGAAGTAACTGAAAATTTATGTGTTATATTAATTATCGAACTACTCATTGTATTGACACATGCACTTTATTGGTATACATCAGCATGCATTTAGATATGATTATACTGGCTTGTAGTTAAATTTTGAGCAGCTAAGAGAAGCAATATATACATTATTAATTTTGGTTCTTGGATTAAAAAAAAATATTGTGTTCATGGGCTTTGACCGATGACTCGCTGCCACATTTACATAGTATCATCTTCATCGGTTTATTGACTTTTAAAAAAAACATTAGTTCATAAGTTTTTCCTATATTTTTACCACTGTTTAGTGATGATACTGCCTCCAATGTTTTCGAAAGTACCTTGCGGATATCACTTGTATTCCTTATCTTCATCTATAGTGTGTCGACAACCATTTTATAACTTATTTTCAAACTGTTTTGAGTATAGACAGCTGATTGCAATTCGTGAATATTGAAATTACTGAATGTGTTGGTATATATTTTCTTTCTGATATGTTGCATATTCAAATTAGTGTTTTGAATGTAGTACTTATATATATTGTTGCTTGTTTAATAGTTTGTTACAGTTTTGTTACAATGTATAACCTTTTTTTAACGTTTTTGATCAGCGGTGCATCACCATCTGAAATTTGGATAATATGGAGATGCGTTGCGGTGTATATAGTTCAACTCAGAAAAAGCATGATAGCTCATTTGATAACCACCCAAGATTGGGTGCTGAACTTATGCTTTATTTTCTATTTGTTATTTCTCTGATTTGTCGTTCATATTCTTATAGTAAGGGAGCTGTGATATAGTTGAATCGTATTGACGTCTCCTTCTTTTTTATTAGTTAATCTAAACGGCCTGAAATTTACGTGCGGGTTTATGCACGAAACTGATCCAATGAGTGCTCCTCAATCCAGTATATAACATCAACCATCTCCCTTTATTACAGTCAAAATGTTTTCGAAAGTACCTTGAGGATATCACTGTGTTATGGCTATTTTAATATAGTTTCTATTCTTCCTATACACAAACTAGTATATAAAAACTGATTACAATTAGTGAATATTGTTAATGCAGGAAATGGCGAAGAAGAGAAAGATTACTCGCAGACAAAAACTAGCCAAGGACCCCCAAGAAGAACTTGAAGCAAACAGCGAACCCAATGAGCAAACTGAAGTAAATGTTGAAATCAATGTGCAACATGACACAAATGTACAAACCAGTGAGTATCATGAAGCAAATTTAGAAACCACCATGCAAGGAACTGAAGCATATAGAGAAAACGCGATGCAATCTGAATTAAACATTGAAACCAATGAGTTTGAAACTAAAAATAATTTGGTGGAAAATGAGACTGGTATTCAGCTACATGAAAATCCGGTCGAAAAGAAAAAAAACGAGAGGTCAGACTAGAATGAAAAGACTTCCGTCAGATCATGTATCTCGGATTAACGTTGAATTCAACGAGAATGCTATACCAATTGGAGATGGTTCTGTAAAATTGTCTTCTTATTTAGGACCGCTCGTACGGGAGCATGTTCCAGTCACAATTGATGATTGGCGGACAATTGGCGATGATTTAAAGTTTGTGTTGTGGAGTTCCATTTAGGTATCATTTTCATATAATTATTGTGGAGTTCCAAATTTTCATTAAGCCGCAACATGCTGTATCAAAAGCCTTATTGAATCATTGTGAATGCAATAAATTGTTCTGCACTTATTACGTAGAATAATCAGTTACAGACTGGTATGATTTATGCTTTATTTTGACATAAATTGATCTGCATATGTTAAATTATTCTAATATGAAACATAATTAGTTGAATAATCAGTCATTGTGAAAGCATATGAAACATCATATCTTGCATTTTTTTTTCGCATATGAGAATTCTGTGGCGAGTCCTCCTTTAAATTGCTCATATAAATTGTTGCAAGTTTGGTCTTTGAGGATGAAAAAAAATATGATTCAGCTAAACATTGATTGTTATCAGCTTGGAGAATAGCAAGAGGGATGTTTTCCAATGAACTTGGTAGATTTCCATAAGGATGAGGAGGGAAAAAAAATGAAAATCCAAGCTGTCAATTTTCAGAAAATAACAATAACAACAGTAACATATCTTGCTTTCTGACCAATTATCGACCAATTAACATAAATTTTAAAAGGTTTTCATAAGTGATGACTTGTAGCTTAGTCTGTCCTTTGATTTTCAAGCTTAGTCTATCAATATTTCCATGTTTTTTAATTCCCTTTCCATTACAATGTTTATTAATATTTAGTATTTTAGGATCTAAAATAGTTTAAACACTACGTAAAGAGTTTAGAAATGTTTATTAATATTTAAGTGTTTTAAATGTTTTATGAATATTTCAAATTCTGAATTATAACTGGCAATATCATTAAGAGTTTAAATCGGAAAACTACAAGTGCTTGTACTGTGTTGTCAGCCAAAGGAACAATGCACTTGAGAGTCTTCTGCATTTCAGCTTTTTATGTTGAAAACCCCAGCCTTTTATGTTGAAAACCCTGCACATAGCTGTATCTTTTAGCATTCCCTAGCCAAATATAACTTCTTACCTTGACTAACTAAATCTTAATTAATTCAAGAATAAAAGAAAGTAACATACAAGAATTTGAAACGAAGTATGAAGCACCTATTTTTTATTTTATGTGTAGTCAGTATTTATTTTCTTTAGTATTGGTCTTATTGAAAGTTATATTTTGTAGGCAAGATTTAAACTAGATGAGGAGTGGCAAAAGACGCCTATTTTCCAACAAATGGGATGCATATGGAGGGCTTCAAAAAGCATACTGGTTAGGCAAATATTGAAAGCAAAGAACATAGAGGAAAGGATTAAGCTCAAACCTAGAAACGTCGAAAATATGAATGCTTGGAGAGATTTTATAAAGAAAAAAACAGACTCGAAGTTTAAGGTAAATAAATATAAAATTCAATTGTATGTAATAATATAATTAATTAATTTACCATATCTTTTCATCTTAGGAAAAAAGCGATAAATTCAAAGCTATCAGAAGTGTTCAAGTGCCACATACAGTTAGTCGCAAAGGAATGGCTCGACTAGCAGAGGATATAGTGAGAAAAAACAGTCGATTTAGTTAATTTTACATGTCACTTTTTTCATTACAACTACTCATTTTATTTATCATTCTTACTAATAGAGAAATGAGAGTGGCAATAATATCCCCATTTCTAGATCTCTAATTGGGATTAAATCCCGCATTTGGAAAAATGGCGAACCGGTGAATACATATGTCCAGGATACCTTTGTAAGACACTACAATACCGATAAAAATCTTACAATATTGTTTTTCTTAAATGTATTCGCATTTTGTCTAGTATTTATAAATATGTAACAAAATGTTAACTTCTGTAGGAAAAGATGAAAAAAATTGAATCTGAAATGCAATCAAACTCAACTAGTTCTGTGAGAGAAGATGCTGTCTCTCAAGTGTTAGGACAAGATAGACCTGGACGACTACGGGCAATGGGGAGAGGTGCAAACTATACTAAGTCTTTACTCTTACAAGCTAAAGATGCGATAATTTCACAGCTGGAAGAAGAGATTCACATGTTGAAGAGAAATTTGGTATATAACTTCAATCTTTGTTGTACTAATTGCTTAGTAATGTTAGATATAATTTTTGATTTTGTTTCCTCATATAATTTTTTAATCCATGTTCTATACAATTGCAATTTTTAGGTTATTGGATCCCAAAGAGGAGAATCCATATCTCAGGTAAACATTAAATCTTTATCATTGTGATATTATTTAAAATTTAATTTTAAATGTAGTAATCAACTTAATGCGCTTTTTATTAAATGCAGAGCAATTCTGGAAACATAAATGATAAATGTGATTTGTTAGATTGGAATGGAACTGATGAAATAGTCGCCGAAGGAAGGGTAGTGTCAAGTGACCCAAACGAGCTTGTACACAGAATTCCTTTAGGACCCAATGCAAAGGCGGTTTTGATTGAGTTTCCAAGGAAATCAGATGCTTTTCTATGGAGAGCCATGTTTAGTACGATACATCTTGGAGAGGCTACGGGCATGTTAGTAGCATGGCCTTCCGATAAAGTTATTATGCGTGACTTGGATCAATCTGACAATATGGTAATTTTAATTTTAATTTTAATTTTACTTTTTTTAAGTATAAAAATATTAATTGCGTATATATGCATTTTGTTTTATTAGAGTAAAACAAGCCGCACAGAAAAATTATGCAAGCTATATGATTGGATTGGAAGTGAAGAACTAGTTGCTGAAGGCCGTTTGTACTCTAGCGATCCAAACCAGCTTGTGAATGGCATTCCTACTGGACCATCGGCTATGTTAGTTTCTATTGACAATGCGAAAAAGCCCGATGCCTTTTTATGGAGACCAACAAATAATATGATACATGTTGGGGAAGCCATTGGTAATAAGGTAGCTTGGCCGGAATCAAAAGTGGTTGTTGAGCCAGATAAAGCCACATCATTTGTTACTACTCCGGTCAACGTAACATCTCATGTAGTAATGCATTTAAGCAAAATTATAGTATTTTTTAATCAAATTTACTAGTTGAAATATATATTAAATCATTTGTGTTTATTCTTTAATTTGATAGGGTGGAAAACCAACTCTCCCAGCCATTAAGAGTAAATGCAAACTCGTTGATGTTGGTGGAACAGGAGCATTGGTTGCAGAAGGAGTTGTGGCTTCAACCGATCCAAATGAAATGGTCCATTTCGTTCAATTAGGAAGGGACGCTGTTAAAGTTTGGGTAGTGAATGCTATGGTTCCAGATGCAGTTCTTGGGAGACCAACTTCTGATCTTGTCTGCATTGAAGATGCCGTAGGATCTACAGTAGCGTGGCCAACTTCAAAAGTTGTAGCAGAATCTAGTTCTAGTAAGTAGACATTATTTCTTTTACAAATATAAAACTTTAAGATGTATACACATTTGACGTTCTACCATTATTATATAGGTAACCACTGTAAAAGTTTGTTAGCTGAGCAGAAGGAGAAAAAAACTATTCTCGCCCTAACTGTAAGTCTAGAACTCCTGCATTTTTTTGTTCATAGCCCTAACTAAAATATAGAACTCCTGCATTTTTTCTTCATCTTGGAATGAGTGAGACTTTCCAACTTTTTCATTTCCTCCCATGCCAATTGACATAGATTTTGAAAATGTAGTACTTTAAATGTTATACTGTACACAAAGTGCAGACTGAAGCACATTTTAGTGTTAAATTCATTGCAGGCATTATGACACTAGTATGAAATATCATGCAGATGCGTCCATCCTGTCCTTCCAGACTCACTTTACCCCTTGATATGTACTATGAATACACAACTTACAAACTTGAGTTTCTAGATTTTGAAGATTAGGGATAGGTTCGAAACATAATTTCAGATCCTTCGGTTTGAAACTTACAGTTGGAGGGCCCATCTACATATTAAGACGGTGCGGTACCAGAATTGATTTGAGGAGTGATATTATAATTGATAGAATGATGCCTGTATTGAGCAAATATGACCTTGATGTCAAGCATACCTTGGATAATTCCCGTGATTGCTGAATTGATTCATTGTTTGGATCTGGCAACTTTAATTTATTTTATTTTTAATTTCGGTTTTATTCTCTATGTTCCGACTGTTGCTTCTTTACAACGCAAAATGTTTCCTTTCTAGAAGTGAACTTTTAGTAAATCACATTCAATAATTTATTATACTTTGAATTGTATGACAGGTTTTTTTGAGACTCCTGGACAGTCTGGAATTATTGGTGATGGATGAAGATTCGCATATAAGCCTCTGATACGATGGTTAATGCACCAGGTAACAGTCCATGCTCAATGTTAGCCATTTTGTTTCTACTGGTTTATGCTCAATGGTAGGCATTTTTCTCTGTTTGGTCCACTGGATTTTAGCCAGTTCATTCTGAAACGTTTGTTACCCTGTATTATTTCTAAATGCTTTGGTGGTTTCATGCAGATCTCTATTCTATGTACCATAAGTTAACTTCAAGCAGCATGTATTAAAGGTAAAAATATTTACTTTTCTTTTTCATGCGGATGATAAAATTATCTTTGTAACTTTTGGTTTCGTTTATTCTTTTAGTACATATTTTTTTGTATTTTTTGTCGACTTATGCTAGTGGCTGCAATCTTGTTAGAAATGCAAATGTTATTTATACACTGATGCTTTTGAGCATACCTTATAGAAGTTTTGTATATGTGCCAATGTGATATATATGCGAGTTTTAAATATTTTGAGCTAAATATTGCTTGTTTTTGTTGTAACAGGACCAAATTGCTTATGTTTTAGAGAAAATATCGAAAACGAAACAAGATTCAATCAAGCATTCAACATGGAAGAGGTGATCAGAAAAAATGTATGAATTGTTAAGTTTGGGTATGTAAAAGTAGTTTGAATTATATGTATGAAATATTAAGTTTGAATATATTGACATTGTCTGAATGATATGCATGAAATATTATATGGTACTTTACATGTTTGTTGTTTTTGAAAATGTGTTATGTTTGTATACATTTAAGAAATAGATAATGATATATCTGAATGATGTTTGAATGATATATATGTATATAAAAGTAATGAAAGAGCTAAAATTATGGTATATAAATGGTATGAAATTATTTCTAAAATTATAGGGTTTTAAAAACGCTATCAAATTGTCAGACAAACGCTATTAGAAACACACAATAAACGCTATACCAGATGAACATGTAAACACTATACAATTGAATAAAAACGCTATAGAAAAACCTAAGAACGCTACAATAGAACAACGATAAACGCTATACAAAAAAGGAATAAACGCTATTATAGGAAGCAGTTGGTTGGGATTTCATATAGCGTTTTTGGTTAATAGCAATGATAAAACGCTATAAAATATAACTTTTATATAGCGTTTTACTTTTGCTCTTTGAAATTGAAGGCCTAACATAGCATGTCGTTCCATGGCGATCTCTGAAATGCTATTATAGGCTATGATAGCGTTTTTCAAACCCTATTAAAGCCCATTTTTGTTGTAGTGTGGATGCAAGTGTTTGCTAGTGGTTGCTCGTGGATGCATTTACACACATTAGGCACTAGACCGGCTCAGTCACTTTCATACTGCATATAAACATGTGTGCATATTTAAATTAATGGATGTATAATGGTTGTGTTGTCATATGGATGCTGCATTTATATGATTGATTTTGCACGCATGTAGAAATAATATGTATCATTAGGATTCTTTTGCATACATAATGGACGCATGGCCCTATCATGGTTCGCATTAAGGAGGTCAACTGGATCAGTAGACCGCCTGATTTTGCATTAGATAAGGAACATATGCACACACTTTTTGCATATGTTCATACGGCATTAGAAGTCTTTTAAGGATAATGGATGCTTGTGTTTGATGATTGAGTAGATGGATGATTGGATGGTAGGATATACATTCTCCTTAACTTGGAGATTTCAGGGGCGAAATCCTTTAAGGAGGGGAGAATGTAACACCCCGTAATTTTAAATATTAAAATTAACAAATTTAAGAACACTTAATTTTTAGGGGAAGAATTAAGGGAAATGGGTTACGCCATTGCGTTCGTCTTGGAATTCTTCTTGGAATAGAGTCTAAGTTTTTTGTAAATCGGACTTCGTATGAGGAAGTTATGGCCTTCAGAAGTTTCAGGGATTTAAATAAATTAAAACAGCTTGAATTCAAATTCAAAATTCAAATGAAAACACAGAAGCGGGCTGGGCTGGATTTTTCCCGCCCCAGGCCAGGTCGACCGGGGGGTCGACCTCCCCTATACAGGTCGACCTAGGGGTCAGCCTCCCCTGATTTGGTCAGATCCGAGGCAGATTCGGGATTTTGCACCTGGACTTGTTTTCTGGACATATTCTTTGGCTCCTAACCTATTTAAACACCCCCAAACCTCACTTTCTCTCCACACTAAACCATTGCAACGCTATGCTGCCTCAATCCTAATTAAAATAAGTGAAAGACGTCCTTATGCTGCTAGAATAGTTCATCTTCTTCTTAAAGCTAAGGAATTGAGAGACAAGATTATAGAACAAACGACGAACGAATTATTCTCTTCTCTAATCCGTCCTTGTGAGTACAATTTATTTCACAAAATAATTAATAAAATAATTATGATGAGTTATAATTTGTCTTATGAGAACATGCCTGTTGAATCATGTGACGTTACTTAATTTTGTTATCGTCTGTTTGTGAACATATGACAGTTTTGTTAACTTATGTTAGTGGATCTATTTCATATGCCCAATCACATATGTTTAACTTGATTCATTTTATGATATCAGTTTATATGCAAGTTTGGATGTAAATCATATGCTAGTTTGTACGTGAATCATATGCAAGTCTGTATGCGAATTATACACAAGTTTATATGCGAATCAAGTATATTTATATATGCGAGTTTATATGTAAAACATGTGATATTAGTTTACATGTCTAGATTACATATGCAAGTTTAATACAAGTTTTTATGTAGATCATATACAATTTTATGCGAAAACCATGTTCATATATGCAAGTTCACCTTTATGTGTATAGATCTATGCAAATCATATCTTATATAATTTGATCCATGCCAGTTTATAGTTTATGCAAATTAGGCTTATTGCCTATACAAGTTATTGATTATGCAAATTTATGATTATATAAATTATAATCATGCAAGTTTTGATCCATGCTAGCCCATTCTTGTTTGCAAGTTAGATCTACTTTATGTGTTATGCAAGTTGTGATGTTTCTTTTCTTTTTATAAGTTAGACTACTTGCGGGTCTAATATATTTCATATTAAACGTACAAACGATGTGGGGGTAAAAGGAAAATATTAAATATTAATATTGTGAATTGGTATATAATGGATTTAAAAACATATAATTAATTTGAGACATTAACTCGTATAATTTATATACCTGAAAATTATGGACATAATTTAAGTGACAATTATGGACATGGATTAGAATTGGAAGTTGTTTACAATCTGAAATAGGGATATTAATTCAAATTGGGGTTGAATAAATTAAATGCGTAATAAATTCCTAAGACACAAGGTTAGACTCGTTTGTGGTATAAGACGGCCCAGACCCGCCCGGCAAATCCAGCAACCACAAACGGTAGTCTAATGTGAGAGGTCAAAGGCATAAATTAAATGCGTAATAAATGCCTAAGACACGAGGTTAGACTCGTTTGTGGTATAAGACTGCCCGGACCCGCCCGACACATCCAGCAACCACAAACGGCAGTCTAATGTGAGAGGTCGTAGGCATAATTAAAAGATGCTTAGACACGAGGTTAAGTCTGGCTTGTGGTGGAAGTCTACCTGGAACCGCCCGGCATATCCAGCGGCCACAAGAAATCAACTTAATGTGGGAGGTCTTTGCATTAATAATTAATTAATGCTGATCAAAGACGAATATGAATGACAAACAGAAGTTTGGTTGAGTTGAGTAATTCTCTGAGTACCAATCTGATGTTGATTTCGGTCTTCAGGGTTGATACTTAGGGAGTTATTCTCTTAACTGATGTATCTGTGAACTAAGATATACTTGATCATAAATTAAGTAAAACATGTTATACGATATATATATATATATATATATATATAAATTAATCTGATAAGTGGATACCGTTAAGACCAGCTTAACCAATAATCTGATAAGTAAGTAGGGTTAAGACCAGCTTAACCAATAATCTGATAAGTAGATAGGGTTAAACTTAGCTTCACCAATAATATATAAGTGGATAGGGTTAAGACCAGCTTAACCAATAATATATATTAATTTGATAAGTGGGCAGGGTTAAGACCAGCTTAACAAATAATATATATTAATCTGTTAAGTGGATAGGGTTAAGACAAACTTAACCAATAATACATATTGATCTGATAAGTGGATAGGGTTAAGACCAAATTAGCCAATAATATATAAGTGGACAGGGTTAAGACCAATTTAACCAATAATATATAAGTGGATAGGGTTAAGACCAGCTTAACCAATAACATATATATTGATCTGATAAGCAGATTGGGTTAAGACAAGCTTAACCAATAACACATGTTGATTTGATAAGTGGGTAACATGGGTGACATGTGGGATATAATTATAAACACTTAACCAAGTTGAAACATGTAAGAAGACATGAATAAGAGGGGGTTAAGTGGGAAATCCTAGTGCGGACCAAGCATAGGTGGAAAGCTTGTGTCAAGTGTGGGGACCCTTTTCAACCAGTAACCCATTTAGTATCTAAGTGAGCTCGATCTAGATTGAGGACGGGGCATGCTTACTCGGTTTGATTGTAAGAGGTCAAAATGGATTAGCGGTGGCAACCCAAGTCCAACGGGGTCATGTGCGTGCGTGGGCCCGGCTGGTAGGTAAGACGTTGTTGCATCGTGTATGTATAAGTCATGCATCTTTAGTGGTATCGGGTTGCCACTCTGGGAAGTGACACACCCCACTGTGGGACCAGCATGGGTATCTACGAGTTAGGGAACCGGTCGAATGGGGAAGGTAGTGGGTACGACTAGAGGAGATAGGAGTAGGCAGCACCTATGAAGACAGCAAGGAGTCCAACTACCATATTATGAATAAATGTTGTAATTAGAATGGGGAGGGTAGTGGGTACAAATAGTGGAGATAGGAGCAGGCGGCACCTATGAAGACAGCTAGGGGTAAACGAAACTACCATTATTATTATTTTGTTCAGTAGGCGGGATCAACTTTTAGGGTGACTAGTATTGGTGCAGTATAGTAATTATCCTATAGTGATTAGGAACGCAATTAACGTTATCTTATTCCTCTTTTTGGTTTTGTCATGCCCATTTGCTTCACAGTCATTCCTTGTTTTACCAGTTTATGCCTTATCCTAATTACTTTAATAATTATATTGTTAAAGTTATTGGACTCGCCAGACTTTATGTCTAACCCCCTTTGTTTTCTCCTCTTTTCTTCCTTCCCCCCCCCCCCCCCCACCCCAGGTTCTCAGCGTAGGACTAGTGCAAGTGGAGCTTGATTTGGACCTCTTTCTCTCTCTCTTGGAAGTGCTTGGATTGCTGAAAGTAAAGTTCAGCTTATCTCTTTTATGGCTACTTATGTTGGGGTTATGATTTTTACTTTATTTACTCAGAAAACAATTTGTCAAGATGGATACTAAGTGTACTTGGTTTTATTGTTGGTTTATGATGTTGTTGTAATCAAACTATTTCTCCGCTACAATAAAAGTTGTTTTAAAATTTTCAAGTACCAATATATGTATCTGTCTTGTTATATTCCTTTCTATACACCAATAATACTCCATGAAAGTTAATGCATTCCCTTTGTGAGTGACATTAATGGACGTGGGGTGTTACATGCTAGAACACTTCGATCAACAATGATTCCTTGGCACTTCAAACCTTATCAAGCCTTTCATCTCGATGACTCAATTCATTTCTCGAATCATTCCATTATCACCCATGATTGACTCTCATCCTGTCAATCCATCATCATACTAGATCATACATCGAATCATAACCAGTGTCCCATCAATCCGGCTCCAACCACTCCAACATGGTTTCACAATCAAAGAACCATCCATCATTAAGTTGCACATCGATTATTTGAAGTCCATTCATCACCAAACTTCACCAGCAACCCTCAAAAAACATAATGATCACAACCACAAAATCTTGGCTCCCTATTCATTATCCTTATGGGTTGGTGACGACCCATGATGGGTCGATGCAGACCCATGATGGGTCGGTGTCGACCCATATACTTAGCAAAATTTTGCTAAGTAACTGGCTCAGGTCCATCCCTATCCGGAGAACGTTCTATCGGTTCGTTCTACAATCATTTCGACCTTCCTATGGAAGCTTTTGTCGGTTCATCCTTGTCTCGAATAATTATCCTTCTGTTGTATATAACGGTGTTGTATACACAATTATATGATTTTTGTTTGATGATAACAACCAAATATATATTATTTTAATGTGTTTGTTACTGTATTGTTCTATATTTAAATCACAGACAATAATATAATATTTATATTTAAATAGAATACTACTGTACACAAATTTAAATATTCACACAGTATTTTATTTAAATATAATATTTTATTTCAATACCAAACAGCACAGAAATACAACTCCACTATTTGTACACTTCACTAATATCTTTCATTTCAATACATTCAGTACATTTGTTCCTCTTTACAACACTCACACTCAATATACAGTCATATATACATACATTCACTCAGTTCCATTTTGGATTTCCAGTTTAAAAAATCTGTTCCATCGAAAATAGTTGGAGATGAACTAGACTGACTCTCTATCGGTTGACAACTAGGATGACCCATGACTCTAGAGTTAATGAAATAACCTACTCTGATACCAATTGTTGGATCTAGATTAACCCAAGAGGGGAGTGAATAGGGTTTATCACAGTTTTTAACTGAATTAAAATTCTAACAGGATATATAATAATAAACAGATCACAGAATATAGCAGAAACAAAAATGCAGAAAATAAATCACACACAGATATACCCAGCTTCGGCAAAACCTGCCTACTGCTGCATTCCTAAGGTTTCTACTAGGTGATAGAACAGATCCCGCATACAAGACCATGTACACTCGCAAACCCTGCTCCTATTCTAATTCTACGCTCAAAACCGTAGACTGATCTAATACCCTAGATCAGATTTCCCCTGATTATGACCCCGTAACCAGTAACCCAGATTTTACAGACTCTGTCAACTGTCAGTCAACACCCTGACTGATTCCCCTAGTTTTTACAGACACCAGAAAAACTGTTTGATCATTTACAACTCAAATTAAAAATTACAACATGAATTAAACAAATAAAACCCGAGAGAAAAATAAAGGAGTTAAATAATAAAGGGTCATCCTCTTTTCAAAACTTGGACTATCTTGGTCGGCCCTTTCACAAATTGGTTGGCCCCTTGCTTAATTTAGTCCATTCACATTGCTTTGTGGAAATCAAACATGGCGGCTCCCTAGGGTTTTCTGAAAATCCCCAAATCAGATCGATAGCCTCTTGGAATTGATCGAATCCTTGTAGCTTTGAATCAGATGATGTTTGGCTCTTGATTGCTTTGTGTCCGCTCCTGCTTGCTCGATCGATTTGGATTTTCTGTTGATCGAAACCCTAAAAGAATAACGTGAGTATTCTGATTGTTTTTAATTTTGATTTGAATTTCTTGGGATATTAAATGTTGGGATATTGTTAATATTAAATGTTGGGATGTTGTTATAAATGGGTTTAATAGTGTAGATATTACTTTCAATGCTCGTGCTATGAAAAATATATTTGATTATCTTAGTACTAAACAGTTTAATCTTATCTGTCATTGTTTATCTACACAGGAAATCTGGGGTACTCTCAATACGAAATATGGAAGATCTGACTACCACAGCTCAAAACCCGAGAATGTCAACTCTGATTCAGATCTATGCTTGACAAGTCATATAGATGAAAATTCAGATGGATCAGATGATGGAGAATCAACAAATGCTGAAATAGAAAATCTCTCATATGAAGATTTGGTTTACATGTGTCTTGATTTAAC
Organism: Allium sativum; assembly: GCA_030737875.1. Taxonomy (NCBI): domain Eukaryota; kingdom Viridiplantae; phylum Streptophyta; class Magnoliopsida; order Asparagales; family Amaryllidaceae; genus Allium; species Allium sativum. The sequence goes on from CM060909.1 coordinate 777,212,542, forward strand.
GAAATCTATTGATAAACTCCAACTGAAAAATAAGTCTTTGAAATCTAAGAATTCTGAGTTGACCAGCAAAACTGATAATTTGGAATCACAACTAGAATATGTTAGAAATTCTTCAAATTCAGTTTGCCAAAATTGTTTGAAATTGAAAACCAATCTTGTTCATCTCAATAAAAATATTCAAAAGTTTGAAAATGAAATTCTGATCTTAAATGAGAACAAGACTAAGTTATCAAATTTGAATAACATTCTGCAAAAGGAATTTGAAAATTTTAAAATAGATATAAATTCCAAATTTGAAATTGCTGAAAAGGAGAACTTGTTGAAATCAAATTTGATTTTAGAAGAACTTGAAAATGAGATAGAAAAATCCAAGAAATTTGAGTCTGAAAAGCAAAAACGATTTGAACTTGGAATTTCTGAATCCCAAGCCAAAATTAAATTGCTTGAAAATGAGAATTTGGTTTCGAAACAGTCCAATGTTGAACAGAAGATCGCTATAAATAATTCCTCAAATTTATTAAAAGAAAATAGCGATCTAAAATCCAAAATTCAACGATTAGAATCAACTTTGGATAAATTTTCTAATGGGGAAAAATCGTTGAATATTCCGTTACAAAACCAAGTTTCTATTAGAAATAAATCTGGTCTTGGCTTTGGGAATATCAATCGTTTTGATAGGATGAATTCAAATGATTTTAAAGACACTTCAAATTATCTTGGAAAAGATTGTTTTGAATTTTTGAACTCTGGCAAATCAAAAGATTTTTTGAAACATAAACAAAATAAGAATTTGTTTTATAACAAACCATTTAAACAATCTTGGATCCCAAAAAGAAATAAAACAGGCTTCATTAAATTCAAACAGATTTGGGTTCCTAAGGGTACAAAGGTGAATTCAGATGGGTTGTTGTATAAACAAGTCTGGGTACCAAAATGTGTGAATAAAATTGTGAGTGGTTTTGCAAAAAAATTTAGACCACTCGATCCTATAAATTCATAGGTACCGAAGGGTGCCTGAGGAACTAAATCAAGCTGGTTTATACTTCTGTATCATTTACAGTTCTTTCAGCCAAAATTTGTTGAGTTAGAGATTCATTTGCTTACATCAATTTCAGGTATAATCTCTAAACTCATCTTTGTAAATATTTTTTTGTTTTCCCTTCTTCTATCTCCTGTATTTTTTTTCTTTGTTTTCTTTTGTTTTTGGTTTGTCACTGTCATATCATTGTAAATTCTTTTGGGCTTCGTTAACTTCCAATTATAAAATTCATATTTTTCTGGAAATTCGCTTCATTTGTGTAAAATTCTGATGTGTTTAATTATTTCCAGATTTTGAATTTATTTTTGTAAATATCTGCAATTGATTTATAGTTGGTTTTCTGATTTTTTGAATTCATAACAGTGTTGACGTATTCTAGTCATATCTTGAACATTGTTAATTTGAATTCTAAATTTTTGAAGATCTGAAAATTTAATGGAATTTCACACACCTATGCTGTTTTGAGTTTCTTCTAATTCTTTTTAGAAAAGCTTGAAATATTATACTCATTACAGCACATTGCTATTTATCAATCGTGATAATTTCATTGATTTTCAGATTGGCTTAGATATTCTTGTATCACATTGTTTACATCTTGGAATTCATTTTATATTCATGATCATTTTTGTTTGAAATTTGTTTGTTTGAAAACAACTGAAATTCCTGATATTTTGAATCTCACACACCACGTAAATTTGAAATTATTAATCTTCTGTGAGTGATTCATTATATTTCAAAACTTGACATTGACTCAAGTGATTTCAAATAAATTAATTTGGATCATGAATATCTATCAAACCTGAAGTAAATGATTTGAAATTACTCTTGTGTGATTGAGAGAAAAATTTATGAAAAATTCTTTTGAAAAATGGTAATTAAAACTCACTGCTATTTCATGATGATTTGATTTGAATATTTGTTTGTTTAAAATCATTTGAAATTACTGATTTATTGAATCTCACACATATCCAGAATCTGAAATTTATAATATTGTGTGACTGATTCATTGAATCAAGAGTTTTTCATATTTCCTCAAATGATTTCAAATAAACGATATTTTTAATCTTGGATCATGAATCATATTATGTGACCATCAGAAAATGTCTTGATAAGCGTGCTTTGAAACTGATTTTGGTGCTGCTCTGATACTATTTTGAAAAATGTTTTGTTTCGGAATCATGATGCTCTGATTAAAAGAAATTGATTTGTAAATATTTTTGAGGACTGCTTGATTTTGTATCAAAGGTTTACCATGCTCTGATAAATGGAATATGTGTGCTTGAGTTGCTTGCTTTGTAATTAATTTTTTTTTGTTGACTAAGATACCCTTGTTTAGCCACCAGTGTCATTTTAAAATCCTCATTAATAGAGACACCAATTGGTATCAGATGTGCAGTTTTTGTCTTGCTGTATATATTTCTTAATCCCTCTTGCTGTGTATAGATCTTTCTTATCCCTCTTGTAATTGTTTTTCAATTCTAAAATTATTTATTGATTATTCATTCAGAAATTGAAATCAGTATGCAAATTGAACTGTATTTATAATTCATCAAAATTATTATTAGGTTTTGAAATTGCGATGAATTGTGACTGTAGTATATTTCACAACAAGAGGAGATTTTATTTAGATTTTCATGATGGTTGAACATTTATTATAATATCTTTGAATTGGCAATTATTTCACGACCATCTCTTTTATCTATCATCATTCTACCATCCATCATGATTTTATATTAATGTGGAGAGTTTATTTTTTTAAAAAAAAATCTTTTTGGATAAATAGTGAGAATATTTGTGATGGAATTGTGGTTATATTATCATTCAGAATTAGTGATAATTGAAAAATTTCAATAATCCCGGTACAGTCGAGCATATTTCATGATATGATTAATTTAGAAAATTATTTCACAAACCATTTCTGTACCTATCACATTTCTATCATCCATATTGGTTTTATATACGAAGGAGCTTTTCCTTTTAAAGCTGAAAATGAAAAAAAATAAATTCATAAGCGTTTCTCTAACCTCATTTAAAAATCCAAGCTCTGGTTATGCATGGTTATGAGATTACTTATATTTAAGCTGCAACTGATCTCATTTAAAAATCCAAGATCTGGTTATGCGTGGTCAGTGTACTCTTAAATTAAAAGAAAAAGGAAATAATTTGAATAAAATAAAGTTTTATATGAAATTCTCCTTGGTGTGTATAAACCAGCCTATCAATCCATTTTCTATCTTTGAAATGTGTTGAAATCTTATGACGTATTATGATTTGTTGATTGATGGGTATTGGGATTTGAGATTATTCGTTTTTTGTCACTTAAATTGAATTATTAACTATAGTCCAAATCCATCAATGTTTTTTAGCTCAATTTTATAAAATTCTTTTGAAAATAATTGAAATCATATTTTTGTAACTCTCCCCATTTTATATAAATTTCATCGTAAATCCATCATTCTCTACAATGTGAAATATGCCACATGTTCTCAGAATATTATGATTTTTGTTTGACTGATTGAAATTTATGATGACCGTTCTTCCTCTTAAGCTGATATTGTATTTGTTAGTCATTGTTCATCTATATTTTAAATTCTATATCCTTTTGATGATAACAAAAGGGGGAGAATGGATTGAGATTTTTATTTATGAGTGAATATTTTATAAATATTTTTAATTTTGAAAATTCATTATTTTTCATTTCACTCATGCACAGTTATAGGGGGAGTCTCTATTGTAGGGGGAGCTTTCAAATAGGGGGAGTTATGTTCTTTTCTGTCAAACACATTTATTGTATTCAAAATCTTAATATTTGTTTGTCATCATCAAAAGGGGGAGATTGTTGTATATAACGGTGTTGTATACACAATTATATGATTTTTGTTTGATGATAACAACCAAATATATATTATTTTAATGTGTTTGTTACTGTACTGTTCTATATTTAAATCATAGACAGGAATATAATATTTATATTTAAATAGAATACTACTATACACAAATTTAAATATTCACACAGTATTTTATTTAAATATAATATTTTATTTCAATATCAAACAGTACAGAATTACAACTCCACTATTTGTACACTTCACTAATATCTTTCATTTCAATACATTCAGTACATTTGTTCCTCTTTACAACACTCACACTCAGTATACAGTCATATATACATACATTCACTCAGTTGCATTTTCATTTTCAGTTACAAGTTTACAAAACTGTCTTTTGTCTTTTGTCTTCATAGCTTTCTCTGTCAGTCCAGTCATCACCTGTTTGCATGTCATATACAGAAACACACACAGTATATGGAGCAGAAATAATTTTCAAAATACATGTGAATATAAATTTTATTTTTGAATTTTATTTGCCTCAGTTCTTTGGTGTGTTTCTCATCATTTTTCATGACTTGATCAGATTTATATAACCATCAATCTGTGTCTAGACAGCTTGTGATATTCATAGTGATACACTGTAAATACCACAAGGCAGACAGCATATATATATATATCAATACAGGGACAGGAAAACTTGTCTGGATGGCTGCATATACACACGTGTATATATATACACATGTGCACTGCCTTGCCAATCCAGTGTGCAACTGAGGAGTAGCCACGTGGACCATCTCGACTCAGTGCAACACTCAAGCAACAAAACAAAGTCATCACAGCTCAAGCATGGACGAGCATCTCAAAAGCAAAACATATATACATACATACATATATATACACACATACGTGTATATATACATATATGTATACAGTCAGCAAGCAATGAGTATGGTTATGCAGCAAAAACCCAAGAGTACATAAACATGGACAGCTTATAAGCAGTAATTGAGCCTATGTGTGTCAACCTGAACAAGTACACATCAAATAAGCAACAAAGCCTCAACAAGTTTCAGGAAAATCATAGACAAATGGAGCAGCATGGATCAACATGCACAAGTCAAAGTGGCCGAGGTAACAGTACAAAAACAAGCTCAAGCATGGCACAAGCACAAGTCAAAATGTTCACAAACAAGTCAGCCTAGATCTCAATTCAAATTCAGTATGAAGGTGCAAAGTGCTCACATATACAAGCCTGGTGTCAAACACCAATTCATGGTGAAATAGGGTGACCAAGCATGGTACATGGTGCAGTCAATATGGACTGCTCAGCATGTGAATGAGAGCAGCATGTACAAGGTGAAGCATCAACCAGTCGATGATTAACAAAATAGTTTAGTTCAGCACAATACAGCATGATGTACTAGCATGAAAAAGCAGAGAAGTGCAAGTGCATCTGACATGATCAAGCAAGGAAAATGCAGCACTTACATAGCAGCAAGTGTTTGAGTAGACAAGTGGAGTACAACTCAAGTGCAGTTTCATATTGGTGTAGCTATGTGTGATCATGTGTGTCAATGTGATCAAAACAGAAGTGCAGTATCATATTCAAGATCATAAATGGACCGAGTTCAAGTTAAAATGCATCCATAAATTACAGTAAAAACATTTGGGAATTTCGATATATTTTGGCAAGAGGATTTCAAAATGTTCCAGTTTATTTTAAGAGGCAGAAAACCATTCTAAATAATATTCAGAAATGAACATCTTTGAAATTGCAGTGTGCATTTTGGGTATGTGCATTCAATAGTTTCCAGGAATGCAATCAATAATAAAATAGTTAGCATGACTCAACATTGTGGTAAATGGAAACATCAATGTGACATCAATGTTTGAGAAGTTTACATGGCAGTGTACAAATCAGGTCAAAGAAAATCGTAAACAATATTTGGCAAGATTTCAATATTGTTTCCCGAAAATCCCATTTTTAGGCAAGTGTTTAATACATTCTTTGGTAATTGGTTTTTATGCTAATCAATAAATCTCAAGCTCATTTTTGGCAAGGAAATTTTTTCTCTGAAAATCAATACACACAGTAAAAGGGGCAAGCAAGAAATCAAAATTTTCCAGAAATCATTCAATTTATTCAAGGGGACAAATCAATATTTTTTTCCAGGATTCAATCAAGCAATACACGCAGGCAACAAACAAAAGCAGTGAATAAATTGGTTCATTCATATATGGAAAGATCAATTCGTGCATGTCAATATTTGTTTCCAGGTGGCAATTCATTCCAGGTTCATCAATGAACACACACAAGAATCTCATCAAAATCAAGGCGAGCAAAAGAGGAAAGCACCACAACAAATCAGCCAAGTCATATTACGTGAAATCATAGAACAATTATAGGGATTCTTTATCCTATACATATCACCATTTTCATCACAGGCAATATCCATCAAAAACCACAAACAATTCAAAACCAGTAGACATAATTCAGATCACTCACAAGTTTTTCGATCAGAAGAATTATCCCAAATCAGTGACGAGAGGGAGAGAGCTGAGCATCATCCATTCAAAATCATCATTAAATCGAAGCATCTGATATTGTTTTTTGTAGTCGCAATTTGGGATTCGGCAGAGAACCCTAATTTCATTCACTAGCCGCCACCATTTTTATTCTTCAAAGAAGAGAAGGGAACGGGTGAAACAATTACAAAAGGGGTCGGCCTATGTTTCACTTGATTAAGCCTAGTTTACTATTGTAAAGTGGATAACCCTATTTTTATTCTAGGCTTATACTAGGGTTTTTTTTTATTGTATTCAAATTTCTTTTGTAAACCGACAAAACAGTTTACTAGAGTCTGTCAAATCTAGGGATACGAGTTACAGGGTTTGTAATTCGTGAAAATCTGGTCGAGAGGATATCGATCAGCCTAGGGTTTTGAGCGTAGGGTTAGAATAGGAGCAGGGTTTGCGAGTGTACATGGTCTTGTATGCGGGATATGTTCTATCACCTAGTAGAAACCTAAGAAATGCAGCAGTAGGCAGGGTTTTGCCGAAGCTGGGTATATCTGTGTGTGATTTATTTTCTGCATTTTTATTTCTGCTATATTCTGTGATCTGTGTATTATTATCTATCTCGTTAGATTTTTAATTCAGTTAAAAACCGTGATAAACCCAATTCACCCCCCTTTAGGGTTAATCTAGATCCAACACCTTCGACCCATCTTGAATCAATCTCAAATGACTTGAAATCTTGTGGGGAGCCCCGATTTATCAGCATGAAGCTACTCCATTGAAAACCAAAAGCCACCCGACCAACCCACATGGGTCGATGCCGACCCAACATGGGTCGGTGCTGACCTATGTACTTAGATCAATTCGGCATGAAATTTTTCATGCCTTAGTTTCTCGTTTTCCAGAGCGACTCGGCCAAGTTTCATCTGAATCTGATCAACTGAACCTCCGATTTTTTCTGCTCTTCAATCATAAGATCTATGGCAACCAATTCTAATAGACAATGCAATCAATTCAATCAAATAGTAATTCAATAATACATAATCATACAAACATGAACAATTTCCAGTTAAAACATAAACTTATCACAATTATGAGATATAGCATGATTTAGATCTAAACATTTGTATAAACACGGTTAATCTAATGATTATCTAGTTAATATTATCAAATTAGGTTTTCCCTAGGGTTTCTAAACCAGAATTAAACATATATGATCATATCTAAGGTGATAACTTATATGAACGAAATTAACATTGACATTGTTTCTGTGTGAGAGATATCTATCACTTACCTAGTCCCAAAGTCGATGTAAATCCGATGAGATCAAATCTGGACAACGTTGAAAACCTTAGGATTTTATGCAATTTGACGTGATCCGATCCGTTTTTTGATGATCTGTCTTCTAGATGCAATCTATGATGAATTTATGTGAAAGAAATAGAGTAGTGTTTTAGGTTGAACCGGAGAATCACAGACACCCAACCTAAAGCTTAGAATAAAGAGAGTAGCCCTAGCTCTCTCCCTAAGTCCCCCTATTTATATCTACAGGTCATAGGCCTAATGGGCTTGGATAATCAGCCCATTAACTACTAACCAGTCTGCCTAAACAGCGGTTGAAACTTAAAACAACGATTCCTCCTAAATCGGTAAACCAAATCCTTCATGCGACCACTCTACAGAATCGTAAACCACAAATCTGATACAATGAGGCCAATTTCAGTACCTACTTCGATCCCTATCAAAAGTTATGGCCCAAACAGTAAACAAAAGGATAAGATGATTATAATTAGGTTCGGTTAAAATCATGGACATGCCTTACATCCCCATGAACAACATTCTAAGATCTGAGAATGATCCAACCACTAGAGAATAAAATATAATTATTTTACGATCGATCGATATGTAAAATGCGGGTAGTTACAGGAGTAAATAGTGTCATTTTGACAGGCAAGAGTACCCTCTACTGAAGAAAATTCAATTTACTTCTTCTGAAGAGTGGTAACGTTAGATTGTTGGGCAAATTGATCCCTTTTGCTATCTTTACTAGGAGATCCTTTGGGCCTTAAACTTGTTTTCTTTATTAGTTTCTTTTTCAACTAGATGATTCCATTCTCATGTCAAGTGATACCCCTCAGAGGGGTTAGAAGCATAGTTAGATAATTGATGAGTAAAAAAATAATATACTTTATAAATACATATATTGTAAGCCAATTAAGTTCAGAGGTCGATACAGTGTGTCACTATTAAAATATCATGTGAATAAACATGTAAAGTAAAAAACACTACATCAGCTCTTAAGGGAAAAATAATTGTGTGGTGAGCCTTTTTAGGGGTGGAACCATACATCAAATTCTATTAGAATCTATGCCAAAATTCAAAATGTTAGAATCAAGTGTTTAACTTGCTCAAAAGATTTAATTACAATGATTAATCCTAATAGACAACAAAAAACAATATACTTATCCTTTGCTGAAGTTGATACGGTGAAGCGAAGCAAAATTATTATACTTCATTGTTAAAGGATGATACATAATATCTACCTCCATAAATTTAAACTATTTTGATTCATTGTGCAATGTTGGTGTTAGCAAAAGGCTAAATACAACATGGTTAAATTTAGTAAATGTCGACGACATGATACATAATCCTCGCTACAACTAATATATTATAGAAAAACCATTGAATTGAAGTCGACACACTTAAATTTACTTTTTAAATTAACACAGTGCGTTATCTCTATCAAAATTATTGCATTATAAAAAACTTTACTAGAGATGTTATCCTCAGTTAGAAGCAAAATGCGAGGGCGAAACAATGCATCGCCTTTCACCAGAAAGAAAAAGGACAATGGTGCAATTTAAAGGCAACATTTATGATTGAGATTTCATGTTCTCATTCTTCAGAATTGATACAAAAATTGAGTCTCAAATGCAATTAGAATATAATTAAGATTAACTATTTTTTTCAAAGTCCAAACCTCCTCAACTACTTCTACTAATTGTAATATATAAACTTTAGATTTCTCACTTGCAGTGGTCAATATCAAAACCAATTTAAACCAGTTAGGCTACATCAAAACCAATTTAAACCAGTTAGGCTAAATAATGTTACAATTAATGTTCTAAATTTCTAAAGCTGAAAGATATCCAAAACCAAGCGAAACTATTGCAGCTGCCGTAATTGTGATTATAATAACTAAGCTCGGAAGTGGATGTGAATTAGAAATATTTCGTACCTAAAAGCTTTAATCTAAGTTCATAAGAATGAAACTGAATTTTACTCTTAAATGAATTCTTTTGAGTTTGATAGTTATGATTTTCCAAAAAGGGAAGAGGACGAGCTAAGTAGTTGTTTATAGATGAAGATGATGCAATAAGAACCACCTCATTTACATATACAGATCAGACTCTTATGATGAAAGACGAGCAGTGGAAAAGAAGAGTGACATCTGACACTAACTTAAAAATCTATGAGTTATTATATTAGAGGATTAGTGTTACACCATATGTATTTCATCTCAGAGATGAAAATTGTGCCACCTAAATAAAAATTAAAGCACTGCATCACTTCCCAAAAGTGCTTCCCTTTACTAAAAGTAGGGATTGTTTTGGTTTTATCTTGACCAATAGGAGAATTTCCTTCAAGTTATAAGAAACTGTTTCGCTTTATGCTAGTCGAAAGACTATCACTTCAAGGAACTCAGAGAGCGCTTCCTCTGTAAATTTTTAAGAATAGTACATGAAACTACTTTTGGTGGTACTACTTTCCACCTTAGGATGTATCGTCAGGCTATGGGTAAATGGCGGTATCATCCCATGAAGCTTAGGAAGTTACATCGTTATATGTATCACTTCACCTTATTCTAATGGCATCGCTTCAAGGCGTACTGCCTAGTTTTAGTAAAGCAATGTCATGATGTATAAGGGTAGAAGACATGCTTCACACTGATAATCTTGAAGAGTGTCTCAACTCATTTGGATAGCATAGACAAATCAGTTATGTTCATCCTAAGGGCGAAGCACTTTCATTCCATAACAATGAGCACTTTTCTTTCGAAATAACACCACCAACAATTAGGTGTCGAAGCCTCCAAATTAATACCTTCATGTTATGCCAAAGTTGATATAATATGGTCGAAGCAGATAGAACCGAAGTCGTCACAACTTCGATGAAACCATTGATAGCAAAGCAAGGCCAGACTCACACCGATAAATAGAGGTAGAGGAACACTGTTCAAAAGGTCGGATTTTCTTTTTTTGCTATCTACATTTTATGTTTTTTTATAAACCATAAATCTAATTTGGGATAGTTTGAGGTGTATACTTGAACTATTCCACTTGCATAGTACGTTTGTGACAACAATGAATATCTGAACTGTCCTTACACAGTTCATATCATATTTTGATATACTGACAATTGAACCGACCTAACATTTATCATAACATAATGAAGGATACGAGACAAATCAAAAAGGATACATTTCACATAAATCTGATTAATTCATTTCAGACTGGCATGAGTTAAACTGATCCTATTCGATCTGGATTGTCTTGAACTGTTTCGCTTAAATTTGATTTGACACACAATACCTAATTGTATTGACTCAAAGCCTAAAATAGGGCTTCGACTTGAGCTTTGGACCTAGCATTTGCGCTTAAAATAAACTTTTGATTTCAACCCAAAAGATTGTGTATCAAGTTAGCATAAGACCTTAAACTTTTTTGCTTCACACTGCCTGTTTCAGGTTGTTAACAATGAAATTAATTAATAATAACAATAACAATAATAATAGTAATAATCATGGTTCGAAAATTCGCCGAGCATGTCGTAATAATTAGCAGAAGCAAAAATATTTCTTTATTAAAGAATAGGAGAGAGTTACAGAATGATTCAATAATCTGTACAAAGGCAAACAGTCTATATTTATATAGTCGAAAATAAATGTAAAGTAAGGCCCACGGCCTATTGACTATCCAACGGAAATAAGAAATGTAGCAGGTATGTAATAATGTAAACAGCTTTTCAATTTTACCTGCATGTATATTATCTTTTTTGTCTTTTACCCTCCCTCAAATGAAACGAGGGTTTCTTTCCCAATCTTCTTCATGGCGGCTCCTTCAACTCTTAATTCAGATCGTCAGCATGCTGAAAAAAGGATGGGACATAGTTTATGAAGAGCTTTCCTTCGCTGGTTCTCTCTCGAACAAAGTGGAGATCGATTACCAGATGCTTTGTTCATGAGTGTTGCACCGGATTCATGGAAAGAGAGATAGAGCATTTGTTATTGCACCAGATAACAGGCTTTCGATTAGATTTAAACCCTAGCTTGTCCAACAAGCTTCCTATCCAAATGATTTTTGTGCTTGCGCTTGCTATGGATCTGTATTCAACCTACATACTGGATTTGGAGACGGTGGTCTACTTTTTGGTGCACCAAGATATCAAATTTCCACCCAAATATGCGCAATAGCTAGTGATGGATCTTTTATCATTTGGATCGTTAGCCCAATCCGCATCACTGTAAGCGTCTAGATATAGATTTTTACTTGACTTAATAGTTAATCCATAATCGATAGTGCCTTTCAGATATCTTAATATACGTTTCACCGCTTTCCAATGTTCACTAAGTGGTTTTTGCATGTATTGACAAACTCTGTTGACATTGAAACATATGTCTGGTCTGGTGATCGTCACGTGTTGTAATGCTCCCACAATGCTCCTATACTGTCGCACATTTTCAGTTGGTTCGCCTACATGTTTAGATAATTTGAGATTGTTGATCATAAGTGTTGAAATTGACTTGGCTTGATCCAATTCAACTCTTGTCTGTATTTCAAGTATGTAATGTCTTTGAGATATGAATAGTTCCTCTAAATTTGTCTTATTAATCTGTATTCCCAAAAAATAATTTAGAGAACCCAAATCCTTGATAGCAAAGGCTTTATCAAGATATTGCACAACTTTGTTGATTTCTGAGTTGTCATTTCCAGTGATTAATGTATCATCAAGGTACACGAGTATATATGTTGTGGCTTTCCTGTCAGTCTTTATATATAATGATGCATCCGATTTGGTTGCTCGAAAAATTAATCTAGTCAAAGTCTGTCTAAGCTTTTCATACCAGGCTCTCGATGCCTGTTTTAACCCATATATAGCCTTGTGCAATCTGCAAACACCAGTATTTTTTTCTAAGTAGTATCCTTGCGGTTGCTCCATGTAAACTTCCTCTTGTAAATCCTCATTGAGAAAAGCGTTATTGACATTCAGTTGAATCATCTCCCAATTTTGACTTATAACAATAGTTAACACTATTCGAATGGTCGTGGGTTTAACAACGGGTGAAAATGTCTCATTAAAATCGAAACCGAATTGTTGAGAATACCCTTTGGCAACCAACCTAACCTTGTATTTTTCGATGCTCCCATCGAATTTTCTCTTAATTTTGAATGTCCATCTGCAGCCCACAACATTTTTGTGTTTAGATTTTTCCACGATCGTCCAAGTACCATTTCTTATAAGAGCTTTAAGTTCAGTGTCAATGGCTTCTCTAAACTTGTTGTCTTTAATTGCCCCCTCATATATGACAAGCTCTTGATTGTTAATGGATGTAGTGTAGGCTTTGGTTTAAATATCCCAATCAAGTGGTGACCAACATTAGTACTTTGATGTTGATCATCACTGTGATTATTAGAATCTAAGTAGGTGTTGGACCCACTTCACTGCTTCTATTCCTGTCTTCATTGCTCCTGTTTTCATCACTGTGATATGATGTATTGCCAAGAATAGAACCACTTGCACTGCACTCTAATCTGGTTATAGAGATGGTCGGTTGTCTGCCATAGATTGGTCTTGACACGCCTTCACTCCAACCTGTTCAGTGCATTGGACAAGATTTGGTATACTTTGAGGTTATGTGCTGCATTGCTCATTTTCATGGTTGTGTATGTTGCTCTTTTCTGCAAAAGGAAATACAGATTCGTTGAAAGTAACATGTCTTGAAATGTAAGTCCTCCCCTTTTTATCCAGACATATGTATCCTTTTTGGTTACTAGCATAACCCAAAAAGTTACATGGAATGGATCTCAAGTTGAGTTTGTTTTTGTCATACGGTCTGAGGTAAGGAAAACATAGACAACCAAATATTTTTAATCTACTATAATCTGGTTTACTGTTAAAAAGAATATCATGTGGACTTTTATATTTTAGGATTTTAGTAGGAAGCTTATTAATCAAATAAACAGCCGTATTAAAAGCTTCATACCAAAAAAATTTGGGTAAAGATGCTTGTGATAAAAGAGTAAGATCAGTGTCAACTATATGTCTATGTTTTCTTTCCACCAGACCGTATTGTTCAGACGTGTAAGGACACGTAATTCTGTGTAGAATACACTTATCATTAAAATATATCTTTAGAGGCATGAATTCTCCACCTCCATCTGTTTGCATAATTTTAATAGTGTGATTTGTTTGATTTTCAATGAACTTAATGAATTGAATAGTTGCAGCATACGTATCGGATTTGCTTTTCAGAAAATATATCCAGGTATATCTTGTATAGTAGTCAATGAAGGAAAGATAATACCTGTGGTTTTGCAATGAACAAATTGGTACTGGGCCCCACAAGTCTGCAACAATCAGCTCTAATGGCTTTGTATATGTATGGGGTGATCAATCCCTTTCAACGGAAAAACCTCAATAGGATCTTGCAATGATGTGATAGAACAAACAACTTGAAATGAATATCAATCTTAGATCATATAAAAATAAAATAAAGGCAACAGAGAACACACAAATTTATAATGGTTCCACTATCGCGAGATAATGTATGTCCACATCAATGGGGAAGAGATTTTATTAATATTCAAGAGATTACAGAGTTTTTAAAGTAGAGCAAAAGAAATGAAGAATACAGATGTTCTCATACTTCTTATATAAATAAGATCCTCTGTGCCTCTCTTTAAATAGAGAAAAGATTACTTGGGGATGAGACAATTGATTTACGTAAAATAAATCAATTTATGGAAAAAACTAATATCCCATTAATTAATTGTCATATGATTGATTGATAATTTTCCCTTTTCTCCATCAATCAATCCCTTTTCCAATTTTAATCTCTTTCTGTTTCTTTTCTTCATGAAACATGGCAACTAATTAAATGAAAAATATTTCCAATATCCCATATTCATTAATATTCCTTCCATTTCTTTCCATTCATTTCTTGCACAAAACGGGTAACGAAATTACCACGAATATCTCCAGAAAATCTAATTGATATTTGGAAATATTGTATCACCAAATTCCAATAATCTCTACCTTGATACATTATCTCATGCAAGCTAGAGACTCCAATGTGAATGCTTCCCAATGAGTTCCTGCTAAAGTTACCCCTCATTTCACTTTGTTAGTGAACTCCGGCAAGGCCACCGCCCACTAACAAAGTGTTGGAAGCATTCAAAAAAAACAAGGTAGACATTGTGCAACCAATTCCTATCTCTTCATACAAGAAGAATACCACATCTTCTCTTGACTTCAACCAAATCACTCTCTTCCCCATTTTACCACCTTATGGCACCTAGCACTTCATCAAGTGAATCAAGTTCGAGCAATGCTCGAACTTAGTAGCAGGTAATGCCTTCGTAAACATGTCTGCTGCATTTTCATTTATGTGAATCTTCTGAAGACGAACTAACGTCTACTCATTCATAGAGATAAGGAAAGACTCTCTTACCTCTATTTGCTTTGTTCTAGAACTGAAAGCCAGATTTTCAGCTAAATGAATTGCACTTTGACTGTCACAATTCACCAAACAAGCATCTTGCATGAAGCCCAAATCACACAATAACTTCTTCAAATAAAGTGCCTCCTTAGTTGCCTCAACTGCTGCTATCAACTCTGCCTCTGTAGTAGACAAAGCAACTATAGTTTGCAACCTCGCTCTCTAACTAATAGTTGTTCATCTAAGTGTGAACACATAGCCTAAGGTTGACTTCCTTCTATCTCTATCTCCGGCATAGTCTGAATCACAGAATCCAACCAAGTTGAAATTCTTATTTCTGCCACAAAAAAAAGCCCATAATCTGATATTCCTCTAAGATATCTAAAAATATACTTCACTGCCTCCTAATGCAATTTTCCCGGATTTTCCATATATCTACAAACTAATCCAACAGCTTGAGCGATGTCAGGTCTAGTGCACACCATAGCATACATCAAGATGCCTACTGCACTGGCATAAGGCACCTTCTTCATATAGGCCTTGTCCTTTTCTGAGATCGGAGAGCCCTGATTAGAAAGCTGTTTATGCAAAGGCAAGGGTGTACTGATAGCCTTTGCACCATCCATGCTAAACCGAGCAAGCACCTTTTGAATATACTCCTTTTGAGTAAGTCTCAAAAGTCCAAGCTTTCTATCTCTTTGGATTTCCATCCCCAAAATTTTCTTTGCTTCTCCAAGGTCTTTCATATCGAATTCCGCTTTTAATTTCAACTTCAATGCATCAATTTCAGCTTTATCCTTGGAAGCAATCAACATATCATCCACATACAAAAGTAAATACACCCAATTATTATTCTTTAAATGCTTAAAATAAACACATGCATCTTTAGTACTACAATTAAAACCATGTGAAAGCATAAAAGAATCAAATCTTTTGTACCATTGTCTAGGCGACTGTTTTAGACCATAAAGAGATTTCTTCAACTTGCATACCCAATCTGACTTTCCATCTACAATAAATCCTTCTGGCTGCTTCATGTAAATGAGGGGTAACTTTCACTAATTACGGCTAATTAGGGGTGATTAGTGAAAATTAGCGAAATTATAACTCAGAAAAATCTGGAAAAATTTGTAAAATTCTAAAATATTATTTTAGGGCTCTAATAGAAATTTAGGCTAATTTGGATGAGTTTTGCTAATTGTATGCTTAATCATGGTTAAGGGGGATTAAGGGAAAAACATGGGTTTTTGGGTATGTTTGATCCAATTTGACATGGTTAATTATCGTTTTGGTGTTTGTGGTTGATGTTATATGTTGTTATGACTGTTTGAAATGTTTTGTGATTGCTTAGAAAAGCTAGACTGGTCAAAAACTCCGTCGTGTGGCATAAATAGCTCGCTGGAAGTGATGCAGGAATTCGGATCGGATGGGATTTGGAGGGCCGGATTGGACCGCCCATGGGATCGTGGAGTACCATCACGAACCGAGTCGTTCCCCCGAACCGAACCGCCTGCATGAAGTCCTCGAGCGCCATCACGAGCAGAACCGTGGAGTGCCATCACGAACCCAAGAGCAGGTCACGAGTTCGAACCGAATGAAGTACCACGATCCGACCAGGAGCTCACGAACTACTCGCACCTGTAGCTCTCGACCCAAACCGGAGCATCATCACAAGCCCGAACCAGAGCTTCATCACGAACCGGATCAGGGAGCCTCCCACAAGCCAACATGATGACCAAGAGCTGGAGCATGTATCACGACCCGACCCAATGGGTGATCACGACCGAACCGAACCAAAGACGAGAAGGAAGACTGAACCGATCCGGAAATGATAACCAAAACCCGAGAAGCAAAGGTAGTCCAAAGGAGAAGTTTGTACTCAAGATCCAACTGGGAACCAACGAGTTAACTTCATGATTGGGCTTTGCTGAGGGACGTGTGCTAAGGAGTTATCGACGTCCATAACTTTGATTCACCACCAAGACGGATGTTAGGCTACGAATCAGTGTAGTGGGGTAATTATTACTCCATGGGGTAGAGTGATGGTAGCATGGCTATGAGCCAGTGTAGTGAAGTAGTCATGACTTCATGGGGCAGAGTGGACATAGCAAGGACTAGTGGCTATGGATCAGTGCAGTGGAGCCATCATGACTCTATGGGGCAGAGTGATCATAGCAAGGATTTGGGTGATCAAAGCGGTGGATGTCGTATGCTTTACACACTGAGTGAGAGATGTGAGGATGGTTACTATGCTTGATTGTTTGCCATTACTATGACATGCATACCCCTCCCCCCCATATCTTTACACCATATGTTAGTGTCACCTTAGAGTATTGTACATCTTGTTGTGCTAACTCTTTGGTTGTAGGTCCAGGTTAAGGTGTGGTTTAGTATACCTGTTATTGTTCTATTTTGCTGCTTATCGCTCATACCAGACTTTTGTCTGACCCAAAGTTTTTTGTCTCTTTTTATTACTCTGGATGCTCTTAAACGGGTAGACTAGAGACTGGTAAGGTGGTATGCACGAGTAGCTGTACCGGAGACAAGCAGGAGGCTTCCACGTACGATATAGATATTCTCCCTGTGTGCTGATGGTCACTACTTTGGGCATTAGTAGCGTACCTTCCTTATTTTTCTTTAGAGACAGTTTTTAAAAGTTGTAATAATGATGATGTGGAATATAAGTTGTATTTGAATTTTCCGCTGCTATTAAGGTTTAGTTTTCAGCATATGCACTGTCTCGCCTGTTTTATGTCAAGTATGTTATTATTATATTTTATCCCATGCGCTATGAGACATTCTACATGTTCCTTGTTAGTTCAAATTCCTTTCTTTTTCTTTCTTTGATGACCATCCCGTGTTAGCTGGACATCGGCACAGAGCATTTTAGGGAAACGTCGGCTGGTGCGAGGCGGGCCGTCACACTTGGTATCAGAGCGAGGTTGCGTAGTTAACCTAGGGAAAGACACCAGGCAGAGATAGTACGTATATGAGAGCGCATATTTGTGATATATTGGTTTTCAAAATATATATATACTATTAGTATATTTAAGATGGAGTCGCACTGCACTAGCACCACTGAAGAGATGGTTAATCGTTTCCTCCTTACAGATTGAACGATGAGCCAATATACGAGGAATACTGGTAGAGGAGCCAATAATGGGAATGCTCCTGATATGAGGACGATGTTCACTGACTTCATGACAGAGATGCTTAGGGATGTTCATAGGGCAGCTCCTACTGCTGCTAATGGTGGTGGTGCAGTGGTGCAGGCACCTAAGGCCGATTTCGCCAAGCTTTGTAAGGACTACACTAGTCTTGGTGGGAAGTTGTTCCACGGAACAGAATCGGCTACAGAAGTTCAGGATTGGCTCGATAGTTGTGAGTGTATCTTCTAGGATCTGGGAATTGAAGACGCGATGAAGAGGAAGCTTGCATCCCGACAGCTGCAAGGACGAGCTATGAATTGGTGGAATGCTATTAAGGCAGCTACCCCTGAGGATCAAGTTACTTGGTATCAGTTTAAGGCCCGATTCAGTGATATGTTTATCCCAACTGCTCAGAAATCAGAATTGTTTAGGAAATTTCTAGAGCTTAAGCACAATAATAGGGCAGTCTCAGAGTATATTGCTGAGTTTGATACTTTATCAAAGTACGAATTATCCCTTATTGACACTCCCGAGAAGAAGAACGAGAAGTTCATAACTGGTTTAGAACAGTATTTGGGAGAAAGTCTTATAAACCATATTGATGAGACTTTTGAATCGATTGTTGAGAAAGCATTGAGGCCGGAGAGCCTTTATCCTAAGCCCAAGACTGAAGTCAATGTTGCATTTGCAGAGGAGTCAAACCCGCAAGCAAGCGGTGGAGGCAAGAATAATTCTCAGAATAAGAGGAAGCAGAACCAAGCTAAAGATGGTTAGAAGAAGAGTAAGAAAGATGTTGAGTGCTTTAGCTGTGGCAAGAAGAGCCATTATGCTAAAGAATAAAG
This sequence comes from Allium sativum, assembly GCA_030737875.1. Classification (NCBI taxonomy): domain Eukaryota; kingdom Viridiplantae; phylum Streptophyta; class Magnoliopsida; order Asparagales; family Amaryllidaceae; genus Allium; species Allium sativum. The sequence continues at coordinate 777,231,639 of CM060909.1, forward strand.
CCTACGGACAGGAAGTGCTTCAACTTCGGCCAAGTGGGACATCACAAGGATAAATGTCCGCAACGCCCTAAAGAGAAGAGATTGTGAAAGCATATGCTATCATTGATGTTCCTTCTTCGTCGAATGCCCCAACTGTGACGGAGAAAGGAAAGAGCGTCAGCATTCAAGGTATGCTTTCTGTTTATGATGTTCCTGTTCGAGTATTGTTTGATACCGGAGCTTCCCGTTCCTTCATATCTAGTGACCTGGTATATAGGTTGGGCTTGGAACCTGAGATAGTCAATAGATCTTTAGTGGTGGCGAACCCGATTGGCTGTTCGACTAGCCTTAGTATGATTTGTCGTAATGTGGTCTTATCGAGTCATGGATGTATGCTTGTTTGTGATTGCTTTGTTTTGGGCTTTATAGGGTTTGGCATTATTTTGGGAGTCGATTGGCTCCAAAGGTACGAGGTGGTGGTAGACTGTGAGGGGTTTTTGCTGACAGTTAGAGCGGATGATGGGCGGAGGGTAGTGTTTGGTGGTCTACCAAGTGATGGGGTAATGGCTAGTTTTCTAAATTCCCTCGACATCCCGCATGATAAGTTGTCAGATGTGCCCATGGTTGGCCAGTATCCGGACGTCTTCGAAGAAGTGACCGGACTTCCACCACACCGAAAGATTGAGTTTCGTATTGATTTAGTGAAAGATGCCAGACCTATAGTGATGCCACTTCGTCGTATGGCTCCAGGAGAGCAGAGAGAGCTCGGGGTGAAAGTGAGCGATCTTTTAAAGAAGGGATTTATTAGAAGAAGTGTTTCTGAGTGGGGAGCACCAGTTGTGTTTGTTACCAAGGCAGATGGTTCCCTTCGATTGTGTGTGGACTACCGCGAGTTGAATAAGGTGACGGGGAAGAATAAGTATCCTCTACCGCGGATAGATGATTTGTTTGATCAGTTGGGTGGTGCGAGAGTGTTCTCCCAGTTGGATCTCGCGAAGGTTTTCATCAGCTTAGGATGGAAGCTGAGAGTATAGGTTAAACGGCCTTTCGGACGCCGTCTGGATTCTATGAGTGGTTGGACATGCCATTCGGGTTGACCAATGCACCAGCATATTTTGTGGATCTTATGAATAGGGTATTCAGAGATCAATTGAGTAAGTTTGTTCTTTTGTTCGTGGACGATATCTTGTTTTACTCGAGGACAAAGGAAGAACACAAGGAACAATTGAGGATAGTGATGGAGGTGTTGAGAAAACACCAGTTGAAAGCAAAGTTTTCTAAGTGTCACTTCAGGAGAAGGGAAGTGAGATTCTTGGGCCATGTTATTTCAGAGAATGGTATTGCCGCGGACCCTACGAAGGTGGCTACGGTACAAGATTGGTCTATGCCCAAGAATGCAATAAACGTAAGAAGTTTCTTGGGGTTAGCTGGATATTATCGTAAGTTTATCCAAGACTTCTCCAAGATAGCAGCACCGTTGACTTAGTTGACCAAGAAGAATCAAGCTTTCGTCTGGGACGAAAAGTGCGAGAATGCATTCAAGAGTCTAAAGGAAAAGTCGACATGTGCACCAGTGTTGGTCATTCCTAAGGGGAATGAAGAGATGACAGTATATACAGATGCATGTGGTACTAGACTGGGTGTTGTATTGATGCAAGGAGGTAGGGTTGTAGCTTATGCAAGTCGGCAACCGAAACCGCATGAGAAAAGATATCCTACCCATGATTTGGAATTGGCAGTGATCGTGTTCGCGTTAAAGATGTGGAGACATTATCTCTTGGGAAAAAGATTCGAGTTGCATAAATCGTCAGAGTGTCTTTTCTCTCAAAAGAATTTAAATCTTCGTCAGCAGAGATGGTTAGAATTCTTGGCTTCCTATGATTTCGATATCGCATATACACCAGGAAAGGGCAATGCAGTAGCTGATGCACTGAGTAGGAGACATGCCAGTTTAGGGGCTATGTTTCTTGAGTGGAAGCAACTGGAGTATATCACAGGGTATGATTTCAGACCAAAGTGTGAATTGGATTCAGAAATGTTAGCAAGTTTGACGATCAGACCCACTTTGATTGAGCGGATTGGTTCCAGTCAGAAGGACGATCCTAACCTATTGGAAATAATCTCCAAGTTAGAGAGGGGTATCGACGAGGAGATGAACAAGTATGGGCTTGATCAAGATGGATGGCTTAGAAAGAATGGGAGAATAGTTGTACCCAATGTCAATGGATTGAGAGATGAAGTGCTTAGAGAATGTCATCACTCAAAACTAACCATACATCCCAGTGGTAACAAAATGTATCGAGACATGAAGCAGACCTACTACTGGGAAGAAATGAAAAGAGACATTGGGAAGTTTATATCCAAATGCATGAACTGCAAGTTAGTTAAAGCTGAGCAAAAGAAACCTAGTGGTTTGTTGCAGCCATTAGAAATCCCAAAATGGAAATGGGAACAAGTCTCAATGGATTTCATTGATGAGTTACCAAGGACTAGATCGGGCCATGATAGCATTTGGTTGATTGTGGACCGATTGACCAAGAGTGCAAGGTTTATACCCGTCAAGTCGAATAGAACGACAGGTTAGTTAGCTGAATTGTATATGAAATGGGTAGTGAGATTTCGTGGAGTACCCAAAGGCATTATAAGTGACCGAGATTCGTTGTTCACTAGTGGATTTTGGAAGAGCTTACAAGAGGCATTAGGATCAGAATTACATCTCAGTACCGCGTACCATCCTCAAACCGACGGTCAAACATAGAGGGTGAATCGAGTATTAGAAGATCTCTTGAGAGCTTGCATATTAGATTTTGGAAGGTCATGGGATGACCATTTGCATCTAGTTGAATTCGCATATAATAATAGTTATCAGTCCAGTATTGGTATGGCTCCATTTGAAGCTTTGCACGGAAGACCGTGCAACTCACCGTCATGTTGGTTAGAAACCGGTGAGAAATTTGTGCTTGGGCCAGATGTGATAAGAGAAACCTCAGATAAGACCAAAGTTATCCAACAACAGATGATGGTTGCCCAAGATAGGCAGAAGAGTTATGCTGACAAGAGGGGAAGAGATTTGAAATTCTCCATTGGCGACTTGGTGTTTGTCAAGGTTTTTCCGTTAAAGAGCGTGATACGATTTGGTAGGAGAGGCAAGTTAACACTAAGATTTGTCGGTCCATTCCCTGTTCTCGAACAAGTTGGGAATTTGGCATATAAAGTTAAGTAGCCAGACAAGATGGTGGGAGTTCATAACGTATTTCACGTTTCCCAGTTAAGGAAATTCGTACATGACTCCGATGTGACTATTTCACTTGATCAGTTGGATAATGTCGAAGTAGAACCCGAGGCGGTTAGGAACCGCAAGCCGATTTTGTTGTCGAGCAAGATACGAAGAAACTTCGAAGGAAAGCGGTGAATCTAGTCAAGGTTCAGTGGGGAGGGGATGAGAATGACTGTACTTGGGAGACAAAGGAGAGCATTAAGGAGATGTATCCAGAACTCTTTGCCTGGTGAGGTTTTCATTTCGATTTAGTCTTTCCGCATGCTAGGATAGAGTTGTTTTGTTTGTTTTGCATGTTTGATTGTTGTATAAGGATGATAGTCATGCGGGATCCATTGTTTGTTTCTTAGTTGAGAAATTTCGGGGGCGAAATTTCTTAAGGGGGGAGAGTGTAGCGACCCGCATTCTTCGTATCGAAGGATCGTAGAATATTTATTCTTTTTCATATGAGGTCGTATAGTCGTGTAACTTTGGGGAACAGCTATTGGTGTCATTTCCCATGTTCACGATTTTTGCCAATTTTTAAATGACCGTTTTGCCCCTAGCTGATCTTGTTTCGGCCATAACTTTTGGTTGGTAAGGAATTTTGACCTGAAACCACTTCCATTAGATCCAGATGATGTTTTACCTTTCCGTAGAGTGGTCACATTAGCCAAACGTACTTACCGTTTGGGAGATATGGCTGAAACAAGGTTTAAAAGGTGAAAAACAGCTTAATTGGGCTTAACCGGGTGATTAGCAGCTAGGCCCATTAGGGGATTTCGGGATTAGAGCTATATGAGGGCTAATTAGGGTTAGAGAAACCTTTTCCTTGTCATTTTCCAGCCACCACCTACCTCTCTTCAACCCTAACAATGGCCTATAACACCCAAATCACCATCTAATCAAGTTTTAGCCTAATCTACATCAAATCAAGGCAAATTAGCATCAAATTGGGAATAGAGTTGATGTGTTGCATAGAGATTCAACCCAAATCAGAGATATTTTCAGAACTAAGTTTTATCTGTGGCTAAGGTGAGTGATTTGCATTGTTTTTCACTAATTACGGCTAATTAGGGGTGATTAATGATAATTAGCGTAATTATAACTCAGAAAAATCTGGAATAATTTGTAAAACTCTAAAATATTATTTTAGGGCTCTGATAGAAATTTGGGCTAATTTGGATAAGTTTTGCTAATTGTATGCTTAATCATGGTTAAGGGGGATTAAGGGGAAAACATGGGTTTTTGTGTATGTTTGATCCAATTTGACATGGTTAATTATCGTTTTGGTGTTTGTGGTAAATGTTATATGTTACTATGACTATTTGGAATGTTTTGTGATTGCTTAGAAAAGTTAGATCGGTCGAAAATGTCATCGTGTGGCGTAAATAGCTCGCTGGAAGTGGTGCAGGAATTCGGATCAGATGGGATTTGGAGGGCCGGATCGGATCGCCCATGGGATCGTGGAGTACCATCACGAACCGAGTCGTTCCACCGAACCGAACCACCTGCATGAATTCCTAGAGCGCCATTACGAGCAGAACCATGGAGTGCCATCACGAACCCAAGAGCGGGTCACGAGTCCGAACCGAATGAAGTACCATAATCCGACCAGGAGCTCACGAACTACTCGCACTTGTAGCTCTCGACCTTAACCGGAGCTTCACCACGAGCCTGAACCAGAGCTTCATCACGAACCGGATCAGGGAGCCTCCCACGATCCAACATGATGACCACGAGCTGGAGCATGTATCACGACCCAACCCGATGGGTGATCACGACCGAACCGAACCAAAGATGAGAAGGAAGACTGAACCGATCCGGAAATGATAACCAAAACCCGAGATGCAAAGGTAGTCCAAAGGAGAAGTTTGTACTCAGGATCCAGCTGGGAACCAACGAGTTAACTTCATGATTGGGCTTTGCTGCGAGACGTGTGCTAAGGAGTTATCGACGTCCATAACTTTGATTCACCACCAAAGCGGATGTTAGGCTACGGACCAGTGCAGTGGGGTAGTTATTACTCCATAGGGCAGAGTGATTGTAGATGGCTATGAGCCAGTGTAGTGAAGTAGTCATGACTTCATGGGGCAGAGTGGACGTAGCAAGGACTAGTGACTATGGATCACTGCAGTGGAGCCATCATGACTCCATAGGGCAGAGTGATCATAGCGAGGATTTGGGTGATCAAAGCGATGGATATCGTATGTTTTACGCACTGAGTGAGAGATGTGAGGATGGTTACTATGCTTGATTGTTTTCCATCACTATGACATGCACACCCCTCCCCCCGTATCTTTATACCATATGTTAGTGTCACCTTAGAGTACTGTACATCTTGTTGTGCTAACTCTTTGGTTGCAGGTCTAGGTTCATGTATGGTTTAGTATACCTTTATTGTTCTATTTTGCTGCTTATCGCTCATACTAGACTCACATATTTTATGTTAATGGTATAGTAACGAATTAAACAATACTTGATTTAAAATGTGAGAATTAAGGGAAACAGGTTACGCCATTGTGTTCGTCTCGGAATTCTAGTTGAGATAGAGTCCGAGTTTGCGTAAATTGGACTTCGTATGAAGAAGTTATGGCTGTCGGAAGTTTCCAGAAAATTCAAATAAATTCAAACAGCTCGAAAACAAATTCAAATTCAAATCAGAAGTCAGAAGCGGGCTGGGCGGGAAAATTCCCGCCTAGGACCCAGGTCGACCAGAGGGTCGACCCTAGTGTCGACCTCCCCCCAACAGGTCGACCTGGGGGTCGACCTACCCCCCCCCCCCTCTGGGCAGATCTGAAAGGTGACGATTTTGTGACTCAGTGTTGAGTCACTAGGGCTGAGGTGTCACCCTATCTTCACTGGATGGTTGTGGATAACCCTAGGATCATCCGACTGCTCAAATTGAATTGAAATTCTATATAAAAAACCCAATGTTCAAACCTAAAAATCACACAAAAATAATCCTAGAACTATCATGCTGTCAATAGAAAACTTGGAGTAGCCGTCACCAATTCAAAGACAAGATAAGAACCTGAATCAAAAATCAAAATAAAAGATTATCAAATTCAATGATCTACATCAAAGGCGAGCTTACCAATTTCAGAATTCAGATTTCAGAATGCAAGAATTCCTTTTTAGTTTGTAAGTTGGTTATTACGCAGATTTAAACATTCTTTCAATTGAATCATGACATGTTGTAATTTGGATATAGAATGATGCTTATGTATAAGATTTGATTATCGTTTATCTTAAAGTATCGCTGTAATTAATCATGTCTATACGCTTGTGGCGATGAACATATTGTATATTAATCATGTCTATATGCTTGTGGTAATGAACATATTGTATGTTATTGGAATCTATTATGATTGGGTAATGGATTTATTTTTCCAATTAAATGGTAAAATATGTCATGTTATAAATTGGTGGTTATTTGCAAGTTTATGATCTAAAACACAAGCTTATATGTTAGATCAACACTTATGTGTATTCATGTTAGGTTGAATCTATTTATGTTGTAAAATTTGGAATTGTAGTCCTCTTATGTTTTAACACATAAGTATCATGCTAAATTGTGATTCGAATACGTTTATGACAACCCTCTTATGTTTAACACACATAAGTTATCATGCTAAGTTGTAGTTTAAGAATGATTATAGTAGCTTTCTTATGTTTTGACATACATAAGTTAATATGCTAAGTTGTGGTTTGAAACTGTGATTATATGTTAAACCTCCATGCTAGACCTTTGTCAAGTTTACATGACAATTAGACCCAACTTAGTGACAAGTTCACCTTTACCCATTTAATTAAAGTTAATGATACCTTTATGCCAAGTTACACATGACAAGTTGAAATGTATGCTATTTTATGTTTATTTCATGTCCCTTGTTTATTACCCCTTTTCTTGTTTATGGGTTGGGCTAATTTACTAGCCCAACATTTTATGTGATTCATGCGTACGTTACAGGGGGTAGCGATGGGAAATTTGAAAATTCATGGCATAGATTTGTTCACTAAATGGTATATTTGATATACCATTTATGGTGAGCATAATCAAAGGATAATTATGGCATGATTAAATTAAATTTAATCTACATAAAGAAATTAGACATAAATATATATATATATATATATATATATAAATGTGAATTTAGAAAAGACGAATATGTCTAACCCGAGGTTAGACCGAGTTGTGGTGTAAATCTGCCCGAAACCGACCGGCATATCCAGTGACCACAACAAGACCTGTCTAATGTGGGTGGTTAGTGCATCAAGCCCAAAAAGAACTCGAGGTTAGACTGAGTTGTGGTGTAAATCTGCCCGGAACCGACCGGCACATCCAGTGACCACAACAAGACCTATCTAATGTGAGTGGTTGGTGCTTTAATAAATTAAAGCTAAGTCAGGATTGGTAGGGTTAAGTCAATTAGGGAAACACTTAACCGATTCAACATGTTAACTAAACGAATGGGTGGGGTTAGGTAAACTTGGACACTTAACCAAATAAACATGTTGATTAGAAAACCCTAGTAACGGGGATCCATTTCAGCAGTAACCCACATAGATGTATCATGGTACCCTAAAACTAGGCAGGGTGGGCACGATTACTGGGCTGAGTATAAGTGGTCAAAACGTCGGCAGTTGGTGGGCCAGTGTAGGTTCCGACGGAGTATGGGCGTGCACGTACTCCAGAGTGGAAAAATCAGGCAATGGGCATCAGTAATATACATTGTGCATCCTGAATCGTGTCGGGTTGCCACCAGAGGGACTGATACCCCATGGTGGGACCAACACAGGTATCTACAGTCAAGTGGGGCCGAATGACACAGGATATGAATGCATGCGAGCAGGAGCCAATCATTAAGGGGGTCGTTTGTTATAAACACGTGGGGCTGGTTGAACCAATGGTTAAGTAGGTGCAGAGACTATAGTAATGGGTGTGATCACATGTTCCTCTTATCTTATATTAGGTTATTGTCCTATGTTCTGTTATCACTGTCATGATCCCTTTCCTTGTTTAAATACTAGTAATCACTGAACTTACCAGACTTATTGTCTGACCCGTTTTCTTTTATCCTCTTTTCTTTTGTCCCCCCCCCCCCTCTCCCAGGTCCATAAGGAGGGAATACTGCAGCTTTGTCAGACTCTTTGCAAGCTTCAAGAAAGTAGATGTATGATTTGGACTCTCTCTCACCATGGCTATGGCTCTTGGACATTATCCTTGGGGATTTATGCACTTTTACTTTTGGTTTATGCTTTTTTATTGAATAATCAAGACAGAAATTATGGTGTAATATTTTGAAGTTATTTTGAGACAATTTGATGTAATGCTTTTGTATGGAACTACGTATGCAATAAATATTTGAATTTCGCTCCTTAAATTTATCTGTCTTGTAAATTTTTCTGTGTCTTGTACCTATAACCCTCCACCAAAGTTAAGGCATTCCCTTTGTGAGTAACCTTAACGGAGGTGGGGTGTTTCACTTGGTATCAGAGCAAAGGTTTACGGATCAGATAAGAGTTTTTGAAAACTATTTTCAAAAAGAAAAATAAAGAAGCATTTTACAAGGAAAAGTGTTGTTTTAAATTTAAAAAGGCATAATCCCCAAAGCCATATGCACTATCTTTCTATCCTTCGTTTTGAATCTTTTCTTTTTCGTTTCAGCATGTCTGGGAATCTTAACCTTCCAGAAGGTGTACCGATACATGGCAGGTTCAGGAGGTACTTAGAGGCTAGGGCCAACAACGCAGGCCCAGCAGATATTCCTCCGCCTCCAGCTGCAGCGGTTCCTCCTCCTCGTGCGAATGCTTTCTCAAAGATTTGTAGAGACTTTAGGGCCATGGGTGGAAAGGATTTCAAGGGAACTGAATCATTCGTAGAAGCAAGGAACTGGCTCAAAGAAACTGAGGATCTATTCGTTATCTTCGAGGTGGATGATAAGCAGAAGATACAGTTGGCGGTATGGTTGCTCAAAGATGAAGCTTCCTATTGGTGGGAAGTCACTAACGCTGAAAGACCAGTTGAAACATGAATGGATTTCAGAATAAGGTTTGAGATGAAATTCTGTAACACCCCGTGTATTCCACAACAGTGAAAATTCACAAATTAAAGTATAATTAATTTCAAATCAAAGAATTAAGAGAAACGGGATACGCCATTGCGTTCGTCTTGGAATTCTTCTTGAAATAGAGTCCGAGTTTGCATAAAACGGACTCCGTATGAAGGAGTTATGGCCTCCGAAAGTTTCAGAATTCAGTTTAAAATTCAAACAGACGAAAACAGCTCAGAAAAACAAATTTAAAATTCAAAATCGGGCCCAATTGGCCAGGGCGGGAAAATTCCCGCCCAAGGCACCAAGGTCGACTTGGCAGTCGACCTGGGGCTAGCCAGGTCGACTGGGCAGTCGACCTGGGTAACCCGTGTCGACTGCCAAGTCGACACGGTGTCGACTGGGGTGTTGACCTGGCCCCTGAGCCAAGTCGAACCCAGCCCACCCTGGTTGGCCTGGTCTATGTTTGGTCGATTTTCTGAGCCTTGCCTTGTCACTAGGGCTAGGTGTCAGCTCCTGGTTGGTCTCTCCTCTGAACGAACGGCTATTATTAAACCAAGCTCCATCGACGGTCCGAGTCAACTCAAAAACACTATAAAAAGAACCTAAGACCTAGCCTAAATTATAATATTTCATTTTAGCCTCAGGCCGCCGCCATTAAACCTAGAGCTCTAGATTAAAAATACAAAGAACAAATTAAAGAAGACGAAGGATGAATCTTGAAGGCTACAACAACTACGACGCTTTAGACAACGGATTTGGGGCTATTTGATTTGGAATTTTGATTACTTGCTTCATATTGTAAGTTCTATGTCACTTTTTAGGCAAAAACGCTAAAATAACATGGACATGCCATGAATTGAAACCGGATTTAGGAACTATTATTAATCCATGTTTATACTGTTTAACTTTAAATCATAATTTGGGAATATTGCTATGTCAACGTTGCAAGTTAAACTTAGCATGATTTTGATGTTGTTATGAATCACTTGGGCTTAATTGTATGGCAAGTTGGACTAATACATGTCCATGGAATCACTATGTTTATTGAAATCTTTATGTTGATTAAACCATGACTATGATTCTAAATAAACCATGTCTATGATGTTGATGGAACTATGCATGTGATGTTAATATACCTATCATGTTAATGACAAATTGGGAATTGCTAGGTTATGATGAAAAGTTGGAATCATTATGTTTAAAATGCTAGATGAGAATCATTATGTTAAAAATGCTAAATTGGAATCCACTATGCCTATTAGAATTACCATGCCTTTAATGTTTCATGTTTGTAATAAAATTATTATTATGCCCGCAATGATTATCATGCCTATGATGTAAAGTTGAAATCATCATGTTAAACTAAGTTGGAACCATTGCTATGCCAAGTTATCATCATGCTAGTATTGAAACCATGTGATATGTTATAGCCTGTTTATTATGCAAGTGATGTTGGAATTGTCACATATGCCTATCACATGTTTGGTGTTATTCCCCTTTATCTCTTGAATTGTTTATGCTTGTGAACGAAGTACGTTTATATACGTTGGGGATACGATTGGGTAGAATAGGAAAAACTTGAATTGATTATAATCATAAACCGTGAAATTTGGCATAAGTAGAACATGAAATATGGCACGAAAACTTGACTTGAACATGCCATAACTTGACTTGAAAAACATGCCTTAGTTGGGCACAAAGTTGACATATGAACATGCTATGGGAATAGCACGAATCTGATAAGAACATGGGCATGACTTTAGAAAACAAGAAAGTGGCCAACTCGAGGTTGGGTTGAGTTTGTAGTGTAAATCTGCCCGGAACCGCCCGGCAAATCCATTTGCTATAGGATCCAATGTGGGTAGTTGGTCATATCGCGCTTGAAACCCGAGGTTGGGTTGAGTTCGTAGCGTAAACCTGCCCGGAACCGCCCGGCAAATCCAGTGGTTACGAACAATAGGATCCAATGTGAGTGGTTCGATGCATTAACGAATCAATTAATGCCAATTAGGGTTAAGTCATGAACATGAAAAAGACAACTTAACCAACTTGAACACGATTTGTAGGGCTATGTCATGAACTTGAAACGACAACACTTAGCCAACTTGACATGACACGTAGGCGGGTTAAGTCGCGAATTTAAACGACATACTTAACCCTCTTGACATGACTAGACTGGAAGAGGATTAAGTCACGAATTACATGACTTAATCGGTTAGGCGGGTTAGGTCATGAATTACATGACCTAATCTGTTAGGCGAAACCCTAGACACGACCCTTTTCAGCAGTAACCCTCTAGATGTATCAAGGTACCCTGGGGCTAGGCCGGGTGGGGCACGATTACTGGGCTGATTGTAAGAGGTGAACGACGGCAGTGGGGTACGCCAGTGTAGGTTCGGTGGACTACGGTGGTGCACATATTCCGGGGCAGACACTGGGTATCTGTAGATTTATCTGTGCATCTTGAATCGTGTCAGGGGTTGACACCCTAGGGATGATACACCCGAAGGTGGACCCAGCACAGGTTACTACATTCGTGATTAGCCGTATGACACGGACACTTGACGAGCTAGAACTTGTAGGGAGCCGATTGACTAGATAAGAGCTCCATAGGACCCCGTACTTGGGTCAGACCCCGTTTCCAGGTTGTTTCACGATATTGGGTCGTGGGAGTTATTTCGTGATTAACTCGTGACATGGGCTTAGTATACTAGTACAGTCGATGCAAGAATCTTGAAAATGTGATGCTTTATTTGACTTGTACTTATCATGATCACCTTAGTCTATCTTGTCCACCTTGACACCCTTCTTGAGTTTAGTTCCAGTTCATACATGACATGTTGTTTTAAACGCTTTTACACTGGAAGTCACTAGGACTTACTCAGTCTTTATGACTGACCCTTTTCCTTTCGCCTCTTTTTCTTTCGTCCCCCCCCCCCCCCCCCCAGGTTCACAGGGAGGGAATACCGCAGCTTGACCAATTTTCACATCCAGCTTGAAGAGAAAGAATGTATTGCTTGGATCTTTTCCGTTTTGGACTATGGCTTTGGACAACAATCAGGGGACTTTTGCAGTTTATTTATGTTTTCTTTATGCTTCTTTAAATAATGTAATCAAGATAGTTATGATTTTGGAAGTAATGTAAGACAAATTATGACATGGTTTGTGAACACGTATTATGTTGAAATAAAAGTTGTTGTTTTTCCGCTGTTCAAAAATATGTGTTCTTATATCTGTCTTGTATATCTGTGACTTATACTTACAAACCTCCACCAAAATTAGGGCATTCCCTTTGAGAGTGATCCTAATCGAGGTGGGGTGTTTCACTTGGTATCAGAGCATAGGTTTACCAGATAAGATAAAAAGTTTTGAAAATTTATTTTCAAAAAGAAAATTTAAAGAAGCATTTTTAAAAGATAGAATATTATTTTATTTTAAAAAGGTAAAGTCCCCCAAAGCCATAGGTACTATCTCTTATCCTTCATTTTGAATCTATCCTTTTTGTTTCAGCATGTCTGAAGAACTTAACTTGCCAGAGGGTGTACCAATACCTGGTTGGTTTAGACGGTTCTTAGAAGCAAGGGCCACTCAGCCAGGTCCTACCGTTCCTCCTCCCCCAGCTGCAGGAAATCATCCAGCTGCAGCAGCACCTCTTCCTCCACCTCCTCCGCGGGGAAATACTTTTGCTAGGATATGTAAAAGATTTTAAAGCTATGGGGGGAAAGGACTTTCATGGAACTGAGTCCTTCGTGGCAGCTAGGAATTGGTTGAAGGAAACCGAGGACCTATTCGTCATCTTTGAGGTAGAAGATAGGCAGAAAGTACAACTGGCAGTATGGCTACTTAAAGGCGAGGCTTCCTACTGGCGGGAAGTCACTAATACAGAAAGACGAGTGGAAACATGGGAGGACTTTAGGGCCATGTTTGAGGCTAAATTTCTCTCAGAAGCTGAAAGGAGTTTGCAGTTGGAAAAATTCTTATTTCTTAAGCAAGGGAATATGACAGTCAAAGAGTATGTTAATCAGTTCAATGAGCTGGCTAGGTTCGGACTGGACCTAGTCAACACCCCGCACAAGAAGGCTCTCCGCTTTGTCAAGGGGTTAAATGAGCCATTACACAGTTTAGCCATGACCCATATACCCATGGGAGCTACGTATGAAAGGTTGGTGCAGATGGCATTGCTGAACGAAGAAGATAAGGACAAGAAGGAGACAAAGGCAGAAAACTCTCAAGGGAAGAAAGAGGTCAAGCCCAACGACTCTCAGAATAAGAAGGTAGACTCCGAGAAAGAAGGCAAGAACGACAACTCACGTGATAAAAGGAAATTCAATTTCTGTGGTACGGAAGGGCACATAGCCAAGGATTGTAGAAAGAGGAAGAGAAAGCAAGGTGAATGTTTTCATTGTGGGGAGACTGGACACATCAGCAAAGACAGCCCTAAGAAGCAGACCGGACCTTCTGGGGGTACATCGTTAATTTCTTCTAGATGCTTTGTTTTATCTTGTTTCTCTCCTCGATCCTATCTTGAGAACAATAGGTAGAATCTTTTTGGATGTAAACATGTAATTGAAACATGTTATGATTGCGAAATGGTTGCAAGTGGTCGCAAGTGGTTGCTCGTGGATGCATGAATGCACATTAGGCACTAGATCGGCTCAGTCACATTTTCATGTTGCATATGCATAAATGTATTTATTCGTATATGGATGAAGTTTAGTGTGTTGTCATATGGATGTTGCATTTATATATGAATGGTTGTGCACTCATGTAGAATCATGAATAGGAAAATTCGCATACATAATGGATTCATGGCACTTACATAATTCGCATTAAGGAGGTCAACTGAATCAGTAGACCGCCTGATTTTGCATTGGATAAGTGCATGTACACACACACACTTCGCATATGATCATGAAGCATTAGAAGTCTTTTAAGGACAATGGATGCTCGTGTTTGATGGATGAGTAGATGGATGTTTGGATGTTAGGATATACATTCTTCCTGAACTTGAAGATTTCGGGGACGAAATCCTTTTAAGTGGGGGAGAATGTAACACCCCGTGTATTCCATAACAGTGAAAATTCACAAATTAAAGTATAATTAATTTCAAATCAAAGAATTAAGGGAAACAGGATACGCCATTGCGTTCGTCTCGGAATTCTGCTTGAAATAGAGTCCGAGTTTGCGTAAAACGGACTCCGTATGAAGGAGTTATGGCCTCCGGAAGTTTCAGAATTCAGTTTAAAATTCAAACAGACGAAAACAGCTCAGAAAAACAAATTTAAAATTCAAAATCGGGCCCAATTGGCCAGGGCGGGAAAATTCCCGCCCAAGGCACCTAGGTCGACTTGGCAATCGACCTGGGGCTAGCCAGGTCGACTGGGCAGTCGACCTGGGTAACCCGTGTCGACTGCCAAGTCGACACGGTGTCGACTGGGGTGTCGACCTGGCCCTTGAGTCAGGTCGAACCCAGCCCACCCTGGCTGGCCTGGTCTGTGTTTGGTCGATTTTCTGAGCCTTGCCTTGTCACTAGGGCTAGGTGTCAGGTCCTGGTTGGTCTCTCCTTTGAACGAACGGCTATTATTAAACCAAGCTCCATCGACGGTCCGAATCAACTCAAAAACACTATAAAAAGAACCTAAGACCTAGCCTAAATCATACTATTTCATTTTAGCCTCAGGCCGCCGCCATTAAACCTAGAGCTCTAGATTAAAAATACAAAGAACAAAATTAAAGAAGACGAAGGACGAATCTTGAAGGCTACAACTAGAAGCTACAACAACTACGACGCTTTAGACAACGGATTTGGGGCTATTTGATTTGGAATTTTGATTACTTGCTTCATATTGTAAGTTCTATGTCACTTTTTAGGCAAAAACGCTAAAATAACATGGACATGCCATGAATTGAAACCGGATTTAGGAACTATTATTAATCCATGTTTATACTGTTTAACTTTGAATCATAATTTGGGAATATTGCTATGTCAACGTTGCAAGTTAAACTTAGCATGATTTTGATGTTGTTATGAATCACTTGGGCTTAATTGTATGGCAAGTTGGACTAATACATGTCCATGGAATCACTATGTTTATTGAAATCTTTATGTTGATTAAACCATGCCTATGATGCTAAATAAACCATGTCTATGATGTTGATGGAACTATGCCTGTGATGTTAATATACCTATCATGTAAATGACAAATTGGGAATTGCTAGGTTATGATGAAAAGTTGGAATCATTATGTTTATAATGCTAGATGAGAATCATTATGTTAAAAATGCTAAATTGGAATCCACTATGCCTATTAGAATTACCATGCCTTTAATGTTTCATGTTTGTAATAAAATTATTATTATGCCCGCAATGATTATCATGCCTATGATGTAAAGTTGAAATCATCATGTTAAACTAAGTTGGAACCATTGCTATGCCAAGTTATCATCATGCTAGTATTGAAACCATGTGATATGTTATAGCCTGTTTATTATGCAAGTGATGTTGGAATTGTCACGTATGCCTATCACATGTTTGGTGTTATTCCCCTTTATCACTTGAATTGTTTATGCTTGTGAACGAAGTACGTTTATATACGTTGGGGATACGATTGGGTAGAATAGGAAAAACTTGAATTGATTATAATCATAAACCGTGAAATTTGGCATAAGTAGAACACGAAATATGGCACGAAAACTTGACTTGAACATGCCATAACTTGACTTGAAAAACATGCCTTAGTTGGGCACGAAGTTGACATATGAACATGCTATGGGAATAGCACGAATCTGATAAGAACATGGGCATGACTTTAGAAAACTAGAAAGTGGCCAACTCGAGGTTGGGTTGAGTTTGTAGTGTAAATCTGCCCGGAACCGCCCGGCAAATCCAGTTGCTACAAACAATAGGATCCAATGTGGGTAGTTGGTCATATCGCGCTTGAAACCCGAGGTTGGGTTGAGTTCGTAGCGTAAACCTGCCCGTGAACCGCCCGGCAAATCCAGTGGTTACGAACAATAGGATCCAATGTGCGTAGTTCGATGCATTAACGAATCAATTAATGCCAATTAGGGTTAAGTCATGAACATGAAAAAGACAACTTAACCAACTTGAACACGATTTGTAGGGCTAAGTCATGAACTTGAAACGACAACACTTAGCCAACTTGACATGACACGTAGGCGGGTTAAGTCACGAATTTAAACGACATACTTAACCCTTTTGACATGACTAGACTGGAAGAGGATTAAGTCACGAATTACATGACTTAATCGGTTAGGCGGGTTAGGTCACGAATTACATGACCTAATCTGTTAGGCGAAACCCTAGACACGACCCTTTTCAGCAGTAACCCTCTAGATGTATCAAGGTACCCTGGGGCTAGGCCGGGTGGGGCATGATTACTGGGATGATTGTAAGAGGTGAACGACGGCAGTGGGGTACGCCAGTGTAGGTTCGGTGGACTACGGTCGTGTACGTATTCCGGGGCAGACACTAGGTATCTGTAGATTTATCTGTGCATCTTGAATCGTGTCAGGGGTTGACACCCTAGGGCTGATACACCCGAAGGTGGACCTAGCACAGGTGACTACATTCGTGATTAGCCGTATGACACAGACACTTGACGAGCTAGAACTTGTAGGGAGCCGATCGACTAGATAAGCGCTCCGTAGGACCCCGTACTTGGGTCAGACCCCATTTCAGGGTCGTTTCACGATATTGGGTCGTGGGAGTTATTTCGTGATTAACTCGTGACATGGTCTTAGTATACTAGTACAGTCGATGTAACGAATCTTGAACATGTGATGCTTTATTTGACTTGTACTTATCATGATCACCTTAGTCTATCTTGTCCACCTTGACACCCTTCTTGAGTTTAGTTCCAGTTCATACATGACATGTTGTTTTAACCGTTTTTACACTGAAAGTCATTAGGACTTACTCAGTCTTTATGACTGACCCTTTTCCTTTCGCCTCTTTTTCTTTCGTTTCCCCCCCCCCCCAGGTTCATAGGGAGGGAATACCGCAGCTTGACCAATTTTCACATCCAGCTTGAAGAGAAAGAATGTATTGCTTGGATCTTTTCCGTTTTGGACTATGGCTTTGGACAACAATCAGGGGACTTCTGCAGTTTATTTATGTTTTCTTTATGCTTCTTTAAATAATGTTATCAAGACAGGTATGATTTTGGAAGTAATGTAAGACAAATTATGACATGGTTTGTGAACACGTATTATGTTGAAATAAAAGTTGTTGTTTTTCCGCTGTTCAAAAATATGTGTTCTTATATCTGTCTTGTATATCTGTGACTCATACTTACAAACCTCCACCAAAATTAGGGCATTCCCTTTGAGAGTGATCCTAATCGAGGTAGGGTGTTTCAAATTCCTCTCATAAGTTGAACGATGTTTACACCTGGAAAAGTTCTTATCTCTTAAGCAAGGAAGTATGACGGTCAAGGAGTACGTCAATCAATTCAATCAGCTGGCCCGATTTGGACTGGACTTAGTGAATATTCCTCATAAGAAGGCTCTCCGTTTTGTCAAGGGATTGAATGAGCCACTTCACAGCTTGGCTATGACCCATATATCTATGGGGGCTACTTACGAGAGGTTAACGAACATGGCACTCTTACATGAGGAAGACAAGGGCAAGAATGAGGCAAAAGCAGAAGTGCCTCAAGATAAGAAGGGAGAGGGGTCACAGAACAAGAAGGCTGATTCAAAGAAAGGCGGGAAGAACAACAAACCCCGTGAAAAGAGAAAGTGTAATTTCTGTGGCATTCCCGGGCATCTGATCAAAGACTGCAAGAAGAAGAAAAGGAAGATGGGTGGCTGCTTCCACTGTGGTGAGACAGGACACATGGCTAGGGCCTGCCCAACGAAGCAAGGGAAGGGAGTTGTACCTTCTTCTGGAGGACAAGTTCACGCTCTCACGGCACCTCCGCAAGAAAGAGGTAGAAATATTTCTATCGAAAGTTTAGTCTATCTTTTTGTTCATCCTGTATGTACACTATCTGATTCTGGCGCATCGCACTCTTTTATATCTACTGCTTTAGTGGAATCTCTACACCTAGACACCAGTATAGTAGAGGATCCCTTGGTTGTTTCAAATCCAATTGGGGACTCAGCTTATTTGTCAATGGTTTGTTTAATATCTATACTAAGCGTTGGATTTAGATGTAATGCCTTTGTTTTGGGCTTCACGGGCTATGGGTTGATTCTAGGCATGGACTGGCTATCCAGTAATGGTGCCGTCCTCGATTATGAAAAGAGAGTGGTTAGACTCATGACTCGCCTTGGTAACACTCTCGAAATTTCTTGTAATCCCATGAACTTTGTTATGCTTAGTTATCTAGAATCTCTAGATGCGTCTGTTGAGAACTTGCAGTCTGTAAGGGTAGTCCATGAATACTTGGATGTGTTTGAAGAGGTAAAGGGCTTACCTCCGAAGCGGGAGATAGATTTCCGCATATACCTCATGGACAACGCAAAGCCCGTTGCTTTACCCATTAGGCACATGGCCCCAAGGGAGAGAAAGGAGCTCAGCAAGCAAATCAAAGAGCTGCTTGAAAAGGGGTTCATAAGACGGAGTATTTCTGAATGGGGGTGCTCTGGTAGTGTTCGCGACCAAAGCCGATGGTTCACTCCGCCTGTGCGTTGATTATAGGGAGCTAAACAAGCTGACCAAGAAGAATAGACACCCACTCCGAAGAATAGATGATTTGTTTGATCAGCTTGTAGATGCATCGGTTTTCTCCCAATTAGATTTAGCTACCGGGTTTCATCAGCTAAGAGTGGCTGAAGACAGCATTGATAAGACCGCGTTCAGAACTCCAGATGGCTTCTTTGAGTGGCTTGTCATGCCTTTCGGCTTGACAAACGCACCCGCTTACTTCGTGGATTTAATGAGCAGGGTGTTCCGAGAGTTCCTCAATAAGTTCGTGGTGGTCTTCGTAGACGATATTTTGATCTTCTCAAAGGATGAGGAAGAGCATGCTCAGCATCTAAAGGAAGTCATGGATACTCTCTATGCACATCGGTTGAAAGCTAAGTTCTCCAAATGCCATTTCTGGAGAGAAGAAGTTAGGTTCCTTGGGCACGTAGTGTCCAAAGAGGGGATAGCTGTGGACCCCGCGAAAGTGGTTGCTGTGCAAGATTGGAAGGTTCCTCGAAATGCAACCTAAGTCCGAAGCTTTCTCGGGCTAGCAGGCTTTTATCGAAAGTTCATCAAAGATTTTGCAAAAATCTCAGCTCCACTTACAAGGTTGACAAAGAAGAACCTAGCTTTCAATTGGGATTTGGATTGCGATATTGCTTTCCAACGTTTGAAAAGGGCTCTAACAACAGCCCCAGTTCTGACATTGCCTGATGAAAGCAAGATGTTTACAGTATACACAGATGCATGCGGAACGGGACTAGGCGTTGTTCTGATGCAAGAAGGGAAGGTAGTTGCTTATGGTGGAAGATAGTTGAAAGTACACGAGAAAAACTATCCAACCCACGACCTAGAGTTGGCAGCCATCGTTTTTGCACTTAAGTCTTGGCGCCATTATCTCCTAGGTGAGAAATTTGAACTGTATACTGACCATAAATCGTTGAAATACCTTTTCTCGCAGAAAGATCTCAATTTGAGGCAGCAAAGATGGATGGAGTTTCTTACCTCATTCGATTTTGAGATTTCCTACACTCCTGGCAAGGGCAATGCAGTAGCAGACGCCTAAAGTAGAAAGAAGCTGGCCTTAAGCCCTCTCTTTGTGGAAAGGCAAAGCTTGGAGTTCATAGCAAGCTTTAATTTCAGACCCTCCTCTGACTTTGTACCTGGCTTGCTAGCAACGCTAGAAGTGCGGCCAACTCTATTAGACTCAATCGGAGCCGCGCAAAGAGAATACCCTCAGCTAGCCGATGTGATGGACAAGTTAATTAGGGGTGAGACTTCCAGTCACCTCAATAGATACTCCATTGATGCCAAGGGCTGGTTGAGACGAGAAGGAAGACTATGTGTCCCACAAGTAAAGGATTTGGTAAAGGCAGTTCTAGAAGAGGCACACCATTCCAAGCTGGCCATACACCCTGGCGGAGACAAGATGTATAAAGACATCAAAAGAGTTTTCTTTTGGAATGGCATGAAGCAAGACGTAGCTGAATTTGTTTCTAAGTGTTTAATATGCCAACAAGTCAAGGCGGAGCAGAAGAAGCCTGGTGGTCTGCTCCATCCTCTAGAGGTCCCACAGTGGAAATGAGATAGCATCTCGATGGACTTTATAGATGGGTTGCTTAGGTCAAGAAGGGGAAATACCAGCATTTGGGTAATAGTGGACAGGCTCACAAAAAGCGCCCACTTTATACCCGTCAAGAGTAGAAGGACCGCCTCATCTCTAGCATCCATATATCTTAAAGAAATAGTTCGACTCCATGGGATACCCTCCAGCATAGTGAGTGATCGAGACCCTATCTTCACGAGCGAATTTTGGAAGAGTTTACAAGAGGCTGTAGGCACACAGTTATGCTTAAGCACGGCCTATCACTCGCAAACCGATGGCCAAACGGAAAGAGTCAACAGAGTATTAGAAGACCTCTTGAGGTTATGCATTATTGACTTCGGAGGTACATGGGAGGATCATCTACCTTTGGTGGAATTCGCGTACAATAATAGCTACCAAGCCACCATAGGCATGGCACCTTTCGAAGCTTTATATGGAAGACCGTGCAAGTCACCAACTTGCTGGTGGGAGTCCACAGACAAGCTCGTACTTGGACCAGACATGATTAGGGAAACTTCAGAGAAAGTAGACTTGATACGAAAAAGAATGAAGACTGCCCAAGATAGACAGAAGTCCTACGTAGACAAAAGAAGAACTAACCTTGAGTTCGAAGTTGGAGACAAGTGTTCCTTAAAGTATCTCCTTTGAGGAAAGTCGTTCTCTTTGGATCTGCAGGAAAGTTAACACCAAGATTTGTAGGGCCGTTCCCTATCATCGAGAAGATTGGGAAGATGGCTTATAGGGTATAGCTGCCCGAAAGATTGGCCGGGGTTCATAATGTCTTTCATGTCTCTTACCTACGGAAGTGCTTACACGAGTCTGCGGAAAAGGTAGAACCAAGTATGCTAGAGGAAGTTGAAGTTGAACGAGAAGCAACTGTGAGGAGAGTTCCAACCCATATCTTGGGAACAGAAGTCAAAAAGCAACGCAACCGTGAAGTTAAGCTCGTCAAAGTGCAATGGAGCGACACCGAGGAAGACGCGACTTGGGAAACTGAGGACAGAATACGCGCAACCTACCCTTTTCTTTTTGAGGGTACGTCTTTAATCTCTTTTCCTCAAGTTTATGCTCGTATCTATCTTTTTAGGTATATCTCCTCGATCCTATCGTTTATCCTTAGGTAGGAACCCATTTGGATGTAAACATGTAATTGAAACATGTTATGATTGATGGTTGCAAGTGGTTGCTAGTGGATGCATATACACACACATTAGGTATAAGATCGGCTCAGTCACTTCCATATTGCATATGCATATATGTATTGGTTTATGGATTAAAACTTGATGTGTTATCATATGGGCCTTGCATTTGTATGAATGGTTGTGCACTCATGTAAGAAATTTTGAGTAGGAAAAATTGTATTCATAATGGACTCATGGCACTGACATAATTTGCATTAAGGAGGTCAACTAAATCAGTAGACCGCCAGATTTTGCATTAGATAAGGACATGTACACACAAAATGCATATGATTATGAAGCATTAGAAATATTTTAAGGACAATGGACGCCTGTGTTTGATGGTTGAGTAGATGGGTGATTGGATGGTAGAATATAAGTTCTTCTCGACTTGAAGATTTCGGGGACGAAATCCTAAAAGGAGGGGAGAATGTAACACCCCGTATTTTCTGTTAACTGTATAGTAACGAATTAAACAATACTTAATTTAAAATATGAGAATTAAGGGAAACGGGTTACACCGTTGTGTTCGTCTCGAAATTCTGGTTGAGATAGAATTCGAGTTTGCGTAAATTGGACTTCGTATGAAGAAGTTATGGCTGTCGGAAGTTTCCAGAAAATTCAAATAAATTCAAACAGCTCGAAAACAAATTCAAATTCAAATCAGAAGTTAGGAGCGGGCTGGGCGGGAAAATTCCCGCCCAGGACCCAAGTCGACCAGAGGGTGGACCCTAGTATCGACCTCCCCCCTACAGGTCGACCTGGGGGTCGACCTGCCCCCCCCCCCTTCGGCAGATCTGAAAGGTGACGATTTTGTGACTCAGTGCTGAGTCACTAGGGCTAAGGTGTCACCCTATCTTCACTGGATGGTTTTGGATAACCCTAGGGTCATCCAACGGCTTAAATTGAATTGAAATTCTATATAAACAACCCAATGCTCAAACCTAAAAATCACTCAAAAATAATCCTAGAACTGTCATGCTGTCAATAGAAAACTTGGAGTAGCCGTCACCAATTCAAAGACAAGATAAGAACCTGAATCAAAAATCAAAATAAAATATTAGCAAATTCAACGATCTACATCAAAGGCGAGCTTACCAATTTCAGAATTCATATTTCAGAATGCAAGAATTCCTTTTTAGTTTGTATGTTGGTTATTACGCAGATTTAAACATTCTTTCAATTGAATCATGACATGTTGTAATTTGGATATAGAATGATGCTTATGTATAAGATTTGATTCTCGTTTATCTTAAAGTATCGTTGTAATTAATCATGTCTATATGCTTGTGGCGATGAACATATTGTATATTAATCATGTCTATATGCTTATGGTGATGAACATATTGTATGTTATTGGAATCTATTATGATTGGGTAATGGATTTATTTTGCCAATTAAATGGTAAAATATGTCATGTTATAAATTGGTGGTTATTTGCAAGTTTATGATCTAAAACACATGCTTATATGTTAGATCAATACTTATGTATATTCATGTTAGGTTGAATCTATTTATGTTGTAAAATTTGGAATTGTAGTCCTCTTATGTTTTAACACATAAGTATCATGCTAAATTGTGATTCGAATATGTTTATGACAACCCTCTTCTGTTTAACACACATAAGTTATCATGCTAAGTTGCAATTTAAGAATGATTATAGTAGCTTTCTTATGTTTTGACATATATAAGTTAATATGCTAAGTTGTGGTTTGAAACTGTGATTATATGTTAAACCTCCATGCTAGACCGTTGTCAAGTTTACATGACAATTAGATCCAACTTAGTCACAAGTTCATCTTTACCCATTTAATTAAAGTTAATGATACCTCTATGCCAAGTTACACATGACAAGTTGAAATGTATGTTATTTTATGTTTATTTCATGTCCCTTGTTTATTACCCCTTTTCTTGTTTATGGGTTGGGCTAATTTACTAGCCCAACATTTTATGTGATTCGTGCGTACGTTCCACGGGGGTAGCGATGGGAAATATGAAAATTCATGGCATAGATTTGTTCATTAAATGGTATATTTGATATACCATTTATGGTGAGCATAATCAAAGGATAATTATGGCATGATTAAATTAAATTTAACCTACATAAAGAAATTAAACATATATATAAAAATGTGAATTCAGAAAAGACGAATATGCCTAACCCGAGGTTAGACTGAGCTGTGGTGTAAATCTGCCCGGAACCGGCCGACATATCCAGTGACCACAACAAGACCTGTCTAATGTGGGTGGTTAGTGCATCAAGCCCAAAAAGAACCCGAGGTTAGACTGAGTTGTGGTGTAAATCTGCCCGGAACCGACCGGCACATCCAGTGACCACAACAAGACCTATCTAATGTGAGTGGTTGGTGCTTTAATAAATTAAAGCTATGTCAGGATTGGTAAGGTTAAGTCAATTTGGGAAACACTTAACCGATTCAACATGTTAACTAAACGAATGGGTGGGGTTATGTAAACTTGGACACTTAACCAAATAAACATGTTGATCAGAAAACCCTAGTAACAGGGACCCATTTCAGAAGTAACCCACATAGATGTATCATGGTACCCTGAAACTAGGAAGGGTGGGGCACGATTACTGGGCTGAGTATAAGTGGTCAAAACATCGGCAGTTGGTGGGCCAGTGTAGGTTCCGACGGAGTATGGGCGTGCACGTACTCCGAAGTGGAAAAATCAGGCACAGGGCATCAGTAATATACATTGTGCATCCTGAATCGTGTCGGGTTGCCACCAGAGGGACTGATACACCCCATGGTGGGACCAGCACAGGTATCTACAGTCAAGCAGGGCCGATTGACGCAGGATATGAATGCATGCGAGTAGGACCCGATCATTAAGGGGATCGTTTGTTATAAACATGGGGGGCTGGTTGAACCAATGGTTAAGTAGGTGCAGAGACTATAGTAATGGGTGCGATCACATGTTCCTCTTATCTTATATTAGGGTATTGTCCTATGTTCTGTTATCACTGTCATGATACCTTTCCTTGTTTAAATACTAGTAATCACTGAACTTACCAGACTTATTGTCTGACCCATTTTCTTTTGTCCTCTTTTCTTCCGTTTCTCCCCTCCCCCCCAGGTCCACAGGGAGGGAATACTGCAGCTTAGTCAGACTCTTTGCAAGCTTCAAGAAAGTAGATGTATGATTTGGACTCTCTCTTACCTTGGCTATGGCTCTTGGACATTATCCTTGAGGATTTATGCACTTTTACTTTTGGTTTATGCTTCTTTATTGAATAATCAAGACAGAAATTATGGTGTAATGTTTTGAAGTTATTTTGAGACAATTTGATGTAATGCTTTTGTATGGAACTACGTATGCAATAAATATTTGAATTTCGCTGCTTAAATTTATCTGTCTTGTAAATTTTTCTGTGTCTTGTACCTATAACCCTCCACCAAAGTTAAGGCATTCCCTTTGTTAGTGACCTTAACGGAGGTGGGGTGTTTCACCCAGAGTTTTATGTCTCTTCTTATTACTCTGGGTGCTCTTAAGCGGGTAGACTAGAGACAGGTTAGGTGGTATGCACGAGTAGCTGTACCGAAGACGAGCAGGAGGCTTCCATGTACGATATAGATATTCTACCTGTGTCGCTGATGGTCACTACTTTGGGATTAGTAGTGTACCTTCCTTATTTTTCTTTAGAGACAATTTTTAAAATTTGTAATAATGATGATGTGGAACATAAGCTGTATTTGAATTTTCCACTGCTATTATGGTTTAGTTTTCAGCTTATGCACTGTCTCTCCTGTTTTATGTCAAGTATGTTATTATTATATTTTATCCCATGCGCTGTGAGACATTCTACAGGTTCCTTGTTAGTTCAAATTCCTTTCTTTTCCTTTCTTTGACGACCGTCTCGTGCTGGCTAGACATTGGCATTGCGCATTTCAGGGAAACGTCGGTTGATGCGGGGCAGGCCATCACAGTAGCTCTACTTTGGGTTTGAAAACAGGGAATCTCGGTCTTTTCATGTTTCTCATCAACTGAGTCTGAACCCTCTGATAAACCTTCCAAAGGTTTGAACATTGCTGACTCATCAAAAGTCACATGTCTGGAATGCATAACTTTCTTCGTAATTTTCCAAATTCTATATCTTTTTATGCCATCTGTATAACCAAGAAAAACACAATTGGAGGCCCTAGGCTCCAACTTGTCATGTCCTGTATTGTGAACATAAACTGGACATCCAAATATAGGAAAATAACTTAATAAAGTTTTTTTACCTCTCCATACCTCCTCTGGAATCTTCCCATCAATGGCTGAGCACGGAATCCGGTTAATAATATGTGTTGCAGTCGAAATAGCTTCAGCCCAAAAAACCCTAGACATACCCATAATCAATATCAAGCAACGAGCCTTTTCAAGTAGAGTCCTATTCATTCTCTCAGCAACCCCATTGGATTGCGGATCACCAGATGTAGTAAAATTTCTTTTAATACCACGTTGTCTGCAGTAGTCGAGGAACTCTTTGGAGACATATTCACCACCATTGTCGGATCTAAGAATCTTCAATTTCTTTCCTGTTTGGTTTTCAACAAGAGCTAACCAAAACTTAAACTTCTCAAATACTTCTGACTTAGCATTCATTATATAGACCCAAACCTTGCGCGAGTAGTCATCAATGAAGGAAAAAAAATATGCTCCACCAATAGAAGCTATAGAGTTTGGCCCCCAAACATTTGAATGCACATAATCAAGTACCCTCTTAGAAGTATGCATGCCATCACCAAAAGAAACTCTGGTTTTCTTTGCCAACACACACTCCTTGCAAAAGTCCAACTTGTTGAAGATTTCTCCCTTGATCTTTTTCTTCTTACTAAGCAACTCTAAGTTCTACTCCGAAGTATAACCTAATCCCATATGCCAAAGCTTGGTAGCATCCAAACTTTTAGAACTATCGACTCCAACACATAATTCTCCATGGACAGTGGTACCCATTAGTAAATATAGATTTCGCACCATAACACCCTTCATCAATACAAGTGCCTCTCTAGAAACTCTCAAACCACCTTTGACAATGTTTATCTTGCATCCTAATGATGCCAACTGGCCTAACGATATCAAAGACTTCTGAAGACCTGGGACATAGCGAACATTTGAAAGTGTGCGAAAGATCCCATCATACATGCGAATGCGAACTGAACCAATTCCCATAGACTTGCATGTAGCATCATTCCCCATAAGGATAGAACTTCCTTCTTTGGCATCGAAGGAAGAAAAATAATCCTTATTAGGAGTCATGTGAAATGATGCTCCAGAATCTAGAATCCAGTGGTCTACAACATCTGATACAACCACTGTCAACAAATCGCTACCGCCTTTCCCCATCGCAATAGATGAAGAACCATCAGTCTTCTTCTCCAAATCTGGACAATCTCTTCTCCAATGGCCTGGTTTCTTCCAATTATAGCACTTTCCATCTTTAGAGTTACTCCGCGAATTAGGCTTCCTAGAATTGGAAGGCCCCCTATTATTCTTCACTTTCTTCTTTGCTCTTCCTCTCTCTACAAATAAGCCTGAACTACTACTTACTCCACTGCTATCACCAACACCAAACTCTTTCATTTGATCTCTCAACTCTTCACTAAGCAAACCAGTCTTCACATCGTCTAATTTCAATGTTTCTCTGCCATAGATAAGGCTGTTAGCGAAACCAGTGTATCGCTCTGGAAGCGAACACAATAGAACCATTGCTTTTTATTCTTCATCAGTTTTCAACTCAATAGACTTCATCTTCATCAACAGGTCATCAAACACACTTAGGTGTGTCTTAATTGAAGAACCTTCCTACATCTTATAAGTGAAGAAAGTCTTCAATAGGATCAGATAGTTGGTTAGGGATTTCTTCATGTAGTGGTCCTCCAACTTCTTCCAAATGCCTCTAGCTGTTGTCTCCAGATTGATTTCAGAAATTACATTCTTTCCCATAACAAGCTGAATAGTAGTAAAGGCCCATTCTTCTATCTCTTCTAATTCCACTGATGAAATATCAGCAGGCAATGTCTCTGTATCAAATACTAGCCAATGAACGCGATTTCTTCTCAAAACTGCTTTCATCATCCACTGCTACTTTTCAAAATCTCCTTCACCATTCCACTTCTCTATCATCAACTGTGATCCTGATGCCACATAGGAGCCTCTGACGTATGGAGCAACTACTGGAACTGATGTATTATTTGTCTTGTTTTCATCTCCTCCTGCCATTCTACAAACACTTTCTTTGCAAATCTAGCTCTGATACCAGTTGTAAGGGGTGATCAATCCCTTTTAGCAAAAAAACCTCAATAGGATCTTGTAATGATGTGATAGAACAAATAGCTTGAAATGAATATCAATCTCAGATCAGAGAAAAAAATAAAGGCAACAAAGAACACACAAATCTATAGTGGTTCCAATATCGCGAGATAGTGTACGTCCACTTCAACGGGGAAGAGATTTTATTAATGTTCAAGAGATTACAGAGTTTTTAAAGTAGAGCAAAAGAAATGAAGAATACAAATGTTCTCATACTTCTTATATAAATAAGATCCTCTATGCCTCTCTTTAAATAGAGAAAAGATTACTGAGGGATGAGACAATTGATTTATGTAAAATAAATCAATTTATGGAAAAAAAACTAATATCCCATTAATTAATTGTCATATGATTGATTGATAATTTTCCCTTTTCTCCGTCAATCAATCCCTTTTCCAATTTTAATCTCTTTCCGTTTCTTTTCATCATGAAACATGGCAACTAATTAAATAACGAATATTTCCAATATCCCCTATTCATTAATATTCCTTCCATTTCTTTCCATTCATTTCTTGCACAAAATGGGTAATGAAATTACCACGAATATCTCCAAAAAAATCTAATTGATATTTGGAAATATTGTATCATCAAATTCCAATAGTATACACAGTCTCAGAATTGCTTAACGATAATTTATGGATTTTTCCTATGTGGCAGTGTGTGTAGTGGTATGTATTAGGTTAATTTTTGTGAATAATTTTGCTATCTTACAAGAATTGTTTCAATACATTGAAATTGGGGTGTCCCAATCTGCAATGCCACGAATTTAGAGTATTTGAACTACTGTTATATCTAGAATTAACATTGACAGTATTGTGAACATCATGATCATAATAACCAACATGAATATTATTTATATTAACATTGTCATCATTACAGTTATCATTATCAGATACATTTTTAGCACTACAGTTTTTACTATTATCATAGTATGCATTGTTGCATATAACACCCTTAGACATTCTTGGACTTGATATTGCTGAATTTGTACAATCCATTGTGCAAGTTACCCTGCAACAATGTATTTTTATTTAGTATATCTTTAACAACGTAGTATTTGGGATGAAACTCGAAGTAAACATTGTTGTCATTGGAGAATTGTGAAACGCTAATTAGGTTTTTTTTAATGCTTGCCACCCTTAGTAAATTATTTAAATAAATTTGTCTTTTATCTTTTATGTAGTCATGTCCAACATGTGATATACTTATAGGCTCACCGTTTTCCATATGTAATTTTTGTGTACCTGAATAATTCTTGTTACCAAGATTGAGATTTTGCAAGTTATTGGTGATATGATTTGTTGCCCCTGAATCAGGATACCAATCGTAATGTTAGGATTATCTGATTGAATTGAGTCGTTGCCAGTCCCTTGTAAACCTTTCGAAGAGTCACTGTTTGGTCTTGTATGTTGATTAATTTGTACTAAATTTGCATTTGCCCCTCTCTATTATAACTGGTTTGATTGTGGTGTATTAAATTCAGAATTGAATCTAAAATAGCACCTATTAGCCATGTGTCCGAATTTTTCACAAATTTGACACTTCGCACGATTATTACTGTTGCTCCACCTTCCACGACCTCTGCCTCTTTGTTGTTGTTGACTACCCCTTTGACTTTGTACATCTGGTTTCTGCTGATTTATATTACCTTTCTGTTGTGGTTTGTTTCTTGAACTGGTTGCCAAAATGACTGAGTAATCACCTTGTATGTCTTTTCTTTGCTCAACTCTGCCTTCATGAGCTAACAGGACAGTGTGAACAAACTGAATATCTGGCAGTGTTGGTTGCGTGGAAAGGTATGTGACTAATGATTCATATTCTTGATCAAGTCCGTTAGTAATAATTGATACTTGTTCATTATCTAAAAGCTTATGGCCAACTGCACTAAGTCAGTCGCACAAATTCTTGAATTTTTGTAAGATAATCTCTCATGCTCATTTCTTCTTTCCTTATGTTTTGCAATTCTCTTCTATAATGCATGATTCTGGCCGATGATTGGGTATTGAAAATTTGCTCAATTGTCGTCCAGATTTCATGTGATGTATTGCAAACCACAATTTGTGAAAAAGGACCTGTACTGATAGATGAAAATAACCAAGACATGAGTAAACTATCTTGTTACATATACCTTGTATACTCTGAATTGCTAATGAGATTCCCTTCAATGTCAGGTACCATTGCAGAGGGCATGGTCATTGTGCCTCTGATATATTCTTGAAGGCCATATCCTCTGAGCGCAGTTTCTACTTGATACATCCATAGTATATAGTTGTCTTCATCGAGAGGAGTGGTGATGATTTGACTCTTCTGTTTTATGAAGGTAATGGTTTGATTGGTAGTGGCGGTGGTATTATTTCTGGAACTTGTAGATGTAATTGATGGAAATAAATGAGAAGATTGGGAAGAAGAGGTTGAGTGGTATTGGAGAAATATAAGTCCCACATTGTGTGTGATTTGTGAATATATCTCCATATATACCAAAGCCCAATATGCTATTTCAAAAAAAAAGAAATGAGCACATGAAGCATTGAGTGAATGGGGCTATTTAGGCTTTAGGCCTTCATAATAAATATTAAAATGTCATAGATAGGGCCTTGGGGCTCTTGGGGTCTCCTGATTTCCGTGGGCCGCTAACCCGCTCGGCCTTGTTGTAATGGGACGGATCTGTTTTGAACGGAGCAGATGCGCCCGTTTCCTTTCGGCTCTTGGGCTTGCGCAGCGAACAGGTGCGCCCGTTTCCTTTCGGGCTCAGCCGACACGCCCGCGTTCGTAAGGACTGTCGCCTCTGCCCAGAAAACATCCCCTGGCCACTATATAAGAACTTCATGACAGAACAGGAAAAATAACCAGAAATTCCCTTCTTCTTTCTCTGCAAAATTGTTCTTAAATACTACTCTCTTGCATTCGAAATTGCTCTGCACTTGATAGTGCTTCAAATTGCAGAAACCGGTCCGTTTTATCTTGGGAGACAATTGCTCAATAACCTTCAGCGCCGTAGAGGGAGCAATATTGTTTCAAGGAAACAGATTTACTCTGGACTCGGACGTTACTAACAGGTACTTTTCTCTTCTGTTTGGTTTACAACACTTCTGTGCTGTTGCAAATCTGGTCATGCCTTTTGCTGTTGCTAATTTTGATTATAGTTCAAATTGGTAACACTTCTTGATGTGACAATTGGATAGTGACAATTTATTGATCGCTATCAGGTTCGTGCTATATTTGCATTGTTACGAACAACAATCTTGAAACAATATTTTCGTTTTGCAGAAAACGATAATGGCTAAAAGCAATAGTGGTCCTGCTGCGCCAACACCACCTGTAACCAATCCTTTTGCACCCGTGGTTACACCAATGGCACTGTCTCACGGAGAAAGGCCAGAAAAGTTTACCGGAACGGACTTCAAACGTTGGCAGCAAAAGATGCTATTTTACTTGACAACATTGGGCCTAGCGAAGTATCTTACAGAAGATGCTCCAGTTGTTGCCGAATTGGAACCAGACCCAGTTAAAGTTGAAGCCCTTAATGCTTGGAAAAATTCCGATTTCATGTGTAAAAATTACATCCTGAATGGCCTCGACAATAGTCTATACAACGTGTACTGCACAGTTGCAACATCTAAACAACTATGGTTGGCTTTGGAAAAGAAGTATAAAACTGAAGATGCTGGCATGAAGAAATTCATCGCCGGGAAATTTCTTGACTTCAAAATGTTCGATACAAAAGTTGTGATCAACCAAATTCAAGAACTGCAACTTATCATTCGTCAACTAGAAGATGAAAAGATGACCCTTAGCGAATCTTTTCAAGTTGCCGCTGCTATTGAGAAGCTTCCTCCATCGTGGAAGGACTTCAAAAACTACCTAAAGCACAAGCGTAAAGAAATGACAATGGAGGAACTTGTAGTTCGATTGAGAATTGAGGAAGACAATAGAAATTCTGAAAAGAAGATTTCTCAAAATGTGGTTGCCAAAGCAAACGTTGTCGAGACGGATAAATCCAATAAGAGAAAATGTGACAACCAATCTAAGAAGTCAAATAAATTCAAGGGGTCATGCCATAATTGTGGAAAGAAGGGTCATAAAGCTGTAGAATGTCGCGGCCCACCCAAAAAGAAGAAATCAGAAGCAAATGTGGTGGAAGTTTCAAACGGTGTTTCTGAAATGGACTTGTGTGCAGTTGTTTCAGAATGCAACCTTGTTGGTAACAATAAGGAGTGGTTTGTAGACACTGGAGCCACTAGGCATATATGCGCAAATAAGTGGATGTTCACAAACTACAAAAGTGCTACTAATGAAGAACAACTGTTTATGGGTAACTCGTCCACATCAAAGGTCGAAGGCAAGGGAAAGATTGTGCTGAAATTGACTTCTAGAAAAGAACTCACTCTAAATGATGTTCTCCATGTTCCAGAAATTCGCAAGAATCTAACTTCAGGATCGTTGCTCAGCAAGCATGGCTTCAAATTAACATTTGTGGCTGATAAATTTGTGTTGTCTAAGAATGGAGTGTATATAGGAAAGGGTTATGTATGTGATGGCCTATTTAAGGCTAATGTAACCACTGTTGTACCAAACAATGATATAAATAAAATTAAATCTTCTGCTTATATGGTTGACTCTCCTAATCTATGACATTCTAGACTAGGTCATGTGAATTTTGATACTTTACAAAAACTGATCAATCTAGAATTCATACCTAAGTGTAGAATCGATTCAAATTACAAATGTCAAATTTGTGCTGAAGCCAAATTGACAAGAACTTCATTTAATCATGTTGAAAGAGAAACTGAACCTCTAGACTTAATACATACTGATGTATGTGACTTGAAAATGTGTCAAACTGGAGGAGGAAAAAGGTACTTTATCACCTTTATAGAAGATTGTACAAGATTGTGACGGCCCGCTCCGCACCAGCCTGCATTTCCTCCGGAAGTGCGCTGTACACATGCCCCGACTAGCACGGAACGGTCGCCAAAGAAAGGAAAGAAGGGAATAAACTAACCAAGGAACCTGTAGAATGTCTCACAGCGCATGGAATAAAATATAATAATAACATACTTGACATAAAACAGGTGAGACAGTGCATAAGCTGATAACTAAAATCAACATCCATCATCAGAGCAGCGGAAATCCAAATACAGCTTATTACAATTTTCCAAATTTACTGTCTCTAAACAAAAGAAAGCTAAAGTAGAAGATGCACCACCAATGCCCAAGCAGTGATCTTCAATAACACAGGGAGAATATTATATATATATATTACGTGGAAGCCTCCTGCTCGTCTCCGGACTATCTACCCGTGCATCACCAGCTAACCTGTCTCTAGTCTGCTCGTGTGAGCACCCAGAGTAATAAGAAGAGACATAAAACTCTGGGTCAGACATAAAGCCTGGTATGAGCGATAAGCATCTAAACAGAATAATAACAGGTATACTAAACCATACCTGAACCTGGACCTGCAACCAAAGAGTTAGTACCACATACCGTACAATGCTCTAAGGTGCCATAATAATAGTGTAAGAATACGGGGGTGGGGTGTGCATGTCATAATGATAGCAAACAAATCATCCATGGCAACCATCCTCACATCTCTCACTCAGTGTGTAAAGCATACGATGTCCACCACTGTCAATCACTAGACCCATCGAAGTAGTGACGGAGTTCAACTTGTACAACTACTGCTACTACCAAGCTTACCACATGGAGTCATGACCAAATCTTTACAAATGACCCCACTTCATTGGTTTATAGCCCTTTAGTCGTACCTAGGCCACTTTGGCCCTGAATCAGTTCGCGTACCTCCCATACATAGTGATCCAAAGTCACATACATCGACTGCCCCTTGGTACACGTCCCGCAGCAAAGCCCAACTCATGAAGTGAACTCGTCGGTTCCCAACTGGATCCTGAGCTCTAACTTCCATTTGGACTACCTTTGCATCTCGGGTTTTGGTCATCGTCTTTATCCCGATCGGTCGTCATCATTCGGATCGGTCTTCATTCAGTCTTCTCCTCGGATCGTGCTCCCTTGGATGGTTCGGTTCGTGGCGCGCCTCCCCAATCGGATCGGTTCGTTCTCCCTTTGTCGGATCGGGTCGCACCTCTTCAGGTCGTGCCCTTCAGCTCGCGGCGTCCTCTCGAGTGCATAACTCCGGTTCGGATCGTGCTTCTGAAGTGGATCGGGTCGGAAAGCCAGTTCAGTTCGTGCCTTCTATTTGGATCGTGGTCTCCAGTTTCCATCAGATCGGATCGTGAACTTCAGACGCGAGGGATCGGTTCGTGGTCACCATCCATAGGAGGATCGGGTCGTGTCGTGGCGCGAGCTCCAATCGGATCGGTTCGCATGGGGTAGGGGCGATCCGGTCCGGGGTATTTCCTGCAGTTCTTCCAGCAAGCAGTTTACACCATTCGACGGCGTTTTTGACAATTCTAACACTTCTAATCAATCATAAAACACACCATAGAGTCATAGCAACATGTAATAGCAACCGCAAACACCAAACAACAATTCAAATGAAGCAAAACGGATCAAAGTGGCCAAAACTCCTTATTTTCCCTTAGGCATGTTTAAGTAAATCTAATCATATGGTTAACAAAACTCAATCAAATTAAACCAAATTTCTACCAGAGGCATAAAATATTATTTTCGAATTTCTAAACATTTTTCCAGAATTTATTTGTGTATAAATCCGCTAATCTTCACTAATTACCCTTAATTACCGTAATTAGTGCAAAAACTATGCAAATCACTCACCTTTGCCACAATAAAACTTTCAGATCTGAAGTGAACCTCTGATTTGCACGAATTCCAATATATAACAGCAGCTCTACCTCGGTCCTTGTGCTAATCCTCCTTGATTTGATGCCTCTAAGCCTTAATCCTTGATTAGGAAGTGATTTTGGGTGTTTTAGAGAGATTTAGAGAGTGGAGGCCATGGCTAGGTCAAGAGGAATGAATAGTGACGGCTGAAAAATGAGAAAAATGTATTCTCCAAACCCTAACAGCCCTTTTAAACTCCTAATCCCGAAATTCCCCTTTGGGCCTAGCTGTTAATCACCCGGTTAAGCCCAATTAAGCTGTTTTTCACCATCTGAAACTTGTTTCAGCCATATCTCCCAAACGGTGAGTCCGTTTGGCTAATGTGACCACTCTACGGAAAGAGAAACCATCATCCGGAGCCAATGAAAGTGGTTTCAGGTCAAAATTCCTTTCCAGTCAAAAGTTATGGCCAAAACAGTGCCAACTAGGGGTAAAATGGTCATTTAAAAATCGGGAAAAATCATGAACATGGGAAATGACCCCAATAGTCCTCTCCCAAAGTTACATGACCATACGACTTTGTATGTGAAAGAAATAAATATCCTACGATCCTATGATGCGTAGAATGCGGGTCGTTACAAAGATACTGTTATGTATATCTCCTTAAAAGTAAGGATGAGGCATTCGATATGTTTAAACAGTATAAAGCAGAAGTTGAGAATCAACTCAACAGAAAAAATAAAGCTTTAAGAAGTGATAGAGGAGGAGAATATGAGTTTCCATTTGAGGAATTCTGTGTTGAGCATGGTATAATACACCAAACTACAGCTCCTTATTCTCCTCAATCCAACGGTATAGCCGAACGGAAAAATAGAACTCTTGGGAGAAGCTATTCTTTCGGTAAATCATATTTTAAATAAAATACCACAAAAGACAACGTCTTAGACTCCCCATGAACTTTGGAAAAACAGACCACCATCCTACAAATACTTAAAAGGTGTCTTGCCAAAGTGGAAATTCCAAAACCGAAAAAAGTCAAAATAGGACCGAAGACTATAGATTGCATATTCATTGGATATGCTCATAATAGTAGTGCATATCAATTTTTGGTGTACAAATCTGAAATTGATGACATTCATGAAAGCACCATTATCGAGTCTCGAAATGCAAGATTCTCTGAACACATTTATCCTCTAAAAACCTCTATCGAAACAAGTACTCAAAAGAGGCCAAGAGATCCAGATACTCCCAAGTATAATGCTGATCAAAGAAAAATGAATGATGAAACTGAGATAGAGGAACCGAGAAGGAGCAAACGACAAAGGACCTCTAAATCCTTTGGACCTGATTTCTATACATATATGATAGAAAATGAACCTCTAACTTACCAACAAGCAATGTCATCTCCTGATGCTCCTTATTGAAAGAAGCCGTCAATAGTGAGATAGAATCCATTCTACAAAACCATACGTGGGAACTAGTGGATCTCCCTAAAGGATCAAAACCACTAGGATATAAATGGATATTTAAGAAGAAACTAAAGGCTGACGGCTCAATAGACAAGTATAAAGCAAGACTTGTAATAAAAGGATTCAGACAGAAGGAAGATCTGGATTACTTTGATATATACTCTCCAGTTACCAGAATAACATCAATTAGGATGCTTATTGCAATCGCATCTATATTGAATTTGGAAATACACCAAATGGATGTGAAAACTGTGTTTTTGAACGGTGAACTAGAAGAAGAAATATATATGCAGCAACCAGAAGGGTTTCTAAGCCCAGGAAATGAAAATAAGGTGTGAAAATTAGTAAAATCTCTTTATGGCCTTAAACAAGCACCAAAACAATGGCATGAGAAATTTGATGAAACAATGTTATCAAATGGATTCAAAGTAAATGAATCAGATAAATGCGTCTATATAAAATGTATAGAAGTTGGATATGTCATTGTTTGTCTCTATGTTGATGATTTACTGATCCTAGGAAATAATAAGGCCATAATAAAATCTACGAAGGACATGCTATCCTCTAGATTTGATATGAAGGACCTAGGAGTGGCCGATGTAATTTTGGGTGTAAAAATTATAAAGACACCACAGGGATATGCGTTATCTCAGTCACATTACATTGCTAAAATTCTTGAAAAATTCAAGCAGTATAATATAACTACTGCAAAATCACCAGTAGATATGAACCAAAATCGGGTAAAGAACACAGGTGATGGTATATATCAGCTTGAATACTCTCATATACTGGGAAATATTATGTATGTCATGAATTGCACTAGGCCTGATATTGCGTACGCTGTAAGCAAGCTAAGTAGATATACCAGCAATCCTGGTAAAAATCATTGGAAAGCAATAATCAAAGTCCTAGGATATCTAAAGTACACACAGAACTACGTTTTGCAATATGATAAGTATCCTTCAGTAATAGAAGGATATAGTGATGCCAATTGGATAACGGGCTCAAATGACACAAAATCCACAAGTGGATATGTGTTTACATTAGGAAATGGAGCAATTTCATGGAAATCATCCAAACAGACTTGCATAGCAAGGTCAACAATGAAATCTGAGTTCACTGCTCTAGATAAAGCCGCGGAAGAAGCAGACTGGCTTAGGGGGTTTGTAGAGGACATTCCAAATTGAGAAAAACCAGTATCTCCAATATGTATACAATGTGATAGTCAATTTGCTATTAGAAGGGCGAATAGTACATTGTATAATGGTAAATCTAGACATATTCGTCGTAGGCATAAAACCATAAGACAACTTCTCTCTAATGGAGTTATCACTATAGACTATGTAAGGTCAAAGGATAACATTGTGGATCCACTAACTAAAGGCTTGCCGGGAGAGAAAGTTCAAACCTTATCGATGGGAATGGGTTTAAGACCTATAATCTAAAAGTTTTTCTAAACGGAAACCCCACCTAGTTGACTGGAGATCTCAAGATCTAGGTTCAAAGGGACAACTAAGTTTATAGATAAACTTAATGGCACTGTTAAAATACAATCCATTCCTATGATAAGTCAGTGCACAACCCGTCGGAGAATAGGATAAGCTTAGCTTTTAATGATGTCTATACTGTGGTGTTATAAAAGACCCAAGTGGAGTATTACGGGATACTCTTTATAGAATCACCTACGTGAGTGTGAAGGCGCCGCTTCAAAAAGAATTGTAAGGTCGAATTCTTTAAACACTCATGAGACCAAGCAGGTGTTCATGGCAAAAACGAACACAAACAGAGAACCAAGGGGTTAAGAAACAGTTAACATGTGTAATCTTTATAGACTAACACAAAAGACTTACAGTTCAAAGACAATCTAGTCCACTGATTCGCCAGTAAGTTATAACGATAAACACTAGGAAAAATTCAAGGTCATTGTGCTACTTTTACTGATACGTTAAATGTTTCACAAAATTTAAGAACAAAAAGAAATCTCTCATTCATGTGGGGGATTGTTGGAAATAAATGAGAAGATTGGGAAGAAGAAGTTGAGTGGTATTGGAGAAATATAAGTCCCACATTGTGTGTGAATTGTGAATATATCTCCATATATACCAAAGCCCAATATGCTATTTCAAAACAAAAGAAATGAGCACATGAAGCATTGAGTGAATGGGGCTATGTAGGCTTTAGACCTTCATAATAAATATTAAAATGTCATAGATAGGGCCTTGGGCATTGGGGCTCTTGGGGTCTCCTGATTTCCGTGGGCCGCTAACCCGCTCGGCCTTGTTGCAATGGGACGGATCTGTTTTGAACGGAGCGGATGCGCCCGTTTCCTTTCGGCTCTTGGGCTTGCGCAGCGAACAGGTGCGCCCGTTTCCTTTCGGGCTCAGCCGACGCGCCCGCGTCCGTACGGACAGTCGCCTCTGCCCAGAAAACATCCCCTGGCCACTATATAAGAACTTCATGACAGAACAGGAAAAATAACCAGAAATTCCCTTCTTCTTTCTTTGCAAAATTGTTCTTAAATACTACTCTCTTGCGTTTGAAATTGCTCTGCACTTGATAGCGCTTCAAATTGCAGAAACCGGTCCGTTTTATCTTGGGAGACAATTGCTCAATAACCTTCAGCGCCGTAGAGGGAGCAATATTGTTTCAAGGAAACAGATTTACTCTGGACTCGGACGTTACTAACGGGTACTTTTCTCTTCTGTTTGCTTTGCAACGCTTCTGTGCTGTTGCAAATCTGGTCACGCCTTTTGCTGTTGCTAATTTTGATTATAGTTCAAATTGGTAACACTTCTTGACGTGACAATTGGATAGTGACAATTTATTGATCGCTATCGGGTTCGTGCTATATTTGCATTGTTACGAACAACAGTAATATCATCGTCTCCTGCCATTTTGGTGATCGGATATGATTCTCTGGCAAGGCAAGAAATTGCAGCCAAGAATCGAGTGGGATAAAGAACGAATGTTCAGATATGTAATCTGAATAGATCAGTGGTCAAAAATACTAACCCAGATGGCCAAAAATCGACAGTGGGGATGAACTGCAGCCGAAGAGAAATGAAGACTTAGATATGATCTCTTCTTGGCACGGCAGTAGTGGTACAACAATCGATAAGAACAGGTATGCCCTGATAAAGAAAGGTACGGCACTCCGATGATGATGCTACAATCTGAGGAGCCTAAGATTACCCCCTTTCCTGGAATCAATATGAGAAGGAATTGTAGATGCTGTTATCCAAAACTCCTCTGTCGATTGATGGCAAGAATCGAATCGTTGATGATATTCAGGTGATGCTCTGACGAAGATGGTAAAGAACAAATGTCGTGAAGCTAATGGAAGCTCTGATACCAAATTAGCAGAAGCAAAAATATTTCTTTATTAAAGAACAGGAGCGAGTTACATAATGATTCAATTATCTGTACAAAGGCAAACATTCTATATTTATGCAGTCCAAAATAAATATAAAGTAAGGCCCACAGCCTATTGACTATCCAACGGAAATAAGTAATGTAGCAGTTATGTAATAATGTAAACCACTTTGCACTTATACCCGCATGTATATTATCTTATTTGGCTTTTAGGAATTCCGGGTTCTAGCGATTGCCGGGCCGGAATTCGAACGTAAACCCGTTTCTAGCGTAAAACTGGGAAAATTAGAAATTAAATTCATAGATACTTGAGAAAGAGGAAGATCAAGCAGAACGTACAGGCTAGAAAACGTTTGTATTAAGATCATTTCAATGAGCCGTGTATATTGGGGTTTCTTGTATAGGAACTAAATGTATTAGTAAGTCTGAGTTACCGTTTTGTGCTATTTTTACGCATCGTCTAAATTAGTATTTTCTTTGATAGTTCAAGAACTTTGTTACAGTAATAACTACATCTTTATGAAATTTAAATTTGCTTTCTATTGCTAAGATCATTACACTATATACATTTTTGCAGCAAATTACGTATTTTGTAAATAACTTGAAGCAATAAAAATACACGGAACTTACAAATCGGAAATTTAATGGAATTTTCAAAATTTCCGAAACGGAACCGAAATATTGAAATTTTCCAATGAATGAAATGGAAACGGAAAACGGAATTTCGAACCTTGGTAATAATACATATACTTACTGTCATACCTTCAATATTCAGCTAACTACTTATTGCAACACACGACAGTGCTGTTTTGTTTTTCCTTTTTCACTTTGTATTACAGTAATAAAGAATATATAGACATGCACAAGTGGAGAAATAGCATGCACAACAATAAATAAGTAGCTAAAGTTTTTTTTTTTTTTAAAAAAAAAAAAAAAAAAAAACAAGAAGAAGAAGAAAAAGTTGAAAACAATAGAAAATGTGACAAGCTTCAGTTTTTCATGTGAGCAGCCATATCATTGTACCTTGCAATCTTTTATTTTTATTTATTTGCTTATTTATTTTATATATTAATATTGCAATAGGTTAACGGATTGTAAGTTATAACAATAACAAAACAAGAAAGAAAAACAAATAAATAGGGGAGTGATACTTATGACAAATTCAAAGTAATTGAGTGCCATGTACAAAATTAGAAAATTATATGGAGGTAGGTTTTCTTTTGACGGTATACGTTCTATAGCATTTGAATATATACCCTCAAAAAGAGAGGTGAAGTAAGTGATATTGGCAATTTTAGAAACCACATCATAAAGTTTAAGTGCCATCAGTGTTAATTTGCCTTATTCAGAACATGTTCTTCTTACATTTCTTCTTCCTAGTGGTAAATTTGGTGGTCCGTTAACAGTATTTATTAATGGGTAGTCAGCAAGTAGTTATTAATTCGAATTTTTCTTCATCTTCCTAGTATCACAAGAGACATTCGTAAGCAAAACGTAAGGGCTTACAATCCAAAAAAAGGAGGAAAGAAAGAAAGAATCAAATTTACACAGAGGTCAAAACTATTTATTACTTGG
This sequence comes from Allium sativum, assembly GCA_030737875.1. NCBI lineage: Eukaryota > Viridiplantae > Streptophyta > Magnoliopsida > Asparagales > Amaryllidaceae > Allium > Allium sativum. Next base: position 777,272,865 of record CM060909.1, read on the forward strand.
AAAATATTTCTAAGCCTTGAGTTTCTTTAAAGAATGCACTACATATTTTCCAAAATGAAGGTGAAACAGTACCTTGAAAATGTTTCTAATTCTTTTCACTTTATTCTACTTGGTTCATTTCAGGTACTACTTGGCCTTCATTTTAAGCCAGAATAAAGTGAAAAGAATGAATTAATGTACATGAAATGAGCCAAATAGTCTCCAAATAATAATTGAACTTTATTTATGATTGATAATGTGATGATGGGTATATATGAGCTTTATGTCAACTTACAAAATACCTAAAACTACAAAAGCAAAATGATTTCAAATCGAATGATTTAAAAAGTAGTGTTGATTACTAGTATACTTAGGAAAGCTAATTGAGAAAGCCTACCTATACTTTTATACACAAATCATGATTGCTATATTGATTGATCGAAATTTCTTTTTGCAAACAGATTATATTGTTATTTAAAAAGTGATTGTATAAACTTTTTATCACTTTTTTTCACTTCGTGTTTCAGTTACTGAAGGGGTTAAGCTTTTAACTAGGGATAAAAAGTAAAAACATGCACACTGCATGCAGAAACGAATGTAACTCACTTTGTTTTGCTCATCTTTTCGGATTCTCGGCATGCTTATAGTGTGCTGCGAAAGTGAAACAATGCAGACCCACCTCAGAATTTGCCTCACTGCTTTAAGTTCTTTCCTTTTATTCACCCCACTCCCTGTGTTATGTGTTGTATGAATCTGAACTTTACATAAATAACTGTTCATATTTTGCATAGTAATTTATATTCAACTAGACATGATACCAAGTTCTGAGAAAACCAAGCGAAAATATTTCCATATGTATACGTTAATGCTTAGTTTAAGTTAGGGTAGATGCAGGATTTTCATCTGGGAATATTTTTCTGCTTAGCCACTTGTAAGATAGCATGCAAGAAAAGAACCTGCATAGACCAATGTATTAATAAACATAGTCTGATATTTCCCCTAAAATATCATTGAGAGATTTTATTTTATTTTTTAAAAAAAAAAAATGGTTTTAAAATTTTCCATAATCTTCTTACGCATTCTAGACTTTTTAATTTAAGACCTAAAAGTTTCATTAACAACTCAATTGTACGGCTGTTGTGAACAAGATGAATGTTTGATACATAAAATAGAGTACAATATTAATTAGTTATAGATATATACTAAGACACTGTGGAAAAATAAAAATAAAATTAATATCATCATATAAATTGGATTACCTGAAATCAACAGTCCTTGATATATACATGCAAAAAAGAGGGCATGAGTTAGTGAAAATAGGTAGGAATCATACATATATACAAGAAATATATAAGTGATAATTCATTTACTGTAATTTAATCTTTCATGTTGGCTTCAGTTAACCATCCTATGATACATTAACATGTGGTTTCCATAACAACAACAGCAACAATATATTATTAAGTATATTTTGGTAATAAAATCGTTCATCTCTTCAAAAGGTCTACGGGGCCATCATTTTATCTGGGAGCCCATTAAGGGAAAAAGTACAAGTGTTAGAATTGGGGTTTTTTTGTTTTGATTACTATTTGTGGTTCGGCCACATTAATACTTGGGCTACAACTATGTTGGCTCATGTAATAAAAATGTATAAAATCATTTGGTCACGTAATAGCTTTAAACTCTGTCCAAAATATGAATCAAAAAGTATAATAATATTATAATGAGTATTTGAGTAAAACTCTTTGACAAGCACCCATACCAGATTATGGATTTATCAAACACAATATGGAAATTATAAGATCATTTCCAACGGAATTCAATGATTTAATATTATAATCCGTAATATTCAGTTGAATATTACGGATTGAACCCAACAGAAAAGTAAATGTGCGTTGATTTCATTAGCGCCCACTTGTAATTAGTTTCGACTAATTTAATCAGCACTTAAATTGATTTAAAAATTAAAAAACAAAAATATCCGATGTTTTTTTTCGATCTGTTTCGCTGGATGTATATTAAATAGACTCGCAGAGAAGGGCGCTGATAAAATCAGCTTCCGGGGCCAATTCAGAATTAACCCCTAAATTTTCTCTTGAATATTCAAAGAAAGAATATATGTTGGGTGGAATTTTCGGTTAAATTCATCATTCAGAGGTTGAGTTGGGGCACCGTTGGAGATGCTCTGAGCCAAACTCGGTTTACTATATAATTGAATGAAAAACCCATAAAAGAAATGTATGATACCTTCAATATATATATATATATATATATATATATATATATATATATATATATATATATATATATATATATATAATAGGGGAGGGTTCCGCTACACCTCTTATATTGCACGTGAACTCACCCCCTTAATCTCCACCACTCATTTCCCCACTCATTCTCTCTCTTCCCATTTCAATATTTATTTGTTATTGGGAAGAGAGAGAATGAGTGGGGAGATGAGTGGTGGAGATTAAGGGGGAGAGTTCACGTGCAATATAGGAGGATTCCGCTGCACGTGAACTCTCCCCCTTGATCTCCACCATCTATTTCCCTATCTATTCTCTCTCTTCCCACTAAGATATATATATATATATATATATATATATATATATATCTTTTTATAAGATTTGTTACCTAATTTATTTTGTATAACACAACGTTTCACTTTGTAAAATGGTTAAAATTATATGGCTTATGAAGGTTACATGGTGACGGATGATTTAGTATAGAATGTGGAGGAATTACCTGAATCTTCCTCACTTGTAATCATACATTTCCATACAACAAACGTTGATATCTTCCAACGTGAACTTCAAAATAAAAAATAAAACATATAAGCATATCAACCAAAATAAATATACGTAGAGCACATGTTTGAGACTTCATTTGTTAGGGATATGATTAAGTTGCATTGACATTGTAGTAAAGGAGGACTAGAAGCTAATATAATAGGCAACCAATAATCAAGGAGCGTTTACTTTCAAGTTACATAACAATTAGAAGATATAAACATTTCTTTTGTAGTTGAAGGAACTTGGCTTTACTGTACATGTCAAGGTTCGCTGAAGACGCCATAGTAGTAAGGATAAACTTGTGTTAGAATTTGATATAGAGAGGAAGAGAGAGATTAAACGTAGAATAATTGAATGAATACATTGTTATTACTTCTCACCTAAAGTTGATTACATCTCATAAGCTGCTTTAAATAAATAAACTACTTCCTTAATTCTAGGTACATTCCTAAAGATTAGATAAAAATCTTATTTCCTGTGGAATAGAACAAGCACAACAACTCTTCCCTATACACATTAAACGCTAGTTCTAATTATTCATGAACTAGTTACTTTGAAGCACCAATATAACTTTTACACACCCTCTTGCTTCAAAGTTGTTGAGATAATAAACGAAGCACTTCTCTTAAATTTGTGATGCACTTCTCATCACCTTCAATTTTTGAAGCACGTCTCATCAACTCTACTCTTTAAATATTGGAGCACTTCTCTCCATAATGCACTTCTCACCTACAACTCTAAAATAAATTCTCTTCCACAGCCGCTTGTGTCATGTTCTCTTGCTTTTCATCTTTGAACCTACAATTCCTTGCCATATGCCCAAATTTTTGACACTTGAAACACTTAGGTTTTCCCTTATGCCAACAATCATTTTCTTCATGACCTGATCTTCTTGCTTTTGTTGTGCTTTAGTTGGTATTGTTTAAAAAACTGATTTTTTTTTTTTTTTTTTTTTTTGCTCTGTAGAGATCTCTTTATCCCTTCTCACCAATCTGGCTCTGATACCATGTTAGAATTTGACATAGAGAAGAGGAGAGAGATTAAACGTAAAATAATTAAATGACTACATTGTTATTGCTTCTCACCTTCAAGTTGATTACATCTCATAAGCTTTAAATAAATAAACTACTTCCTTAATTCTAGGTACATTCCTAAAGACTAGATAAAAATCTTATTTCCTATAGAATAGAACAAGCACAACAACTCTTTCCTAAACACATTAAACGCTAGTTCTAATTATTCATGAACTAATTACTTTGAAGCACCATTATAACTTTAACAGTAGTTGCGACTTTGCTAGTCTAATTGCTGCTTGTGAACAAAGACAACTATACAAAGAACCATGTTACATCTATTTCAAACTCCTCATTCACTTATTTTTTATATTAATTCATTAAATTCTAATATGGTAGAGAGCAATGTTGTTATAACCTAACTGTGAGGACTTATGATTCAAGGTTTTGAAGGTCTGACTGGTCGAATCGTCAAGAACCGCACATGCTTGTTAATAGTGAAAATGTGGATAATCAAGTTTTATGTGTACTCAAACAAATAAATAATAAAGTTAGAAAGTCATCTATTTATTCACTAACATTAATAGATAGCATGATATAATCAATTAGAAAGAGCACAATCAAACACACATGCTTTTAGAACGAAGTGATAAAATTTACAGTTTAGATGTTAGAACAGTTCTGGTTTTTTAAAATATTTTAGTTGTTATTTTCAAAATAATACAAAAGATGAAATGATCAGATATAATTATACAATGAGAAGTAGGAAAAAATAAAAAACTGTGGTTTAACCTTGTAAAATTGAAGGTTGGACTGCTGGTTTGAAGGTTCGACTAGGGTTCATGCATGAATGAGGTCTGGTTAAGTTTCACGCTGTGATGGTCCAAGGTTCAGGGTTATCGAGATCGGACCGCGGCAGGGTCGGGTTATGAAACTATGGTAGAGACCTTAGAGACCAATCAACAATTAAGTGATATGAGGATGAGACTGTATTGAATACGGACAACTAAAAATATGGGACATGAGAATTGAGACCTACCACAATTCTAATGTCCAGTGCTAAAGACAAAATTGAAACTATAGATGTTGAACACCAATGGCTATAACATAACAGTACATTATATAATATTTTCCCAACTATGTTTAATATCCTCCTTTTCATCAAGGCTTCACATCAAAAGTTATCAAAAAATTGTTATGATTTTTGAAAACACATTTGAGTTTAGGTCTTTATTTATTAATAAAAAAGTGGAATTAAGGGGGAGGGGGCAGGGGAATGTTAAGTCCCACATCCTAGGATATATGAATATCTATTTAAATATAGGTTCCTTAAAGTAACGTCGGACTCTTGAGTAACCAATTATTTGTTTTGTTGTAAACAAGGAGGTCGGCCGAATCCGATCGATTTGTTTTAATTTCACTTATTTACGATTGCCAGACTAGTATACATTCTTGAAGATGAATTAAAGGCTATACTCGAATAAACTATGAAAGATACAGATGACTTGTGAACTGCACTGGTTAGTAAATATCGCATGCCTCCATTATTGGAAAATTTATGATATTTTTCATACGAATATTTTCGTATTGAATTTTACGAAATTTATATAGGAATTTGTTTACATGAAATTTTATGAAATTTTATGGAATTTAAAGTGAATAATAATAACTCCATTATTGGACAAGTAGATAAAATTATATATATAGTAAACTAACTTTAAAATGTCAAATTGAATTTCTTGAATCTTTTTCTATTGGAGTTATAGTTTCTAAACTTCCTCATTTTCGGGACGACTATAAAAAAAGGAACATCATAGGCGGTTCATGATCTAGAAAACTTACAGCACATTATTGCATGGAAGAGGACTATAATAAATGAGAACTAAAAGATTATCCGCAAACTAAGTTTCATTCTAAGGAGAATAATATTAAACTGATAAATTCGTCAAAATATAAGAATTTGACACAATTTATGAAAAAAGATCATTTCTAGAAAGATAAGAAGAAAGATACTTGTTATTTTTGTAATAAGCAAGTCATTACGCCCTTGACTATCGTGAGTGAATGAAAAAAATGAAAGCGAATATGGTTGAATATACATTAGTAGTTGTAGTCCAAGAAGCAAACTCTGTTGGGGACATAGAAATGGTTAGTGACTTGATACTTGAGGGATCATTAATACATGCAAGGACTGTAGCTGTACAAGAACTGTGGCGACCCGAACTGTTGGATCTAGAATAACCCTAGAGGGGGGTGAATAGGGTTTATCACAAATTATCACAGAGTTTTAAATATTACGGGATATTAAAATATTCACAGATCACAGAATCCAGCAGGAATAAAAATACAGAAAGTAAATAACACACGATATACCCAGCTTCGGCAAAATCCTGCCTACTGCTGCATTCCTAAGGTTTCTACTAGGAGTTAATAACAGATCCTGCTTACAGACACTGCAAACTCGCACCCTGTAACACCCCACGTCCATTAATGTCACTCACAAAGGGAATGCATTAACTTCCATGGAGGTTTTAAGTGAATATAGAACAGTAAAATTACAACAAGACAGATATAAAATAGTACTTGGAAATTCAAAAACTTTATTTCATTGTAGCAGAAGTCAAAACATGTTTGATTACATTATAACACCATATTCAATGTCAAGTACAATATCTATCTTGATAAAACAAGTACATAATCCCATTACATGAATAGCCATTAAAAAGAAAGATAACAAGCTGGACTTTACTTCAGCAGTCCAAGCTTTCCAGAAGATAAGCGATCCAACTAGACTCCACTAGAACTTGGCCCAACCTGCGGACCTGAAGGGAGAAAAAGGATGGAAAAGAGGGGGTCAGACATAAAGTCTGGTGAATATGATAATTCTACAATACTATTACCAAAATAACTGGACTAAGGCATAAGCTGGAAAACAAGAAAATGTCTATGAAGAGCAGATTAAGGACATAGACAATCGCTAAAGGCAACGTTATAGGCGCTCCTAAATACTAAAGGATAAACACTATACTGCACCACACCAGTCACCCTAAAGATTCATCCCACTTAGCTTCACTTAGAAACTTTCCCAATGGCTTTACGTACCCCTAGCTGACTACATAGGTGCCGCCTGCCCCTATCTCCACTAGGTGTACCCTACTTCCCATTATTCGATCGGCTCCCTAACTCGTAGATACCCGTGCTGGCCCCACAGTGGGGTGTATCACTCCCCTAAAGTGGCAACCTGATACAACGGACATGCACGGCTTATACCTACACGATGCAACAACGTCTTACCTACCAGCCCGGGTCCACACACGCATATGAAACCCGTTGGACTTGCGTTGCCACCGCTCCCTGTTTTGGCCTCTTATAGTCAAACCCAGTATGCGTGTCCCGTCCTCGACTTGGGTCGAGCCCACAAAGATACGTTTTGGGATACTGGTTGAAATGGGCCCCCACTATTTACCACAAGCATTCCACCTAAGCTTGTTCCCATTAGTCCATCCCACTTAACCCACTTAGTCATGTTCATTTACATGTGTGTTTGGTTAAGTCTAATCGTATTTCAAATGCCTCTAAAGGCAACCACCAGATTCCTCATGCCACCCAAGGCACCTACTTAACCCCCATGTCCCACCTTACATGATTATCTGGTTAAGTATTTCTTAGTTCATTAAGGCCATAACCTCATAAAGACCTCTCACATTAGACTGGCATTTATGGCAGCTGGATTTGCCGGGCGGGTCCGGGCAGTCTTACACCATAAAAGAGTCTAACCTCGTGTCTTTACAACTGTTATGCTTTAGTTTGGGCCTAGGACCTCTCACAATGGGCCGACATTTGTGACTACTGGATTTGCCGGGCGGGTCCGGGCAGGTTTACATCACAAACGGGTCCAACCTCGTGTCCTAAGCATTGATTATTAATAATAATCCACTTTCCCCCAATTTTAATAATTCCCTACTTGAATTATTAATTACTTCCAATTTTTAACAATGTCCATAATTGACTCAATTATGGACATTCATTCATGGTATGCAACATCTTACAAAATTGCACCCAATTTATTAATTCCTAATATTACCCCTACCCCACGTTTGAACGTTTATTCGCAAAATATATGTTAGACTCGAATAGCCTAACTCATAGCATAAAAGAGATTATCATAATAACAACATGTATGTGTGACCAAATGAATCATAATAAGGGGTGAAACTTGCATATGTCCAACTTGCATAGATTATACATGTCATGGATCTAAAGGTGTCAACTTGTTCAAAATTCACCTAATATGATCTCAATCAATTTTCATAAACTTACATATGAACATGTGTGAATCAACATCATCTAATTTTTTTAACAACATGGTTTTATATGGGTACACCTAACTCAATAGGCAAATTCCCATAATCAAGTTTTATTTAATTATAGTTTCAAGTTTATGGGTACACCTAACCTAATAGGCAAATTCTCATAAACAAGATCCCTTTAAATTAAGAAAAAAAAACATAACTTTAAGCATGATCCAACAACATGATTTTTCAACATAATATAGCATGATTTATAACATGGCATAGTATGATAGTATAACATAGCTTGACATGATTCTCAACATAGCACGACATAGCATAAGAGAATTTACAACATAGCATGACATAGCATATATAATTTACATCATACGACAACATAATAACATAATAAGAGATCCACAATATATATAATTTACAATTACAAATCACATCACTTTCTTGTGATCCATTCATAACTGAGTCAAATTAGTTTGTAATAGTCTTGTGAGAATCATCATACTCACCAACAAAAGAAAAGAATTAGAGAAAGAGAGATCTTTTGATTTGATTTGTGTAGATTTAGTTGTAGATGATTAGGCTTCCTCTTCTTAGTTTGTGACGGCTATGCTGAACTCCATGGCAGCAGCATGATGGTAGCTTCTCTAATTTTACAAGTGATTTAGGTCTAGGGTCTACCCACTTATTTATAGATTTTAGAATTCATTTAGGCCATTAGATTTAACCTAGAAATAACCGCAGCTGTTCAGACAAGATGGGGTTTATCTTGTTGACTCAGCAATGAGTCAGAAGTGACTCAGCAAACACTCAGCATATTAATAAACTTCTATTCATGTCATAAATATATATATATATATATATATATATATATATATTTTCTACAATGTACATATTAGATACATCCCCCTTTACTTATTATTGTTTTTATATACATATTAGATACATCCCCTCTCTCACATACTTATTAATATTTTTATATTCATATTAGATACATCCCCTCTCTTACATACTTATTAATATTTTTATATTCATAATAGATACATCCCCTCTCTTACATACTTATTAATATTTTTAGCAACTTTAGTGTTAATAAAAATTCGGGGTGTTACATTCTCCCCTCCTTTTAGGATTTCGTCCCCGAAATCTTCAAGTCTGGAAGAATGTATATCCTACCATCCAAACGTCCATCTACTCATCCATCATACACAGGCATCCATTGTCCTTACAGACTTCTAATGCTTTCATGTTTAAATGCACAGTGTGTGTATATGTCTGTATCTAATGCAAAATCAGGCGGTCCACTGATTCAGTTGACCTCCTTAATGCAACTATGATCGTGCCATGCATCCATTATGTATGCAAAAGATTCTTAATGCTACATAATACTTCTATATGCGTGCACAACCATCATCTGAATGCAGCATCCACATGATAATACAACCATCGTTCATCCATTTTACTAAATACATCCATATATATGCAATATGCAATATGTAGTGACTGAGCTGATCTTGTGCCTAAAGTGTGTGTATATATGCATCCACGAGCAACCACTAGCAAACACTTGCATCCATTTTGCATCCATCATACATAACATGTCTCAAACACATGTTTCAACCATAGGATTATCCTAACTAAAGGTCAAAGATACTAATGAGAGGACATACTAAAGATAAGATAAGATAAGCTAAGCGATAAAGGAGAAATTAAAAGACATACCCTCAAAAAGAAAAGGGTACAACGAACGCATCTTCTCTTCTGTCTCCCAAGTTGCGTTGCTCTCATCATCTCCCCATTGCACTTTAACCAGTCTGACCTCTCGATTCCTCAACTTTTTCATCTCCGACCCAAGAATGCATGTAGGAGCTCGTCTAATTGTTGCATCACGCTCTATTTCCACCTCTTTAAGCAAGCTCGGCTCTACCACCTCCGCGGTCTTGTGCAAACACTTCCTCAAATGTGATACATGGAATACGTCGTGTACTCCACTAAGTTTCTCAAGCAACTCCACCCTATATGCCATCTTCCCAATCCTGTTTTTTACAGGAAACGGCCCTACAAACCTTGGTGCTAATTTCCCCACGGACCCAAAGCGAACAACATTCTGTAACGGAGATACTTTGATAAAAACCATGTCCCCAATGTCAAACTCAAGATCTGTCCTCCTCTTATCAGTATACGATTTTTGCCTATCTTGTGCTGCTTTCATCCTCCTTCGAATCAACTCAATCTTCTCCGAGGTTTCCCTAACCATATCGGGCCCAAGTAGGATTTTATCGGTAGATTCCCACCAACATGTAGGCGAACGGCAAGGCCTTCCATAAAGAGCTTCGAAAGGTGCCATGCCAATACTAGACTGAAAGCTATTATTATATGCGAATTCTACTAACGGAAGGTGCTCTTCCCATGTACCCCCAAAGTCTAGGATACAAATCCTTAAAAGATCCTCTAGAATGTGATTCACCCTCTCGGTCTGGCCGTCTGTCTGAGGATGATATGCAGTGCTCAAACATAGCTGAGTCCCTACCACCTCTTGTAAACTCTTCCAAAATTCGCTAGTAAAGATGGGGTCACGGTCGCTTACTATACTAGAAGGAATACCGTGCAAACGAACTATCTCCTTAATGTATACAAAAGCCAACCACGGAGCAGTCCTCTTACTTTTCACGGGAATAAAATGGGCGCTTTTAGTAAGTCTATCTACTATAACCCAAATCCCCGTGTTACCCTTCCTTGATTTTGGTAATCCATCCACAAAATCCATTGAGATGCTTTCCCATTTCCATAGTGGAACTTCTAATGGGTGAAGCAACCCACCGGGTTTCTTTTGTTCTGCTTTAACTCGTTGGCACACCAAGCATCTAGCGACGTACTCGGCCACATCCTTTTTTATACCGGCCCAAAAGAAAACCCGCTTCATATCTTTGTACATCTTATCCCCGCCGGGATGAATGGTCATTTTTGAGCGATGAGCATCATCAAGAATGGCCTTCCTTAAGTCTTCGTCTTGTGGTACACAAAGTCTATTATCCCTTCGTAACCAACCCTTATCGTCTAGGGTATACCTACGAAGATGGCTTGACGACTCCCCCCCTTTGAGCTTTTCTACTATCTCAACCAACTGTGGGTCGTCTCGCTGTGCCTCACCAACCCGTCCTAGAAGTGTAGGTCTAACCTCCAAGGATGCTAACAGACCGGGTACTAAGTCAACGAAGGGTCTAAAGTCAAACATAGAGATGAATTCTAAGCTTTGTCGTTCAACAAACAACGGACTCAAGGACAACCTTTTCCTACTTAAGGCGTCTGCCACCACGTTACCCTTGCCCGGGGTATATGCTATTTCAAAATCGTAGGAGGCTAAGAATTCCATCCACCGTTGCTGCCTTAAATTCAAATCCTTCTGAGAGAATAAGTATTTTAATGATTTGTGGTCAGTGAACAGTTCGAATTTCTCACCAAGAAGATAGTGACGCCAAGACTTAAGCGCGAAAACAATTGCGGCTAGCTCTAAGTCATGCGTGGGGTAATTCTTTTCATGAACCCTCAACTGCCTTCCACCATAGGCTATTACTCTTCCCTCTTGCATGAGGACCGCGCCAAGTCCCGTCCCACAAGCATCAGTATAGATGGTAAACGGTTTATTCCCGTCTGGCAGCACTAAGACTGGGGCTGAAGTTAAGGCTCTCTTTAAACGTTGGAACGCATCATCGCAATCTTTGTCCCACGTAAAAACCAGGTTCTTCTTCGTTAACCGTGTTAATGGAGCTGATATTTTTGCGAAGTCTTTGATAAACTTCCTATAATAGCCAGCCAACCCCAAGAAACTTCTTACTTCGGTTGCATTTTTAGGGACCTTCCAATCTTGGATGGCCACCACCTTTGCGGGATCCACTGCTATCCCTTCTTTGGAAACCACGTGCCCTAAGAACCGTACTTCCTTCCTCCAGAAGTGACACTTAGAAAATTTTGCCTTAAGGTTATGCGCTCGAAGGGTTTCCAACACTTCCCTAAGATGTAGGGAGTGCTCTTCTTTATTCTTAGAAAAGACTAAGATGTCATCCACAAAGACTACCACGAATTTGTTAAGGTATTCCCTAAACACCCTACTCATCAAATCAACAAAATATGCAGGGGCGTTTGTCAAACCAAAGGGCATCACTAGCCATTCATAGAATCCGTCAGGAGTCCTAAAAGCAGTCTTATCTATACTATCCTCAGCCACTCTCAGTTGATGAAAGCCAGTGGTGAAGTCCAACTGCGAAAACACTGAGGCGCCAACTAACTGATCAAAGAGATCGTCAATCCTCGGCAGTGGGTGTCGGTTCTTTTTAGTAAGCTTGTTTAGTTCTCTATAGTCCATACAAAGTCTAAGAGACCCATCCGCCTTTGTGGCAAAAACTACTGGAGCACCCCACTCCGATATACTACGTCTTATGAACCCCTTCTCAAGCAACTCCTTTACTTGCTTATTGAGTTCCCTCCTTTCACGAGGAGCCATGTGGCGCACTGGCAAAGATACGGGTTTAGCATTATCCACAAGATAAATTCGAAAGTCTATCTCCCGCTTTGGAGGTAAGCCCTTCACCTCCTCAAACACGTCCGGATATTCCCGGACCACTTCTACCGATCGCAGGTTCTCTACAGACGTGTCAAGCGATTCAAGATAACTTAGCATAACGGAATTTATGGGATTACAAAAGATGTCGAGAGCATTACCAAGGCGAGTCACAAGCCTAACTACTCTCCTTTCACAATCAAGAATGGCCCTATTTCTAGACAACCAATCCATTCCTAAAATTAGCCCATAGCCCGTGAAGCCCAATACATAAGCATCACATCTAAATTCAACGCTAAGTATAGAGATTTTCAAATCCAAACATATCATGGTCAAATGAGCCGAACCCCCAATTGGATTTGAAACGACCAAGGGATCCTCTACTAAACTGGTGTTCAAGTGCAGTGATTCAACTAATGATGCAGAGATAAACGAATGAGATGCGCCAGAATCGAATAAGTTACGGACAGGATGATCAAACAGAAAAACTAAGCTTTCAACAGAAATTGTTCTACCTCTTTCTTGCAGCGGTGGGGCCGCAATAGCCTGAACTTGCCCCCTTGCCTGCCCTGGTGCCATAAGAGCCTGCACCTGTCCTCCCGAGGTAGACCCTGCCCTCTGCCCCTTCTTTGGACAGTCCTTCACTAAATGTCCCGCATCTCCACAATGAAAACAACCAGTCTTCTTTTTCTTTCTACAATCTTTGCTGAGATGGCCAGGCGTCCCACAATTGAAGCATTTCTTCTTCCCTTTTCCATTATTGTTTTTACCACCCTTCTTATTTTGCTGTTGGGGTTTCTTCTGATCCCCTTTCTTTTCAACTGCCTTATCCTCATGCATAAGTGCCATTTCTACTAGCTTTTCAAAGGTGGCTCCCATAGGGATGTGGGTCATAGCCAACCCTTGCAACGGTTCATTCAAGCCTCTAACGAACCTCAAAGCTTTCTTCTCTGGCGTGTTCACCAACTCCAAGCCAAACCTTGCTAACTGATTAAATTTATTGACATATTCCTTTACTGATGAGCTCCCTTGCTTTAGTGCCAGGAATTTTTCCATATTTAAGTTCTCCTCTGCCCTTGAAAGAAACTTTGCCTCAAACCTTCGTCTGAAATCCGCCCATGAATCAACTGGACGTTCCCCGTTAGTGACCTCCCACCAAAACGAGGGCTCTCCCTTCATTAACCAAGCAGCTAAACGGACTTTCCTCCCATCTTCCACTTCAAAGATATCCAACAATTCCTCGGTCTCCTTAAGCCAATCTCTGGCCTCCACAAACGTCTCAGTCCCTTGAAAAGTTTTTCCTCCCATAGCCTTGAATTCCTTGCACGTCTTTGCAAAAGTGTCAACACGAGGAGGAGGAGGAGGAGGAATGGGTGCAACTAGGGGTGGAGGAGTATCCGCTGGGCCTGCAGTGGTGGCCCTAGCCTCCAAGTATCTCCTAAACCACCCTGGAATCATCACACCTTCTGGGAGATTAAGATCTTCAGCCATGCTGAAACGAAAAAGGAAAGATTCAAAATGGAGAATTCGAAAGATAAAGATAAGGATGTGGCTATTTGGGATTATGTTTTTCATAAAAACTCTCTTTAAATAACATGTTTTTTTTTTTGAAAGCACTTCTTCCAAGAATACTTTAGAAAAAAAAAATTATCTGTTCTGGTAACCTTATGCTCTGATACCACATGTAACACCCCACGTCCATTAATGTCACTCACAAAGGGAATGCATTAACTTCCATGGAGGTTTTAAGTGAATATAGAATAGTAAAATTACAACAAGACAGATATAAAATAGTACTTGGAAATTCAAAAACTTTATTTCATTGTAGCAGAAGTCAAAACATGTTTGATTACATCATAACACCATATTCAATGTCAAGTACAATATCTATCTTGATAAAACAAGTATATAATCCCATTACATGAATAGCCATTAAAAAGAAAGATAACAAGCTGGACTTTACTTTAGCAGTCCAAGCTTTCCAGAAGATAAGCGATCCAACTAGACTCCACTAGAACTTGGCCCAACCTGCAGACCTGAAGGGAGAAAAAGGATGGAAAAGAGGGGGTCAGACATAAAGTCTGGTGAATATGATAATTCTACAATACTATTACCAAAATAACTGGACTAAGGCATAAGCTGGAAAACAAGAAAATGTCTATGAAGAGCAGATTAAGGACATAGACAATCGCTAAAGGCAACGTTATAGGCGCTCCTAAATACTAAAGGATAAACACTATACTGCACCACACCAGTCACCCTAAAGATTCATCCTACTTAGCTTCACTTAGAAACTTTCCCAATGGCTTTACGTACCCCTAGCTGACTACATAGGTGCCGCCTGCCCCTATCTCCACTAGGTGTACCCTACTTCCCATTATTCGATCGGCTCCCTAACTCGTAGATACCCGTGCTGGCCCCACAGTGGGGTGTATCACTCCCCTAAAGTGGCAACCTGATACAACGGACATGCACGGCTTATACCTACACGATGCAACAACGTCTTACCTACCAGCCCGGGTCCACACACACATATGAAACCCGTTGGACTTGCGTTGCCACCGCTCCCTGTTTTGGCCTCTTATAGTCAAACCCAGTATGCGTGTCCCGTCCTTGACTTGGGTCGAGCCCACAAAGATACGTTTTGGGATACTGGTTGAAATGGGCCCCCACTATTTACCACAAGCATTCCACCTAAGCTTGTTCCCATTAGTCCATCCCACTTAACCCACTTAGTCATGTTCATTTACATGTGTGTTTGGTTAAGTCTAATCGTATTTCAAATGCCTCTAAAGGCAACCACCAGATTCCTCATGCCACCCAAGGCACCTACTTAACCCCCATATCCCACCTTACATGATTATCTGGTTAAGTATTTCTTAGTTCATTAAGGCCATAACCTCATAAAGACCTCTCACATTAGACTGGCATTTATGGCAGCTGGATTTGCCGGACGGGTCCGGGCAGTCTTACACCATAAAAGAGTCTAACCTCGTGTCTTTACAACTGTTATGCTTTAGTTTGGGCCTAGGACCTCTCACATTGGGCCGACATTTGTGACTACTGGATTTGCCGGGCGGGTCCGGGTAGGTTTACATCACAAACGGGTCCAACCTCGTGTCCTAAGCATTGATTATTAATAATAATCCACTTTCCCCCAATTTTAATAATTCCCTACTTGAATTATTAATTACTTCCAATTTTTAACAATGTCCATAATTGACTCAATTATGGACATTCATTCATGGTATGCAACATCTTACAAAATTGCACCCAATTTATTAATTCCTAATATTACTCCTACCCCACGTTTGAACGTTTATTCGCAAAATATATGTTAGACTCGAATAGCCTAACTCATAGCATAAAAGAGATTATCATAATAACAACATGTATATGTGACCAAATGAATCGTAATAAGGGGTGAAACTTGCATATGTCCAACTTGCATAGATTATACATGTCATGGATCTAAAGGTGTCAACTTGTTCAAAATTCACCTAATATGATCTCAATCAATTTTCATAAACTTACATATGAACATGTGTGAATCAACATCATCTAATTTTTTTAACAACATGGTTTTATATGGGTACACCTAACTCAATAGGAAAATTCCCATAATCAAGTTTTATTTAATTATAGTTTCAAGTTTATGGGTACACCTAACCTAATAGGCAAATTCCCATAAACAAGATCCCTTTAAATTAAGAAAAAAAAAACATAACTTTAAGCATGATCCAACAACATGATTTTTCAACATAATATAGCATGATTTATAACATGGCATAGTATGATAGTATAACATAGCTTGACATGATTCTCAACATAGCACGACATAGCATAAGAGAATTTACAACATAGCATGACATAGCATATATAATTTACATCATACGACAACATAATAACATAATAAGAGATCCACAATATATAGAATTTACAATTACAAATCACATCACTTTCTTGTGATCCATTCATAACTGAGTCAAATTAGTTTGTAATAGTCTTATGAGAATCATCATACTCACCAACAAAAGAAAAGAATTAGAGAAAGAGAGATCTTTTGATTTGATTTGTGTAGATTTAGTTGTAGATGATTAGGCTTCCTCTTCTTAGTTTGTGACGGCTATGCTGAACTCCATGGCAGCAGCATGACGGTAGCTTCTCTAATTTTACAAGTGATTTAGGTCTAGGGTCTACCCACTTATTTATAGATTTTAGAATTCATTTAGGCCATTAGATTTAACCTAGAAATAACCGCAGCTGTTCAGACAAGATGGGGTTTATCTTGTTGACTCAGCAATGAGTCAGAAGTGACTCAGCAAACACTCAGCATATTAATAAACTTCTATTCATGTCATAAATATATATATATTTTCTACAATGTACATATTAGATACATCCCCCTTTACTTATTATTGTTTTTATATACATATTAGATACATCCCCTCTCTCACACACTTATTAATATTTTTATATTCATATTAGATACATCCCCTCTCTTACATACTTATTAATATTTTTATATTCATAATAGATACATCCCCTCTCTTACATACTTATTAATATTTTTAGCAACTTTAGTGTTAATAGAAAATTCGGGGTGCTACACACCCCCTGCTCCTGTACTAACCCTACGCTCAAAACCCTAGACTGATCGATATTCCCTCGACCAGATTTTCCCGAATTACAAACCCGTAACCCTAGATTTTACAGACTCTAGTAAACTGCATCTAAACCCTAACTAGATTCCCCTAGAATTTTTCAGACTCTAGCAAACTGATCAGACGGTTTCCAACACAAATTCAAAAACAATGCAAAAATAAAAGAAAAACAATAAGAAACCCTAGGAGTTAAATTAAAAGGGTTATCCCCTTTAGAAAATACGGCCGGCCCATTATGATTTGTGTTGCACCATTTACTCCTTATTCTCGATCACTTTCTCTTTTCTCTGGAGAAAAATAAATGGCGGCGGCTAGGGTTTTCTTTATCCCCAAATCGATCGATTGATGATTATTTTCTTCTGGAACCAGATCTTTGATGCTTCGACAAATATGAGTGGCTTTGGTACTTTGATTTGGGAATTATTGTAATCGAAAACACTCGAAAGAATTGTGAGTTCTTTGTGTTTTATTTCTTTGAATTTTTCTCGAATTGTTTTATGATTTTCGATACCGAAATGCCTGTGATGTAATGGTGTTTGTATAGGATATAGACATCCTATAATTGCTCTCTGATTTCACCTATTATGACTTGGCCTAATTGATTTTGCTCGTGTTTCCCCTTTTGATATACTCGAATGAAATTGCTTCCTTGGCTTTGATATAACTTGCATGATTGACTATGATGAATCTGGACTTGATTTTGGCTTCAAAACATATTTTCCCTTTTGAAATTAAAATCTATAATCTGTTTTTGAATAAGTCAATTCAGGAAATAAATCTTGAAATCTTGCCAAAATTATGAACACTCGATTTTCCAGAAAATGTTTAATCCTGGGAATTAAAACTTTCCAAAATACCTTTGTACAATGCTGGAAAAAGAAATTGTTCTAATCCTTGGTCCTTGCCAAATATTATTCATAGATTTGTTGTGTTGCCTTGATACACTTCGCTTTGTTAAAAATTGCCATGTATTCTGAAATCTTAAAATGAATATATTCCAAAAAAAACTTTTGCTAAAAATTGATTGCCAAATCATGCTTTCGAAAAATGGAAACATAAAGGATTTTCTTGTTCTTGAAATCATGTATGCATTTCTGGAAAGATTTATTTCTGGAAACAACCTGATTAACTTCTTTGATCCTTGCGCATTTTTACATCATTCTGGAAATTTTAATTGTTGAACAGTTTCTATTGATAATTCCATTTGTGCCACTGTTCCATTGTGAATTTGCGTTGATATTTGCAAATCATTTCTAGAATTAAATGAATTGATAACTTGCATAAACACAATCTTTCCTATATTTGTGTTAAGTTGTGTAGACACTTGTTTTTACTGTGTTCACCATATTGTCGATGCCATTGACCTGTTATGTGCATAACCATGTAATTGTATATCATATAAAACTGATCATGCAGCTGCCATTTGTGCTTGAACCCTTGTCCTTTTCTGTAGTCTGATCACCATGCTGTTTTGTTGTTATTCCATAAATGATGTATAACACTCCATCTGTGCTCACACATGTACACTTGCATGTCCATCAACTTGTGTATACTTCTGAATTTCTGTATCACCAGTATTTGTTGTTGCATGCACCATTCTTGCACATTTATACTTGAAACTTGATAAACTAGAGTTAAGTTGCTTGCATCATGCTTAGTTGTACCATTTTGATGCTGCTAGTATCACTTGGTATTTCAGAACCATGCAGTTGTGTTCACCCATATTGCTTGCTACCTTGTCCATCATTACTATATATACGACACTTGATATTGCTCTATATTGCTCCTTCATACTTGCTGAATCTTGCTTCCTAGCTGTGTAACCATTGTAGTATTGCTCTTGTGTATGTAACACCATTCTGAAGCATGTTTGAACCTGTTTGCGGTTTGTTTCCTTTTGCACACTCTAGTCACTGCTGCATTAGTTGTTTCACCAAAAATGTGTACATCTCTATGCCATATCCATTAGCATTTGTTGTGAACCAAAGCTGAACCTGACTTTGGCTTGTATTGATATTGTTTGCTCTTTTATTTGTGCATGGCTCGACCCTTGGCTTGTTGTTGACTTTTATATTGAGTTGTTTTTCGTGAATGCACTAAGTCGAGTTGGTTCACGTGGCTGCTCCTCAGTTGCTCACTGTATTGGTGAGGTAGTGCACACGTGTATATATATACACGTGTGTATATGCAGCCATCCAGACAAGTTTTCCCGTCCCTGCATTGATATATATATATATATATATATATATATATATATATGATGTCTGCCTTGTGGTATTTACAGTGTATCACTGTGAATATCATAAGCTGTCTAGACACAGTCGAATGGTTTAATAAATCAGATCAAGTCAGAAAAATGATGAGAAAACACACCAGAAAAATGAGGCAAATAAAACATTTAAAATAAAAATTATATCTGCTCGAATATGAAATTATTTTTGTTTCAGATATTGTGTGTGTTTCTGTATGTGACATGTATGAAGACTGGACTGACTGAAGGCCGTGAATACAGAAGGCTGTGAAGACAGAAGGCTGAAGATAAGAAGACAGTGCGTAATGTATCAGTCTGAAACTGTATATGTGAGTGTCTATATAAATATGAGAAAAAATAGCTGAGTGTGAGTGAACTGTAGTGAGGAGCTATGTATGTATATGAGATAATTGTACTGATGTTTTTATTAAACCAATTTGATAAAATATTATTTTACTGTGTTCAAAAAAATTGTTTAACGTATTCAATTTATTTACAAGTACAAATATCTGTGAAGTGTTTAAATAGTGGAGTTATAAATAATTGTACTGTTTGGATGTTTGAAATATAATATTCAATTTAAATAAAATACTGTATGAATATATGAATGTCTGTACAGTTGTATTCTATTTAAATGTAAATATTATATTTCTGTCTGTGATGAATATATGGAACAGTACAATAACAAACACATTTATTAATATATATATTTGGTTGTTATCATCAAACAAAAATCATATAATTGTGTATACAACACTGTTATATACAACAATCTCCCCCTTTTGATGATGACAAACAAATAAAAGATTTTGAGTACAATAAATGTGTTTGACAGTGAATATTGAACTCCCCCTATTTATTAGCTCCCCCTACAATAGAAAACTCCCCCTATAACTGTGCTTAAGTGAAATGAACTGAATAATAATATATTTTCAAAATTAAAAATATTTATAGAATATTCACTCATATATCAAAATCTCAATCCATTCTCCCCCTTTTGTTATCATCAAAAGGATATAGAATTTAAAATATAGATGAAAACTGACTAAAAAATATAATTTCAGCTTAAGAGGAAGAACGATCATCATAAATCTCAATCAGTCAAACAAAAATCATAATAAATTAAGAACTAGTGACATATTTCACATTGCAGAGAATGACAGATTTACGATGATATTTATATATAATGGAGAGAGTTAAAAAAACATTAATATTTTCCAATTATTTCCAATAAAAATTTATAAAGAATTTGCACAAAAAGAAAACGGTGATGGGTTTGGACTATAGTTATAAATTCAACTTAAGTGACAAAATCGTATAATCTCAAATCTCAATAGCTATCAATAAACAAATCATAATACGTCATAAGATTTCAACACATTTCACAAATAGAAAGATGGATCGATAGGCTGGTTTTTACACACCAAGGAGAATTTCAGATTAATTTCTATTTATAGCACATATTTCATTTCTTCATCTTTTTATTGTTATTTAAGAGCACACTGACCATGCATAACCAAATCTTGGATTTTTAAATGAGATCAGTTGCAGCTTAAATATAAGTAATCTCATAACCATGCATACCCAGAGCTTGAATTTTTAAACGAGGTTAGAGAAACCAGTCAAAAACTTTTCCAAAACCCTACGATTTGTTCATTTCCGCCTTCAAAATTCTTCACCGCGATCTTATTCTTCTTCAACTTTCTTCACTCCGATCTGATTCTTCTTCAAAAATCATCACAAACCATCACTAATCCAAGACGCTCAGCACAAATCAGCACAAGTCGCCACAAATCAGCACAAATCGCCTCAAATCGCCACAAATCAGAGATAATAGGCACAAATCAGAGATACGCAGCAAATCTGTACAAATCGCTGGTAAAAACCCTAATCGAAACTTTTTTTAGTGTCATAGAACTATAAATCGGTTTCTGACTTGTAGTGTATAATTTAGTTGTATTATTTCAACACCAATTAGTGATTCCTGACTACTGATCCGTGTATAAGACTTTGAAGAAAAAAATATGTATAAAAATACCTAATCGAAACCCTAACCAAAAACCCTAGTGACAAAAGCAGCTACTCAACAGAAATCAACACAATCCTCGTTTTGTACTTAGTAAACCCTAATAAAACTGAAATCAGTATATATTACATATTTCTAATTTGTAATGCATAATGAAGTTGTATAAGACTACTGATTATGGACTACTGTTTTTTTTGTATGTTATATGAAACAAGTTTTTTTATATTAGAAGAAACAAGTTTTTTTGTATGTTAGAAGTTGTATTGATGAATTTTTGTACAACGTTTAAGCTAGAAAAAGTTACAAAAAACTCTGATCTAGTTAATTGGTACTCTGTTTCCATGGATTTATGTTACTTTAGCTGGATTTTGTTTTGTTGTTAAAATATATTAATGCACTATTACTATTTAATATACATTGCGTTACATCTTAAACAGTCATGTGACTACTAGAATTGTTGTTAAACTATATTAATGCACTTCTTGTTAAACTAATGCACTTATTATTATTCATAAAAATGCTATTTATATGCAGGACAAAATGAAAACAAGAAGCTCAATCAAAAACGATCAAAGAGCGCATTACATATTCATCAACATAAATGGACAGCAATGTTTCAACATACGACATCAAGCTAATGCTTTTTGCAATGTTCATAGCCAACCAACGCAAACACCGCCGATTACTCAACAAACACCACCAACTTCTCCGCCAATCTCTGAACAAACACCACAAACACCAGTTGTAAGTTATAGTCAGTGTATGCATTATTATACGACATCAAGCTACTTTGTTGTTTACTATTCAATATTTATTATTTTGTTGTTTATTAGTTGTGTGTTAAATATATGCGGTAAGCTAGGTAGCCAATTAGGTTGGTGGTGCTTGATCACTAGTACGTAGCTAGATTTATTTCATCTTGGTGTTTTTGGCTATTATGTGGTTACAGTTTGGAGATGGGATGCTGCCTCTGGATGGCACTTTCAATGTAGCATTATCTGGGACTTAGATTGTTAGTCAAGCTTATTCAATTAAGTTAGCAGTACACCTTACTCTGTAAAGTTACTAGATAATCTACACGTGTTGGGTTGTAAGGTAATGTGATAAGTTTATCACTAGGACTACTTGTAGCCTGAATTACATAATTTGTATCTACAATGTGTTGCATTGAGTATTGTACTGTTTTAGACTAGCTATTTGTTGTAACTTTCTCACCTTGCGTGGTGATAAAATATAGGTTACTATGTAGTAAGGGCCTAGAAATGTCTGTATCGGATAGGCGATCAGCCTAACTTCTGTTACGTTTTGTACTCGTTGTTTGTTATAATGAAAAAGTGTTACGAATTAGTCTAAAAACCGACTGGCTTTGCAAAAAAAAACAACCCAAAAAAGTATAAAACTTAACTAGTGTTTGCATTAGTAAACTTTTGTTATATGAAAAGATAATTACATTTGTCTTTTTAAAAAACTTATGTTTTTTGTAATATTATTATTAATTTACGAAATATGCTTATTGTTTTAAGTAGTTGTGTTTTAAATGAAATGCAAAAAAGGGTAAATATATTTATGCTTTTAAATAACTAAATTTTTTTCCATATAAAAACAAGTACAGCTAAAGATAAATAATTTTATCTTTTTCAATTTTTAATGTTTTTTAGATGCAAAAAGATGTAGAACTATAATTTTACTAAAAAATAAACTTTATCACATACAACTTATTTAATGCCATAGTTAAAAAAGATAAAAAAACATGTATTTTTTTAAAGAAATAATTAAAATAAAAATAATAATTCAATTACTGATAAATAGTTTTATCACTTAATGATAAATGACAAACAGTATTTTACAGCCAGAAAAATACTTTTATCACTTTTTCTTCTTCTTCTTCTTCTTCTTTTTCTTAATGATAAATGACAGTGATGGGTGTGTAAAAAATAAATGTGTTTATCTTTTTCTTCTTTGTCATTATAAATTGATTAAAAGATAACTTGGACGCATTATTTTAAGAATACTTATTTAATAATTTAAGAATAGTACAAAAAGATAACTTGGATGTATGATTTTGTGTAAAGACATTACTCATTTAAAATGATAATTCTTATTATCTTATTGTTAATTGTTCTTGGTACTTATTTTAAAACACAAATGTTTTAGAACATCTAATGCATAAAGAAATTATAGTATTTTTAGTAGAAGACTAACGTTAATACCCATTATGTAGAAAAAACATATCAATTGCTTAAAAAGATAAATCTATTTATCTTTTTGGTGTACTTGTGTTTAAAGCAAGCATTTAAAACAAATAAACATTATAGCTAGAACCAAATTTCCAGTTTAAAAAACATGAATAGCTTCGTATGTTAACATGTCAAGCAATACATAATATCTGAATAGGAAAAAATGTCAATTGTTTAAAAAGATAAATTTATTTATATTTTATGGTATGGCAATTTATTGATTGTTTAAAATTATAAGCATATGACATGTATAGCACCATAATATATGACCATTTTATTTACAGTTCATGCTGCTTTGGTTCTCTTTCATTTTCATCATTTTATTTTTCGCCACCATGCAATTGTTCACCTATTCCATATCATCCTTCTTTTGACCGTAATGCTTGAATATCTTGTGAGTCAATTAGAGTGAAAGAAGGAAAATCCTTAGAACTATTGATATGACATAATATATTCTCTTCTGCAATCTTAGTCATGTTGTGTGCTTCTTTCAAACTATCGATATAAGTAATCAGGTTAACTATACTAGTTATAATAGTGTTAGAGCAATACTATTATAACGAAAGCAATATAGAATTAGGGTGCATGTTTGAGCAGGTAGAATCTTAATGAAGAAATTGTTAAAAAAAACAAAATCACATGCATTTATTACAAAAATTAAACTAAAACTACAATTTTCCCTCAAGTTCATGTACATAACAAAAGACCTCTACATCCAAAATATATAAAGATAAAAGTTCAAATATCCATCATTCAACTTTTTAAAAAGATAAATTTATTTGCTAGTTCAAAAACACTGTTTGTTTAAAAAGATTGTAAATTTTCTAGTTAAAAAAACACTGTTTGTTTAAAAAGATAAATTTATTTATCTTTTTTGTCTACTACTTTTATATTACTAAGTAAACACAATAATACAAATGATAAACATATTCAAAAAAATGATTACTTGATACTCTACCAAAATTTTAAGTAAAAAGCTAATGTTTGATTGTTTTTATTTAAAAATACATCTTTTTAAGAAGATAAACTTGTTTGTCTTTTTAAACTACTTAAATTCTAGTTTGAAAAATATTAACAGTTTAATAACATAATTGTGTTTAGACATTTCTTCCTTAATAATTTAACGATGTTTTTTATAATAAAATAACTACATCTCTTTAAAGACAACAGTCGTTTAAAGAGATAATTCTATTTATCTTTTTCTTTGTTATCATTATAAATTGTTTGAATGATAAATCTATTTATCACTATACTTATTATATGTGTAAATTACTTATAATATGCATAAATGACTAACTTTTTGCGTGAAAGATTGTAAATCTTGTAGTAAAAATCTAATGTTTGTATGTTTTTACATAAAAATATGATATTTGTTTAAAAAGATAAAGTTATTTATCTTTTTTGACAACTCTAATTGTAGCTTAAAAAATATTACCAATTTAAAAAGATAATTGTGTTAAAACATTTATTCCTTGATAATTTAACAATACTTTTATGTTAAAAACTAAGTTGTATGTATGGTTTTGTGTAAAGACATTTCTCATCTAAAAAGATGATTCATATTATCTTTTTCTTATTTGCTTTTGTATAATAAAAATACACTGCTTATTTTAAAACACGTGTTATGCATAAAGAATTACGCTATTTGTAGAGGAAGACTAATAATTATACCCATTGTATAGAAAATAACATTAATGATTTAAAATGATAAATCTATTTATCTTTTTTTTCTATTGTGTTTAAAATAATTATTTTAAAAACATGTATAGTATTATGTCTTAACACTATTTTTTAAGTAAACTAGTAGATAAATATATTTTTAATTAGAAATATAATATTTTGTATCTTCATTATAAGAGCATCTCAATTTATAAAAAAGATAAACCTATTTATCTTTTTGGTACCAAAACTTTTTATATGTACAAACTACATTCGGACTAGAAATTATCTATTAGATGCAAAAAAACAATAGAATTTGAAATATAAAGCACATGCTTAAATTACCTATTACATGCATAAATTTCTTTAACTGAAATTGTTTTTAACTATTTACATTGAACTCTAGTCAAATCTTTATTTTGGCCAACCATATAAATTGATAAGTACACTTAATTATCATATCCGAAAGTTGATTCAAAATTATACTAAGATTAGACAGAAAAAGCGTATTCGCTAGAAAACTGACAAGAGCATCTCCAACAGCTCTTTGTCCAGTCTAAATATTCAGACTTTGAATTTGTTTTCTCCCCAACAAACTGAAAACGAAACGAATACACCCTCAACAAAATGGAAACAACAACTCAAACCATATCACCGATCGGGGACCTCTCTCGTTATACATTTAACAAGATTGTAAATCTTCTACTTTAAAAACACCATTTATTTAAAAAGACAAATTTATTTACCATTTTTGTGTACTACTTTTTTATTACTAAAAACACAAATAATACAAATGATAAACATATTAAAAATGATTGCTTAATAAAATTTTAAGGAAAAAGCAAAATTAATATGTTTGTATAAAATACAATATCCTTTAAAAAGATAAACCTGTTTACAACTATACAAATAAGCATATATCCAGCCAGTGTATCCCTTTAAAAAAAACATAGTCAAATAATTATAATACTTTTTTTTTAACTCTGAAATTTGAAAACTAAGAAAAGCAGAATCTTAATTTACTTAATAACTAATTTATATTTAAAGCAATATGTTTTTTTGGGACCTAAATCTCTGGGTCAACACATGGTTAATCTAACACATCCGCACAGTCTGCATAAAACTAGCAAGATGCGCCAGACTACCAGTGTTAACTCAAATCTCTTTAGTCACTGGTGTCATCTTGCTCTTCTTAGATAAAAGACTATTTAAAAATTTTATCAATCTAAAGTAATGCTCATAATCTTCACACACACAAAATACTTTAGATAAACGTGTTCAACAAAATTAGTGGATTCTATAAAAAAAAATAAAAAATAGAACACATCTCCAAAACCACTGTAAAGGATTGAACACATCTGTAAACCGCACAAATAAATGAAATATTTTACCTATCTACTGCTTTGGCATTGCAAAAAACCACGCAGGTATTCATGTAGTTCTTCACGGATGATCAATCTCATATGCTTTAAATCTTCCCACATCAAACCATCAGGAAATTCTCTTGCAAAACAGCAGGTTGCTTCAAATAATTCCGTGGTTGGGAAATCTTCATAAAGAAGTGAATGTCATATCAACTCTGTTACGATCTGCCTCCCATAACCTTATCTGATCAGTAACGTTTTCTGAAACAACTGGTTTCTTTTCAACAACCTGAGGATATATGCCATTTTTAAAGGTTTTTCAGGGATATGTACAAATAACCAAGCTCTTGTTGATACACTTGCGGGATGGAATAGAACAACCATGTTTACAACTAACAAATATTGTTTTTTTAAAGCTTTTGTGTAAAAAAAATTACGTTGTATGTATGATTTTGTGTACAGACAACAGCCATGTAAAAAGATAATTCTATTTATCTTTTTCTGTGTTATCATTATAAATTGTTTGAAAAGATAATCTATTTATCACTATACCTTAATATGATAAAAAAAACAGCAAAATTTTAGATTAGAAAACACATGTGAAAATTACTTATTATGCACATAAACGACTAACTTTTTGCTTGAAGATTGTAGATCTTGTAGTAAAAATCTAAGTTTGTATTTTTCTGTATAAAAATACAATATTTGGTTAAAAAGATAAAGTTATTTATCTTTTTTGACAACTCCAATTGTAGCTTAAAAAATATTAACAATTCAATTAGATAATTGTGTTAAAACATATCTTTCTTAATAATTTAACAATACTTTTATGTTAAAAACTAACTTGTATGTATGATTTTGTGTAAAGACAGCTCTCAACTAAAAAGATAATTCTTATTATCTATTTCTTATTTGTTTGGGTTGTTTGGCTATGAACATCACAAAATGAATTATTTTGATGTCTTATATTAAAACATTGCTTTCCATTTAAATTTATGAATATGCATTGCGTTTTTTGATCGGCTTTGCATGAACTTCTTGTTCTGATGTTTTACTGCATATATAAATAACATTTTTATGCATAGTAATGTCATAATGTATAAAAATTAATAAACAAGAATAGGATCACAATAAAATTAAATACAGCTGATTTTAATTCTACTCTAAATGACTAGGGAAAAAAATGGTTTAATTTCTTTGTACACAGCACATGAAACAAACTGGTTTTAAACAAAAATAGTATTGCAGTACATAAATTTATGCTCCTTTGTAGCACATAAAACTTTAAGTTTAGTGTCTTCTCAACTGAAGTTTAATTTCTTTGTAGCAGTATTTTCCACTGTTAAAACAGCAGCTTAGCCACTCTGTAGTTGCAACCGAACTGTTATATACTTTTTGTTCTTTATTTCTTCTTCTATGCACACAACACCACTCATTTGTATAACAGGTTTCGACTTCAGAATTCACTAAAGCTGAACTGAGATGTCTAAATTCACAGACAGAATCTTCGGAACTTAAAGAATCTACTGCAGCAAAAAATGTGTTAATAGCAGATTTAGATAAAAACATTGATACAGAGTCGGAGACGGAGTACGAGGATGATGCAGACCAATATGAAGTGGAACATAGACATAGCAGAAAATATAGTGGTTTATATAGATGTAGCTTGGAAGCTATCTTTAAGGTCATGACCAAGATAAGAAAGAAAAACATTTTATCTTCCACTGGATTGTCTTATCTAAGCAAAACCCCCTTCAGCAATTTCTTTCACATATTTCTGGATGATAAATTGCAAAGAAAAGATTTTAGAAAGAGTGCTAAAAGCTTAGACGAAGTAATAACATCATTTGTGAAGACTGAAAAAGCATTTAGAATAGGGGGTAATTTGCTCAAATTGACCGAAGAAGATGTAAGTTTGATTCTTGGTGTTCCTTTGGCGGGGAAGGATTTATTTCCAATTGGGATAATTAGTAGAAGTAATTTGGATGAAGAATATTCAGATTTTCTAAATAAGCATTTTGAAAGACACGAAAGAATAAATAAAAAAAACTTTAAGCAAAAGGATCAAAAAAATGATTGATGAGAAAATTGGAGATGAAGACTTGATCAAGTTACTTCTTTTGCTATTGGTTATCACATTTATTTTCCCCAACAATCAAACTTATCTACAATGGGGATTTATTCCAAAATTGCTTAATTTGAAAAATATGAACTCAATCTCTTTGGCAAAAGCAATTCATGAACATGTCTCAAAAAATGTTGAAAATTTTGCTAAAGATCCAAGAAGCATGCCCGGATGCTCAATGATCTTATTGGTATGTGTTATCACTTATCAAGTTACTCTTGAATACTTGAATTGATTTGTAAGTAATTGATTTTTTTTCTAATCTGCAGTATTGGCTGTGTGAAAAAACACAAATCATAACAGCCAAAAAAGGATATGAAAATGCTAGCCCACGAATAGTGAAGTGGAATTTATCATTGTTGAAAAGCATATCTATTACATCTATCAAGCCAAAAAAGGTAATTTTTTTAATCATGCCATGTCTAGCATACACATGTTTTTTTCTTGCCTTCATTTTCATATGTGTGCTGCTAAGTATGTCGTTGTCTCTGTGTTTCAATCTTGTGCTATGCCACTGTTTTAGACTAGTGCTGATTTAAAAAAAAAAAAAACCTAAATTTACAAAATTTTGCACATAGTTTTGATCCATTTTGTTGAGTGGTGCTTTGGGTTATTGGAGCAGTTTGTACTGCCTCAAATTTAGTTCTCGCACTATCATGTATTGTGCATGCACAGCTTCAAATTACATAATGCTTTATCTTGTTATATGTTTCCAGTTTGCCAACAAATTCAAAAAATCATGAAAGAAGAAAAAAGTCTGTTGCTGCCAATGAAAAATAGTGTGCAAGAGGAAAAAAAGGATGAGAATGATGAAAGCTGTCTCCGAAGTCAAATAGAAGACAAAGATAAAGAAATTGCAAACTTGAAAGAAAAACTAGAACAGTTGGAAACACAATTACAAGATGAAAAGAAATTGAGAGTAGAATTGGAAAAGAGATTAAACGATGACTACATCAGGACTGAAATTCCAGAAAACGAAATTACGTTCAGTCATATAAACAGCTCTAAAGATTTCCCATCCTTTGAAGTAATTAATACTCAAGACATTCAAGCATTACGGGAACAACATGAACTTGAAGAAAAGGAAGAAAATAAGGGAAGGAGAAAAAGGAAAAGAAAGATGGCTAAGCCAAGTTCAATGCAAAAAAGAATTAAAGAAAAAGTGCGCAAGCCAAAAAAGGACCCAATCTATGTATATCAAGAAGAAAAACAGAAAAGAGAAAAAGAGAAAACAAAAAAGCAAAAGTGCGCAAGCC
Organism: Allium sativum; assembly: GCA_030737875.1. Classification (NCBI taxonomy): domain Eukaryota; kingdom Viridiplantae; phylum Streptophyta; class Magnoliopsida; order Asparagales; family Amaryllidaceae; genus Allium; species Allium sativum. The sequence goes on from CM060909.1 coordinate 777,303,096, forward strand.
CAGAACCCATAGATGTAGATTCTCTTAGCACACCAGAAAATTATGGGAAAAGCAAAAGCAAAAGGAGAATAGAAAATTTTCCATTGTTCAAGTTATTACCTGGAAATGAAGTAAACACCATAACCAATTTCTTCAAAATAATCAGAGACATAAAGTAAGCTTATATTCTTAATTTAATAAAATCCATATTCTTAAATGACAACTTTGTTTTCTTTCCAGCGACATGGTTTTTAGACATGATGAAAACATGATTCTCATACATAGAGATATGCTTGAAGACATGATTTTTGGTGATTTTATTGATGGCCAGGTAAGTATTTTTTACTATTCAAGTCATCACTAATTAATCCAAAAAGTATACTCCTATACTCTTTTTTTTTTATATCAATGTTTATATGTGTTTATGATCATTGTAGTTTTATTTTAAAAATGTATGTCTTTGAATGAACGTTCTTTTTCTAAACCAAGTATTTGATTATTTTCAATGTTTTTGACTTTGGCACCATAAATTAATTAAACTTTAGCATTAGTATTTAGCATGGATCAACCAGACTACCAGGGGTTTCAAGTTTGGAATTAATAAGCAACACTACCACACGTACTCGAATACCATTAATTCACATTTTGATAAGAACATTTGAATCTCTGTTGTACATTGAATGCCTAATACTTGTACTATCTTCCTTATGTGCTTGTATGTGCATGACCTAATGTTTCTTCACTACACCTTTTTCCATGGTTTATACTAAGAATTGACTAGCCAATTTTTTTGCTTTACATATTATTTATTTTTCGGTTCCCATAATCAAATTTGGCAGACAATGTTATTTTGCACAGAAAAATATAAATAATTTTATCATTTTCAATTTCTTATGCTTTTCAGACACAAAAATATACAAAACTACAATTTTCTTTTAAAAAAATGCATAATATACTACTTATTTAATGCCATAGTTAGAAAAGATAAAAACATGTGTCTTTGCACTAATGATAAATAGTTTTATCACTTAACAATAAATGATAAACAGTTTTGTCATCTTATAAAAGATTACAAATTCTTGATTTATTAAAAGTGATTTGCCCTCCAACCTTCCAACTGAACATCACTTGCATAGCCTTAAACATATTTATCATCTTTTTGAATCAATAAATTTTGTATCAGTAATTTTTATAGGGCAAACTAGGCAAGAGTGAACAACCAAATATTCTAATGATATTTTCTGACAATTTACTATTTCATATACTCTAATGATATTTTCTGTCCAGATTATTGATTATTACTGGTTTAGAATAGCCAAAACATTCGATATCAGCACAAGCTTGGCTTATTTTAACACCACAATTACGGTAAGATTTGTTTTTAAAATATACATATAACGATTCATTTATGATGGTAAAATCAGTTTTGTAAACTACAATATTTGTTTCTTTTGACAGAAAAGCGCCACTATTGACATACAAAATGTCAAAGAAGGCATATTTATTCCAGCAGTAACTGAGGCACTACAAAACCCTCTATGTTGTATGATGTTATTTCCTGTCCACGAGGAATCACACTGGACACTTCTAAAGTTTGAACCTGAATCTTCAACATGGACGCTTTATGATTCTTTCTGTAGCTCAGCAAGAAAGGGAAGAATGACCAGCAGACATTAAAAAGCAGCTTTACAAATTGTAAGCCATTTTAAATTTTGAATTTTTCCATGTCACTTGAATCATTAAATCTTCTAAATATAATCAACAGCAAAAAATGGTCAACCATATACACAAGAATCTTCAAAGTGAAGAAACCAAGGAAAACATAAAAAATTCTGGTGTACTTTCGGTTGGACAATGTCCTCAACAACATAACCGGTAATCATATTTATTTGTTTTCTTCTTTTCGTTAATTTTTATTTATTTCATTACTATTATATTCTTTGATACACTATATTAGTATTTTTTTTGGAAATAAGTATACTTGCAGTGGAATACATGTACACATACACTATTACCACATCCATACATAAATATACTCAATGAACATATGCACATACTATTACCACGTCCATACAATATTTGTTTCTTTGGATATAATTTTTGTACCAGTAATTTTTGCATCAGTAAATTGTTAATTTGTTGTTTACTTAAATTTTTGCGTCAGTAATTTTTTTCATATAAAAACAAATACAGCAAAAGATAAATAATTTTATCCTTTTCAATTTCGTATGTTTTCCAAATACAAAAGTATATAGAACTATAATTTTCTTTAAAAAAAACTTTATAATATAACACTTATTTTAATGCCATAGTTAGAAAAGATCAAAACATGTATCTTTCCACTAAATGATAAATAGTTTTATCACTTAATGATTAATGATAGACAGTTTTATCATCTACCGCTGTACTTATTTCAGTTATTGTTCGTAAGGTCATATATACATATATAAAGTGCATAAACTACTGTACAGTATGGAACATCATATACAAGGTGTACATCCACCAAAATTGCATTTGAAGCCCAAGCCAGGCTCATAAGTAACACTAAAGCCACAAAAATCTAAGTACATTAATCATTAAAATTATATGAAAAAAGAAGAAAATGAAGTTATGATTATTACTTATGCTCTAATGTTAAGTTTTTCTCTGTAAAAATACACTTTTTATTTTCATTTAAACTCCCTAATTTTTTTTCTTCTTACAACAGATATGACTACGGAATATTTGTTATGATTTACTTAAGAGATTTGGCGCAAGGAAAAGGTTTTGCTGAAAACATTCCTCAAGAAGATGTTGACAAAGAAAGAGCAAGTATCGCATCCAGTATATTACATGATGAACCATACTGCTGGACAGTGGATAAATTCTGCTTATCAACTTGAACCCTTTGTTTCTAATTGTACTGCTAGAGAGCACATAATGGACACCAGTTATTGAACACACGATGGATTTAGTTTTTTGTTATCAGACACACGACAGTACTGCTAGGCAATTAGGAATTTCAGTCTGATATTGAATTTCTGTCTGATATACTTATTTCAGTTTTAGTACATTAATGTAATTTGAAATTGTTGATGTTGATGTTAAAATGTTGATGTAGATCCGAGAATATTGAAGTTGTTTATGCTTATATGTTACTGCTTATATGTTACTGCTATTACCTTTGTGCACGAAGCTACTTGAAGTGAATGGTCTGTGGCTGTTTATATTACCACTGAAGTAGAGTTTGATTGTAAGTAGTCTTTGCTGTGTTTTGTGTTGGTGAGTGTTTTGTGCTTTCACTATGTTTATATGTGTGTTCTTTTTGGTCAGTCTCTTGGTATTGGCACTGTTCACTTGGGTATTATTTGTGTAGCAAGTGTTTCTGTTTTTGGAGTGTTGTTGTGGAAACATTTGTGAGTTGGTGGATCTGTTCTGTTCATTTATTGTACTAGATTTGGTGGTTGTATAGTTTTCATTGAGTCGTTGGACTATTGTCCCTAGTTGCATCAAATCACTTATTCATTTCTGGTTTTAGTGGTGAAGCTTGCTATCAATTTGCTAGTTTGTATGGTTAATCCTGTTTTTCTCAAGTTTCTCTTCTGTTTGGTGTTCTACGGGTCTACCACTCAATGCCGTTGCACTTATTCTCTCCTTGTTCACAGCAATGGCCGCTGCTATAGTGACATTGCATTATGTTGTTGTTGCTATTTAGGTTGTGATGAACATCAACTGGCATAATCAATTATCTTCATGTTAGAATGTATAGCTCATGCTTTCACATAATTTCTCCATGCCATGCTGTTTTGCTTTGGTGTCATTAGACGCAAGTAAGTGTTGTCTTTGGCAAGATAGTGGTGTAGTGCTCGGTATTCATGGGTTACTGTGATGAGTAGTCCTTTCTTGGTAATACCGTGTTCTATAATACACAGTTTTGGTCACATTACTATGATATACGTTGCTACATTACTGGATTTTATCTGTTGTGACATAGTTGCGGCCACTAGCCAATTTATGTCTATATGTTTACTGTGGCTCTTGTATTTGGTGTCCATTATGCATTAGTTATATGACTAATATTATGTCTATATGTTTTCTGTTGTGACATAGACGGGCTGCATAGTTAAAACTACTAACTTGATTAAATAAATAATAATAATAAAACCAATAAGCTTAAAAAAAAGGGAAAAAAGATAAAATCTTTTATCATTTTTCACATAATACATACAGACAGGCTGCATAATTAAAAAACAGAATAACTCAACATGTTTGCAGGGACGATACCAAAGATACAAAACCAGCAAAGACATTGAATGAAGTAACGAGCCAGTGGAGGAGCCTATTAACAAACGAAGGCAGTCACAGCCTGGACCATCATGTAACGAAATAGAATCTATTAACTCACCGCACCAACAACGGAAGGACAGGCCCAGTTCAACCAGTAAAATACCACAACACAACTCGCATTGCATATATGACAAGGACAGAATGACAACAAACCCCAAAGAAAGAGCCAAGTACAAGTCAAAACAGCCTAAAAGGAGGCCATAACAAATGAACATAGTTATTGAACCTTCAATGGTTATGAAAACATGGAAAATTATCAAGGGATACACCACTCTATAGCATAACGAGGGCAAAGCCTAACTTAAAATGCTACGCATGGAGGAAGAGCACCACATAGGGGACACATGCCATGCATCACCAAAAATTCCACCCAAAACATTCAAAAAACAGATCCACAAACAAAATAAAACCACTTCAGACCACACTTGAAAACAGATGTAGACCACACATAGACAGGCTGCCTCCAAAACAGCTAAATATTTATATATTTTTATCTTCTTCAAACAAAGATAAATAATTTTATCTTTTTCTAATCAACTACTGTATATTGCCACGTACTTGTTAAAACATAACTTTAAAATAAAAAAAGATAAAATACATTATCATTTAATAAAAACATAACTAAAATTTAAAAAAAAAACAACAAAACCAACATACGCTTCAAAAAAACTAAAGCCTCAACTACATGTTTTCAGCTCACAAAAATACATGTTTTCAGCTATATGTTTTTAACTCACAAAACCATACACTTCAAGAAGCTAAAAACAACACCTCAAGAATGAAACTACCTTCCTAAGATATCCAAAACCAGCCATCATCAACAATAAAGCATAAAACTCCTCATATAATAATTCACAGCAAAAAGAAAATCACAACTGTGCAATAAAAAAAACCAAATAAACTATGATCCAATATTTCTTACAATTCAATAATATCTCAAACAAAGATAAACAAAAAAACATTAACCCTATTAGTCATAGGTCTACCATAAAACAAACATACAATCAAACATAAAAAAAATTCAACCACTTGATGCACAACTTCAACAATTATGCCCAAACTTCTTACACTTTCCGCACTTATTCCGCTTCCCATGAAATACATCCAACCCACCAAGTCTGTTAACTCTTGGCCTACCAGCTCCACGAATAGCCTTAGGAGGATGAACAATAGAATACCCTTCAGAAATAATATCTTTCTTATCAAAAGTAGGAATATGATTAATGACATGTGAGTAAGAAGCTCTATATGCCTTAGTCGTGAAATAATATTCAATAAAATCATAAACATTAAGCCTTGACATAATAATGCATTTCAAAGCATGTACACAAGGAAAACCGGTAACTCTCCACTTATTACAAGTACAAATTCGATTTTCAAGATCAACTTTGTGAGAAATAGGTGAATGCACTTCAAAAATAAATTTAGAAGATCGAGAAACATTCCAACCAAAACCTTCTTCTTTTAATTTTAATAAACGATTCTCCATTTTAGGACAAAGTACACTAGACCAAGTAGAAGCTTCTTCTCTACGTTTAGACATTTGATTCATAAGCTTGATCTGAATACCATCTAAACAACAAGTAATAGGAAGATGTCTTTCTTTCAAAATCCAAGAGTTAAAGCTTTCAGCAACATTTGATTTATTCTCACCATACCTATTTCCAGGGAAAAATAAATCATCCCAATGATCAAAAGGCTTATCCTTTAGAAACTCAATAGCTTTTTCATCACCAATTTGCCTATATTTTGCTATAGCTCTTTCAAAATCATGATGAGTAGCAGCTACAGCACATCGTTCCAATAAATGGGCCACCCACAATCCTTTTCCACTTTTTACAATAGAAGCAACATTATTTTGCATATGATGCAAACAATATGAATGAAAAGCGAATGGAAAAACTTTAGGAATACTTAAAAGCAAACCCCAATGTCTATCAGAAATAAAAACTAAAGGACGATCAACTCCAATAGAACATTTTAATTGATCCAAAAACCAAGACCAATTTTCTTCATTTTCCTTTCCAACAATAGCCATTGCCAAAGGAAAAAATCCTGAAAAACAAAATTAAACAAACGTTACAAAACAAAACATAATATCAAGCTCACAAAACAATACATATAGAAACCTAGACTCTAAATTCAAGCTCACAAAACAATACATATAGAAACTTATGTTTACACATCTTTGCATTTACTTCTCCAAAAAATATGTTAAATTGCACTAATCACAAGAATATTCAGTAATTTGGGAACATGTAAATTCAGTTAAATGCAACTCGCCCTTTTTTCTAGAACAAATGGTAAATAAAACCATACAATACAAGGTTAGAAATAAAACCATACAATCATGATTGGCGCTACAAAGTTAGAAATAAAACCAAACAATCATGATTGGCGCTACAAAGTTAGAAACACAACCAATTTATCTAACTATACACTTAAAATACTTTACAGTATTGCAGTATAATTGTTAAACAAATACTAAACATAAGTTATAATTTTATAATTGCAGTATAATTGCACTTGCAGTATAATTGCAGTATTGAAGTATTGCAGTATTGAAGTATTGCAGTATTGCAGTATAAGTGCAGTATTGAAGTATAAAATAAATTGCAGTATTACAGTATAATTGCAGTATTGCAGTATAAAATAAATTACAGTATTGCAGTATAATTACAGTATAATTGCAGTATAAATTAAATTACGTAAATTAAAAAGCAACTAATATACCTTGATTTCCATTTTTAGCTGTTGTAGCCATTAAACAACCACTTCGACCTTTTAAAAAAGTGCCATCCAAAAACACCATTGGTCGGCAATGCGTGAATCCATGAATACAGGCTTCAAATGATATAAACACTTTTTCAAATTGATTAGTACTTTCATCAACCACCATAGCAGAATGACCACTGGGATTACTTCTATCAAGTGCTTTTAAATACCAAACCAAATCATTATATGATTGTTCTTCATTACCAAAAATTTCCTTTAAAGCCAATTTTTTACCCATATATGCATAATAATGACTCAAATTAATATCATAATTCCTTTTGAAACTGGCAATAATATCACTGGTTTTTCTGGTTGGTTCATCACGAACTTCATCTAATATTAAAGTTTTCACAAGATCGCTTTTAATCAAAGGACTGTTAATTGATCGAAATCCACCACCACAACTATAAGTTGATTCAAATCTTCTTACAAGAAAATGATCCAGCTGTTTCAACTTACAAGAAGCATGAATATTAAAACTGCAACCCTCAACAGCACATTGAACTGTTATTATCTCTTTGCAATTCTTCAAAAACTTTAGCTTAAATCCATTTTTAGCACAATATGCAATAACAGTTTTACGGAAATCAGAAGCACACTCAAATTTCTGACCAACCCCTGTAAAAAATACTAAGTTCGAACCTTTCTTCATCAACTCAGTAAAATCACGTTCTTTGTCAAAGCTAAATTCTCTGCTATCAACTCCATCAAATTCAGTATTCATTGTATCATCAACACAAAGGGACTTACTAGTAGAACAAGACATGCTACTGCTGCCAACCTTAAGACGAGATAGTTCCTTCAACTTAACAAACATAACTAAAAACTCTTCTTTCTTGAAATATACTAAGCATAAAATGGTTTGCAAATCACTGTCAGTATGAACAAAAGTATTCTTTGAATCCCGAACATAAAATATATCAAAGCATAACGGAGTAAGATGATCCCAAACTTCACATATTTTATTTCGCAAGTAAGAAATGGTAGAATCCAAAGAAAGCCTACTTCCAAAGTTGTTTTTCTTAAAATCAATGACAACCAAAACACTCGGTACGTCAGTTGGAACACTACTGTAAGAAAAAACAGAAAAAGGATAAAACTATTTATCATTACATTAAAATTACAATAACAGCAACAGTAAAAACAAGTTTATTATGTGTACCTCTGATCAGCCGCAACATTCATCTTCCTACAGTCAAACCAAAAAACAACTGACAAAAAAAATAATCTGAAAACATTCACATGACGTTAATAATCTGAAAAGAATCGATAATAAAAAAAAAATTGATAATCAACTAAATTACCTTACGTTCAGCGAATTATCAATTCAACTTCCACGTTAATCAATCTAGAATAAACGATAATATGACGTTAATCGATATATCGAATAATCAAATAACCTAAATCGATAATTGAATAATCAAAATTAGATGAATCGACAGTAGTATAACGTGAATAGATAATCGATATTGCGTGAATATTAGTTGCGATTTGAACAGACCTTGATATCCGATTTGAATCAGAATTAGGTCAAAGTAATGGACGGGCACGATAGAAGAAAAAAGAAGAGAGGCTCCAGAAAAGAAAATAGAGTTTATATAGATGGACTGGAAACTTATTTTTTGAATGAGGTGTCCTGCAAACAAATACCGTATGGAATATGGTCACTAAAACCAAATTTCCAGAACTTACAAGTTGGAAATTTAATGGAATTTTCAAAATTTCCGAAACGGAACCGAAATATTGAAATTTTCCAATGAATGGAATGGAAACGGAAACAGAATTTCGAACCTTGGTAATAATACATATACTTACTGTCATACCTTCAATATTCAGCTAACTACTTATTGCAACACACGACAGTGCGCGCTGTTTTGTTTTTCCTATTTCACTTTGTATTACAGTAATAAAGAAAATATAGACATGCACAAATGGAGAAATAGCATGCACAAAAATAAATAAGTAGCTAAAGTTTTTTTTTTTTTTTAAAAGAAGAAGAAGAAGAAGAAGGTGAAAACAATAGAAAATGTGACAAGTTTCAGTTTTTCATGTGAGCAACCATCATTGTACCTTGCAATCTTTTATTTTTATTTATTTGCTTATTTATTTTATATATTAATATTGCAATAGGTTAACGGATTGTAAGTTATAACAATAACAAAACAAGAAAGAAAAACAAATAAATAGGGGAGTGATACTTATGACAAATTCAAAGTAATTGAGTGCCATGTACAAAATTAGAAAATTATATGGAGGTAGGTTTTCTTTTGACGGTATACGTTCTATAGCATTTGAATATATACCCTCAAAAAGAGAGGTGAAGTAAGTGATATTGGCAATTTTAGAAACCACATCATAAAGTTTAAGTGCCATCAGTGTTAATTTGCCTTATTCAGAACATGTTCTTCTTACATTTCTTCTTCCTAGTGGTAAATTTGGTGGTCCATTAACAGTATTTATTAATGGGTAGTCAGCAAGTAGTTATTAATCCGAATTTTTCTTCATCTTCCTAGTATCACAAGAGACATTCGTAAGGGAAACGCAAGGGCTTACAATCCAAAAAAGGAGGAAAGAAAGAAAGAAAGAATCAAATTTACACAGAATATTTCTAAGTCTTGAGTTTCTTTAAAGAATGCACTACATATTTTCCAAAATGAAGGCAAAACAGTACCTTGAAAATGTTTCTAATTCTTTTCACTTTATTCTACTTGGCTCATTTCAGGTACTATTTGGCCTTCATTTTAAGCCAGAATAAAGTGAAAAGAATGAATTAATGTACATGAAATGAGCCAAATAGTCTCCAAATAATAATTGAACTTTATTTATGATTGATAATGTGATGATGGGTATATGAGCTTTATGTCAACTTACAAAATACCAAAAACTACAAAAGCAAAATGATTTCAAATCGAATGATTTAAAAAGTAGTGTTGATTACTAGTATACTTAGGAAAGCTAATTGAGAAAGCCTACCTATACTTTTATACACAAATCATGATTGCTATATTGATTGATCGAAATTTCTTTTTGCAAACAGATTATATTGTTATTTAAAAAGTGATTGTATAAATTTTTTATCACTTTTTTTCACTTCGTGTTTCAGTTACTGAAGGGATTAAGCTTTTAACTAGGGATAAAAAGTAAAAACATGCACAATGCATGCAGAAACGAATGTAACTCACTTTGTTTTTGCTCATCTTTTCGGATTCTTGGCATGCTTATAGTGTGCTGCGAAAGTGAAACAATGCAGACCCACCTCAGAATTTTCCTCACTGCTTTAAGTTCTTTCCTTTTATTCACCCCACTCTCTGTGTTATGTGTTGTATGAATCTGAACTTTACATAAATAACTGTTCATATTTTGCATAGTAATTTATATTCAACTAGACATGATACCAAGTTCTGAGAAAACCAAGCGAAAATATTTCCATATGTATACGTTAATGCTTAGTTTAAGTAAGGGTAGATGCAGGATTTTCATCTGGGAATATTTTTCTGCTCAGCCAGTTATAAGATAGCATGCAAGAAACGCCAAGAAAAGAACCTGCATAAACCAATGTATTAATAAACATAGTTTGATATTTCCTCTAAAATATCATTGAGAGATAAAAAAAAAAAATTTGGTTTTAAAATTTTCCATAATCTTCTACGCGTTCTAGACTATTTAATTTAAGACCTAAAAGTTTCATTAACAACTCAATTGTACGGTTGTTGTGAACAAGATGAATGTTTGATACATACAATAGAGTACAATATTAGTTATAGATAAATACCATGGTTCGAAAACTCGGTCTCGGTTTCGGTTTCGGTCATTTGAAAATTTACTAGTTTCGGACGGTTTCGGCGGTTTCGGTTTTTGTTTCGGTTTCGGTCCGAAAATCAAACATTTATATTTTATGAAAAAGTTAATGATACTTGTTGCAAATCCACATAGAAACAGTGTACAAAAATATAATGAAGCAACATACAATACTACTAGTATTACATATGGAAACTATTCTTGAAGCTACAATACTACTAGTTTACAAATATATAATGAAGTAACATACAATACAATACTACTAGTTTTCTTCAATATCATGTGTTGCATAATATGATGGATAACCATATTGTATTTGTCCTGAACCCATAAATGTCTCCATCATATTGTCAAATGTCGATGGTTCTGCACTTTGCGTTGCATACGTAAATTGACTATTTTGATCACTCGAGATGTCACTATACGTTTCATTTGTTCCATAATATGAGTTGCCACTTATATAGTCAGAAGTAGAATGCCTATAGTTTGGTGGATCATTCGAAATATATGGATTGTAATGTTCATAATTATGTTGATGTCCATGTTCAACATTTAAATTACTATCTCTTCGGCTGGGAATGTCACTTGCATCTCTTCTTGAATATGTTTGAGCAAACCTACGTGAATCATCACCATAACTAGAACCAATGCCATAATTACTTGTCAACCCCACACCACTTCCACCAACATTACCTTGATCATCATTTGACGAACCACTACTATTTTCATTGCTTTGACTCGTTGTTGCTCGTGTAGGTATGCCATCAACGGCAGCTATTGCATCATTCAGCGTGTCGGTTAGCCAAGGATCGTTGTCCAACAAGGGTGGTTCAATTTCAGTAGTCCACTCTGCTAATGGATCTTCTTCATGGAATATGTAATCCAGATCGATCAAATGATCCTCAGTATCGCGCCGTCGTGAATTTTTCGCTCTTAGTCTCATGTTGTAATGCACATATACCAGTTTTTCTAGATTTTCCATTTTTATTCTGTTTCTTAATTTTGTATGAATCATTGAAAACGTGGTCCAGTTCCTTTCACAGTTCGAAGAAGAAACTGTTTGGCTTAAAATGTGCATTGCCAGATTTGTTAAATTTGGAGCATCCACCACTCCAATTATTGACCACCATTGAGCAGGAGAACATTGTTTTACAGCTGTATGTGCTTTTTCAGAACCAAACGCACCAATTTTCATTCTATATCTTTGCACCTGTTGATGTATAAGTTAAATATTTGATGTCCAATTTCTTCTATTTCCATTTTAAGGTATGGGTGCGATATTTCATAAGCAGTAGGTGGATTAATTCCACGACCACCTTCGGCAATCGCGTCAACCATTGTTGTATAATATGGACTATTAGCAACGTTATGAGGAATATGGTTAAAGAAAAAGAACTTAGAAATAGCTCGACCGATATGTTTTTTGGCATCTTTAATACCTTTCATTGCAGATTTGATAGAAGGTTGAGTTCTTCCACCTCGTTTCTGCATATATGAGTCGATTCTTCCAGCAGCACGAGAGTCAAAATCTTCATCTACTCTAACAGATTTACCACGCTGACTTGAACTACCACCCGATCGTCCAGTGGTGTGAGATCTACGTAGAGTTCCGTGCATCTCTTCGTCTCTAAACGCATCTCTGCTCTGTCGAATGGCACGTTGCAATTCTTCGTCTTCTTCACTCTCATTGTCTGATACTTGTGGTCTGCTCATCAGTTCTTCTTGTAAGTGCTGCTTTTCTAATTTTCCTTTGTTTCGTTCACTTCTCTTTTGAATGATATGCAATCGTATAAGTTGTTTAACTTCTTTAGGGACATTTAAACAAGCTGCTACGTCACCACCTACTCCTGAAAGATGTTCTTTCAAGCGAGTCACGCCACCGCCATTAAATATTTTATGGCAAAAATTACATTTTGTTTTTCGAATATTGCCATTGATCGCGGTACCATAATTCCAACCAATCTCAGTTTGATTTGCCATGACACACCTAAAATTATACATAAACGATATAATATAATCGTTTTAATTAAACGAAACAAATGTCAAACCTATATTAAAGTAAAAATACTAATAGAAAATGAATAAAAGAATAATAAACATTCATCGAAGTCATGAAAAATCAACATTCAAGTTCAATGTTTCGTTCAAGTTCGATGTCCACATCCAATATGCATGTCCAAAGTTCAATATTCTAGTCCATATTCAGGTCAGTTCAACGTGTTCAGTCAGTTCAACGTGTTCATGTCAGTTCATATGATATGTTCAGTCCATATGCTATGTCCAGTTGGTTCATGTTGAAGTAACTGAGCACATAAAATAAATGGGCACATAAAATAAAATAAATGGACACATAAACAAGTTCCTGCAGGGCACATTTAATGGGTACATTAACAAGTTCGGGCTGGGCACATTTAATGGGTACACTAAAAATAACACGTTGGTATCATATATCCCACGGCATGAGAGGCATCATATATCCCACCGCATGTATCACGTTGGTACAAACAAGTTGGGCTGGGACATTAAAAATAATGGGCACGTTAAAAATAAAGTCTCGATCGTTGAAAAAAAAAAGGAAAATAATCCCACGGCATGTTTCACGAAAGCTACAGAGAGGGAAAAAAAAGGGAAGCGCGCAGTGAAAATTGAAAACGAAAATGAAGGCAGCAACTCAAATTGAAAACGAAAACGAAGATAAATCAATATAACCTGCAAGTCTCGATCGTTGATTATCCTCGACTGCAACTCAAATTCGACTCTGCTAAGCTCGGGATCTTCAAATCGGAAATAATTTTGAATCTTGAGCTGTGAAGAACGCTGAATGGTGAAGAAGAAAGTGAGGTAATTGATTTTCTTCGATCGATTATTTATAAGCAAATTGTTTTACTGTTCGTTCACGAGAACTTTGCTTTTTGCTTTTTGGATTTTGTTTCACGTGGCTTTTCTTTTTCCGTTGTTTACTGAGTTGCGATTTAGGGTTTTTTTTCTTGTTTAGAAACCGAAACGAGATTTAATAGTGTTTCCGTCTCGGTGGCTTCTGAAACCGAACCGAGAAGGACGAGATCTCGTGGTAACGGACGAGATTTCAAACTATGATAAATACTAAGACACTGTGGAAAAATAAAATTAAAATTAATATCATCATATAAATTGGATTACCTGAAATCAACAGTCCTTGATATATACCTGCAAAAAAGAGGGCATGAGTTAGTGAAAATTGGTAGGAATCATACATATATACAAGAAATATATAAGTGATAATTCATTTATTGTAATTTAATCGTTTATGTTGGCTTCAGTTAACCATCCTATGATACATTTTAACATGTGGTTTCCAATTTCCATAACAACAACAACAACAATATATTATTAAGGGCCTGTTTGGCAACCCAAAGCAAAAGTGCTTATGCTTCTAATATAAGTGCTTTTACTTCTAAAAAGTTAAAAAGCCAAAAAGTTCATTTGGCACGGTAATGACTTATAAGTCAAAAAGTTGAAAAGTCCGTATGGATTAATTTTTTTAGCTATTTGGCTTTTGCACTACAATATTGACATAAAAAGTAAGACAATTCAAATTTTTAAAAGTATATGTTACAGTCAGTTAACAAAAAAATCACAAAATCGTTCGTATTCCCAAATATAACATTGCATATAGGAGTAAAACTGATGTATCACAAAATAGAATAAAGGATTGAAATCTATTACGGAAATATGATAATTTGATTGGAATATAATATTTGATTGGAATATTCCCTAGAATATCTTTTGGGAATATTTGATTGGAATATAATATTTTGGTAAATATCTTGTAATTAGGCATAATTGATGTAATTGGTAGTTGTTTCCTTATTTTCTAGAATATCCTTGATTCTAGGGAATACTCCTGTATGTAAACATATAAATGCTTGGTATCATGAATGAGAAGATCAAGCCTTCATTGTTAATTCCTTCATGATATCAGAGCATGGCCGGTGATAACGATGCTCCACCACCGCCACCATCAAAAATCGAAATCAATAACCCGTTTTACCTCGGCGCACATGATAGGCCGGGGGATTTCATAACACCTATCATGGGATTTTTTGGTAATTCTAATATACCGGAAAATCGCTTAAGTGGTAAGTTTGATAATACTTCTTGGATCATTGATACAGGAGCAACTCATCATGTAACTGGAGAAAAATCTTGGTTGTTTGACATTAAACAATTGAATTGTCCTGTTGGTTTACCTAATGGGGACACTGTTATTGCATCTATGGAGGGATCAGTTTATTTGTCAGATATGATCACTCTGAATCATGTTCTTTATGTTCCTAACTTAAGTTGTAATTTACTTTCGGTTTCGCAACTAAATGATAATTTACAATCAATTGTCATATTTAATTCTGATGTGTGTTTGATACAGGACCAAATGAAGGCTCTGATTGGAATGGGAGTTAGGCGGGATGGACTATACTACTTCAGCAAACCAGAGGTGGTGTCTGCAACTGATGCTCCATCTGATGTGGAATTGTGGCATAGGCGAATGGGACATCCTTCTGAGAAAGTAGTTAAGTTACTACCCCCTGTTAGTAGGTCTAAGAATAGTTTGAATAAAGGATGCGAAGTGTGTTTTCGGGCTAAGCATCATAGAGACAAATTTCCTTTGAGTAATAAAAATAGTTCTAGAATTTTTGAAAAAGTTCATTGTGATTTGTGGGGTCCATATAGACATGAGTCCTCATGTCGTGCTCGTTATTTTTTGACTATCGTGGATGATTTTTCAAGAGTTGTATGGCTTTATTTGATGGTGGATAAAACAGAAGTTTTTCATATGTTTATGACTTTTGTGGCTATGGTTGATAGACAATTTGGTCAAAAGATTAAGATTGTGCAAAGTGATAACGGTACTGAATTTAAATGTTTGTTTGATTTTTTTCGTGCCACTGGTATAATTTTTCAATCTTCTTGTGTTGGTACACCTCAACAAAACGGGAGGGTTGAAAGGAAACATAAACACATTTTGAGTGTGGCGAGAGCATTGCGTTTTCAAGCCAATTTGCCTATTTATTTTTGGGGAGAATGTGTCCTTGCAGCAGCCCATCTCATCAACCGTACACCAACTCCTGTCCTACAAAATAAAACACCTTTTGAAATCCTTTTCAATAAATTACCCAATTTTGATGCTATACGCACATTTGGATGTCTTTGCTTTGCACATAATCAGAAAACACAAGGGGGCAAGTTTGCTAGCAAGAGTAGGAAATGCGTGTTTGTGGGGTATCCATTCGGGCAAAAAGGTTGGAGAGTGTATGATTTAGATGCAACAGAGTTTTTTGTTTCTAGAGATGTCAAATTTATTGAAGATGTGTTCCCTTTTGGCTCTCCCGATGATGTGAATATTGAGTCTAATGTGGATTGTGTGGGTGAAATACATGAAGACTTTGCGGAATTGAGTGTATGTGATGAGGATTGTGGTGTAGAGATACATAGTCATGATCAAAGGGGGGAATCAATGAGGCATGAGCAGCCTAGCCACGGGAATTTGCAGCCCTCAATTGCCAGCGGTCCGCCCCAGACCACAGCACCAGCCACGCACGTTGATGCTGGCAGCGAAGAACAGCAGCAAGTCGAGGCTCCCGACAACACAAATCAGACCACCGAAAATATGGGCCGTGGATTTCGTACCAAATATCCATTAGTTAAGCTTCGTGATCATGTTACCCACACTGTTTTTGCTAATAGTCCATCTCTCCCGACTTCCGTTTCTGATCATCCTTCAGGTACTCCGTATCCTCTTGCACATTATATACATTGTGATAATTTTTCTGTAAATTACCGAAATTTTGTTGCAGCTATAGTTGGTAACAATGATCCTAAATCATTTAAGGAGGCGATGAAATATGAGGGTTGGAGACAGTCAATGCAGGAAGAAATACGAGCTCTTGAAAACAATGGCACATGGACCTTGGAGCCACTTCCACCTGGAAAAAGGGCTCTTGGCAGTCAATGGGTTTACAGGACAAAATTTTTGTCCAATGGTGATATTGAAAGACTGAAATCCAGACTGGTTGTACTTGGGAATCATCAGCAAGCAGGTATTGGTTACATTGAAACTTTTGCTCCAGTCGCTAAAATGACTACTGTTCGCACTTTTTTAGCAATTGCTGCATCTAAGAACTGGGAACTTCATCAAATGGATGTTCACAATGCCTTCTTGCACGGTGATCTTGATGAAGAAGTCTACATGAAATTGCCTCCCGGATTTGAGTGTTCTGATCCTAATATGGTTTGCAGACTGCGAAAGTCCTTGTATGGATTAAAACAAGCTCCCAGATGTTGGTTTGCAAAGTTAGTCACAGCCTTGAAAGAGTATGGCTTTCTTCAATCTTACTCTGATTACTCTTTATTTACATATACTAAGACAGGTATACAGATTAATGTCTTAGTCTATGTTGATGATATTGTTGTTTCTGGGAATGATTTCGCTGCTTTGTGTACTTTCAAGTCTTATCTTAGTGACTCTTTTAAAATGAAGGACTTGGGTCCTTTGAAATATTTTCTGGGGATAGAGGTTGCTAGAAGTTCTGCAGGGTTGTTTTTATGTCAAAGGAAATATACTCTGGATATTGTTTCTGAAGCAGGATTGTTAGGAGCAAAGCCAAGTGGATTTCCCATTGAACAAAATCATAAGCTTGGCTTAGCCAGTGGAGATTTACTTAATGATCCGGAATCATATCGCAGGCTTGTTGGTCGATTGATATATCTTGCGGTTACTCGTCCGGATTTGGCATATTCTGTTCATATCTTGTCTCAATTCATGCAGGAACCCAGAACTGAGCATTGGGAGGCGACCTTAAGGGTCGTTCGATATTTGAAAGGGACACCAGGTCAAGGCATCCTTTTGAGTGCAAATTGTGATTTAACTCTACAGGGTTGGTGTGATTCGGATTGGGCAGCATGTCCACTCACTCGACGCTCTCTTACGGGTTGGCTCGTGTTTCTTGGTAAATCTCCTGTGTCTTGGAAGACAAAGAAACAGCATATAGTCTCCAGGTCGTCGGCTGAAGCCGAATACATGTCTATGGCAGCCATCACTTGTGAGTTAAAATGGTTAAAAGGCTTGTTGTTGAGTTTAGGTGTGAATCATCCAAAGGCAATTAAGTTGTTTTGTGACAGTCAATCCGCTTTGCATATTGCGAAGAATCCTGTTTTTCATGAAAGAACGAAGCACATAGAAGTTGACTGCCACTTTGTTCGAGATGCAATCAATGAAGGCCTCATTTCTCCATCTCATGTCTCTACATCTTCTCAATTGGCAGACATTTTTACTAAGGCGCTTGGTAAAATGCAGTTTGATAATTTACTCTCCAAGTTGGGCATTCATGATCCTCATGCTCCAACTTGAGGGGGGGTATTACGGGAATATGATAATTTGGTTGGAATATAATATTTGATTGGAATATTCCCTAGAATATCTTTTGGGAATATTTGATTGGAATATAATCTTTTGGTAAATATCTTGTAATTAGGCATAATTGATGTAATTGGTAGTTGTTTCCTTATTTTCTAGAATATCCTTGATTCTAGGGAATATTCCTGTATGTAAACATATAAATGCTTGGTATCATGAATAAGAAGATCAAGCCTTCATTGTTAATTCCTTCAAAATCAGTAACAGCATTGATATATAAACTCTCCTACTATCAATTATTTCTACAAATAGAATTTGTCATTTACAATAAAATCACATGAGAGGTTCTCAATGCACAAACACATAAAAATATAAGCTAGATATTCTTGAACATCTGCTAACAAGTTGAACTTCATGGACTTCATCTGCTTACTTCCTAAAAAGCAACTTCTGACTCAAGTAACTCACATTTTCATTCATCCTTTCCAGTTTACTCCAGTTAATCAGTTGAGCGAGTAGACACCGATAAAAGGCAATTTTACTGCGTGTTCCGCTGTAATAAAAGAGCTTTCAGGCCATTTTCTATGACAGCAGCTCTCCACAAATTGGTATATAGGTTGGCAGAAAATCTGCATATTTAGTTTTTTAGCATCAGAAAATTAGAACTTCAATAACATGTTTAACTCAGACTAGGATCGCATGTTCTAGTCTGCCCATAACAACTGATGCATTTTAACATTAGCAAACGGTTGAAAGTCCAAAAGTTTTTATGAACTCTTCCCGGGAAATCCAATTCAGACATGCACATACCTGATATGCACCAATTAGGTGGATGGCAATGGAAACATTGCCAACATCGACAAGCCAAAATGGATCATAGAATCCAAAACCCGTTAGAAAATTGCCAGGTGCATCGTTCCCGAATGGTGCGTAGCCTAACACACCACACATCATGTAGAATAGAGTAGTTGTGGATACTCCTATGAATGATGCTTTCTGCATGACTAAATTTTTGTATATTTTCTTAACTATAAGTATGACTAAAGTAAAAGTTCGAGGGAATCAGGCTTGACAATAGGGTAGTGACTTAAGAGTTAAAACTGGTATAAATAAAATAGTCATCCTCAAGGCCTATGAACATAAATAAAAACTTGTATGTTTTTCTCATGATGAAATAATAAAATTCAATAACAGAAATCGGTACCTGGAGGGTCATATATTTTCCCTATTGATTTTGAGCACGAACAGTGAGCACTGAGCAATAAACATTAAAGTAACAACTTCATAGCTTGCCAATCCTGTAAGTTATCACCACAAATTTTTATAGCTATTTTCTTCTTTTTCAAAGACAATTTTTGAAAAAATAAATAAATCATAACATAAATAAGCCTATCAAGTACGAAAATTAAGATAGCTATAAACCATATTTCATATCACATACGTTCAGAATTTTAGTCTATTACATAAAGATTCAGCAAGAAATTTTAATATGATATTACCACAAGTTATGGGTCTGTATTGTTGGGCAGATATAGCTTCTTTATTTTTTTTGAACCAAATGCAAGAAAGTATGGTATATCTACTTATTTTCGAAATTATTTGATTTTTTATATGTGATGTTCAAACCCATGTCACCTGAGTTCTGCATACAAATCACCAAATTATTCAGACTTCTCTCATTCGACATCTTGGCATAGAAAAAGGCAGAAGCCTCATCTCCAAGTTGAATCCAGTCACATCTTACAACGTGCAAACCAATCAATACCACTCATCAGAATCAACAGCGTCAAACTTCTTCTCAGCAGTTCATGTCTTATTCATCAAAACTCGGGCATCACCATCAATATAGCAGCGGTTTAATCATCATTGGCAAGACAACAATACAAACTGTCAACTCCAATATGCCATCGCCAAAATTCGACAAAGAGCTATGGTTATCTCACTTATATATCAACCAAATTCCAAATCAATACTACCTGTAGCCTGTTCATCTAAGCAACATCTTAAAGCACCAGGCACAACAGTTGCACGCTCAACGGTTCAAAGCATATCTCTCAACAACCATTGTTCAACCATAGGCTTCAGCAAGATCCCAAACAACAAGATACAACCGAACTCAAAATCAACATTACCTGCTGATCATCAATTTCTTCGATGCTAACTACAACCGTTAAACTTCAACTTCAACCACGCAACATACGATCACAAAACGTATCTAGGCCTCAAAATTCATATTGAATCGGTCTGAAATAAACGTAACATACAAATCGATCATATGATATAACTTCGATCTACATAAGAAAAAAATCGAAATAGAGAATGAATGATCGAAGATTGGAAGCAATAAGAACGAATCGAAGAAGAAAAAACATATCTTTGTCGAAAGTATCGAAGAAAACTCATTGTTTTGGACGAAGGAAGAAAAGGGGAAAAAATCGCCTTTGGAAAGGAACCTTAATTATAAAGAACACGGCCAGAAAGTCGAAATGGCATGTTGGGCTTTTGAAAGCAAAAAGCAGATAAAAACTGCTTCTGAAATAAGGAGAGAAGGAACTTATGAAAGCCCAATTAGTTATTACATCCATACGGGCTTAATTCATTCTGGCTTTTAAAATCAAAAAAGTAACTTATTTTTAACCATCCAAACGGGCCCTAAGTATATTTTGGTAATAAAATTGTTCATCTCTTCAGCTTTTTAAAGGTCTGCCGGGCCATCATTTTATCTGGGAGCCCATCAAGGAAAAAAGTAAAAGTGTTAGAATTGGGGTTTTTGTTTAATACTTGGGTTGAGCTACAGCTATGTTGGCTCATGTAATAAAAATGTATAAAATCATTTGGTCACGTAATAGCTTTAAACTCTGTCCAAAATATCGAATCTAAAAGTATAATAATATTATAACAAGTGCTTGAGTAAAACTCTTTGATAAGCACCCATACCAGATTATGGATTTATCAAACACGATATGGAAATTATAAGAGCATCTCCAACGGAATTCAGGGACTAAATATTACAATCTGTAATATTCAGTTGAATATTTCGGATTGAACCCAGCAGAAAAGCAAGTGGAAGCTGATTTTATCAGCGTACATTTGTAATCAGTTTGGATTGATTTAATCAGTGTCAAAACGATTAAAAAAATTAAAAACAAAAATATTCGGTTGTTCTTTTTTTTTTTTTTTTTTTTTTTGTCGATCTATTTCGTTGGACGTCTATTGAATATTCAAAGAAAAAACATCTGTTGGATGTGATTTTCGGTCAAATTCAACATTCAGATGGTGAATTGGGACACCTTGGAGATGCTCTGGGCCAGTGACATTGTACTAGAGGATATGATTAAGCTGCATTGACCATTGTACTAGAGGAGGACTGGAATCTAGTATAACCGGGAACCAATAATCAAGAAGCAATTTTTTTTATTTTTATTTTCAAGTTACGTAACAATCAGAGGATATAAACATTTCTTTTGTAGTTGAAGGAACTTGGCTTTACTGTACATGTCAAGGTTCGCTGAAGAAGCCATAGTACTGAGGATAAACTTGTAGTTTCGCCTTTGCTAGTCTAATTGCTGCTTGTGAACAAAGACGACTATAAGAAGAACCATGTTACATCTATTTCAAACTCCTTGTTAACGTACTTTTTATATTAATTCATTAAATTCTAATATGGTAGAGAGCAATGTTTTTATAACCTGACCTTGTCAAACCGTGAGAACTTAGGATCCAAGGTATTGAAGGTCGGACCGGTCGAACCTTCAAGAACCGCGCATGCTTGTTAATAATGAAAATGTGGATAATTGAGTTTTATGTATACTCGAACAAATAAATAATAAAGTTAGAAAGTCATTTATTTATTCAGTAACATTAATAGATAGCATGATATAATCAAATAGCAAGAGCACAATCAAACACACATGCTTTTAGAACGAAGTGATAAAGTTTATGGTTTAGATGTTGGAACAGTTCTAGTTTTTTAAAATATTTTAGTTGTTATTTTCGAAATAATACAAAAGATGAAATGATCAGATAGAATTATACATTGAGAAGTAGGAAAAAACAAAAAGCCGTGATTTAACCCTGTAAAATTGAAGGTTCGACTAGAGTTCATGTTGAAATTTTAGAGGAGGAAGATGAATTGTAAAAAAAGGAATAATTTCTTTGTGAGAAGAAGGAAAAACTTTTTATTACTTAATATAACTTGATTACATTATACGCTTCATACTTCTTCATACTTCTTGATTACAAATAAATAAGTACATCTCAATTTATATAAGGGAAAATCTCTAGATTATTATTTTCTAGATTCTTCCTAAATTTTATACTTTCTAAATATTTCACATTACATATTTATCTAGATTTTTCCCCTTCCACAAATACAAACATTATCTCACTAATAACCATTTCCATTAATGCAATAAATGTTTCCTTAAAACCAAGTTTATTTCCAACATCCCCGTAAATTTGGTTTTTCAACTTGTATCAAAAATTTTAGTTTTTGTATTTTACGTGCTTTGGCAGAAGTATAGAAATTATTCAAGCTTTCCTTTTTCTTCTCTTCTTTTTCACCATGAAGATCTTCAACATGATTTCTCGAATCTTTATTGCAAAGCTCCGCTCATCTCGTCCCCCTTCATTGTCATAAAATACTCCAAAAAGTAAGGTCATCAAATTACATTTTGGCCCCGCATCATAATTTTTTTAATGAATCACTACTACAAAACAGGCATGTTGCTTCACCTCATTTGCATCAGTTGTAACAAAAATAGATGCTAATAACAATAGTTGCATCGATTCTGTATAAAAAGTCGATGCAATTGGTAATAGGGAAGCAGCAGATAACACAAAACTGTAGTTTGCATCGGTTTTATGTAAAAACCGATGAAAATAAATGGATGCAAAATGTTTAGTTGCACTGGTTATAAATTATAGTCGATGCAAATATATTTATATGCGCAAACAAAAATTCCGCAATTGATGGGGATTAAAATGCAACGGTTAAATTATGGATGCAAATCTTTTTTTCCCCCTAATGGACACGTGAAAAAATTTCCCTCCTTTTGCACGTTACTTCCCGCTCCTTCTTCCTATTCGCTTTTCCCAAAAAAAGACTTTTCGTCATTTTTGATTTATCCCAAAAATTGCTGGAAACCGCAGGTATTAAAAAAAAAAAAAGAAATCGAATATCTCCAAAAGTTGATCCAAACGCAGATCGGATTTCCCCCAAAAGTTGATCGAAACGCAGATCGGATTTCCAGAAGATAGATCGCTTCTCAATTCGTCGCTTGGATTGACTACGCCAGATATCAGATCTTCTAAGTTCTTTACCTTGTTTGGATGTTTTATAATGTCTATTGTAAACTCCTTGCCCTATTATCTTCATATGCTTTACAGATCTCTCTTTTGAGGCTCTTTCTTCCTTCTCATATTTGGGTTTTGGTCTGCCTGAGGTGGACATACTTAGCATTTAAAGGAGTTTTGCTATATTTCCAACATATTAAATCTTTATCCTACAAGCGACACCTTGTAAGTAGCATCATCATTTTTATAATTCTATTACTTATTTTTACCATACTGCTATTTTTTGGACTTTCAGTTGTTAATGATATTTTTACTTGACAGGTTTGTTATGTATAGTGAAAATAAATGGTTATCCTTTTATTTGCATGAACTTTAGGATTGTATTACGAGATGTTCATAATTTCTTGATCATGTATACATTGAACAAACATACGACGTTGGCTACAGCATACGACATTGTACTGGGATTTCTAAATTTATCGGTTGTTACAAGTAATTAGTTTTAATGCTATTTTTGAAGTTCTTGCTGTGCCATAATCAAACAGATATAGATGCCGATACGGAAACAATTTATTTGAAAATTATGCATTTCAAGTTTTCTCATTATTATAGTTTATGTTATGCCAATTTTTAGTATAATGAACAATTATGCATTTATTATTTTAGAAGCATGTAAAAAAAGGTTTTATCGATATTAAAATGGAGATTGGTTCACCATCCAATTCTGAGAATCCATCATCCACTACCTGGACTATGACATGTGTGGATTCAGTTAAGGGGGCCATATTAAAATGGAGACTGGTTCACCATCTATTTGTTATAAATTTATTGATTTCAAAAATAGCGAATCTTAAATCTTGTTTGATTATGTATGTTTTTATGTTTTAAAAATACGAAACGATCAACATACCCTGAGCAACTTGAAAACCATAGCAAATTGAAAAGCCTAAAAACGAAGAAACCAGCCTTAGGTAGGGCAATTGCCTACCTGATTATGTATGTTTTCTTGTTTGATTATGTATGCTTTCATGTTTTCTATTTAGTTATGGTTTTCTTAGGTAGGGCAATTACCTACCTGATCCACTATGCAGTTACATCCCTGCCTACTCATAAGCAGGGTAATCTTTTTTTCTTTTCTTTTTTAAGAAATTATCAGTCTCTTTGATGCTAATTAAATACCAACACCTTAAACACTTGCACACATCGACAAAGTCTTTGAACCTTAACATTTGTGTTTATTAATTCATTCAGCTGAACACCATTGACAAAGATTCATATTTTACAAATTGAATGTTTGTTCTAATTTTGCTGAAACAACATTTAGTCAATTAAGATCATATTCTTGGATTTAGTTTTAAGTACATTTAAAAACAGTAATACATGTGAAATTATGGATTTTTCATCAAATTACAGAAGTTTTAATAGTTTTGAGTATTGATTTCATGGTATATAATCTAAGGCACTGCCAAACTAGATTTCATTTATGCCATAACCTGTCAATAAAATATTAATCATGCCAATTCAGTTGAGTGTAAAAGGTAGTAGAAAAACATAATACTTCTCAGTAAAGTATTATATAACATTTTATAGGAGGTGCAAAAAAAAAATGTTGATGGTCTTTCTTCCTCAGCGGTCATTTGGTACAACGGGAATGTTAATCTTTAAAGATCTGTTTTGCTAAGTTAAAAGTTCTTTGAAGAGAAAATCAACCTGAAGTCGTATCGTTGCAAAGTCAAAGTTGTCTAGATTACATTACCCACTGTTGTAATGCCTGTGCCCCACAATTTTAAGCTTTATTTAATTGTGCAATTGGTGGTATTTTTAAATATGCTTTCATGTATCTACATTTTGCTGTGCAATTAGGTGATATTTTTTACCGTGCGTCCATGTGTCTATGTTTTAATGTTTAGATCAACATTTTATGGCTCCACTTTTTTGCTAAGTGCAGTTAATGAATAAGAATTATTGATAAAAGTTGGATAACTGTAAGTGTAGTTTCAGGAAGGCTTTCTTAAATCAAATCAATGAGTTATTTTGCCATAATTGATTAGTTTGTATAATATCCAACTACACAGATTGTCTTACCATATTACGAATCCAAATTAATGATAAAATGATAAGATTAATGCATTCAATCTTTTAATATGATTTACTGCTATAATGAACTAAGGACGGACATGAACGTCAATTACAAATGCAATGACTATAACGTGGACGGGTGAGGCTTTTGATTTCAACCAACTTTCCAATGGCCATGTTTAAAATTTCACCATGTGTCCATATTTCAATATGATCGCACTAACATTGACTTTAGATTGGAAGACATTACTTGGGATAGTAGAAATATTTTGAGTTGTGCTGATCCACTGAATCAAAATTTGTGGGCGTGTATGAATTTATTGTCACTTTTTTGGCCTTTATACTTTCTTTTTTTCTGTATCTTTCTGTTGAAAATTGGGTTTATACCTTTGTTTTGTGTTTGCATACAAGTAAATTTCATTTCATTCAAAAAATTTGCTAATATGATTTGCACAGTGTTTCACGGATTCACACTCGAAGATAAAACTATGTTGCACTTATATTTTTGTACACTTGAAAAATAATTAATAAGCATGCTTAGTGTTGTAATTCTTACCAAATTAGAAATAATCTTCAGTTGGTATTAATATTAATTATGTCATAAAATAAATAAATTAAAATCTGTTGGAGAGAAGAAAAGAAAGAGATTTAATGCCATGTAAAGCACATTTTAAATTGCGATGTAAATATTCACCACATAAATTTCAACTAAAGTACAGTACAGTTTATTCCAGTTAATTATTAACTCTTTAAGTTAATTCCACTTTAAATCAGAGTAATACTAAACAATACCCTTGGGTAGTTGACGAAATAGAATTATGTACTAATCATTCAATTTAGAAAGTTGGCATTACTGGCGAAGTAATGCTTCAAGGGTAATACTGACTTATAGTTGATTTTAGTATTTTGCAGGTTAGTTACTGATTAATTCTATAATTGTTGTAGTTTGGACTATTGTTGATTAAATGCTTGTTGCGAATCTTGAATGATATTCACTTTTCCTGTTTTTGTACCGAGTATGAGTCATTAAGAATGGTATGTATGTTTTTTGATTATTATTGTATTAACAGTTGTTCTTGTTGCAGATCGTAAATGATTACTGTTGGTTACTACAATTGCTAATTACGTGTAAAGTTTTTCATGCAAATTTTCCAAAATGGGTTAAACTGGTTCGGTATGAACTCTTAGTTAGTGGGTCGAGTTGGCTTTAATTATTTAATAAGTGAATTTAATGTGTCGAGTTTATTATTATTTTAAATGAGCTGAGTTAATTTTCAAACTAATCCATTTACACTCAACTCAATCTGTTACACCCCAATACCCTAACTATCCAACATTGGTATCGGCATTAGAATAAATATTACAGTTTCACTTATGAGGTTACTTTTTAAAAGGATATTTTTGTATAAATTAATGGGCACTTTTATGATTTTTACTAGAGTTACTTTTAATGAAGTTTTAACAAGTATCAAGCTAGCACCCCTATACAATTAATGAAAACATATACGCATATTTGTATTTAATTCATATTTAAAACTATGTAGTCAAGGAGAAAAGACGCAAAAAAGCCCAAGGCGTGCGCCTTGGGCTTTTTTGCGCCTTTCGCCTTTCGGTGCGTCTTACTTGCGCCTTTTTCATGCTGCCAAAAAACTGAAACCGCTGCATTTTTTATGCAGTTTTCTGCATTTTCAATGCAGTTTTCAGTTTTTTAACAACAAAATATAACATAGCTTGCAATTTAACACATTTTCTGCATTTTTATGTAGTTTTGTGCATTTGTAATGCAGTTTTCAACCTTGTAACAACAAAATATAGCATAAGTTTGCAATTTAAAAATAAGCTTCATAAGTTCACGTCATATACCAAAATAAGTAGTGGAAAAGTCGATTCACAGATCTCGAAGTGTCAATTCACAGATGTTGGGCTGGACTAAAAAAACAAACGTTTCATTTTACACAAAAAAGCGCGCCTAGTGCGCCTTGCGTCTAGGCGTGCCTAGGCGCACGCCTTAACTACATAGATTTAAAAGTTTAATGTCATGACCGTCACACATGTCCTTTGGCATTTCCGTGGCTAGAAGGTCGGATCATGAACCCACTTACAAAAGCATTCATGCAGTAATTTCTAAAAATTCAATTAAGTAACTACACTACTTCAATAAATGTAAACCTTTGAATGTAAACAGTACGGATACAGATCAATACATTTTAGTCTTTATTTTACACTATTCTCGTATGCCTTGATTTTAGTAATATGTATTTGGTATTCAACGTTTTTTTTTTGATTTTTTTTGATTTTGTAGTGTGTCATTTGAACATGGATCGTATGTGGATGTACAATGTGAAACGCAGCGATGATGAGTTCCTGAACAAAATTGAAGAGTTCATCAATTGTGCACTGAATGATCAACTAAGAAGAGGGGAAGAAACTATATTTTGTCCTTGTAAATACTGCAAAAATAAGAGTAGATCTCGTAACATAGATCAAATCAAAGATCACATAATTCGTTATGGATTCAAGCAAAATTACACGCGATGAATATGGCATGGTGAAAGTGTACTTAATAGATCCAATTCCAGTAATCATGAGAATGATGAGAATGACCAAGAAGATAATATGAATAACGAGGCAAATGATGAGAGTGATCGTGTTCAAGAGATGTTTTATGATGTTGAAGAACAATTGATGGAAGATCCAAAGTTGTATGAAAGAATATTAACTAATGTCGAGAAACCTTTGTTTCCTAATTGTGCCAAGTTCACAAAATTGTCTGCTGTTCTCAAGCTTTACAATTTAAAAGCAAAGCACGGGTGGCGTGATACAAGTTTCACATCATTGTTGGAACTTTTGAATGACATGCTTCCGGACGGTAATGAGCTTCTTACTTCTAACTACGAGGCAAAGAAAATTATGTGTCCAATTGGTATCGGATATAAGAAGATACATGCATGTCCAAATGATTGTATATTATATCGAAATGAATATAAGAACTTGCATGAGTGTCCAAAGTGTGGATTATCCAGTTATAAGTCACGAGTGGATGTTCATAATGATCGAGATAAAAAACGGACTCCGGAAAAAGTTTTATGGTATATTCCTATTATACCAAGAATTAAACGTTTATTTGCAAATAAAGAAAATGCAAAAAAAAATAAGGTGGCATGCAAATGTGAGGAAAAATGATGGATTATTAAGGTATCCAGCAGATTCTCCGCAGCGGAGAAACATTGATGCAATGTATCGTGATTTTGGCGAAGAAAGTAGAAATCTCAGACTTGGTCTTTGCACAGATGGCATAAACCCATTTGGTAACCTAAGTAGCCAACATAGTACTTGGCCCGTTCTTTTGGTGATTTACAACCTTCCACCTCATTTGAGTATGAAGCGCAAATATATCACGTTATCTCTTTTAATTTCTGGACAACGACAACCAGGAAACGACATTGATGTTTACCTAGCTCCTTTGATTGATGATCTAAAACTTTTATGGGATAAAGGCGTGCGTGTGTTTGATGCATATAGCAAAAGTGACTTTACATTGTGTGCTACGCTCTTTTGTACTATAAATGATTTTCCCGCTTATGGTAACCTGTCTGGCTACAGTACAAAAGGTGCTCAAGCATGCCCAATCTATCAAGACGATATGGCTGTTGAGCGTTTGCATTATTGCAAGAAAAATGTGTATATGCATCACCGTAGATTTTTTCCCTATTGATCATTCTTATCGTAAAAAGAAGAAAGCTTTCAATGGAAAGGTAGAGAATGGAGTTGCTCGTTTGCCATTATCAGGAAATGATATTTATGAATGGGTCAAAGATATTGAAAATACGTTCGACAAAGCCTCTCCTCTTTTAGAAGGTCGTTGGAAGAAGAAATCTATATTTTGGGAGCTTCCATATTGGAGACATTTACAAGTTAGACATTGTTTGGATGTAATGCATATAGAGAAAAATGTATGTGACAGTATAATCGGGACACTCTTGAATATACCTGGTAAGACAAAGGATAGTGAGAAAGCCAGACAAGATATGTTGAAAATGGGTATTCGGAAGGAGTTAGCATCGGTGTTGAAAGGTAAACGTACCTATTTGCCTCCTGCATGTTATACATTGTCCAAAAAAGAGAAAATTAGTTTATGTGAGTGTCTTTGTGGTGTGAAGGTTCCAACGGGTTATTCTTCAAACATTAGCAGTCGTGTATCAATGAAGAATTTGAAATTGACGAACTTGAAGTCTCATGATTGTCATGTGCTATTGCAACATTTATTACCTGTTGCAATTAGAAGTATATTGCCTAAGCATGTTAGACATGTTGTTACAAAGCTATGTATCTTTTTTAATGCAATTTGTAGCAAAGTGATAGATCCTGATATGTTGGATGCTCAACAAGCCAATATTATTGTTACTTTATGCCAATTTGAAATGTATTTCCCTCCTTCATTTTTTGATGCTATGGTGCATTTGGTTTTTCACCTTGTCAGAGAAATCAAAATTTGTGGTCCTGTATTTATGAGATATATGTATCCGTTCGAAATGCATATGGGAACTTTGTAAAGAAAAACAAAAAATAGATACAGACCAGAAACTAGTATCGTAGAAGGTACTATAGCTGAGGCGGTTATTGAATTTGTCACTCCATACTTACCTGGTGTTGAGCCTATTGGACTTCGTAAATCTCGGCATGAAGAACGACTTAACGGTCAAGGCACAATTGGGTTAAAATTAATTTCAATTGGTGATGAAATGTATCACAAAGCTCACCTGCTTGTTTTACAACATCTTAGTAAGGTTCATCCTTATTTGGAGAAGCACATGGCAATTCTAAAATCTGAGAATCCTTCAAAGAACGAAAGGTGGTTGACGAATGAACATAACAACTCATTTGTATCATGGTTCAGAGAAAATGTATTGTCTCAGTTGGATGAAACACATCATAATATTTCTGATACAATACGATGGTTAGCTTATGGGCCTCAATTTCAAGTCAATTCTTGGGAAGGATATGATATAAATGGGTATGTCTTTTATACAAAGCGTCAGGATGAAAAGAGCAAAATGCAAAATAGCGGAGTTAGCATTGTGGCATCGTCAAGAGAGTTTGCTAGTGCTAAAGATAATATACCAATAGATGCGACAATGTCATTTTATGGGATAATCGATGATATTTGGGAGCTTGAGTATATGAACTTCACGATCCCGTTGTTTCGATGTAGATGGATTAATAATCGTCGTGCCGCACAAGTGGATGAACATGGATTCACACTTGTTGACTTTAGTCGAGCTAGTCATGATAATGATCCATTCATCTTGGCATCTCAAACAAAACAAGTTTTTTACGTAACTGATCCAGCTGATAATAAGTGGTCTGTTGTTCTTCCCGACAAAAGACACATTGTTGGGATTGGTGATGTGGTGGATGAAGAAGAGTATAATTAATTTGATGATAATCCACCTTTCTCCAATGGCGTAAGTCTATCAGAAGAAGAAGTTGATTTAAATGCAACTTATGCATGTTCTGACCACGAGAAGGGGTTTGGATAGTGGGGTAATTTTTTTCTTATTCATAATGGTTTAGTTGTCGTTTGAAATCTTACATGAGACTATCTTATATTTTATGTGATACTTATAGTTTTTACATGTGAAAATCTTACATTTCTACGGTACTTATAGCTTTGTCTTTTCATGTTCATAATGATTTTGAGAATAAATACTGATATTACATTTTACAGGGACACTTGATCGCTGTTTCTATTGCAGACTTTAGACGCTACATTGTTGCTTGCTATCAGGTAGATATTGTATTTCATGTTCATAATGGTTTGTCTTTTTCGCTTTTGTTTTGACTTGAATACACTATTTAATTGTTAGGACAAGATCTGAACTACTGCATTATGTGAATATTGAACTCTTTTAGCATAAAATTATGTGGTAACATGTTTTAATTCTGAATGCAGAAAAACTCTTTTAAGTTCTCCCTATTCTTCTTGGAGGTCTTTGCGCTTTGACAATTGTGATTGTCTTCAGATATGTAATTATTTTTTGCTTGCTTCAGATCTTTTTCATTTGTTCTAATTTCTATAAACTATCCATTTTTAATAAACACATGTTATTATAGTTACCAGGTAAATATTAATTTCAAAACAGTTCCTATGACAATACCTATTTAAACAGCCTTGTTGTTTTTCCTCATCTTTATATATCGATATATATTCATATTTTATCCTTGTTGAATTAGAATGGAAAGTACATATACATATATATTTTATTTTATATGTTGTGCTTTCTTCAATATGCAGCCGTATATAAATAATCTTAACCAGTTCAAATCTATATTTAGTTCAAATCAACTACTTTGCAATCCCAAACTGCATTTTGTATATTATGTTATGGATTTTAAAATTTTGATTTTATGCATTGTTTATTTACTTTGCAATCCCAAACTGCATCTTGTATATTATGTTATGGGTTATAAAAAGTTGATTTTATGCACTGTTTATTTTAATTTATGATAATTTTTTGATGCAAAACTTTTGATATAGGATTAACGGACATAGAACTAGTTGGACACAATGAAGTGAACGATTCTTCTACTTCGCAGCCGTTGTCTAAAAAGAGACAAAGAGGTCCAACAACGGGGAAGAAATATAAAACACAAGAACCAAAATATGTTGAATGGAGTGATAATGGCAAACACATTGGAAAGTGGGCCAAGTCTTTTAAGGTGTATGCAGGCGATACAGCTAGATCCCAAATTGATATCAACATTACGAATTGGGCTGATGTTAGTAAAGGGCTTAAGGATTGTATGTGGGAAGATGTTAAGGTATTATAAATTAATTTGTTCATGTTTTTATTCTTTGTTCAGTGTTGTGCATTTTTTTAATCACTTTGTTTCTTGCATAACTTACCATGCAGTGTACAACTTTATAACCGAGAATAAACCTTTTTTTATTAGTGCTGCATTGGAGAAGCAAGCTGACATATTTTGAAAAAGGGTAAAGTGAAGAAAAAAAAAACAAGTTTGTCTCAAAACGTCATACATTTAAAAAAATAAACTAAAATGCCAACTATATTGAATTGGATGGAGTAATATTTTTTCTACCTACTACTTCTTAATTGTTCCAGTGGGAACTATGCATGCTCTTTTCCATAGACTCAAATTTGTGAAGCCTTAGACAATTATTTTTTTAACAGTTCTCTCTGTTGACTTCAGTAAACTAGTACTTCATATTATGCGGCTAAGTAATGTAAAAATTTAGAGAATTCAATTGTCTGATGCAAATAAAATAAAATATGGTAATGCTCAGTTGTGACTTAATGTAACGACCCAGAAAATCTGAACCAATTTAAAATCTTTAAATTGGCTAAAATAATGGATTTTAAATATTTAAAATAAATATTTTAAATAAGTAAGATGAAAAGTGAGTTTGAATCGACCATTGAAAACGAATATAATTAATTATAATTATAAACAAGGCCTAAAATGGCGCTGTAGTTTCAAAAATTGAATTCAAACTTTGTCGGACTATACCGGGTGCAAAACAAAACGGATTTTAGTGAAACCAAAAATATTTAAATCTGTTAGTGAATACCTTTCTAACGAATCTGAAAATTCGAAATTTCATAGCGGAAAGCAAAAGTTATGGCCGAATGAATTTTCAGAACAGTCGCTATGGAATATATATAGCCCGTGAAATTGGCCAATTTGCATACGACCTCGGAATTCGACGAAACCACTTTTGTTGGGTCCGGGATGTGAAGTTATTTCTAGGTTTCAAATTTCATAATTTTTGAAGCTAATATGTGAGCGTGGCAAAGGAAAATGTGTTTTGGTCAATTATAGTTAAATTGGATCGACCAAAAATGGGGCTTTTTGCAAACGGTCTCAGAATTCGACGAAACTAGTTTTGTTGGGACCGTATCGTCAAAACATAGCTAGATTTATTTTTCTGGAATTTTTCGAATCAGTCTGTGGCCCTGGCAAATTGAAATGTACGTTCAAATTGAATATTGAATGTTTTATATTTTAATTTGAAGAATAAATGACTGAAACAGTCAAAATGGCCTACGAAACTTATCCCATTGTGTCCGGGATGGGGTTATTTAGCTAGGGGCGACAGTTGTTGGATCTGAATTAGAGATCGTGGCTATAACCAAGCATTTTTCGAATTAAATAATTAACTAAAATAGAAATATACTATATATATACCATTTGAATACGCGTAACCCTAACTAAGTATACGGGCCGCCGTCTCCTCTGAAATCAAAGGCGGAAATCACTAGAAACTTCCTCCCCTCCGATCTCCTCCTACGTTCAATAATACCACAAACTTCCAAAGCATAATCGAAGCACCCAGTATGATCTCCATATCCAACGGGCAAGATGGGATATAATCACCTGTAGCGCTCGAGATTGAAGCCTAAAGCTTCACCGTCCCAAGGCGTTTTCCGTCGCCTAGGGAGGCGCGAGTTGGCCGTTGTGCCAGGCGTGAGGAGGCGACGCCACCCCCCTTCGAATGATGGTCCCTGATCAACCTCCGGCGCAAGGAAGTGGCTGCGGTTCTCAACCCTAGTCATCGGCGATGGTTTGATTTGTCGGCTGAGACCAGAAAGAAGGAGGAAGGGGTAAAAGAGGAATTAAAGAAATTAATTAATATTTAATTATTATCTCCATTTTTGTGATGAATTGAAAAACTGCCGTAACTTCTTCATGCTAGAACGAAATTCGAAGATTTCAGAAGCGCCAGACTCGTCGCAACGAGAGCTTCGAAACAAAAGAGACCGCATATTTTTCTGAGCCTTCTGCTATTTTTGGTGGAGTGGAACCCAATGTGAGATTTCTGATTTAAAAACAATATGGAAAACGACGATGTATAAATTATATAGTCGATGTATGAATTATATAAGCGTTGTACATCTCTTGTATAAGCGTTGTATAAGTTGTATGTTCGATGTATAAGTTATATATACGTTGTAAAAATTATATATGTGTTGAAATAAAAGTGAATTGCTATATATATATATATATATATATATATATACGCCCCTCGTCCACAAACCATGGACGATATTTATTGATTGTGATTGGTGTGAAAATTGATTGATAGCGAATGATTGTTTGGGATTGTTTGTGGTTGATATTGATTAATTGTGGTTGAAAAATACCCATTAGTGGTGGAGAAATATTTGGTTGAAACCACATAGGATTAGTTTGTGGAAATGAAATAAATATATACATGCCGCCTGCGAGCGAACTAGATGCATGATCCCCATTGTCAAAAACTGCGAGGTTTTAAGGTAGAGCGAGGAGCCGTACTAGGGACGGTCCCGGTTTTAACTACCCTGCCGTTATGCTGCCGAAATTTTGAATAATATTCATGTGTTTGAATTATTTTCATTTGCTAAAACTATATTTATTCATTGAATAGAAAACCTTCATGTGTTGAATCGATATTCATTCGTTGATTAGAAATTCATGTGTTGAATGGTATTCGCGTTTTAAATATAAAAATCACATTTTTATCTATATATAGAAACTATAGAAAACCTTCATGTGTTGAATCGATATTCATTCGTTGATTAGAAATTCATGTGTTGAATGGTATTCGCGTTTTAAATATAAAAATCACATTTTTATCTATATATAGAAACTATAGAAAACCTTCATGTGTTGAATCAATATTCATTCGTTGATTAGAAATTCATGTGTTGAATGGTATTCGCGTTTTAAATATAAAAATCACATTTTTATCTATATATAGAAACTATAGAAAACCTTCATATGTTGAATCGATATTCATTCGTTGATTTGAAATTCATGTGTTGAATGGTATTCATATTTTGAAATAAATTGTTTGATAATAAAAATCACCTTTTATCGACTATATGAACTATGTAAAATAATCTCGTTTTGAAAGAAGTTGTTTTATAAGAAAAATCCTATTTTTATCACCAATATGAAATATATAAAATAATAGTGTTTTGAAATGAGTTGTTTTATAATAAAAATCACATTTTTATTATATGCATGAATCGTTGAAATGTGAAGTGTTAAAAATAGCCACTTGTTCAAATAAATATATATGAGTTGAAATATTCATTAATTAGCTAATGATATGATTTGTACCTATGTATGTAACATTAGAATGAATGGTGCTTTTAAACCAAATAGAAATCAAATATGAAGTTGAATAGAAAATGATAAATGATAAGAACTGTATATATGTACATGCATATTCATCGAACAGGTTATAGCAAAGGGGCTAGAGAAGAGGAATAAAATTTTGTGCCCGACAAATAGGTACACATTTACTGTTTTGTTTGGGTGATGATTTTATGAGCCTGTTGGCTAGCCGCTTGGCTTTTTCTTTTTCTTTTTCTTTTTGAGATTAGAAGGACCGGGGAAGCTATTTGAGATTTCCCGATGCTCCCGGTGCAGGGGAGGTTATGGCGAAATTTTCCAAAATTTTAAGGCGTTAGTGAAATATTTGAAGTGAAAACGATATTGAAATTTTTGAATGAACTATATTTATATAAATATATAAGTATAAATAAAATTAAACGAAACGAGGCCGCGCAGTTCGTATTTTGAAATCGTGATTTCAAACAACTAGTGCGGGGAATCCGACCATTGGATTTTCCCGAAACCGCAACCGTCTGGTTCGCCTTGGAAATATCTTTCTAACGGCACCAACCTTGTAAAAATCCAACGGTTGGATTGTCTGGAATGTTTAATTCAAATCTGAAGAAAAACAGCGCCAGAAACGATTATATATATATATATATATAAATATAATTATATTTAATCGAATAACGACGCTGCAGTTCGTATTTTGAAATCGAAACTTCAAACGATTGTACCGGGAGATCCGACCGTCGGATTTTCCCAAAACTGGAATCGTTGGATTCGTTTTGAAAAGACCTTTCTAATGATGTAAATTGTGTGAAGATCCAACGATTAGATTTTCAGATATGTGTAAATCAAACCTGAAGAAAAGCAGCGCCACGGCCGCGTTATGGCCCGTCGTTTTGAATAAATTGGCTATTTTAAAATAAATAAAAATAGCGATAAATCGTTATAAAATATCATAAACAATATGGAATGGAAATAAACTGAATTTGCTCGATTTATGTTGTATTTGATGGCTGTATGTGTTTGGTGTGAAAATTACATTAAAGAACAAAATTGGTGTTGTCGAACAATTTCACCATTGAAATAAATTGATTTGAAATTCTAAATACGTGAATTATTTGAAAAGGCCGAGTTAATTCTCATTTCAAATAATTGACCGACGATTGAAATTTGAAGATGAAGACGATGGTCGAAGACCGGAGATCTTCACCTCGTCTGGATGGTAACCGAGGTCCTGATTAGGAGGCATCCCGAAATATGGATAATGAGTGGTGATCGTCCAGACGTACGTGGTGAACGATGGGTTTGCGAGGTATTTAGTGCCTCCGGTTTCGTTCAGACCCAGAACGGACTTGTAAATGGACGGTGTGTCTGACATTGGATTTTATTCTATGTTGATTGATCTCTATTAAATATACATCTGTTTGGCGGCGGAGAATTTATTCTTTTGCTTAACGCCCTTCTCTGAGACGCATGAGCTCAGAGGTTGTATATCGATGGACATCAGTCGCATGGTATGAATTGCCTGTGTGGCATGCTAAGATGCAGTGATCAGGGCTTCTGTTGAAAAGCAAAGTCTTGTGGTGATGATCAAAGCACCGCCTGTGTGGCGTAGCTTTGTGTATAACGTGAATTCGCGAGCCTCACACCCCGGTATGAACCAGAAACGGGAGAAGGACCTCAGGGAGGGCATGCGTTTCTTCCTAGCTAGGGTGGTGTCAGTGACCTACCAGCCCTGACATTTATATATACTTTTCACCTGTGTGGTTGTTGCTATTGCGAGGCGCCTCGGTTTGATCGGACGATCCGGGTCCGATGGAGTCATTCGTTGGCTCGTTTACGCCCCAAAGGGCGGGGAAACGTATTGTTCAGGCATAATAATCCACATCGGTGGACCGGCCCTGACGATCCAAGGGGCAGTTGCGGCTGTTCCTGAGGCTCGGGCTAGGCAGTCTCGAATTCGGTAAGGACTATCTTTTGCCTTGGTTCATGACGGAAATCCAATTTCCAAATACGTGACTGTGCGGTTTCGATTGTATATATATTTGGCGACATAGTGGCATGGGACGCTCAAGTCGTCTATGATTGATAGTTATGATTTGAAATTGTTTTCAAACCATATAAACACTAGCAATAATATCAAATGCCTTTGTTTTATTCGTATCAAGCATATTTAGGCCGTTATAAGGTAAAAACTCTATCCTTCGGTTTGCGTTGCATTGTGTGATGGGAACTGAGTCTTATAACGGCTTAATTTTTACAAAAAGCATAGCGATGTTTAAAAGAAAGATTTGTTTTAAAGCACTGGCAATCCAATGGAGTAAACCCGTTCCACGAAAGTGGCGTGGTCCTGAGATTGGCCGAATTATATATGTGTTGAGTAGATTTCTCATACCAGTCCCATGACTGACTCGTAGTTTGTTTCACTTTCAAACTCGGGTGCCCCTTTTTCTTCACGGGTAGCCTTGTATTCAGGTTTAGCTGGTTCTTTCTGGATAGCTGGAGCTGAAGATGGATTCTATCATTTATTTCTTTTTATGCTGTTCAGCTCCTATTGTACATATTTTGTTTATTTTCCGCTGTAGACATTTATGTATAGCTGAACTGTATTTGTACTAAGTAAGATCCTGTATACTGTGTATCTCTGATGATTTCTTTTATCCAGTATATTCTATTGTTCATTATCTAGTGTATTTACTTAATTCTGTTCTGCTATTATCTCTTTCTGTGTTATATTCCAAAGATAACCCTTGCCACTGTCAGAACGGGGTTTGGGGTCGTCACAACGTGGTATCAGAGCTTTGGTTAAGCTTAGTTCTGGAATATAATATTTGAACGAACTCGTCAGAAATAGAACCAGTAATGTTCTAGGACGGGTAACTCTATACAGATAGGATCAGTAATATCCTAGTATAAGTAAAGCAGGATGAAATTACACCTAGATAGACACATTTACATCCAAGTATTTGTCTCTATATTTTGAAATATCTTTCCTGTTGACCTGACACTTGATCTGCTATTTGCAGAAGAACTAGAAAATGAGTGCCAGAAGCAGAAGAAGTAATACTGACCCGGATATAGAAGCTCTATTCATGAAGTATAGAAATCTGGGTGGAAAACCCTTTACGGGTGAAGAAGCAATTATGAAAAAACAAGCTTGGATTCGTTCGGCTGAGAAAATCTTCGAAGCATTAAAGCTGAGGGATGACCAGAAAAGATTACTGGCCTCCTGGGCACTCAAAGAAGAAGCTTTGTTCTGGTGGGATTCAGTTATTAAGGATAATCCAGAAGGTGATATCACCTGGGATAGATTCAAAGTGATTTTCCTGGAAAGATTTACTCCTCCCGAAGCGACCGAGCGACTTTGTGATGAATTTTCTTATTTGATACAAGGTGATATGACCATCCCAGAATATCATAAGAAATTCAACGAACTTTCTCACTTTGCTCCCCATCTAATTCAGAATACGAAGAGGAAGAATCTGAGATTTATTTACGGGCTTCAAAGGAAATATCAGAATAAAGTAATGGGGCATGTGAAGCTTCCTTTTTCAGAAATGATTTATATGGCTTATCAATATGAAGATCTCCATAAGAAAGGCATGTTGCGCGACGAAGAGGAAGTCAGTTCTAGCAATAAAAATGAGTCTGAAACTGATCATCCTAAGGGCAGTACGGTGTCTGAGGTCAGTAAGAAGCCCAAAGTAAGTCGGAAAAGGGCCAGACCTGAGAAAGAATCAGCAATGACCGCTATGTGCTTAAACTGCAATCAAAAAGGTCATTTGTCCAGGAAATGTAAGTCCTTGAAATTGCAAAAGAAGGAGGGATCTAAATCAAAGAGCAAGGTTAAAGGAAATAGAAAATGCAATCTCTGCCATCAGGCTGGTCACGTAAAGCAAGATTGCTGGCAGTTCAAAAAGACTGAAATAGTTCAAGTGAATGAAGTGGCAGAAACTTCTGAGCCCTCAGCTATTCAGGAAAGGCCAGATGTTTTAGAAGGCACGCTAACTGTCAAAGACATCCCAGTTAAAGTACTGTTTGACACTGGCGCGTCACGCAGCTTCATTGCCAAGGATGCAGCTAAGAAACTGGATTTGAATTTGAAGAAGCTCAAGGAACCAATGACTGTCCAGAATCCGGTTGGGGGTTCCATTGATCTCAGTTGGATTTGTGGAGTGCCGGTTTCTTTCTCTCGTTATCGGTTTCCTACCATCGCGGTCGTCATAAATTTTAAAGAGTTTGATCTTATCTTGGGGTTAGACTGGTTGACCAAATATGAAGCTGAGGTTAAATGCGCCGACAGAGTCGTAAAGGCGAAGATTAAATCAGGTGATTATATAACCATTCCCTGTGAGGGTCAGAATGCTAATAGAAAAGATTTCTGGGCAGCTTTGAATGTTTCTCCAGCCCAAATAGAAAGTATCCCTGAAATCACAGAGAATATTCCTGACCTCATCAAAGATATTCCTGTCATCAAGAACTATGCGGATGTGTTCGAAGAAGTTGTTCGCTTACCTCCGCAGAGAGAAATATATTTCAAGATTGCTCTGATTCAGAATGCAAGGCCGGTAGTTCACGCTATTCGAGGAATGTCCTTGAAAGAGAAAGAGGAATTAGACAACCAAACACGACAGCTCGTATGGAAGGGTCTGATCAGGCCTAGTTTCTCTGATTGGGGTGCAGCAGTGGTGTTTGTCCCAAAATATGACGGTACTCTGCGTCTATGTGTGGATTATCGTGATTTGAACAAGCAGACCATAAAGAATAAATATCCATTGCCACGAATAGATGATTTGTTGGATCGATTAAATGGCGCACAAGTATTTTCAAGGGTGGACCTAGCTACAGGCTTCCATCAACTTCGAATTGCCGAAGAATGTGTTCCAATGACAGCATTCAGAGATCCCGACTTATTCTATGAGTGGTTAGTAATGCCGTTCGGCTTATGTAACGCTCCTGCTTACTTCGTCGATCTAATGAACAGAGTATTCAGAGGAGTATTGAATAAATTTGTCCTGGTTTTTATTGATGATATTCTAATCTTCTCTAAATCAAAGGCCGAACATGAAAAGCATCTGGAACAGGTTCTAGAAATTCTGAGGCGGAATGTATTAAAAGCCAAATTTTCCAAATGTATCTTCTGGCAAGATGAAGTAAAATTTCTAGGCCACGTCGTATCAAAGGAAGGAATTGCTGTGGACCCAAGCAAAATCACAGCCATTCAGAATTGGAAACAGCCCAGTACCCCCACTGAAGTCCGCAGTTTTCTAGGATTGGCTAGCTATTACCGGAAGTTCGTTAAAAACTTTTCGAAGATATCTGGCCATTTAACGAAGCTTACGAAGAAGCATTCTAAATTCAAATGGACTCCAGAAAGTGAGGAGGCTTTCGAAGAGCTAAAGTTGAGATTAACAATAGCTCCAGTGTTAACCATCATCGATGGCAACCAAGATTTAAAGACCTGGACTGATGCTTCTAGAGAAGGCCTCGGCGCAGTGTTAATGCAAAGGGGTCAAGTGATTGCTTATGCTAGCCGTTAGCTGAAGCCGCACGAGAAAAATTGCGTAACTCATGATCTTGAGTTATTGGCTATTGTGTTCGCTTTGAAAATCTGGAGACACTATCTTCTAGGTGAGAGATTTGAACTGTTTACAGACCACCAGTCGTTAAAGTATCTGTTCACTCAGAAAGACCTGAATCTGCGGCAGCAACGTTGGCTGGAGTTTCTTGCAGCTTATGACTTTGAAATTCTATACACTCCAGGGAAAGCCAGTGTCGTGGCCGATGCGTTAAGCCGAAAGAATGAGATGATCGCCAGATTTATCATTGCGACTTCGTTGATTGATAAGATATCGGCTCTCCAAGAAGACGGCCAATTTATCAAAGGAATGAGTCAGCGAATTCGTGAAGGCAATGCTTCGGATTTCCAGCTAGACAACGAAGGGATTCTGAGGTTAGAAGGACGAATTTGCGTTCCAGAAATTCCTGAACTCAGAAGAGATGTGCTTGATGAATGTCACAAATCTAAGCTCAGTATCCATCCGGGTGTGAATAAAATGTATAACGATATCAAACACATATTCTGGTGGAAGTCGTTAAAAAGAGACATCTCGATATATGTTAGTCGATGCCCTACTTGCCAACTAGTCAAAAGCGACCAACAGAAACTGGCTGGGTTGTTGCAACCGCTAGAAGTTCCAGGTTGGAAGTAGGAACATATTTCTATGGATTTCATTGATGGTCTGCCCAGAACCAGAAAAGGGAATGACAGTATTTGGGTGATCGTAGATCGCTTCACGAAGACCGCCCATTTCATACCTGTTAGATCAAACAGAACCGCTCAGAGTCTGGCGCAGATATACTTCAGGGAAATAGTTAGACTACATGGAGTGCCGCTCAGTATAGTCAGTGATAGAGATACAATATTCACTAGCAAATTCTGGGAAGCATTTCAAGTCGAGTTGGGAACGAAGTTAAACTTGAGCACCGCTTATCATCCTCAGACAGACGGTCAGACTGAGAGGGTGAATCGTATTTTAGAAGATCTATTGCGGGCTTGTGTTATAGATTTCGGTTGATCATGGGAAGACCATCTGCATTTGGCTGAATTCTCTTATAACAACGGCTACCAGGCGAGTCTGACAATGTCGCCATTCGAAGCATTGTATGGTAGACCGTGTCGATCCCCTGCTTGTTGGGTCGAACCAGGTAATAAACTTGTGTTGGGTCCCGATATGATCCGAGAAGCTGCCGACAAAGTCGATTTTATTAAGAAGCGATTACTCGCCGCTCAAAGCCGACAAAAGAGCTATGCCGATAGAAGAAGAAGAGATATATCCTTTGAAGTTGGCGACTATGTATATTTGAAAGTATCGCCGATGAGAGGAGTTATCCGGTTCGGTAAAACTGGAAAGTTAGCGCCCAAATTTATTGGTCCGTTTCCTATTCTGGAACGGATCGGAACCCTCGCTTATAGGGTCAAATTGCCAGATTGGTTGCCTGGAGTTCATGATGTATTTCATATATCTCAACTTTGAAAGCACGTTCATGATCCAGACTTGATCGTGGAAGAAGCAGCTCAACATGACATTGAAATTACTCCAGAATTAGCCGTGAGACGTGAGCCGCTAAAGATTATCGGTAAAGAAACCAAAGAACTGAGGAACAAGAAGGTTCACTTAGTCAAAGTGCAGTGGAGTGGAGATCCGCGAGCTTGTACTTGGGAAACAGAGGAGAGCATTCAGAAGGCTTATCCTAGATGCCGAGTAGATATCTCTGATTGACTCCGGTGCAAGGTACATTTACCATACTTTGCATTACCATTTGATTCTCTATTCTATTGTTATTTTCTTTTCATGGATGTGCACTATTTATTCTATACTCTGAATGATTTTTAAGGGAATATAGGATTTGATTAGTATATTTTTGGAAGGTTAAAAACAAATTGGTTGGTTGTGTTGTAAGATTATAGATTTATCAAACCACTTTCGACTTTGTTCCTTTTCGGGGACGAAAAGTTTTAAGTGGGGGAGATTGTAACGACCCAGAAAATCTGAACCAAATTAAAAATTTTAAATTGGCTAAAATAATGGATTTTAAATATTTAAAATAAATAATTTAAATAAGTAAGATGAAAAGTGAGTTTGAATCGACCATTGAAAACGAATATAATTAATTATAATAAACAAGGCCTGAAATGGCGCTGTAGTTTCAAAAATTGAATTCAAACTTTGTCGGACTATACCGGGTGCAAAACAAAACGGATTTTAGTGAAACCAAAAAAATTTAAATCTGTTAGTGAATACCTTTCTAACGAATCTGAAAATTCGAAATTTCATAGCGGAAAGCAAAAGTTATGGCCGAATGAATTTTCAGAACGGTCGCTATGGAATATATATAGCCCGTGAAATTGGCCATTTTGCATACGACCTCGGAATTCGACGAAACCACTTTTGTTGGGTCCGGGATGTGAAGTTATTGCTAGGTTTCAAATTTCATAATTTTTGAAGCTAGTATGTGAGCGCGGCAAA
Organism: Allium sativum; assembly: GCA_030737875.1. NCBI lineage: Eukaryota > Viridiplantae > Streptophyta > Magnoliopsida > Asparagales > Amaryllidaceae > Allium > Allium sativum. The sequence goes on from CM060909.1 coordinate 777,346,902, forward strand.
GGAAAATGTGTTTTGGTCAATTACAGTTAAATTGGATCGACCAAAAATGGGCCTTTTTGCAAACGGTCTAAGAATTCGACGAAACTAGTTTTGTTGGGACCATATCGTCAAAACATAGCTAGAATTATTTTTCTGGAATTTTTCGAATCAGTCTATGGCCCTGGAAAATTGAAATGTACGTTCAAATTGAATATTGAATGTTTTATATTTTAATTTGAAGAATAAATGACTGAAACAGTCAAAATGGCCTACGAAACTTATCCCATTGTGTCCGGGATGAGGTTATTTAGCTAGGGGCGACAGTTGTTGGATCTGAATTAGAGTTCGTGGCTATAACCAAGCATTTTTCGAATTAAATAATTAACTAAAATAGAAATATACTATATATATACCATTTGAATACGCGTAACCCTAACTAAGTATACGGGCCGCCGTCTCCTCTGAAATCAAAGGCGGAAATCACCAGAAACTTCCTCCCCTCCGATCTCCTCCTACGTTCAATAATACCACAAACTTCCAAAGCATAATCGAAGCACCCAGTATGATCTCCATATCCAACGGGCAAGATGGGATATAATCACCTGTAGCGCTCGAGATTGAAGCCCAAAGCTTCACCATCCCAAGGCGTTTTCCGTCGCGTAGGGAGGCGCGAGTTGGCCGTTATGCCAGGCGTGGGGAGGCGACGCCACCCCCCTTCGAATGATGGTCCCTGATCAACCTCCGACGCAAGGAAGTGGCTGCGGTTCTCAACCCTAGTCATCGGCGATGGTTTGATTTGTCGGCTGAGACCAGAAAGAAGGAGGAAGGGGTAAAAGAGGAATTAAAGAAATTAATTAATATTTAATTATTATCTCTATTTTTGTGATGAATTGAAAAACTGCCGTAACTTCTTCATGCTAGAACGAAATTCGAAGATTTCAGAAGCGTCGGACTCGTCGCAATGAGAGCTTCGAAACAAAAGAGACCGCATATTTTTCTGAGCCTTCTGCTATTTTTGGTGGAGTGGAACCCAATGTGAGATTTCTGATTTAAAAACAATATGGAAAACGACGATGTATAAATTATATAGTTGATGTATGAGTTATATAAGCGTTGTACATCTCTTGTATAAGCGTTGTATAAGTTGTATGTTCGATGTATAAGTTATATATACGTTGTAAAAATTATATATGTGTTGAAATAAAAGTGAATTGCTATATATATATATATATATATATATATATATATATATATATATATATATATATATACGCCCCTCGTCCACAAACCATGGACGATATTTATTGATTGTGATTGGTGTGAAAATTGATTGATAGCGAATGATTGTTCGGGATTGTTTGTGGTTGATATTGATTAATTGTGGTTGAAAAATACCCATTAGTGGTGGAGAAATATTTGGTTGAAACCACATAAGATTAGTTTGTGGAAATGAAATAAATATATACATGCCGCCTGCGTGCGAACTAGATGCATGATCCCCATTGTCAAAAACCGCGAGGTTTTAAGGTAGAGCGAGGAGCCGTACTAGGGACGGTCCCGGTTTTAACTACCCTGCCGTTATGCTGCCGAAATTTTGAATAATATTCATGTGTTTGAATTATTTTCATTTGCTAAAACTATATTTATTCATTGAATAGAAAACCTTCATGTGTTGAATCGATATTCATTCGTTGATTAGAAATTCATGTGTTGAATGGTATTCGCGTTTTAAATATAAAAATCACATTTTTATCTATATATAGAAACTATAGAAAACCTTCATGTGTTGAATCGATATTCATTCGTTGATTAGAAATTCATGTGTTGAATGGTATTCGCGTTTTAAATATAAAAATCACATTTTTATCTATATATAGAAACTATAGAAAACCTTCATGTGTTGAATCGATATTCATTCGTTGATTTGAAATTCATGTGTTGAATGGTATTCATATTTTGAAATAAATTGTTTGATAATAAAAATCACCTTTTATCGACTATATGAACTGTGTAAAATAATCTCGTTTTGAAAGAAGTTGTTTTATAAGAAAAATCCTATTTTTATCACCAATATGAAATATATAAAATAATAGTGTTTTGAAATGAGTTGTTTTACAATAAAAATCACATTTTTATTATATGCATGAATCGTTGAAATGTGAAGTGTTAAAAATAGCCACTTGTTCAAATAAATAAATATGAGTTGAAATATTCATTAATTAGCTAATGATATGATTTGTACCTATGTATGTTACATTAGAATGAATGGTGTTTTTAAACCAAATAGAAATCAAATATGAAGTTGAATAGAAAATGATAAATGATAAGAACTGTATATATGTACATGCATATTCATCGAACAGGTTATAGCAAAGGGGCTAGAGAAGAGGAATAAAATTTTGTGCCCGACAAATATGTACACATTTACTGTTTTGTTTGGGTGATGATTTTGTGAGCCTGTTGGCTAGCCGCTTGGCTTTTTCTTTTTCTTTTTGAGATTAGAAGGACCGGGGAAGCTATTTGAGATTTCCCGATGCTCCCGGTGCAGGGGAGGTTATGAAGAAATTTTCCAAAATTTTAAGGCGTTAGTGAAATATTTGAAGTGAAAACGATATTGAAATTGTTGAATGAACTATATTTATATAAATATATAAATATAAATAAAATTAAACGAAACGAGGCCGCGCAGTTCGTATTTTGAAACCGTGATTTCGAACAACTAGTGCGGGGAATCCGACCATTGGATTTTCCCGAAACCGCAACCGTCGGGTTCGCCTTGGAAATATCTTTCCAACGGCACCAACCTTGTAAAAATCCAACGGTTGGATTGTCTGGAATGTTTAATTCAAATCTGAAGAAAAACAGCGCCAGAAATGATTATATTTATATATATATATATATAAATATAATTATATTTAATCGAATAACAACGCTGCAGTTCGTATTTTGAAATCGAAACTTCAAACGATTGTACCGGGAGATCCGACCGTCGGATTTTCCCAAAACTGGAACCGTTGGATTCGTTTTGAAAAGACCTTTCTAATGATGTAAATTGTGTGAAGATCTAACGGTTAGATTTTTAGATATGTGTAAATCAAACCTGAAGAAAAACAGCGCCACGGCCGCGTTATGGCCCGAAGCGTCGTTTTGAATAAATTGGCTATTTTAAAATAAATAAAAATAGCGATAAATCGTTATAAAATATCATAAACAATATGGAATGGAAATAAACTGAATTTGCTCGATTTAGGTTGTATTTGATGGATGTATGTGTTTGGTGTGAAAATTACATTAAAGAACAAAATTGGTGTTGTCGAACAATTTCACCATTGAAATAAATTGATTTGAAATTCTAAATACGTGAATTATTTGAAAAGGCCGAGTTAATTCTCATTTCAAATAATTGACCGACGATTGAAATTTGAAGATGAAGACGATGGTCGAAGACCGGAGATCTTCACCTCGTCTGGATGGTAACCGAGGTCCTGATTGGGAGGCATCCCAAAATATGGATAATGAGTGGTGATCGTCCAGACGTACGTGGTGATCGATGGGTTTGCGAGGTATTTAGTGCCTCCGGTTTCGTTCAGACCCAGAACGGACTTGTAAATGGACGGTGTGTCTGACATTGGATTTTATTCTATGTTGATTGATCTCTATTAAATATACATCTGTTTGGCGGCGGAGAATTTATTCTTTTGCTTAACGCCCTTCTCTGAGACGCATGAGCTCAGAGGTTGTATATCGATGTACATCAGTCGCATGGCATGAATTGCCTATGTGGCATGCTAAGATGCAGTGATCAGGGCTTCTGTTGAAAAGCAAAGTCTTGTGGTGATGATCAAAGCACCGCCTGTGTGGCGTAGCTTTGTGTATAACGTGAATTCGCGAGCCTCACACCCCGGTATGAACCAGAAACGGGAGAAGGACCTCAAGGAGGGCATGCGTTTCTTCCTAGCTAGGGTGGTGTCAGTGACCTACCAGCCCTGACATTTATATATACTTTTCACCTGTGTGGTTGTTGCTGTTGCGAGGCGCCTCGGTTTGATCGGACGATCCGGGTCCGATGGAGTCATTCGTTGACTCGTTTACGCCCCAAAGGGCGGGGAAACGTATTGTTCAGGCATAATAATCCACATCGGTGGACCGGCCCTGACGATCCAAGGGGCAGTTGCGGCTGTTCCTGAGCCTCGGGCTAGGCAGTCTCGAATTCGGTAAGGACTATCTTTTGCCTTGGTTCATGACGAAAATCCAATTTCCAAATACGTGACTGTGCGGTTTCGATTGTATATATATTTGGCGACATAGTGGCATGGGACGCTCATGTCATCTATGATTGATAGTTATGATTTGAAATTGTTTTCAAACCATATAAACACTAGCAATAATATCAAATGCCTTTGTTTTATTCGTATCAAGCATATTTAGGCCGTTATAAGGTAAAAACTCTATCCTTCGGTTTGCGTTGCATTGTGTGATGGGAACTGAGTCTTATAACGACTTCATTTTTACAAAAAGCATAGCGATGTTTAAAAGAAAGATTTGTTTTAAAGCACTGGCAATCCAATGGAGTAAACCCGTTCCACGAAAGTGGCGTGGTCCTGAGATTGGCCAAATTATATATGTGTTGAGTAGATTTCTCATACCAGTCCCATGACTGACTCGTAGTTTGTTTCACTTTCAAACTCGGGTGCCCCCTTTTCTTCACGGGCAGCCTTGTATTCAGGTTTAGCTAGTTCTTTCTGTATAGCTGGAGCTGAAGATGGATTCTATCATTTATTTCTTTTTATGCTGTTCAGCTCCTATTGTACATATTTTGTTTATTTTCCGCTGTAGACATTTATGTATAGCTGAACTGTATTTGTACTAAGTAAGATCCTGTATACTGTGTATCTCTGATGATTTCTTTTATCCAGTATATTCTATTGTTCATTATCTGGTGTATTTACTTAATTCTGTTCTGCTATTATCTCTTTCTGTGTTATATTCCAAAGATAACCCTTGCCACCGTCAGAACGGGGTTTGGGGTCGTCACAACTAACATTTATGATTATATTTTCTCAAATTGCACTGTTTATAAAAACAAAAATGAATTCAAAAATCTGATCGAAGTAAGGTTAATTAGGAAATGAGTCTGTTATCGTATTCCTAGAATTCAAAAATCTGATCGAAGTAGGGTTAGGAAACGAGTTTACCTTAGTATATTTATATTTCTATCAGTAAGTCTTTGATTATCTGTAATTAAGAACTGTTTATATTTGAATATGGAAGAAAAAACTCAGTTCACTCGAAGCGGTATGGTTTTCTAAATAAAAATCAAAAGTCAAATCTGCTAACATTAATATACATTTTCACAGGTGTTAGCAGACAACTAGCAGTGCTTGGTTGGTTGAACGCCTATGATACATTTTTTATAATGGTAAACATTCACATTTAACAGTCAACGCCTCTGCTATGTATTTCTTCGTAAAGTTAAAGATCGTTGTCACCATTCTTGTGTATTTATCAATGCCTTTTTGCAATGTCATTTATGTAACTTATAGTTAAACTGAGAAATGTCACCATTCTAGTATGTTTATTGTTCATATTAGTTTATTGTTCATGTTAGCTGTTTATTGTTCAATTTGCATTTGTTTCCGAATTCTTTTTGTCATTAATTCTTTGTAACTATGAATTTATTGTTTTAGACCGAGTTCCACATTGATGAAAATATGAAAGATGTTGTGTTAATATATATTTGTGGACGATGGAAAGATTTCAAAACAAAATTGGTTGGTGGTTGGATAACGAAAACAAGAAAGCTTCTAGAGGACCATAAAGAGCCGTACGAGTTTTATGATGGTATAACACAAACACAATGGGAATTATTTAAGAAGAATTGTGAAACTGAAGAATTTAAGGTATTTTTAAAACTCTCATCCTTGTTTTTTTAGTCATCTTCCTTGTTCTGAAGTGGACAAAACATTGTAAGTTTCTTAATCTTGTTGAATTGACTGTTGATGGATCTTGTAGATAATAATGACATGTCCACCACTATAGTTTTCAGTAAATTCATTATATGATGTGCAAATTCATTATACGGTTAAAACTGATAACACCCAGTTTGGGATAAAATCAGTAAATCTGCACTTAGTAAATTTGCACTCATTAGACTTGTAGATTAATTTTCTATTAACATATATGATATGTCTTTTTCTTTGATATAATTGACAACTAATATTCGTTCTTTGACAGCAAAAAAGTGAAAAGGCTAGGAAGAGTCAGGCACACAATGAACATCCTCACTACTTGGGACAAGCCGGATATGCCGAAAAGAAGGCCAAATGGATAGCCGAAGGCCATAGTTCGTTGAACACATTACCAAGTGGCTCCTTTTCGGATCGAAGTGTTGACTGGATTTTAGCAAGATAAAAAAAAGAGCAGATGGAAGTTATGAAATCCCTAATGAGAAAACTAAGATGGTTGTAGACAAAGCGGCATGACTAGTTTCCATGCAGTTTAAGATTTTTGACAATAGTTAGTGCACTGTTTAAGTTAACTATAAAACACTAGGGACCATAATCAAACACTATCACGTTAAATGAATCCAGGCTGCGTGTATCATTAGCTTATTCGTAATTTAATGGTATTAAAATAGAGGCATTGGGTGTAACACCCCGTATTTTCTGAGAATATTAAAAGAACGAATCAAAGAATACTTAATTTTTAAAGTGAGAATTAAGGGAAACGGGTTACGTCATTGCGTTCGTCTCGAAATTCTACTTGGAATAGATCCAAGTTTTCGTAAATCGGACTTCGTATGAGAAAGTTATGGCCTTCAGAAGTTTCTGGAATTTAAATAAAATAAAACAGCTCAGATTTAAAAGAAGTTCGAAATTCAAATCAAACACCCGGGCTGGGCGGGAAATTTCCCGCCCAAGATCTAGGTCGACCAGGGGGTCGACCTCCCCCCTATTTCCAGATCCGAGGACTGGTTCATTTTTCTGCATTTGGACGTCCGTTCTGACCAGATTCGTTGATCTCTATGCTATATAAACACCCTTAAGGCTACAGTTTTCTCTACACAACTTCATTACGCCTATACTCTACCCTAATTCATATCAAAATAAATCAAATACGGGGTAATGCCACTCAAGTTCTTCGTAGAATCAAGTTTGAATTCAAGTAGAGATTCAAAGGCTAATTCAATGACTTCAACAACTATTTTCTACGAATCAAATCTAAATTAGAGAATCGATAATCTACGTCAAGGGATAGCTTTTCAGTTTCAGAAAAACAAATCCTAGAAAACAAGATTTGCCTTTGTTATGTAAGTTCAGTTACTTTTTAGATTTGAACACCTAAATCTAATTATGACATGTAATAAAAGGAATATGAGAATATGCCTGTTGTAAGCAATCCTTTCATTTGAATCTGCGCTTATATATGCCTTTGGGAATCATTACTGACTATGGAATTGGTCCAATCGTATCTATCCTTGTTGTATATCGGAATTGGAATCCTGTTTGAGTTCATGATATAACTCTTGTCAAACTTATACATCTGTGATGGTTCATGATGATATTCATATCATATCTATAAGCCTGCAATGTATTCTATGCAAAACTTGTCAATTTGGTATATCAAATCTATTGGACCAATAGTTCTTATCATCATATGCCTAGTATGTTCCATATTGTTTCTCTGCTTATTTCATGAATCTTCTGTTGAATCTCGAAATACGTACGTTATAAATGCGGGGGTAATTGGGTGTAATATGAAATTGACATTATTTGGCATAATTTGGATCATGTAGTATGGCATGACTGTTAAGATGCAATTCGGGGAAATTTGACACGAATTATGGAATATGTAATTTGACATATTGAAACTAGAATTGGCATGAACGACAAAGTATGAAATTGGAATATAAACCAAGTTTTGGGCATAATTGTTATTGTTGCGAATTTGGGGTAACTTGAGCGTTAAATCTAGGTTGGGCGTAAAATGAAAAATTGGAACATTAAATCTAGATTTGGCCTAACTATTGATTTGGGACACCAAGTATAATGAATATTGTAATTTTGGGGCATGACTATTATTACAAACTTGGAAAGATTAGGCGTAGCCTATTTTGAGTAATAACTTGAAATTGAATTTGGGGCCATAACTTGCAATTAGCTTTGTTGGGCATAACTTGAGAATTGGAACATGACTGGTTGGGATAATTAGCATGAAATCTAGACTTGGACATTTATGGTAAATGTGGCATAATCTTAAATTGACAACAAATGTGAATAATTTACATATAAACTGCAAATATGTAAATTAGTGAAAAGATGAACATGCCTAACTCGAGGTTAGATTGAGTTGTGGTGTAAAACTGCCCGAAACCGCCCGGCACATCCAGTAACCACAACAATACCTATCTAATGTGAGAGGTTAGTGCATCATGCCCAAGAAAAACCCGAGGTTAGATTGAGTTGTGGTGTAAAACTGCCCGGAATCTCCCGACACATCCAGTAACCGCAACAACACATATCTAATGTGAGAGGTTGGTGCATTAATAAATCAATTAATGCTAATGAACAAGATGAATGACTAGGGTTAAGTAAATGAGAAACACTTAACTAATATAACCAGATGAATGGCTAAGGTTAAGTAAATGAGAAACACTTAACCAATATAACCAGATGAATGACTAGGGTTAAGTAAATGAGAAGCACTTAACCAATATAACCAGATGAATGACTAGGGTTAAGTAAATGAGAAGCACTTAACCAATATAACCAGATGAATGACTAGGGTTAAGTAAATGAGAAACACTTAACCAATATAACCAGATGAATGACTAGGATTAAGTAAATGAGAAACACTTAACCAATATAACCATATGAATGACTAGGGTTAAGTAAATGAGAAACACTTAACCAATATAACTAGATGAATGACTAGGGTTAAGTAAATGAAAAACACTTAACCAATATAACCAGATGAATACTAGGGTTAAGTAAATGAGAAACACTTAACCAATATTACCAGATGAATGACTAGGGTTAAGTTAATAGGAAACACTTAACCAGTATAACATGATGAATGGGTAGGGTTAAGTAATAAGAAACACTTAACCAATATAACTTGATTTGTGGTAAGGTTAAGTTAACACGAGAGGGCAACACTTAACCAATATAACTTGATTTGTGGTAGGGTTAAGTTAACACAAGAAGGCAACACTTAACCAAAGTAACATGACAAGTTTGTGGGTTAAGTTAACTTGAATTGATTGATGACACTTAACCAATGCAACATGATGAACACGTGGGGTTAAGTTAACAAGAAACACTTGACCAATATAACTTGATGGACGAACGGGGTTAAGTTGATAGGAAACACTTAACCAATCCAACATGATAAGTGAGGAGAGTCAAGAAACACTTAACCAACATGACATGATGAATGGGTGGGTTAAGTTAACATGAATGGACAACAGTTAACCAATATGGCATAATATGCGGGAGGGTTAAGTACATATCGAGTTGGGTGGGTAATATTAGTAAATATAGGCCCACAAACTTAACCATTAAATAAACATGCTTGAATCAGTGAGAGGGTTAAGTACATATCGAGTTGGTGGGTAATATTAGTAAATATAGGCCCACAAACTTAACCATTAAATAAACATGCTTGAATCGATGGGATGGTTAAGTACATATTGGGTTGGTGGGTAATATTAGTAAATATAGGCCCACAAACTTAACCAGTAAGAAACCCTAGTAACGGGGACCCATTTCAGTAGTAACCCACATAGATGTATCATGGTACCCTGAACGAGGCAGGGTGGGGCACGATTACTGGGCTGATTATAAGCCGTCAAAACAGCGGCAGGGGTACGTCAGTGTAGGTTTCGACGGTTTTCGGGCGTGCATGTACTCTGGAGTGGGAAAAAGCGGGCACTAGGTACCAGTAGTTATACACTGTGCATCTTGAAATCGTGTCGGGTTGCTATCATAAGGATTGATACACCTTATGGTGGGACCAACACAGGTTATCTACATGCAAGAGAGGGCCGATTGACACAAACACAAGAGAAATTAATACAAGTAGGGAGCCAATCGATAGGGTAGTAAGGGTGCATCTAACATCTTCATGGAAATTAGGCTGATTGAGGTAAGATCCTCATACTTGATGTACACCTGAAGGCTGCCACCATTGCGGGGATTGGGATCACGTTATCATATTATCATTTTATACAGATTACTAGTTGGGACACTAGTTAGGTGGTGTAGAGATATAGAAATCAGAATAACAAGGTAGCAGCGAAGCAGAGAAAGAGTAGAAGCGCATTCAGTTTATCTTGCCTTATCATATCTATACTAATCGTATGTTATCTTGTTCTCACGGTATTGTCTTATATTCAGTTTTATTCATGTCATGATGTTTTTGCCTGTTTATATGATGAAAGTCACTGGACTTACTAGACTTATGTTTGACCTAGTTTTATTTCGCCTCTTTTCTTCCGTCCCCCCCGGTTCACAGGGAGGAAATGTTACCACTTAGCTCAGTTTTCTTTCCAAGCTCGAAGATAGTCAATGTATTGCTTTGGACTCTCTCTTCCACTGCTATGGTTGGTTCATGCTTTATTGGGGAATATCATTGTTATTTTTATGCTTCTTTTATATTTGGAAGTTTTTAAATCAAGACAGAAGTTCTATGTATTACTTTTAAGTATGATTGAGACAACTATTGTAAAAGCTTGACTGAATCACATTGTTTATAAAATGACTTTATTTTCCACTGCTTTATTTGTCTGTCTTGTAATTTATCTGCATCTTTTACCTAAAATGCTCCACCGAAGTTAAGGCATTCCCTTTGTGAGTGACCTTAACGGAGGTGGGGTGTTTCATTGGGCATGGCACAATGACAAAAAAAAAGAACTAGTGCGAACATATACTGATCTTGACATTGATAGGATAAGACAAAACTTCGAAAAATCAAATTATTAGAAATATAAATTCTCTGCTAGTAAATTATATTATTAGGTTTCGATATGTATAGACGTCCATATATAATGTCCATCACATAACTGGTCTTGTCCCATTATACTTGCACCCGATGTTGTACTATACAGTGAGAATGAGAACGCGGGTAACATTTATACATTTCTTTCTAATAAAGTTCTTGCAGGCCATTAAATATTATTATTATTGTATAGACATGCATGTGTTAATTGAAATATAGGAAAATTGACTGAAAGCATGTTTACCCAGAATAGGAGTCATTAGACATAAATCTTTGATACATAAATTATTCTGATAATCCAGCAGTAGGTCCATATAATCCACATTGATTTGGTGAATATGTTCCTTTTTATGTTCACATTCATGTTGTACTGCTCTGCATATTTCAAATAATATATGAGTGAAGTTCAGAAAACATCCAGGTTGAATATAGGTTCCTTTTTTTGTAATATATAATATATTAGTGAACTTACATTCTCTAATTAGTGTTGGTTTTCAAATAATATAATATGTTCCATTTTTTGTTAACAGAGTGATTGGAGAGAAAAAGCCATCGAAGGAAAATGGGTTCCAAATAGGTATGATGATGTCTTGAGTCGTGCACTTGAAAAAAAAAAGCATCCAGGTCGAGTCAGAGGAGTTGGCGGGACAGTCGGTATCTAAGATGTATTTGGAAAGTCAGTGAGAAATAAAGGATCAAATAATGTAATATCAATAGACGATCTATCTCTTATCATTCAAGAAATTGATGATAAAGTGAGCAAAAGATTCGAGTGTATGGTAGATACGATGGTTGAACAGAAGCTTGCAAAATTTTTCAACAGGTTGACTCTGCCTATGCCCAATGATATGATGCTCAATAACATGCCATCAGGTGGTCATCGTAGTAGTTGTCAATCAGTACAGCTTGACAAATTACAAACTACTGATAATACTCAAGAGGCAGACCCTTGTGAAAACTTGCAGGTAAACAATTCAAAGGTTTATTTTTGTGAACTTATATGATTTTATACATTTAGAACAAATGAATAATGTTGATGTTGTACTTGTCTTTATAGAGGCCAACTAAATGTCGTTTGGCTGTTAATGTCGAATCTAAAATTGTTGTTGTGGGTTGTGGTATGGTGCATCCTGCTTCCGGGCCTGAAGATCGATGTCATGGCCAACTAATCTTAGCTGATCATGTAAAGGTCGGAATTGACATGGTGGAGCCTAATCATGTAGGAACCCCACTTCTCATTCCAAGTACATATCTCATGACGGTAGGAGAAGCGCTTGGTAGTTATGTACAATGGCCTAAAAATCTCATGCTTTTAGGGGATGATATGGTAAAGATTTTCTTTATGACCAACTTATAAATATCATTTTCTTAAAATATGTTATGTTTATAATTGCAGGTTTTTTTTAAAAACCTTTATTGCTCCATTAAAGATGTGCAGCTTATTATTAATTATGTATTGTGCATTTCATAATGAATAGTGATACAATTAGGATCTTGATGTGGGTAGTATATTTCTAATTCAAAACATGTATCAAGCTCCATGCTAATGGGGTCAGTCATCGCTACATCTTCTTTTTTTATATTTTTTGTTCACATATAAAAACCTTTATTCCATGTTACTCTACAAATAATGCACTCAACGCTGAGAATCATTTATTGCGAATTATCTATAATCAATTGTTGGTCGTTTTAATGTTTACTTTCTTTTTTTTTTGGGACTTTTCGGCTCATATATTAAGTTAAGGTTGATTGTAATGAATGTAAATTAAAAGCCACATTTGAGTTTTCCAGGAAAGCATAAGTCAAAAGCAACTTAATGTTGTAAGAAAGACGTCCATATCAGTACTTTTCATTGTTAAAATTATTGGTCAAAGTTTTATATGTTCACAAAAACTTAGCTGGCCAATAATTAAAATTGTGAATTTGACTGCAAATTAGTTTTGTTTAACTTTATGAATTGATATTGAACCAGACTTCACACCTTCTGAATAGTGGAATTTTTTGAAGGGCATGGTCATCGATTTTGGATGGGTTTTCTTCCTGAAATGGTTGTTCCTTATCCAATAAAGGATTACTTTATATATTTATAGTTTGAGGGAAAAACATAATACATTACTTCTTTAAATATCATTAAATGATTGCAAATTTTAGCCAGTTGAGTTTCAAACAGTGGGACATACATATATCAAGTACATATCATTTTAGTAACTCATAGTTTGAGCTATTAGGAAAGCACACGTTTGAAGGATTAATTCCATGTGAACTGCGCATGATAATAATACAAAGGAATAAACAACAAGCATATTATCTTTCTGATAATATTTTGTTTTTATTGATGATGAATAAACAGGAAATGAAAGTGTTTTTAAGATTCCAAATATCCAGCAACAGATTTTATTCTTTGAAACACCCCACCTCCGTTAAGGTCACTCACAGAGGGAATGCCTTAACTTCGGTGGAGCATTATAGGTAAAAGATGCGAATAAATTACAAGACAGAAAAATAAAGCAGCGGAAAATAAAGTCATTTTATAAACAACTTAATTCAGTCAAGCTTTTACAACAATTTCCTCAATCATACTTAAATGTAGTACATAAAACTTCTGTCTTGAATTAAAAACTTCCAAGAATAAAAGAAGCATAAAAAACAATGATATTCCCCGATAAAGCATGAACCGGCCATAGTAGTGGAAGAGAGAGTCCAAAGCGATACACCAACTAATCTACAGGCTTGGAAAGAGAAGAGGTCCAAGTTAGGCTGAGTTATTCCCTCCCTGACTACCTGGGGGGGGGGAGGAACGGAAGAAAAGAGGCAAAAAACAAACTAGGTTAGACATAAGTCTGATAAGTCCAGTGACCTTTTTGCATGCAAACAAGATAAAGGATCGTGACATGAATAAACCCAAAATAGGACAATACCATAAAAACAAGGTAACTAAAGACAAGATAAGTGCAAGGTGAACTGAATGTGCTTCTACTTTTTCTCTGCTTCGCTACTACTCTGTTAATCTAATTTCTATATTTATCTCTGCACTACCTAACTAGTGTCCCAACTAGTAATCTGTATAAAATGATAATCGTGATCCCAACCCCCGTAATTGTGGTAGCCTTCAGGTGTACATCTATCGCGAGGATTCTACCTCAATCTTCCTAATTGCCATGAATATATTAGATGTACCCTTACTACCCTATCGATCGGCTCCCTACTTGTATTCATGTTCCATGTGTCTGTGTCAATCGACCCTCTCTTGCGTGTAGATACCATGTGTTGGTCCCACCATAAGCTGTATCAATCCTTATGATAGCGACCCAACACGATTCAAGATGCACAGTGTATAACTATTGGTACCCAGTGCCTGCTTTTTCCCACTCCGGAGTACGTACACGCTCGTAAACCGTCGGAACCTACACTAATGTACCCCCTGCCGCTGCTTTGACCGCTTATAATCAGCCCAGTAATCGTGTTCCACCCTGCCTAGTTCAGGGTTCCGTGATACATCCATGTGGGTTACTGCTGAAATGGGTCCCCGTTACTAGGGTTTCCTATTGGTTAAGTTTCTTGGCCTATATTTACTAATATTACCCACCAACCCGATATGTACTTAACCCTCCCATCGATTCAAGCATTTATAAAAAAGGTTAAGTTTTGTGGGCCTATATGTACTAATATTACCCACCTTCACGAGATGTACTTAACCCTCCCATCGATTCAAGCATGTTTATTTAATAGTTAAGTTTTGTGGGCCTATATTTACTAATATTACCCACCAACCCGATATGTACTTAACCCTTCCACTGATTCAAGCATGTTTATTTAATGGTTAAGTTTTGTGGGCCTATATTTACTAATATTACCCACCAACCCAATAACTTGACTCTCCTTACTTACCATGTTGGATCATTAAGTGTTTCCTATTAACTTAACCCCGTTCGTTCATCAAGTTATATTGGTCAAGTGTTTCTTGTTAACTTAACCCCACGTATTCATCTTGTTGTATTGGTTAAGTGTCATCAATCAATTCAAGTTAACTTAACCCACCTACGTGTCATGTTACTTTGGTTAAGTGTTGTCTTCTTTGTTAACTTAACCCTACTACAAATCAAGTTATATTAGTTAAGTGTTGCCCTCTTATTTTAACTTAACCTTTCCATAAATCAAGTTATATTGGTTAAGTGTTTCTAAATTTACTTAACCTCACCCACTTGTCTAATTAACTTGTTATAAAGGTTAAGTGTTCTAAATTTACTTAACCTCACCCAGTTGTCTAATTAACATGTTATAACGGTTAAGTGTTCTAAATTTACTTAACCTCACCCACTTGTCTAATTAACATGTTATAACGGTTAAGTGTTCTAAATTTACTTAACCTCACCCACTTGTCTAATTAACATGTTATAACGGTTAAGTGTTCTAAATTTACTTAACCTCACCCATCAGTTTATTTAACATGTTGAATTGGTTAAGAGTTTCTTTAATTGACTTAACCCTACCAATCTTGACTTAGCTTTATTAAAGCACCAACCACTCACATTAGACAGGTATTGTTGTGGTCACTGGTCGGTTCCGGGCAATTTTACACCACAACTCAGTCTAACCTCGAGTCCTTTTTGGGCTCAATGCACTAACCACCCACATTAGACAGGTATTGTTGTGGTCACTGAATGTACCGGTCGGTTCCGGGCAGTTTTACACCACAACTCGGTGTAACCTCGGGTTAGGCATATTCGTCTTTTCTAAATTTACATATTTCTTATTTATGACAAATTCCATACGTAAATTTTTCCCAATTTAATTATGCCATAATTATCCTTTTAATTATGCTCACAATTAATGGTATACTAAATATACCATTTCATGAACCAATCTATGTCATGTAATTTTTCATGTTTATCCTACATATATACATGTAAATTATAAATCAATTATTGTCATGGCCCACTTTCCTTCTAAATCACGTTCAAAATTTTAGGTATATAGATTATACCATTTTCATGCCACTTATCATGCTTATGTGTCAAACATACCAATTACATGTAATTTCATGTTTTCTCCAATGTTACCCCCGTTGTACGTTCGCAAAATTACACAGAATGTTTGGCTCGATATTTTAGCCTAACTTATAAAACAAAAAAGGGGAAAGAGGAACTTTGCAACATTCCAACATCATACAAAAGTATGGATCTAACTACACATATGTCACATGGATTTGGCATAGAACAATATACTTTTAACTATGAACTTGCAAATTTGATCTATGCAACATGAACCACAAGCATATGAATTTACATAAAACTATACAAGTTAAACTTGGCATGTAGTGGTGAACTTGCAAATTAGATCTATCATAAAGGCATATGGATCTAACATATAAAGTTGTAGATCTAAACATATAAGGTTGTAGATCTAAACATGTATGCATAATGGCTCTAAACAATTAGGCATGAACGACATGACTTAGCCTAAAACTTGTATGTATCATAATATCACCAAACTTACATATGATAATTTCAATCCCAAATTCCTATGCAACATCATAGGTTTACTCAACAATTTCCACATAACATGTTAGGGGTCGATAGACCACAATAGTTCATAGGCATATATGATAGAATAGACATGAATCAGCATCACATACAACTTGATACAATTCATTACAAATCATGTCATTAATTTATTCACATATGAAACATAACTACACTTACAATCAACAGGAAAAACTTGATTTCAGGGATCTGTATTCTGAAACTGAATTGCTCGCCTTTGATGTAGATCGTTGAATTCTCTTAGTTGAATTAGATTAGTTTTGACTTGATTTTGATGTAGCTTCTATCTTGCCTTTGAGTTGAAAGAGATGACGACAATTCTAGGTTCACCATTGATGGCATGACGGCTCTAGGAATATTTTTGTGTGACTTAGGGTTTAGATTTAGGTTGCTTATATAGAAGTTTGATTTAATAGGAACCGTCAGATTAACCTAGAGCAAATCAAAGCCATTCAGACAAGATATAATAGCCACATCAGCCCTAATGACTCAGCAAGGAGTCCATCAGAACCAATCAGATGCCACATCTGCCTTAGAGCGAATCGTCCCACGGGTTGACAGCCAAACATCCTGAATCAACCCCTAGTCGACCCAGCAGAGCTCGGGTCGACCTCAAAAATGGGCCGGTTCGGTTATTTCCCTTCCCGATTCACTATTTTGAACTTTTTTTCATATTTATTTATTTAATTTATATATATATATATATATATTTCTCATATGCATACAAACTTCAAGGCTTAATAACTTCTTCATAAGGTATCCGTTTTATGCAAACCAAATGTCTATCTTGACCAAAATTTTGAGACGAACGTAATAGCATAACCCATTTCACTTAATTCTTCTTCAAAAAATTAAGTTTTCTTGAATTTGTTAATTTTAGTATTCTCAGAAATTTCGGGGTGTTACATTCTCCCCTCCTTAAAGGATTTCGTCCTCGAAATCTTCAAGTTAAGAAGAATGCATTTTAACATCCAACCATCCATCTACTCATCCATCATCCACAAGCATCCATTGTCCTTAAAAGACTTCTAATGCCATATGAACATATGCAAAGTGTGTGTATATGTCTCTTATCTAGTGCAAAATCAGGCGGTCTACTGATCCATTTGACCTCCTTAATGCGAATCGTGAGAGTGTCATGCGTCCAATATGTATGCAAATATCCCTAATCATGTAAATACTATATGTGTGCATATTCACTCATCCATATGCAACATCCATATGATAACACATCAAGTTTCAATCCATATAGAAATACATTAATATGCATATGCAATATGAAAGTGACTGAGCCGATCTAGTGCCTAATGTGTGTATATGCATCCACGAGCAACCACTAGAAAACACTTGCAACCACTTGCAACCATCAATCATAACATGTCTCAAACACATGTTTTCATCCATTGGCTTCTACCTAAGGATCGAGGATAGGACCGAGAGGATATACTTAAAAGATAAAGACTAGCATACAAATAAATATTACAAAAAAAGGAGGAATCAAGGATATACCCTCAAAAAGGGTATGATGCGCTTATCGAGTCTTCTAAGTCGCATCTTCTTTGAGATTCACACCACTATACCTTAACTAATTTAACTTCACGATTGTGAAGCTTCTTGACCTCCATTTCCAAAACCCACTAGTAAAGATAGGACCCCGACCATTTACTATGCTAGAGGGTATCCAATGTTGTCGAACTATCTTTCCAAGATAAACAGAAGTTAACCATGATACCAAGTGTATATACTAAGATGATTAAAGGTCTCTCTTCTACTTAGCTTATCCCTCATGTCACAAATCTAAAGGTCGATATCTCTCACGCAAACCATCCTAGTCGAACTTGGCATCCCTCAAGTACAAGCCCCAAAGGCCTAAACCAATATCAGACAAGCACCCAAGGAATACCTCCTCCGAATTTGGACGATTTATGTGAGATGATACTAGTAAAACAACCAAACAATTGAGCACTTAACCAACTCTGGCTATCCTCGCCAATCCTGCTCCAAAACTATCGTTGATCGCATAACTGGCTTTGCATTGTCAACTAGATATATGCGGAAGTCTATCTCGAGTTTTTAGGGGGAAAACTCCTAACTTTAATCAAAAAAACATCTGCGTACTCATGGACTACTCTAACGAATCGAAAATCATCGATAAATACATAAAGTGATTCTAGGTAGCTAAGACAAACTGATCCCTTAGGATCGCACGAAATTTCGACGGTATTCCCGAGGCAAGTTGAAAGTCTAACTACCCTCCTTTCACAATTACTAGCTAACTAATCCATGCCTAGAATCAACCCATAGCCCATGAAACCAAAAACATAAGTATCTCAAATCCTTACAAACCAAAGATAAATGAGCCGCACCACAAATTGGACTTGAGACAATAATGGGATCCTCTACTATACAAGCTCTAGGGTGCAAAGACTCAACTATGGAAGCAGATATAAACGAATGTGAAGCGCAAAAATCAAAAAGAGTACTAGCAGGATGATCAAGAAGAAAAACTAAACTTTTCAATAGAAACCTTACTACCTCTCTCTCAGGTATGCTGGTGGTGAGAGCATGCACTTGCCTTCCGGAAAATCCTGTCTTTTGTTCTTGCCCTTGCCTTTAATTATACGACCCGTTATACCAAAATAAAGATACTTGCTCTTGTTTTAGGTTTTACTATTCTTTCCTCCCCTCCTTTGTGAACCAAGTCCATATCCATGAGTTCTTCATCCTTGTGTTGTACTCCTTAGCCAAACTCCCTCATTCTCATCTTTGTTATCCTTGTGTAACTTTTTGATCTCTCAAAAGCTGCCTCCATCGCACGGAGAATCCTATAAAGCTCGAAAGAAAATTAGCCATAGGTGAAACTACTACGGCTATAGATGGAAGTTGGGCACTTGTTTGCCATTTGACAAGTGTCGTAGTCTCGTCGAGCCTACGAAACCATGCCGCGATGAGGTTACCTCCCAGAAAGCCTGGAGCCCCGGAGACTCAGGAAAGAAGGAAACAAGGATTTAAACAGAGGATAAAAAAGATAGTGCATATGGCTTTGGGGAATATGCCTTTGAAACAAAACTTTTCTTTTAAAAATGCTTCTTTTAAAATTGTTTTGAAAATAACTTTTCAAATCTTTTATCTGATCCGGTAACCTTCAGCTCTGATACCAAGTGAAACACCCCACCTCCGTTAAGGTCACTCACAGAGGGAATGCCTTAACTTCGGTGGAGCATTATAGGTAAAAGATGTGGATAAATTACAAGATAGACAAATAAAACAGCGGAAAATAAAGTCATTTTATAAACAACTTAATTCAGTCAAGCTTTTACAATAATTTCCTCAATCATTCTTAAATGTAATACATAGAACTTCTATCTTGATTTAAAAACTTCCAAGAATAAAAGAATCATAAAAAAACAATGATATTCCCCGATAAAGCATGAACCAACCATAGAAGTGGAAGAGGGAGAGTTCAAAGCGATACACCAACTAATCTTCAAGCTTGGAAAGAGAAGAGGTCCAAGTTAGGCTGAGCTATTCCCTCCCTGACTACCTGGGGAGAGGGAACGGAAGAAAGGAGGCGAAAAACAAACTAGGTTAGACATAAGTCTGGTAAGTCCAGTGATATTTCAGCATGCAAACAAGATAAAAGATCATGACATGAATAAACCGAAAATAGGACAATACCATAAAAACAAGGTAACTAAAGACAAGATAAGTGCAAGGTGAACTGAATGCGCTTCTACTTTTTCTCTGCTTTGCTACTACTCTGTTAATCTGATTTCTATATTTATCTCTACACCACCTAACTAGTGTCCCAACAAGTAATCTGTATAAAATGATAATTGTGATCCCAACGACCGTAATTGTGGTAGCCTTCAGGTGTACATCTATCATGAGGATTCCACCTCAATCAGCCTAATTGCCATGAATATGTTAGATGTACCCTTACTACCCTATCGATCGGCTCTCTACTTGTATTCATGTTCCATGTGTTTATGTCAATCGGCCCTCTCTTACGTGTAGATACCCTGTGCTGGTCCCACCATAAGGTGTATCAATCCTTATGATAGCGACCCGACACGATTCAAGATGCACAGTGTATAACTACTTGTACCCAGTGCCTGCTTTTTCCCACTCCGGAGTACGTGCACACCTGTAAACCATCGGAACCTACACTGACGTATCCCCTGCCGCTGCTTTGACCGCTTACAATCAGCCCAGTAATCGTGCCCGACCCTGCCTAGTTCAGGGTACCGTGATACATCCATGTGGGTTACTGCTGAAACGGGTCCCCGTTACTAGGATTTCCTATTGGTTAAGTTTGTCGGCCTATATTTACTAATATTACCCACCAACCCGATATGTACTTAACCCTCCCATCGATTCAAGCATTTTTAATAAACGGTTAAGTTTTGTGGGCCTATATGTACTAATATTACCCACCTACACGAGATGTACTTAACCCTCCCATCGATTCAAGCATGTGTATTTAATGGTTAAGTTTTGTGGGCCTATATTTACTAATATTGCCCACCAACCCGATATGTACTTAACCCTTCCACTGATTCAATCATGTTTATTTAATGGTTAAGTTTTGTGGGCCTATATTTACTAATATTACCCACCAACCCGATATGTATTTATCCCTTCCACTGATTCATGCATGTTTATTTAATGGTTAAGTTTTGTTGGCCTATATTTACTAATATTACCCACCAACCCGATATATACTTAACCCTCCCGCACATTACGCCATATTAGTTAAGTGTTGTCCGCTCACGTTAACTTAACCCACTCATTCATCATGTCATGTTGGTTAAGCATTTCTTATTTACTTGACCCTCCTTACTTACCATGTTGGATCGGTTAAGTGTTTCCTATTAACTTAACCCCGTTCGTTCATCAAGTTATATTGGTCAAGTGTTTCTTGTTAACTTAACCCCACGTATTCATCTTGTTGTATTGGTTAAGTGTCATCAATCAATTCAAGTTAACTTAACCTACCTACGTGTCATGTAACTTTGGTTAAGTGTTGCCTTCTTGTGTTAACTTAACCCTACTACAAATCAAGTTATATTGGTTAAGTGTTGCCCTTTTATTTTAACTTAACCTTTCCATAAATCAAGTTATATTGGTTAAGTGTTTCTAAATTTACTTAACCTCACCCCCTTGTCTAATTAACATGTTATAAAGGTTAAGTGTTCTAAATTTACTTAACCTCACCCACTTGTCTAATTAACATGTTATAACGGTTAAGTGTTCTAAATTTACTTAACCTCACCCACTTGTCTAATTAACATGTTATAACGGTTAAGTGTTCTAAATTTACTTAACCTCACTCACTTGTCTAATTAACATGTTATAACGGTTAAGTGTTCTAAATTTACTTAACCTCACCCATCAGTTTATTTAACATGTTGAATTGGTTAAGTGTTTCCTTAATTGACTTAACCCTACCAATCTTGACTTAGCTTTATTAAAGCACCAACCACTCACATTAGACAGGTATTGTTGTGGTCATTGGATGTGATGGTCGGTTCCGGGCAGTTTTACACCACAACTCAGTCTAACCTTGGGTCCTTTTTGGGCTCAATGCACTAACCACCCACATTAGACAGGAATTGTTGTGGTCACTGGATGTGCCGTTCGGTTCCGGGTAGTTTTACACCACAACTCAGTCTAACCTCGGTTAGGCATATTCGTCTTTTCTAAATTTACATATTTCTTATTTATGACAAATTCCATATGTAAATTATTCCCAATTTAATTATGCCATAATTATCCTTTTAATTATGCTCACAATTAATGGTATACTAAATATACCATTTCATGAACCAATCTATTCCATGTAATTTTTCATGTTTATCCTACATATTTACATGTAAATTATAAATCAAATATTGTCATGGCCCACTTTCCTTCTAAATCACATTCAAAATTTTAGATATATAGATTATACCATTTTCATGCCACTTATCATGCTTATGTGTCAAACATGCCAATTACATGTAATTTCATGTTTCCCCCAACGTTACCCCGTTGTACGTTCGCAAAATTACATAGAATGTTAGGCTCGAAATTTTAGCCTAACTTATAAAACAAAAAGGGGAAAAGAGGAACTTTGCAACATTCCAACATCATACAAAAGTATGGATCTAACAAAACATATGTCACATGGATTTGGCATAGAACAATATACTTTTAACTATGAACTTGCAAATTTGATCTATGCAACATGAACCATAAGCATATGAATTTACATAAAACTATACAAGTTAAACTTGGCATGTAGTGGTGAACTTGCAAATTAGATCTATCATAAAGGCATATGGATCTAACATATAAAGTTGTAGATCTAAACATATAAGGTTGTAGATCTAAACATGTATGCATAATGGCTCTAAAAAATTAGGTATAAACAACATGACTTAGCCTAAAACTTGTATGTATCATAATATCACCAAACTTACATATGATAATTGCATTCCCAAATTCCTATACAATATCATAGGTTTACTCACCAATTTCCACATAACATGATAGGTTCGATTGACCACAATAGTTCATAGGCATATATGATAGAATAGACATGAATAAACATGAATCAGCATCACAAACAACTTGATACAGTTCTATTTTACAATTCATTACAAATCATGTCTTTAATTTATTCACATCTGAAAGATAACTACACTTACAATCAAAAGGAAAAACTTGATTTCAGGGATCTGTATTCTGAAACTGAATTGATCGCCTTTGATGTACATCGTTGAATTCTCTTAGTTGAATTAGATTAGTTTTGACTTGATTTTGATGTAGCTTCTATCTTGCATTTGAGTTGAAAGAGATGACGGCAATTCTATGTTCACCATTGACGGCATGACGGCTCTAGGAATATTTTTGTGTGGCTTAGGGTTTAGATTTAGGTTGCTTATATAGAAGTTTGATTTAATAGGAACCGTCAGATTAACCTAGAGCAAATCAAAGCCATTCAGACAAGATAGAATAGCCACATCAGCCCTAATGACTCAGCAAGGAGTCCATCAGAACCAATTAGACGCCACATCTGCCTTTGAGCGTATCGGCCCACGGGTTGAAAGCCAAACACCCTGAATAAACCCCTAGTCGACCCAGCAAGGCTCGGGTCGACCTCAAAAATGGGTCGGTTCGGTTATTTCCCCTCCCGATTCACTATTTTGAACTTTTTTGCATATTTATTTAATTAATTTTTATATATATTTTTCTCATATGCATACAAACTTCAAGGCTTAATAACTTCTTCATAAGTATCCGTTTTATGCAAACCAAATGTCTATCTTGACCAAAATTTTGAGACGAACGTAATAGCGCAACCCATTTCACTTAATTCTTCTTCTAAAAATTAAGTTTTCTTGAATTTGTTAATTTTAATATTCTCAGAAAATTCGGGGTGTTACATTCTTCCAAGTCCTTATCGCCATTAGACCAAAATTATAAAAAGAATAGTGACATATGAACATAAGTCAATGTTTAATAAGTAGGTATTAAACTAATTTGTAAAAGGAACAATTAAGTCACTTGGACCTAATATAAGGATAAATGGGGAATGTCGATTACTCATTTTATTTATATAATAAATTACTATTGAATTGATCTATGCAAATAAAGCTATGACAGCAAATGCGAGCAATATCCATCAATAAATAACATGTGCCCATAGTGTGTTTGTTCATGTTGCAAGCCTACTTCATTAATAGAAGAATGCTATGTAAAATGTAAATGGTTAACTCGAATATGATTACTTTCAGTTATTATTTTATTTTATTGGCATAAGGGTATGAGTTAGGGTATGAGTTGTGGTATTGGGTATTTTGTTGTGGCTTCCTGTTTGTAATATATTTTTGTACTTAATAATTGTTGTACTTAATTAATCCTTAAGCTTGTAACCTACATTTTTTTTGTGTGTAGGATACACATATTGGAAGCACAAACAAAGTGGACCAGTGTGTTGCTATGGCTGTGAAAAATAATCAAAATCATATGAATATGATGACAAAAGAGTCTACAAAACCGTAACAAGATAGTGGACAAAGTGGAACAGTGTGTTGCTACGGCTATGAAAAATAACCAAAATCATATGAATATAATGACAAAAGAGTTTACAAACCGTAACAAGATAGTGGATGAAGAGATCCTTGGAACTTTAACGAATGACTGCAAATATTTTCATGACCTGATAGTTCAAGCACCATCCGGTGTTAATAATGTCATCAATGCAATTCATGTGGATAAAGATTTATTTATGTACGATGAGGATTTCGAAATCCATATCACTATAGATGACATTATCCAATTCCTTAATATGGCATGGTTGAATGGATCATGGTTGCAAATTTATATCATGTGAGTATTGCTCACAATAGTCATTCTCGTATTATTACACATACACACACACAAAAACACACTAACTAGGTGATAATAATAATATGTACGTTGTATTTATTTGTATGTAGGTGGTTAAATCATGTATGCAATGACCTCAAAGTGGATACCATTGGGTTTATGTGTCCTTATAAGTTGGCCCAAGTGCGAAAATATCCGGACGCGACAAATAAATTTATCTCGAACACATGGCATGCGTCAAAAACAAAGAAATTAATCTTGGCTCCATACTACGAAGGGTATGAATGTTAACTTTTATAAAATAGTTTAATAATTTGATTTTGATTTTAACTTCTTATAAATTTAATAATGTGGAAACATTGTCTATTGCTTGCTTTTCGTATAGAGAAGAATGAGGTTTATGTTTTGGATCCTCAAGTCAAACTCGAAACTAAATTGGAAATTAAACCGCAAATGAACATGTACGTTGTACTTATTTGTCTTTTAATATGCTTTTTGCATGATGTATTTGTAATAATATTAATTATAGTGTAAGAAATGCATGGTTATGGCCGATAGCAAGTGTACGGCCTTTAACAAAAAATAAATTATTATTTAACATTTTCTTGCATGTGTAGGGCCTTTAGAACTTATAGGGCAACCAGTGGCAAGTCTTAAGGAGCTATCTTGAAATGGATTAATGTTAAGGTGATTTATTTTCCACCAAATGAAAAAAAACTTGTATGTCCTTTGAGATATAAATTCATTTTAGACTAACTATTAAATTATTTTTTGCTAGTGTCCTCAGCAATCTTGATCGACGGATTGTGTCTATTATGTGATGAAGTATATGTATGATATTGTCAAAAACTACCAGCCAATCACTGATTTACAAGAGGTATATCACTTTAATTTTTTCCTTCATATTCTTGTGGTAAGTAATTATATGATGAATGTCTTGAAACAATCTCGTAATGGCAGTACTTTGTACAATATGGTTCTTATAGCCAACAAGAGATGGACAAGGTTTGTGATAATTTAGCAAGTTATATCATACATAATTGGATATAGTCTTCCCATATGCTACGACATGGTGAGTTCATTTACGTCTCTTAATTTCAGCATTCGTGTAGCATAAACTTCATATTTTCCCCGTAATACAATCCGTAGCATACGAGCATGAGCTACATATATTTTGTTGTGTCACTTGATAAATACATAAATGATAAATAATAGGAATGTGTTGAATGTCATTTGAATTGAATTTATGAGCCGATACGATTAAGGCTTTCTGCCATACTAAGTACTAGTCCAAATTTGTCATCCATGTTAAGTCCATTTTTAGAATCACCACTGGACATAGCCCAGTCGAACTTGTTTATCAGATTTGCAAGTGCAAGTTCTATAGTCTACACTGCAAAATGCATGCCAAGGTAGATTGTACGGCCTGAACCAAATGGAGTGAACTGAAAATCAAGTCCTTTAAAATCGATAGTCTGATCTCATTGTCTCTTTTATAACAGCTTTAGGTAGGCCATTTTGCTTAAATTTTCTTCATTGATTGTTCCTTTGCCTTTAGCTACACCTCTAACTTCATTTATAAGTTGTACTCATTGTTTCATAAGGCTGTCTCTGTCTCTAAAATTTATTTTGCAGTACTCATATTTAGCTGTTGTGTCTATTCTGTTGACTGGCTTTCTCCGCTTTTATCAGTAAACTCATGTTTATCCCGAAGGCCTTCTTTATTTATATCATCCTTAGCCATATTTAGTTCCTTCTCCTTCCTCGAACATGTGTCAGTGTTATCTACATAAGAATTATGGGTTGTATTCAACACAAGAAAGATGAACATTAATCGAAGCTTCAAACAAAGATTGGATACCAATTGCTAATATTACTTTGGTTAAAAATACAGTGATGTCTACATGATGCTGGTTTACGCTGCAAAATAGTTGGACATCAAAATTTATACGCCGACAAATGAAATATTTTTATAACTGCTTCTTTTTCACTATTTCAATGGACTTCGGCCTTTGCTTTGCATTCCCCCCTCAATTAGAATAGAACACTAAGGAAAAAAATTCAATTACGGGTATAATTTGTTTGATTTTCTACTGATTCCAATCTCCAGCACAAGCAAATATTGAATGATTAATACATGAAACAAAGATCAATAAATTAGATAAATATTGAGTTTTCAATAAATGAATAATTGAATGAATAAATAAATGAATGATAAATACACGAAACAGCTTCGTATTTTGAAAAACTGCACCATTTTTGGACTGAGCAAACGAGTGATGCATAGTTTTCTAGTCTGTCTCCAGTATTCTCCATATGATGCAAAGGTTATGTCACTTCCTTCACGGAGTAGAATTTATTCATATGGTGTAAAGGCCATGTCATTGCCTCAGAACCTTTGCAATCAAATTCTTATTGAAGTCAGAAACTCAAATATCATATTCGAGCAAATCCTTAAGAGATGCCGAATTGAAAATTTATGGTTAGGTTGAGTCTTAATTTTTTTAAGTGTAGGAATAGCGAAAGAGAATGGGTATTAGAATGCCTACTGCTATGGCTACCGCGATTAACAAAATATGAGAGAAACGTCGGTAGAAAATACGAGGGCAAAGGATAAAGCTGATTGTGCAACAATTGATTAGTTTTATACTTTTTCAAGTCATCTCTATTTTATATTTCAAATATAGTTGTTATTAACTGGGTGAAGATGCCATTAGTTCTTGTCAGACTAGTGGGTGAAGATAGGTTCCAATCTCAATGACAATACAACATTAATTCACAGTCTTTCATATAAATGCATTCTTCCTCGAGGGTCTCAATAGCGTAATTCTCTTTTGATTTCAATTCCTAGGTGTAGTTCAAGCTTGTTATTCTTCTCCTCCGGAACTTCTTATATCACATGTGTATTTCCTCTTTCGATTCTAATGTTTACTATCTTGCCCAAACTGAATACATACAAACGAACCATGATAGTAGAGTACTTAGATTATTCTTCTTATAATAATGTTTTTCCATCCAAGTAGAATTTTCAGATACTTTTGATTATACCTAGCAGTTTTGGAAGACGAATTAATGCAACTACTATTTATTTGACTTTGGTTTAACTAGAGCTATCTTTCCATGCTAATCAATAAATTGAGCTAATTTACCCCCATTTAATTTTTCTCTTAATACGAAAGGACCTTGCAAATCTTTAACTTAAGTATCACCAACGTACGTTAAATATATTTTTATGGAATATATTCGAATTCCTGTAAAAAAACTATCTTGAGACCCATTCATCTCCTTTCGCGCATCCCTTGCTGGGAATTTTTGAAATAATGCTTGTACAAATCTAAAATTTGGACTTTTTATTTTTATTTTTGAATTAGGTGGCGTTTATTTTCAATGGGGAGTGAGTTTTGCTGAGGGGAGTGAGACTTGTTGTGGCATTGATATTATGGAATTTGCAAGACCTTTCTTGCTAGGTAGTTAATTTCACTGAGTTGTGGATTAAGCTGAAGTGTAATTTCTATGAAGAATTTCTGCACTGCTAAGTCAAAGAGTGTGTTATTTTGCTTGTAATCTGGGACTGCTCTTGCAGCCAACTATTTGTGCATTGTTTGCACTATCTTTAGAAAATCCAAAAAAAACATTGATACTTTCAGTTTTATGCACTGTTTGCACTGTCTTTAGAAAATCCAAAAAAAATATTTCATCGATAACATTGGTAATCTGGGACTGCTCTTGCAGCCAGCTATTTGTGCATTGTTTGCCTGTCTTTAGATAATCAAAAAAAAAAAAACATTGATACTTCCAGTTTTATCAATAGCACCTATGTTGCTTTTAACATCTTTACAGTATTTGTAAATTCCAAGGGAACTAAAGAGACATGATGTTCTCGAACATGCACAACGGAATTGATTTATTTTCAGATGTAATGTTATCTCTTTTATTACCTGGACTAAAAAATTGTGATGATGAAAGCATTGAAGCTGCTGCAAGTTTACTATAAATGGCAGCAGAAACAGACTCCACCATTTTAGTTTCTTTAGGTATAATATTGGACTTCTTATCTTCAAGATTAACATCAAACTAGTAATATGTTGGCTATCTTATTTAGCAGTAATACCAGATGTTCACAAATTAAGCAGTAATATTAACTGTTTGCTATCTTATTTTAGGTGGGCTGGAGTTCAGATCTTCTTTTGCTGTCTTGCAACTTCTTTTGCTGCCTTCCATATGGATATTCCCACATCTTATTTTATGCCTTGCAACTTCGGTTTTTGCTGCCTTTTGTTTGCCTGCAGTGTTGGTTGTATGGAATCAACTTGAAATTTTCTAACATATCAAACTAGTTAATGAATTCGAAACAGAATTTTGATTAATGGTTCAATTTTTTGTACGGATTATGAACATTGTAATTGATATATATATTTATTGGTATTATCTTATTCAATTTGCATTTGTCGTAAATTTGTTTTATTTAATGATTATAATATTGATTGTTGTGAGATTTCTGCATTGGTTACCAATAATATTGGAAGCAACAACGATATTTTGCATCGATAGTAAGAAACAACCGATGCAAATTGTAGATGGAGCAGATGCAAATATCTCCCTATATTGCATCGGATTTTAATAATAATCGGTGCACCAATATATATTTTCATCGGTTATTTTTATTAACCGATGCAATAGTGTCATTAGTTTTTTAGCCAAAACCCTTATTCTTGCATCAGATTTTACTAAAAACCGATGCTAAAATAGATTTTTTGCATCGGTTTTTGAACCGATGCATTTTTTTGTCCTCTTGCATCGACTGCATATGCATCGGTTGTTGAACTGATGCAACAGGAGGGTAAAAAACCGATGCAATTGGCCAGTTTTGTAGTAGTGAATCATACATAATATCTCTCCATTCAATTTCTTTGTATGTTTCCCAAGTTTGACAATCACAAGAGATTCCAAAATATTTTGATTGAAAAATAAAATTGTTGCAAAAAGGTTTGATATAATCATTGCACACCATTTTGTTCTCACCTTTATAAAATTCATACCTAAGCCCTTTCATTTTTGTTGTTTCTTCTTTTACCTTTTCTTTATTCTTTATTTCGGTTTCTTCAAATGTTTGCTCATTCTTTGAATCACCTCTCATATTTTTAATTTTTTCTCCTTGATTGACGACTTTTTCACTTTTATCTTCTTTGATTTTGCACCTTTTATAATTTGCATCATCTTTGCTGACATCATCCTCTTTGTCTTCATCTTTGATTTCTTCTTCAGCAATCATGCCTTTAGATACACATTTTTCTTCTGTTTTCTTTATATTTTGCTCACCGGATCCTTTATCAACAGTCTTGCAAACTTCATTTATGTCCCACTCCACTTTCTTTGATGTTCCGTGAATTTCCTCCTCAGTGTTATTTTTCTTGTCTTCCTTTTCTTCAACTTGAAAATTTCGGTCAGTGACATTCACTTTAATATAAACTTGCATTAGTTTGTCGTTCTTTTTATCGTCAACATTAGCATCTTCACTACTTCCAATCTTTTCCTCCTTATCAACAATCTTGTTTTCTTTATTTTTTGAATCAATCTGCGTCTTGAAAACATGCTCCACGGTCTCTACCTTCTTCCTTTTCTTTTCTTCATAGGCTTGCAATGAGCCTAAAAGCTCCTTTATAGCCATGGTCTCCAAATTTTTTGTTTCTTCAATGATGGCGACAATATATTCAAACTTTGGATCTAATGATCTAAGAATCTTCTCCATGATTCCGACATCATCTAATTTTTCACCGTTTCTTTTCAAATTATTAGTAACAACTAAAACTTTTGAAAAATAATTAGAAACAAGTTCACCTTCTTTCATATGCAGAGATTCAAATTCTACTCTTAATGTTTGAAGACGCACCTTTTTGACTTGATCAGCTCCTTTGTAAGATATCTGAAGCTTTTCCCATGCTTCTTTTGCTGACTTTTCTTCCGAAATCTTTTCAAGAATTTCATCATCTAATGCTTGGTAAATTAGACAGAGAGCCGTCTTGTCTCTCATCCTTGTGTTTTCCAATTCATCCCTTGAGTTTGAGATAGACTATCTTCGTCTTCTTGTTCGGTATAGCCTTTCTCAACTATCTTTCATAAATGATATCCTCCAAGTATGACCATCATCCTTAAACTCCAATTATCATAGCTGATCTTAGTAAGCATTGGAATTGGTGCGGGAACTCTGTTATTCGCCATCTTTTAGGATCTTATAGCTCTGATACCACTTTGTTGAAATTTTGGAGGAGGAAGATGAATTGTAAAAAGAGGAATAATTTCTTTATGAGAAGAAGGAATTTTTTTATTACTTAATATAACTTGATTACATGATACGCTTCATACTTCTTGATTACAAATGAACAAGTACATCTCAATTTATATTTGGGAAAATCTCTAGATTATTCTTTTCTAGATTCCTCCAAAATTTTATACTTTCTAAATATTTCACATTACATATTTATCTAGATTTTTCCCTTTCCACAAATACAAATATTATCTCACTAATAACCATTTCCATTAATGCAATAAATGTTTCCTTAAAACACAGTTTATTTCCAATAGTTCATGCATAAATGAGGTCTGATTAAGTTCTGCGCCGTGATGATCCAAGGTTCAGGGATATCAAGATCGGACCGCGGCAGGGTCGGGTTATGAAACTATGTAGAGAGTTTAGAGACCAATCAACAATTAAGTGATGTGAGTATGAGACTGTGCTGAATGCGGACAACTAAAAATATGGGATACGAGAATTGAGACCAACAGGAAAAAGCACATGTGCTCATCATCATTTTTCAGCTCGATCTTTACCACTGATGCCCACGTTCAAATTTTGGAACGACATGAACATTAGTACAGTTTCTATTGCCAGAATGAAAAACCACAATTCTAATGTCCAATGCTAAAGACAAAATTGTAATTGTCGATGTTGAACACCAATGGCTATAACATAGCGACTACATTATATAATATTTTCCCAACTATGTTTAATATCCTCCTTTTCATCAACGCTTCACATCAAAAGTTATCAAAAAAATTGTTATGATTTTTGAAAACACATTTGAGTTTAGGTGTTTGTTTATTAATAAAAAAGTGGAATTAAGGGGGGGATGTTAAGTCCCACATCCTTGGATATATGAATATATATTTAAATATAGGTTCCTTAATGTAACGTACTCTTGAGTAACCAATTATTTGTTTTGTTGTAAACAAGGAGGTCGGTCGAATCCGATCAATTTGTTTTGATTTCACTTATTTATGATTGCCAGACTATTATACATTCTTTATGATTGCCAAACTATTATACATTCTTGAAGATGATTTAAAGGCTATAATCGAATAAACTATTAAAGATATAGATGAGTTGTAAACTGCACTGGTTAGTAAATATCACATGCCTCCATTATTGGAAAATTTATGATATTTTTCATATGAAAATTTACTTTTGGAATTTTATGAAATTTTATATAGGAATTTGTTTATATGAAATTTTATGGAATTTAAAGTGAATAATAATAACTCCATTATTGGACAAGTAAGCAAAATTATATGTAATAAACCAACTTTAAAATGTCAAATTGAATTTCTTGAATCTTTTACTGTTGGAGTTATAGTTTCTAAACTTCCTCATTTTCGGGACGATTATAAAAATATATGGAACATCATAGGCGGTTTGTGATCTAGAAAACTTACAGCACATTATTGCATGGAAGAGGACTCTCATAAATGAGAACTAAAAGATAATCCGCAAACTAAGTTTCATTCTAAGGAGAATAAAATTAAACTGATAAATTTGTCAAAATCTAAGAATTTGGCACAACATATGAAAAAAGATCATTTCTAGAAAGATAAGAAGAAAAATACTTGTTATTTTTGTAATAAGCGAGTCATTACGCCTTTGACTATAGTTAGTGAATGAAAAAAATGAAAGAGAATATGGTTGAAGACACATTGGTGGATGTAGTACAAGAAGCAAACTCCGTTGGGGACATAGAAAAATGATTAGTGACTTGATACTTGAGGGATCATTAAAATATGCAAGGACTGTAGTTTGTACAAGAACTATCAAGAAACTAACATAGATGAAAATCAAGTTACTGCTGCAAACAATGTTCACAGCTAAGTGACTGGCAGTTGCACTTTTGAACTCTCATTTACTTCTGGAAAGACTCTCTGATTGATATTTTCCATGCATCAGATATTTGTAAGAGTTTTGTCTCTAGACACTTTCTTAATAATGGAGAATTCAGCTAGTCCATGAGTCTGGTAAATTAGTGTTATTCAAGAATAAAAAGTTTATTGGATTGAGATATTCTTGAGTTGGGGTGATTAAGTTGAATTTATAAAGAATACTTCTACTTAAATCGTTGATTATGTGGATTTATGGAATGCTAAATTAGGACATATTAACTATGGTTCACTTAAAAATATCAATAAGTTAGGATGAATGGGTGATTGCAATTTTGAATCCATCTCTAAATAGGGAATTTGCGTTCGTGCAAAGATATAAAGAAACTCCTTTAAATCTACTGTAACGACCCGGATTTTTCGAATAGTTTATTTTAAATATTTAATATGTTTTTAAATATTGAATTAATAATATAAATCAATTTTTATATTGATTTATCGATTTATTTCGAATGTATATAATTATCGAAATGCGAAAATCTGAAATAATTCTATTCAAGATTTAAAACTGAATTGAAAACAGTTCAGATAATCAATACAAACTTCTGTTTGAGTTAGAATAATAATTTATTATCGAAGAATTTATTTGTTTGAATATAAATTATATTATATTAATTTATTCTAGTTATTTTATATATACGTTTAAATTTGTTTTTTAGAATATATTCCGTTGTGCTCAGAATACCATTATTACATATAAATATCGGTCTATACACTAAAATACCGGTTCGCGATTTCAATTAATAGACCCCGAGATATTGGATTGTGGATAGGCATGAAATCTAATCAGTATCTATTTAAAAAGAAATAAAATCTCTTTAAACTCAAATCACATTAAATATAATGTACTTTGCGCAGAAGAATTACTTAATGCCTAAGGTGTTTCTCTTCTATAGATCGCGATACCCTTGCCATTTTCTTCTCTTTACATTTCGTTCATCTGAAACTTCAAAAGTTTCTGATTTAAAAATGGCATTCCTTAAATAATTTCCTAATCAAAACCGATGTATGATTCTATCATTTCAAAGCTTAAGCAAATTGAAGTCACCCTTTCAGAACTTTTTTCCTTCTCAAATCAAAGTCGTATTCCTCATTCAAACAAAATCAAAATCAAAGCTCGATTGCTTCATAGTTAATGGCCACTCCTTGTTCTTCTCAAACTAAATCGGTTATACAAAGATCAAAAACTTCGTTCGATTCCCTGAGGTCCGACATCAAACCGGAGCGACGCGCTAAGGAGGAGCTTGACCTTTCAATAGAGGTAACTGCGACTTCGGGGGAGCTCAGGTATCGTGATCTCATACAATGAATTTTGGGGGAAATCATCTATCAGTGGTTGTTTTGGAAGCAACAACGGATGGAGAACTCGAGCTCGTTTGTGGGCAACGATAAGGGTTCTGATACATGAATGTTGAAAATGAGAGACGTGGGAGTAGTTAGGGAAGTAGTCAATGTTGATTTTTGGATGAGGTCGAGACTGGTTTGGGTTCGATGATTAGAGGAACGTGAGTGTAGTATTTGAATGATTGAGCTGGGGTATATTCGAACTGCCTAATGCATTTCAAAAGGGATTTCTGGTGGAACGCAAATGTGTGATTGGAGTTGATCCAAGGCTGAGTGGTTAAAGAAGGTGGTTGTGAAGTGTTTTGGAGGTGGACATGATAGAAAAGAGGTCAATTTTTGGTGTTTGAGAGTGAAGTCAGAGTACATTTTGAATGGAAAACATAGGAGAAAAGAGAGACAGAAGCACCGAGTAGCTACATGAAGGGCCAGTCATGGAATGATTTCAGTAGTGTACAGATGTGAGAATAGCGGAAGATGGATTAAGCGAGTTAATAAGGTATTATTTATGTTAGCTAACATCTGTGGATGCAAGAAAACAGGTTGGAGGGATCCAACTGGATTCCTCAAAAATATTATTATTTGTTTGTTTTATATATATATTATCGTATATGATGTGTTAGAAAACCTGTGATTGATAACTGAGTGTTTTGGGGTGTTTAAATATCACTGGGGGCCAGAATATTGATTTATAAAAATATCGTAAAAAGAATATGTTGAGATTTAAAAGGAAAATCTATTTTTCTAAAAATATAATTCGAATTTCGAATGGACTAGAAATATTAACTTGTTCTAAATAAATAAAACAAGTATGGAATTTATAAATGATGTTTATAAATTAAATAATACAGGAAATTGAAGTGATGAATTTATAAATGATGTTTATTAATTAAATAATGCAGGAAATTGAAGTAAATTTATAAATGGTGTTTATAAATAAAATGGAATGATTTTCATTGGATAATGCAGAGAATTAAAGTGAATTTAAAAATTGTTTATAACTGAAATGGAAAAATTATCATTTGGATAATTTAAATATTTAAATTAAAAAATGAATTTAAATTGAGGATTTGAAATCATGTTAATAAGGAACGAGGAAATTATTCCAATGGTTGGAATAAGAATTGAATTAAAATAATTCCGTATGCTTTATGATTTGAATTCGATTAGATTGAACTGATTTAAATAAATATTTTCAGAAAAAGAAAAATATTGGATTGTATTAAATAGAAGTTTAAATTTTAAATATGAAAATAAATTCACTGTATATATATATAATTTATTATAAATAAAGTATTCCAAAAATAAAAATTTGGTTTCAAATGGGTTTAGAAATGAAACTTGTTTAATGTATAAACAAGGAAGAAAATTTATAAACGATGTTTATAAAGTGGAATAATTATCATGGGATAAATGTGGAATTTTAAATTTAAATATGAATTTAATAGTGAATTGGAAATCGTTTCGTAAAGGGAACGATGGTTTTTATTTCAGAATTCGGAATATAAACTGAATTGGAAAAATCCAAGGGATATATATATATATATATTTAGAATTCAATTTCATGAATTCTATATAATAATTTATTTCTAATGAAATTAGAAAGTAACAACAGAAATGGAGTTGTGATTGAATTAATAACAGAGTAATGGAAAATCGACGATTAGAGATAATCGGAAATATTAAGTTGGATTTGAAAACTGGATTTAATATATATATATATATACATATATAATATTAGAATGAAGTTGAAATTTATTATAAAAGAAGTTTAAGCGTTTATGTTCAAATATAATTAAAACAAACTCGCCGCAGCGTGGCAGTTCATAAATTGGCATTTCAAACTTCAATTGAGTATACAGAACTCAATTTTAGTCAAAATTATTTGAAACAAGAATCGACATGACCGATTTGATAATAGTTTTCTAATGGAAGAAAAATTCTGAATTTTGTCGTATAGATTTTGAGTTATGTGAAAATCAAATTTTCATAAAAACAGCACCATAACCATTATAAAACAATAATAGTTTATTTAAATTAATAAAAGGATTTTAAACAAATAAAATCCGAATTTCCATTAGAAAAATCCAAATTTGAGTTGTAAAATAAATACGAACTCAATCAGTGTAAATGAAATGATTTTTGAAACAAAAAAATCAGATTTTTAATTATTTAATAGAACTAACTAATCTAAAGAATAATTATTTATGAGATTTTGAATCGAATTTGGGTTTTGGTTAAGTAAATTGAAGTGATGAATTTATATTCGAAATCGAATATGGAACTTGAGTTGAAAATGGAATTAAATTAATTTATAAGCAAGATAAAATGATATTTGAACATGAGCTGTTCAAATATAAAGTAAAATAGGCAAAAGAGCTAATAAGAAGATTAATTATCAAGTTGAGTTAAAAATGACCAGATTGAGTTGAAATAAATTAGAAATGGACGCTTATGTGTTAAACAGGTATGGAATGAAGAGAATGAAGATTATAAATTTAGTGCCCAACCAAAAGGTACATGTTTAATTCCATATGAGGTTTTATGCGCCGAATCGGCAAGCCGCTTGGCTTTTTGATTTTCTTTTTGAATGGAAAGGGCCTAGAGAGGCATTTTGTAGTCATACCGAGTGACCCGTACAAAGGAGGTTATGGAGAAATTTTCCGGAAATTTAAGGAGTTAGAATATTTTTAAGAAAATTTGATGGTTAGAAATCAATGTATCGATATATATAGAATTCGATAAGGTAACGAACTTAAAAATAGAATATTATAAACAAAAAAGAAATCTATAATTAAATCAGGTAAAACTAGAAAGAGAAACGCATACGGGTTTAAAAATGAATAATTGATTTTTCGTGGCAAGTGGTCTTGTCTGTTTTGAAGTTACCGATGATTTCATTTAAGGTCTGAGAGGTACTTATACCCCAAATTTATTGATTTAATTATTAATCGATAAATATGAGGATTCAGTTTCAGAGATAAATGTTCAAAGAAATTTAGTGGAATGAAATATTTTGGGTTATTGTAACGATGTTTTACACAACATTCGTTTCAACCCAAGTAAGTGGAATTTCAGAAATATATCATAAATATTTCTTAAGTATAAAAATAACTGAATTTGGGAAAGAAATAAGTAATTGGAATATTTTCCAATTGTGAATAGAAGATATTTTCTAAGTATAGAAAATAAAAGACGGCGATATATGGAAATGTTTTCCTAATTGCGTAAGAGACCAAGATGATTTGTAACGACCCGGATTTTTAGCCGTTGAATTCTAAATATTTAAATTGGTTTAAATTTTTTATTTGAATTATATATAGGAATTTATAACGAATTTATTTAATAAAACGATATTTAAATGTATAATTTATAATATAATTAAGAAGAGTTCAAAATGGCGCGGTAGTTTGAAAATTCGATTTCAAATTTCAAATAAATGTACAGGATTCAAAATAAATCGGATTTTAGAGAAACAAGAAATATTTGAACCTGTTTGAAAATATCTTTCCAACGAATGTGAAAAATCCAGATTTCATAGCGGGAATAAAAAGTTATGTTCAAATCAAATTTATAAATAATCGCTATAGAATCGTATATAAGCCATAACGGCTATTTAAATATATTTAAATATCAGCCTTGAATTTGGACAAGGTTCTTTTGAGGCGTAGTTATAAATTAATTTTTAGAATTTTACTGTAATTTTTAATTAATTAAATACGCAACTTTTTATTTGGAGTATTTTGCACCCTATATCAATATTTTCGGATTTCATAATATTAGTTAGACTACCGATGTTATTATACATTTGGGATCGTGGCACCTCGCTCGACACGGTGGTATTTTTATTTTCGTCCATGAGTGTATGTAAATAAATGAAACTCTATAAAACAAATATACACCCTTCGTACACCTAATAGTTTATGCCCCTACGTATTTGTTTAAGCTAACCTATAATAATACCCTATTCAAACCCTAGTCTGCCACATTTTCACCAGCGTGCCCTCCAAGAAAATAAAACCGTGTTACTCAAGCTGTTAGAAACCGTGATATGCAAGCAGTTGCAAACTGTGTACTGCAAGCCATTTCAACACCGTGACTGCCAATCTTTTGAGCACCAACCAACATCGCT
Source organism: Allium sativum (assembly GCA_030737875.1). Lineage (NCBI taxonomy): Eukaryota > Viridiplantae > Streptophyta > Magnoliopsida > Asparagales > Amaryllidaceae > Allium > Allium sativum. The sequence goes on from CM060909.1 coordinate 777,385,476, forward strand.
TCCGTGCGTTCCAATATTCTTGATACCGTGGAAAGCAAACTTATTTGCTTTTAAATACTGGCATCTATTCTTCTCATCCTCAAGCAAAGAAAACCGTAAGAAAATCAGACTTCTAAATATAATATGAAATCGTCCACTGCTCAAAACAAAACTTCAATCACCTTATAAAATTATCACCCTAAATTTCCTGTTCCCAAAATAATCGAAATCCCTAAATCCCCATTTCCACTTTGTTCCTCTTCTTTACAGCCCGATTCATTGTTTCACTAATTCAAAGAAAACAAGGGTCTTCGGAAATAAATTTGAAGTTAAAGCTTCAAACGAAAACTCTTAATTTCAAATTATTTAAATTCTCTTTAGCTCAAGCCTTCTCTTCTTGCAAGTGACACAGCTCGACCCTCTTATTTCCCATTCGAAACTGAAGCTCAGCAACAAACGTTGGTTTGGGATTGCAAAGAGAGAGAAGAGCATGGCAGTGGGTTGTTTTCTGTGTGAAGAATAGGGGCGGTAGTTGAAATGAGGCCATGCTGTGGAGTTATGGGTGCGTGGATACTCACGATGTGGAAGTTTTGGCAGTGAGATCGGTGTAGGGTGTTGCTGTGATGGGATGTTTTCACGTAGTGATGGACGGAAGTCTGGTGAACCAGTTGGATGATGGAGCGTACAGGAGAAAGATGCGGTTTTGCGTGGATGTAGGCACAAAGAAGTTCATGATGTTATGGTGTCTTTCTTAGGTACAGAAAGTTGGTAAATATTGGAATTGGGTTCTCTTATATTGATGAAATAGAGGATGTTGGAAAGTAAGACTGAAATCACGAAATAGGGAGTAATGTCGGCAGTGAGTTCAGACAACAAGCAGGAGCGAATTCTTGTTGAAAGGGAAGAAGAGTGGTGCGTTAAAACAAGGATTAAGGCATGTTTAGGATTTAAATGTTTGGGAAATATTGATGTTGGAGGAGCAAGATAGGCGGGTAATATAGAAGGGAATATTGGTCCTGGCAAGAACCAGAAATGGTTGGTAACTATGGTTGTGGAGTTCAGCGTGGTGGCAGTTGTACCGGTGTCGAGTTCTGAAGGTGGTTTGGGTTCGGTCATGTTGATGGAAAGATTACTACTGAAGTGTGTTGTCATAAGACTTGGAAAGTATTATAAGGCTATTGTGGGTTAGATTTTGACGGCCACTGCTAAGGGTTTGAAACAAGGTGGAAGGAACCAGTTCGAACAGAATATAATTGGCTTGGGTTAAGGAACATAAATTAAAGAATCAAGCGAAAGAAATTACGTAACGTAGCAACAAGACCGTCGTTGTAGAACTGACATGACCGAGAATAGAGTTATTGGAATTTCATAGAAAAATCAAAATGGTTATTTGATTCTGAACGAGATGGAAGCAGAATCGTCAACTGTAAAACAAGGTGAGTAAACTCACTTATTCTGTCTCGTTTACATTTTTATATAAACGAGTTTTAAATTTATTTATAATAATTTTTATAATGTCCAATGGTTGCTTGGTTGAATAGCTGATAAAATTGGTTGATATGATTACATCATTGATCGATATTAGTTCTGATATTTCATATTGTTGTGAAATAATATTATTGATGTTGATTAACATCTGTGGATGCAGGGAAACAGGTTGGAGGGACCCAACTGGGTTCCTCAATATTTATATTGCTGTTTTTCCTTGATTTTGATGTGTGGTGTGATATATATAGTCAGTGATTGACTTTGTGTGTTTGAGCTACCCTGGCCCTAGAATTTTGGTATTTAAATACCGTAAAATATTCTCGAATAGAAAATGAAATTTGAGGGTTAAAAAGAAATTATATTTTTCCCAAAAACTGAAGTGTTATTTCGAATATAGTTAAAAGGTAGAAAACTTGTTTACTAAAACAAGAAGTTGATTTTAAACGAGCATACAAAGTAAGTAAATTAGTTATCGTTGAATACATTGAAATATAAATCCAAATATGAATTTATATGGGAAAGTGAAAATCAGTTTTGAGACCAATATTTGAAATTAGATTTGAACTTAATAGAATGATAGTTTTAAATAAAACATTTACTTAATAATTTAGTTAATTAAAGTATTTGGTATCGAAGGAAGAGGTTTGAAATTTATAAAGGAAAAGGCTTAATGGACTTTGTTGGTGGTATTGAACCTAAGTTACGTTATACCAAATAAATCTAAGTTTTGAGATAGGATAAATGGATTTGTTATAATAAAAATCCAGCTTCGTATATGAATGATATGGGAAGAAGTAAAAACCAAGGGTTTTGTTTAAATAAAAGTTACTTAAGAAAAGAAAGATTAAGTGAAGGTGAATATCAATAAAAAGAGTTTTGTTTATCCAAAGATTTGAGAATTTGATAATGTTTTCAAAGTAATGAAACGTGAGAGGTTAGTCGAGGCAAGAATATAGAATTGATATTTTTTTTTAGAATCAATGGAGTGATCTAAATGGAATGATTATAATAAATGTTTTGTAAATCCAGACAGCGATTATAGCGCTGCCGTTGTGATAAGGTATTGTAAATCTAAACATCGATTTTAACGCTGTTGTTATAATAAATGTTTGGTAAATCTAGATAGCAAATTTTTACGCTGCCGCTATAATAACTGTTTGGTAGCGATCTTAAAGCTATAATAAATGTTGTATAATACTACACAGCGATTGTAACGTTGTTGTTAAAAGCAATGTTTTATAAATCATATATTTGGAAACAACGATTATAACGCTACCATTATAATCAATATTTCCCTGTAAAGGAAGTGTGTTCTTAGATCGAATCCGAGAGTCGCATAAGCGATGTTTTGTTTAAAGTTGTGAGCTTTGACTATTTCAAAGTTGAGAATGTGGTTCAATTAAGGTCTGAGAGGTAATTATACCCCAACTTGATTGACTTCATGATCGATGGAGAAATGGTTAAAGTTCGATGGTGAAACTTGGTTGAGCAATATGGTTAGCTAATAAAGGATTAGTGGGTTGAGTTATAATAACGATGTTTACAACATCGCGTTAATTTGGAATGTTTTTCCCAAATAAAATGAGAGATATTTTCTACACATAGAAAATGAAACGAACTGTCAGTGAGGAATTAAGAGACATGAATTGGAAATAATAATTTAATAAGGAATTAAATAAAAAGGGGCCTAGTTTTGTTTGATGCTTGATCGGTAGAAATTTCCAATTGGAAATAGGACCGTTGATTGTATGGATGTTTCTTTGATAGTTAAATCACCGACTATCAAAGTTTTGATTTACTTTATACCTCCGTTATCAATATGGAGAGACCGGGATCAGATTGAATATCTGAAAACCACTCCGTATTGGTATAAGTGTTATAAAGCAACTTATGTTGAAGTTAAATTGAAGACGGAGTAAAGTGCAAGGGCTGTTCTGTTAATCCTAGGTAGAAATTGCCCAAGATGGATTTATAGAACAGTGCCTTCGGTTTGTCCAAACCCAGGACAACTTGTAAGGACAAGTGTCTGACAGAGTATTTCCAAAGGGATTACGTACGTTGATTCCTTCAAACGTACGAAGTTTGTGGCATAGAAGGGAAATTTCTTTAGCCTAACAATCTGAGTATTTTTGTGGGAATTATTTAGTGATTTCCGATGGATCTGACAATGTGGCATTCAAAGTAAATGATGGCCAGATGTTCTGGAAGATAATTCAAACCTCAAGCCTCACAACCGGGAATTGACAAAAATCGGGCAGGCAGCATGGCTATGTGGGTCGCTCCCATTAGGTTGTATAATCACCTATCTAGAGAAATTCCATTTGTTCTTTAATCTATCGATGCTGTCCCTTTCGGGGAAACGGTTGCTTATCCCAACCGTTGGTGATATACATTCGATACACTCAAGCGAAATGAGTGGTCGGTCATGTGTGGGCCGGGTTGCAAGACGTTCTTGTTGAACCCAGTGTATTCGTCTTTAGAGATACACTATCGGCAGGTGGTCCCGTACCTTGTCGTGTTTGAAATCCAATCTCCAATAAGCGCCCTGCGGTTTTTGATTTAATATTATATATGGAGCGTGAGATGCAAGCGTTCTGCTAGATTTTTATATATTTGGTTTAGACACTATTATAATATCACCAGATTTTGATATCAAAATGTTTTGGGTTATCGTAAGGTAAAAATCATTCGTGTTTATGTGTGGATCGGTCTTATGATTATCTTTTCTTTCAAAAGGATTTTGAAAGTTAAACAAATGGTTGGAGTTTACTCACACCAGTCCCATGACTAACCCAGAGTTTATTTTGTTTTGTTTACCCGAAATTCTTGGGTGCCCAAATTTGTACGGGCAGTCAAGTAGTCGGGATTTCTCAGATTCACTTGAAGAAGCTGGAAGCAGGAGGCTTCACCAGTTAGCTATAGACTATTATATTTTCCGCTGTGTACTATGATATATCTGGAAACAGGAGTTTATAACTGTTCCAGGAATAGCTGTTGTGCTCTGATGATGGTATGTATATACAAATACTGATTTGTGTTTCAAAATTTATGTTATTTAATATATTTTATTCATTCCGCTGTGAGTTTGTGATCTTCGTTTTCTTATATTCTAATATTTCTTTCTTTCTATTTCTCATCCGCTAACTTCTTTCTAATAATGATTCGCATTTCTATGTCATTTGGGTTGGACGTGTGGTGTTATTAGTCGACCCAAAGGGTACGGAAATTCGGGTCGTTTCATTTGGTATCAGAGCTGAAGGTTGAGTGATAACCTTGGCTCTGTGGCGTGATTCAATAGAGATGGGGTTAGTGATACCCTAGTTTGAGGTTGAGTGTATATATATGAGCGCGTATTTGTAGAATTGATATAAAATTGTTTTATATTGTGTTAGCTGGTTTGTTGAGTAGTTTATGAATTTTGGTCGATATAGGATGTACAACTGTATCGATAGGTGTTTCTAAACTCTCGAACAGAACAATTCGAAGCAGTATTATTTTAAAGTGGGTAAATGAAATAATTTTGCCCAAAAATTATTTTGATATAAAAGTGATAATTTTCTGAAATTATTGAATGTGTTGATTGTTATTACAATCAAATGGAATTATGAAATATTGAAATGGTCATATAATTTGTATACGAATAACGTATACAAATGAGATAAACCAAGAATTAAGTTTAAACCAGAATTGGAATTTAAATTCCGGGTGTTTAGAAAATATTTTCTGAAATATTATAAAATAATATAATATTACTTTAAATAATTTTTAAATAAGAATGATTTAATGGATTTTTAAAAGTGATTAAGCATTGAAATCACTTTAGGGGGCGAGAAAATAGTACTGATAATGGGTCGCGACATTTTCGGTATTCATTTTCAAGTTTCTGAGTGACGGATTGCTACCATAGTAATTTGGGAATGGAAAATTTGTTTGAAAAGGGCAAGTTGTTTTAGAAATTCAAAAGTTTTGAATTGATTTAATTGTAAATATATGTATAAATATATATGATTTCAAACCAATTTGGAGTAAAGCCCGGGAATTTGAATTCTAAAATTAAAATTTTACTTGTATAAGTTGAATAAATTGAAATGATAGAAATAAATCAAATGAAATTGGACTAGGTTAGAGATAATCCAGAATGAAATTAAACAAAGAGAAATACTTGAAATTGGAATTAATAAAGTGAATTCGACGTATGTATAAACACGATTGAATATATATTGGATGTTGTCGTTTGGAATTAAACTGTGATGGAATTGAACTCAAGAAGGATAAGAGGGTTGATTTTAGAAAACAGAACTCAGTTGGATTAGTGAATAGAAGTGAACTAATCTAAAAACTGGAAGTTGGATTGATTTGAAACCAACCGGAAATGGATATATGTATGTTGAGCAGATATTGAGTGGAAGCAAATGCAAGAGATAGAATTATGCCCGACAAAAATGTACATGTTTACAATATTACTTGGGTTTGATGATTTTATGGGCCTATGGGGCAAGCCACTTGGCTTTTTGATTTTCTTTTGGATTTGAGAAGGCCTAGAAAGGCGAGTTGTGGTTGTACCGATGGAGCCGTGCAGAGGAGATGCTGCCGAATTTTTTCAGAATTTAAAATGCTAGAAAATTTTTAGAATTTTTGAAAATTTTCGTTAGTAAGAATAAATAAATATTTTAATTGAAATAAATTGGTCCAGTTAAACTGAAGTTAAGAATTGAACAAAAAGGATTTTTGGACCTAGTTAATAGAGTATGTAGCATCTTTTCCGACCTTAGCAATTTCGAGGACGAAATTATTTTTAAGGAGGAAGGAATGTAACGACCCGGATTTTTAGTCGTTGAATTCTGAATATTTAAATTGGTTTAAATATTCTATTTGAATTATATATAGGAATTTATAACGAATTTATTTATTAAAACGATATTTAAATGTATAATTTATAATATAATTAAAACGAGTTCAAAATGGCGCGGTAGGTTGAAAATTCGATTTCAAATTACAAATAAATGTACAGGATTCAAAATAAATCAGATTTTAGCAAAACAAGAAATATTTGAATCTGTTTGAAAATATCTTTCCAACGAATGTGAAAAATCCAGATTTCATAGCGGGAATAAAAAGTTATGTTCAAATCAAATTTAGAAATAGTCGCTATAGAATCGTATATAAGCCATAACGGTTATTTAAATATATTTAAATATCGGTCTTGAATTTGGACAAGGTTCTTTTGAGGCGTAGTTATAAATTAATTTTTAGAATTTTACTGTAATTTTTAATTAATTAAATATGCAACTTTTTTATTTGGATTATTTTGCACCATATATCGATATTTTCGGATTTCATAATATAAGTTAGACTACCGATGTTATTATACTTTTGGGATCGTTGCACCTCGCTCGATACGGTGGTATTTTTATTTTCGTCCATGAGTGTATGTAAATAAATGAAACTCTATAAAACAAATATACACCCTTCGTACACCTAACAGTTTATGCCCCAACGTATTTGTTTAAGCTAACCTATAATAATACCCTATTCAAACCCTGGTCTGCCACATTTTCATCAGCGTGCCCTCGAAGATAATAAAACCGTGTTGCTCAAGCTGCTAGAAACCGTGATATGCAAGCTGTTGCAAACCGTGTACTGCAAGCCATTTCAACACCGTGACTGCCAATCTTTTGAGCACCAACCAACATCGCTTCCGTGCATGCCAAGATACTTTATACCGTGGCAAGCAAACTTGTTTGCTTTTAAATACTGGCATCTATTCTTCTCATCCTCAAGCAAAGCAAACCGTAAGAAAATTAGACTTCTAAAAATAATATGAAATCGTCCACTGTTCAAAACAAAACTTCAATCACCTTATAAAATTATCACCCTAAATTTCCTGTTCCCAAAATAATTGAAATCCCTAAATCCTCATTTCCACTTCGTTCCTCTTCTTTACAGCCCGATTCATTGTTTCACCTATTCAAAGAAAACAAGGGTCTTCGGAAATAAATTTGAAGTTAAAGCTTCAAACGAAAACTCTTAATTTCGAATTAGTTAAATTCTCTTCAGCTCAAGCCTTCTCTTCTTGCAAGTGACACAGCTCGACCCTCTTATTTCCCATTCGAAACTGAAGCTCATCAAAAAACGTTGGTTTGGGATTGCGAGGAGAGAGAAGAGCATGGCAGTGGGTTGTTTTCTGTGTGAAGAATAGGGGCGGTAGTTGAAATGAGGCCATGCTGTGTTGTTATGGGTGCGTGGATACTCACGATGTGGAATTTTTGGCAGTGAGATGGGTGTAGGGTGTTGCTGAGATGGGATGTTTTCATGTAGTGATGGACGGAAGTCTGGTGAACCGGTTGGATGATGGAGCGTACAGGGGAAAGATGCGGTTTTGCGTGGGTGTGGGCACAAAGAAGTTCATGATGTTATGGTGTTTTTCTTAGGTACAGAAAGTTGGTAAATATTGGAACTGGGTTCTCTTATATTGATGAAATAGAGGATGTTGGAATGTAAGACTGAAATCACGAAATAGGGAGTAATGTCGGCAGTGAGTTTAGACAACAAGCAGGAGCGAATTCTTGTTGAAAGGGAAGAAGAGTGGTGCGTTAAAACAAGGATTAAGGTGTGTTTAGGATTTAAATGTTTAGGAAATATTGATGTTGGAGGAGCAAGATAGGTCGGGTAATATAGAAGGGAATATTGGTCTTGGCAAGAACCAGAAATGGTTGGTCACTATGGTTGTGGAGTTCAGCGTGGTGGCAGTGGTACCGGTGTCGAGTTTTGAAGGTGGTTTGGGTTAGGTCATGTTGATGGAAAGATTATTACTGAAGTGTGCTGTCATAAGACTTGGAAAGTATTATAAGGCTAATATGGGTTAGATTTTGACGGCCACTGCTAAGGGTTTGAAACAAGGTGGAAGGAACCAGTTCGAACAGAATATAATTGGCCAGGGTTAAGGAACATAAATTAAAGAATCAAGCGAAAGAAGTTACGTAACGTAGCAACAAGACTGTCGTTGTAGAACTGACATGACCGAGAACAGAGTTATTGGAATTTCATAGAAAAATCAAAACGGTCATTTGATTCTGAACGAGATGGAAGCAGAATCGTCAACTGTAAAACGAGGTGAGTAAACTCACTTATTCTGTCTCGTTTATATTTTTATATAAATGAGTTTTAAATTTATTTATAATAATTTTTAAACTGTCCAATGGTTGCTTGGTTGAATAGCTGATAAAATTGGTTGATATGATTACATCATTGATTGATATTAGTTCTGATATTTCATATTGTTGTGAAATAATATTATTGATGTTGATTAACATCTGTGGATGCAGGGAAACAGGTTGGAGGGACCCAACTGGGTTCCTCAATATTTATATTATTGTTTTTCCTTGATTTTGATGTGTGGTGTGATATATATAGTCAGTGATTGACTTTGTGTGTTTGAGATACCCTGGCCCTAGAATTTTGGTATTTAAATACCGTAAAATATTCTCGAATAGAAATTGAAATTTGAGGGTTAAAAAGAAATTATATTTTTCCCAAAAACTGAAGTGTTATTTCGAATATAGTTAAAAGGTAGAAAACTTGTTTACTAAAACAAGAAGTTGATTTTAAACGAGCATACAAAGTAAGTAAATTAGTTATCGTTGGATACATTGAAATATAAATCCAAATATGAATTTATATGGGAAAGTGAAAATCAGTTTTGAGACCAATATTTGAAATTAGATTTGAACTTAATAGAATGATAGTTTTAAATAAAACATTTACTTAATAATTTAGTTAAGTAAAGTATTTGGTATCGAAGGAAGAGGTTTGAAATTTATAAAGGAAAAGGCTTAATGGACTTTGTTGGTGGTATTGAACCTAAGTTACGTTATACCAAATAAATCTAAGTTTTGAGATAGGATAAATGGATTTGTTATAATAAAAATCCAGCTTCGTATATGAATGATATGGGAAGAAGTAAAAACCAAGGGTTTTGTTTAAATAAAAGTTACTTAAGAAAAGAAAGATTAAGTGAAGGTGAATATCAATAAAAGGAGTTTTGTTTATCCAAAGATTTGAGAATTTGATAATGTTTTCAAAGTAATGAAACGTGAGAGGTTAGTCGAGGCAAGAATATAGAATTGATTTTTTTTTTAGAATCAATGGAGTGATCTAAATGGAATGATTATAATAAATGTTTTGTAAATCCAGACAGCGATTATAACGCGGCCGTTATGATAAGGTATTGTAAATCTAAACATCGATTTTAACGCTGTTGTTATAATAAATGTTTGTTAAATCTAGATAGCAAATTTTTACGCTGCCACTATAATAACTGTTTGGTAGTGATCTTAACGCTATAATAAATGTTCTATAATACTACACAGCGATTGTAACGCTGTTGTTAAAAGCAATGTTTTATAAATCATATATTTGGAAACAGCGATTATAACGCTACCGTTATAATCAATATTTCCCTGTAAAGGAAGTGTGTTCTTAGATCGAATCCGAGAGTCGCGTAAGCGATGTTTTATTTAAAGTTGTGAGCTTTGACTATTTCAAAGTTGAGAATGTGGTTCAATTAAGGTCTGAGAGGTAATTATACCCCAACTTGATTGACTTCATGATCGATGGAGAAATGGTTAAAGTTCGATGGTGAAACTTGGTTGAGCAATATGGTTAGCTAATAAAGGACTAGTGGGTCGAGTTATAATAACGATGTTTACAACATCGCGTTAATTTGGAATGTTTTTCCCAAATAAAATGAAAGATATTTTCTACACATAGAAAATGAAATGAACTGTCAGCGAGGAATTAAGAGACAGGAATTGGAAATAATAATTTAATAAGGAAGTAAATAAAAAGGGGCTTAGTGTTGTTTGATGCTTGATCGGTAGAAATTTCCAATTGGAAATAGGACCGTTGATTGTATGGATGTTTCTTTGATAGTTAAATCACCGACTATCAAAGTTTTGATTTATTTTATACCTCCGTTATCAATATGGAGAGACCGGGATCAGATTGAATATCTGAAAACCACTCCGTATTGGTATAAGCGTTATAAAGCAACTTATGTTGAAGATAAATTGAAGACGGAGTAAACTGCAAGGGCTGTTCTATTAATCCTAGGTAGAAATTGCCCAAGATGGATTTATAGAACAGTGCCTTCGGTTTGTCCAGACCCAGGACAACTTGTAAGGACAAGTGTCTGACAGAGTATTTCCAAAGGGATTACGTACGTTGGTTCCTTCAAACGTACGAAGTTGGTGGCATAGAAGGGAAACTTCTTTAGCCTAACAATCTGAGTATTTTTATGGGAATCAATTAGTGATTTCCGATGGATCTGACAATGTGTCATTCAAAGTAAATGATGGCCAGATGTTCTGGAAGATAATTCAAACCTCAAGCCTAACAACCGAGAATTGACAAAAATCGGGCAGGTAGCATGGCTATGTGGGTCGCTCCCATTAGGATGTATAATCACCTATCTAGAGAAATTCCATTTGTTCTTTAATCTATCGATGTTGTCCCTTTCGGGGAAACGGTTGCTGATCCTAACCGTTGGTGATATACATTCGATACACTCAAGCGAAATGAGTGGTCGGTCATGTGTGGGCCGGGTTGCAAGACGTTCTTGTTGAACCCAGTGTATTCGTCTCTAGAGATACACTATCGGCGGGTGGTCCCATAACTTGTCGTGTTGGAAATCCAATCTCCAATAAGCGCCTTGTGGTTTTTGATTTAATATTATATATGGAGCGTGAGATGTAAGCGTTCCGCTAGATTTCTATATATTTGGTTTAGACACCATTATAATATCACCAGATTTTGATATCAAAATCTTTTGAGTTATCGTAAGGTAAAAACCATCCGTGTTTATGTGTGGATCGGTCTTACGATTATCTTTTCTTTCAAAAGGATTTTGAAAGTTAAACAAATGGTTGGAGTTTACTCACACCAGTCCCATGACTGACCCAGAGTTTATTTTGTTTTGTTTTCCCTAAACTCTTGGGTGCCCAAATTTGTACGGACAGTCAAGTAGTCGGGATTTCTCAGATTCACTTGAAGAAGCTGGAAGCAGGAGGCTTCACCAGTTAGCTATAGACTATTATATTTTCCGCTGTGTACTATGATATATCTGGAAACAGGAGTTTATAATTGTTCCAGGAATAGCTGTTGTGCTCTGATGATGGTATGTATATACAAATACTGATTTGTGTTTCAAAATTTATGTTATTTAATATATTTTATTCGTTCCGCTGTGAGTTTGTGATCTTCCTTTTGTTCTATTCTAATATTTCTTTCTTTCTATTTCTCATCCTCTAACTTCTTTCTAATAATGATTCGCATTTCTGTGTCATTTGGGTTGGACGTGTGGTGTTATTAGTCGACCCGAAGGGTACGGAAATTCGGGTCGTTTCATGATTATTGAAAATATTTGGTTAAGAAATACTGATAAGGAAATGGAGAAGTGTTTAAATCAATGAAATAATAATTAAAAGGCCCAGTGATTTGTTTGATGCTTTGAATGAATGTTTGTTTTCTTCGATAGTTAAATAACCGACTATCGAAGTGTTTGCCAATATTGTTGTTAATATGGAGAGATTGGTTGGATTATTATCCGAGAACCACTCTGTATGGGCAGTAGCGTTGCAAATTAGATTATATAAAGATAATTGGAGACGGAGTAGAGTGCAGGGGCTTTTTCTATTAATGGAAATTGTGCCTTCGGTTTCGTTCAATCCCAGAACGAACATATATGGACGAATGTCTGACAGAGTATTTCCAATGATCACATAAGTTATTCAGTACAAATATATGTGGTGGCAGAGAATTTATTCTCTTAGCATAATATCCATAATATATTTGTGCAAATCAATTAATGATTAACGGATCTGACAATGTGGCATTCAAAGTGATTGTACTATCAATGAATGGTAAGCAATCGTAACCTCAGGCCTCAACAACCGGGAAATGACAAAAATCGGGCAGGCAACATGGCTAAGTGGGTAGCTCCCAATTAGGGTGTATTATCACCTATCTATAGAAATTCATTTCATTCTTTATTCTATTCGATGTTGTCTCATTCGGGAAACGATTGCTGATCCCAACCGGTGGTGATATACATTCGATACACTCAAGCGAAATGAGTGGTTGGTCGTGTGTGGCAGGGTTACAAGATGTTCTTATTGAACCCAGTGTGTTCTCCTCTAGAGATACACTATCGGAAGGTGGTTCCATACCTTTTCATAGTTGGAAATTCATTACCCAATAAGTGCTCGCAGTTTTGGTTGTATATTATATATATGGAGCATGAGATACAAATGTTCCACTAGATTGTTAATTATTTGATTTAGACACTATTATAATATTAAAAGTGTTTTGATATAAAGATTATCGTTTCTTTCAAAATGATTTTGAAAGTTAAATCATGTGTTTTGGATTCTCATAAGGGAAAAACCCATTCCGTGTTATACGGCGTGGTCTTATGAGATATCATTTATTTTCTCAAACTGTTTACTCATACCAGTCCCATGACTGACCCAGAGTTTATTTTGTTTTGTTTTATCTAAACTCTTGGGTGCCCAAATTTGTACGGGCAGTCAGGTAGTTCAGGATTTTACGGATTTATCTAAAGGAGCCTGGAACAGGAGGCTTCATCATTATCTAGTTATTTTTATTTCCGCTGTGTTTTAAGTGTTGTACTCTGATAATTGTATGTTATACAGTAAAAATTTTGTACTTCAAAAGTTATGATATATTATATCTTGTTCCGCTGAGATGTGAGATTATGTGTTGTTGTTTCTGTTCTTCTTCTACCTTTTTTTCTAAAAAAAATGATTCGTATTTCTGTGATATTTGGGTTGGAATGTAGTGAACTCAGATAGTACGGATTTGCGGTTCGTTACAGTGGTATCAAAGCTTAGGTTGAGCGAATACCTAGGCTTTGGTGGAGTTGTGCTCATTAGAGATAGGGTCAGTAGCACCGTAGATTGAGTTAAGTGTGTATATACGATAGAGCCTGTTTGTTAATTGATATAAAAAAAATTATTTTATATTGTGTTGGCTAGTCTGTTGAGTGGTTTATGAATTCTGGTCGAATTGTTGGATGCCACGAAGTCGATAGGAATTTATAAACACTTAAACAGGAAAATTTCGACATAATATTGTTTAAAGTGTGTAAATGTAATAATTTTGCACAAAAATTCTATTTTTGATAGAAAAAGAATAATTTTCTGAAATTAAAATAATATATGGATGTGTTGGATGTTTATATTATAATCAAATTAGATTATAAAAATTGAATGGTTATATATAACCAAAATAGAATTTGTATATGAATTAAATATACAAATGAGATGAATTAAAATTGAATTCAGACCAGAATTTGGAATTTAAATCCTGGGAAGTTTGAAAATATTTTCTGAAGTATATTAGAACAATATAGCTTTGTGTTTGAAGGATTCTGAATAAAAATCATCTTGAGACGGATTTTTAAAGTGATAAAGCATTGAACTCACTTCAGTGGCTAGAAAATAATTCTGATGATGACTGCAGCATCGTCGGTGTTCATTTTCGGGTTTCTAAGTGATGGATTGCTACCTTAGAAAGGTTTTTGAAGGAAATTTTTTAAAAGAAAACAAGCTGGTTTGAAAATTCAAATGTTTTGAATTTGAAATGGTTATAAATATATGTGTATATATTTGGGTGATTTCAAAAGGATTTGAAATGAAAAACCCAGGAATTTAAGTTTTGGAATTAAAATTTAACTTAAGCAAGTTAAATAAATTGAAGTAAATAACTTAATTAAAAATCAATTTGAATGAAATATGAATGAAAACCAAAAGTTTTGGTGGAATTAAATTTGTTGAAATATGAAATGTTGAATTTCAATATAAGTTAGTTTTTGAAAAGTTAATGGTTTTTATAGCATTTTTCTTACCTTCGTAATTTCGGGGACGAAATTCTTATAAGGGGGAAGAATGTAACGACCCGAATTTTTTGAAAAATTTATTTTAAATATTTAATATGTTTTTAAATATTGAGTTAATAATATAAATCAATTTTTATATTGATTTATCGATTTATTTCGAATGTATATAATTATCAAAATACGAAAATCTGAAATAATTCTATTCAAGATTTAAAACTGAATTGAAAACAGTTCAGATAATCAATACAAACTTCTGTTTGAATTAGAATAATAATAATTTATTATCGAAGAATTTATTTGTTTGAATATAAATTATATTATATTAATTTATTTTAGTTATTTTATATATACGCTTAAACTTAATTTTTAGAATATATTCCGTTGAGCTCAGAATACTGTTATTACATATAAACGTCGGTTTATACACTAAAATAGCGGTTCGCGATTTCAATTAATAGACCCCGAGATATTGGATTGTGGATAGGCTTGAAATCAAATCAGTGTCTATTTAAAAAGAAACAAAATCTCTTTAAACTCAAATCACATTTAATATAATGTACTTTGTGCAGAAGAATTACTTAATGCCTAAGGTGTTGCTCTTCTATAAATCACGATACACTTTTTATTTTCTTCTCTTTACATTTCGTTCATCTGAAACTTCAAAAGCCTATGATTTAAAAATGGCGTTCCTTAAATAATTTCCTAATCAAAACCGATGTATGGTTCTATCGTTTCAAAGCTTAAGGAAATTGAAGTCACCCTTTCAGAACTTTTTTCCTTCTCAAATCAAAGACGTATTCCTCATTCAGAAAAAACCAAAATCAAAGCTCGATAGATTCACAGTTATTGGTCGCTCCTTGTTCTTCTCAAACTAAATCGGTTATACAAAGATCAAAAACTTCGTTCGATTCCCTAAGGTCCGACATCAAAACAGAGCGACGCGCTAAGGAGGAGCTCGACCTTTCAATAGAGGTAATCGCGACTTCGAGGGAGGTCAGGTATCGTGATCTCGTACTATGAATTTTAGGGGAAATCATCTATCGGTGGTTGTATTGGAAGCAACGAAGGTTGGAGAACTCGAGCTCGTTTGTGGGCAACGATAAGGGTTTTGATATGCGAGTGTTGAAAAGGAGAGACAAGGGAGTGGTTAGGGATGTAGTCGATGTTGATTTTGGATGAGGTCGAGACTGGTTTGGGTTCGATGATTAGAGGAACGAGAGTGTAGTATTTTAATGATTAGGCTGGGGTATATTCGAACAGCCTGATGCATTTCAAAAGGGATTTCTGGTGGAACACAAATGTGTGATTGGAGTTGATCCAAGGCTGAGTGGTTAAAGAAGGTGGTTGTAAAGTTGTTTTGGAGGTGGACATGGTAGAAAAGTGGTCGAGTTTTGGTGTTTGATAGTGAAGTCAGTGTACATTTTGAATGGAAAATATAGGAGAAAAGAGAGACAGAAGCACCGAGTAGCTACATGAAGGGCTGGTCATGGAATGATTTCAGTAGTGTACAGAAGTGAGAATAGAGGAAGATGGATTAAGCGAGTTAATAAGGTATACTTTCTTTCAGAATTTAAATTACATAGGATAATTTATTAAATTATGATTAGTAGTTAAATTAAATAAGTAAATATTTAATCAATATTTAAAATCAAATAAATCGTAGGCATAGATTTATTCATGACAATTCATAGCCGAGATGATTTGGGATTTAACAAGATATCCAACAAACAAAATCACGGTGAGTAAATCTCGCTCAATTTATTATTTAGAATTATTTTTAGTCATTAAAAATAATTGATGGTTGTTTGGTTGCATTAAAATATCTTTATGGTTATTAAATATATATTAGTTATTTATGATTGGTGTTTGTGGTTATATATATATATATATATATATATATATATATATATATATATATTGGTGATTGGATAGTTCTCGCAGTACCATTAGCGAATGCCCGCAGTATCATTAGCGGATGACCCTACACGCCCCACGCTATGATAGTTGATGACCTTCTATACCGCGATATCCTGCCTCGAAGCAGGATGGTTATTATTTATGTTGGCTAACATCTGTGGATGCAGGAAAACGGGTTGGAGGGATCCAATTGGATTCCTCAAAAATATTATTATTTGTTTGTTTTATATATATATTATCATATATGATGTGTTAGAAAACCTGTGATTGATAACTGAGTGTTTTGGGGTGTTTAAATACCACTGGGGCCTGAATATTGATTTATAAAAATAACGTAAAAAGAATATGTTAAGATATAAAAGGAAAATCTATTTTTCTAAAAATAGAATTCGAATTTCGAATGGAGTAGAAATATTAACTTGTTCTGAATAAATAAAACAAGTATTTAATTTATAAATAATGTTTATAAATTAAATAATACAGGAAATTGAAGTGATGAATTTATAAATGATGTTATAAATTAAATAACTCAGGAAATTGAAGTAAATTTATAAATGGTGTTCATAAATTTTCATTGGATAATGCAGAGAATTAAAGTGAATTTAAAAAGTGTTTATAACTGAAATGGAAAAATTATCATTTGGATAATTTAAATATTTAAATTCAAAAATGAATTTAAATTGAGGATTTGAGATCATGTTAGTAAGGAACGAGGAAATTATTCAAATGATTGGAATAAGAATTGAATTAAAATAAATCCGTATGGATTTATGATTTGAATTCGATTAGATCGAACTGATTTAAATAAATATCTTCAGAAAAAGAAAAATATTGGATTGTATTAAATAGAAGTTCAAATTTTAAATATGAAAATAAATTCACTGTATATATATATATATATATAATTTATTATAAATAATGTATTCCAAATATAAAAACTTGGTTTCAAATGGGTTTTGAAATGAAACTTGTTTAATGTTTAAAACAAGGAAGAAAATTTATAAACGATTTTTATAAATTGAAATAATTAACATGGGATAAATGTGGAATTTTAAATTCAAATATGAATTTAATAATGAATTGGAAATCGTTTCGAAAAGGGAACGAATGTTTTTATTTCGGAATTCGAAATATAAACTGAATTGGAAAAATTCAAAGGATATATATATTTAGAATTCAATTTCATGAATTCTATATAATAATTTATTTCTAATGAAATTAGAAAATAATAACAGAAATGGAGTTGTAATTGAATTGATAACTGAGTAATGGAAAATCGACGATTAGAGATAATCGGAAATATTAAGTTGGATTTGAAAACTGGATTTAATATATATATATATATATATATATATATAATATTAGAATGAAGTTGAAATTTATTATAAACGAAGTTTAAACGTTTATATTTAAATATAATTAGAAGAAACTCGCCATAGCGCAGTAGTTCGTAAATTGGCATTTCAAACTTCAATTAAGTATATATAACTCAATTATAGTCGAAATTATTTGAAACAAGAATCGGCATGACCGATTTGATAATAGTTTTCCAATGGAAGAGAAAATTATGAATTTCATCATAAAGATTTTGAGTTATGTAAAAATCAAATTTTCAGAAAAACAGCGCCATAACCATTATAAAACCATAATGGTTTATTTAAATTAATAAAAGGATTTTAAACAAATAAAATTTGAATTTCCATTAAAAAAATCCAAATTTGAGTTGTAAAATAAATACGAACTCAAGCAGTGTAAATGAAATGATTTTTAAAACAAAAAAAATCAGATTTTTAATTATTTAATAGAACTAACTAATCTGAAGAATAATTAGTTAATGAGATTTTGAATCGAATATGGGTTTTGATTAAGTAAATTGAACTGGTGAATTTATATTCAAAATCGAATATAGAACTTGAGTTGAAAATGGAATTAAATTAATTTATAAGCAAGATAAAAAGATATTTGAACATGATATGTTCAAATATAAAGTAAATAGGCAAAAGAGCTAATAAGAAGATTAATTAGCAAGCTGTGTTAAAAATGACCGGATTGAGTTGAAATAAATTAGAAATGGACGCATATAAGTTAAATAGGCATGTAATGAAGAGAATGAAGATAATAAATTTAATACCCGACAAAAAGGTACGTGTTTAATTCCATATGAGGTTTTATGCGCCGAATCGGCAAGCCGCTTGGCTTTTTGATTTTCTTTTTGAATGGAAGTCGTACCGAGTGACTCGTACAAAGGAGGTTATAACGAAATTTTATGGAAATTTAAGGAGTTAGAATATTTTTAAGAAAATTTGATAGTTAGAAATCAATGTATCGATATATATAGAATTCGATAAGGAAACGAACTTAAAAATAGAATATTATAAACAAAAAGGAAATCTATAATTAAATCAGGGAAAACTAGAAAGAGAAACGTATACGGGTTTAAAATGAATAATTGATTTTTTGAGGCAAGTGGTCTTCTCTGTTTTGAAGTTACCGATGATTCCAGTCAAGGTCTAAGAGGTAATTATACCCCAACTTGATTGATTTAATTATTAACCGATAAATAGGAGGATTCATTCTTGGAGATAAATGTTTAAAGAAATTTAGTGGAATGAAATATTTTGGGTTATTGTAACGATGCTTTACACAACATTCATTTTAACCCAAGTAAGTGGAATTTTGGTAATATATCATAAATATTTCTTAAGTATAAAAATAACCGAGTTCGGGAAAGAGATAAGTAATTGAAATATTTTCCAATTGTGAATAGAAGATATTTTCTATGTATAGAAAATAAAAGAAGGCGATATATGGAAATGTTTTCCAAATAGTGTAAGAGACCAAGATGATTATTGAAAATATTTGGTTAACAAATATTGATAAGGAAATGGAGAAGTGTTTTAATCAATGAAATATTAATTAAAAGGCCCAGTGATTTGTTTGATGCTTTGAATGAATGTTTGTTTTCTTCGATAGTTAAATAACCAACTATCGAAGTGTTTGCCAATACCGTTGTCAATATGGAGAGACCGGTTGGATTATTATCCGAGAACCACTCCGTATTGGCAGTAGCGTTGCGAATCAGATTATATAAAGATAATCAGAGACAGAGTAGAGTGCAAGGGCTTTTTCTATTAATGGAAATTGTGCCTTCGGTTTCGCAGAACGAACATATATGGACGAATGTCTGATAGAGTATTTCCAATGATCGCATATGTTGTTCTATACAAATATATATGGTGGCGGAGAATTTATTCTCTTAGCATAATATCCATAATGTATTTATGCAAATCAATTAATGATTAACGGATCTGACAATGTGGCATTCAAACTGATTGTACTATCAATGAATGGTAAGCAATTGTAGCCTCAGGCCCCAACAACTGGGAAATGAAAAAAATCGGGCAGGCAGCATGGCTAAGTGGGTAGCTCCCAATTAGGGTGTATTATCACCTATCTAGAGAAATTCATTTCATTCTTTATTCTATTCGGTGCTGTCCCATTCGGGAAACGGTTGCTAATCCCAACCGTTGGTGATATACATTCGATACACTCAAGCGAAATGAGTGGTCGGTCATGTGTGGCTGGGTTACAAGATGTTCTTGTTGAACCCAGTGTATTCTCCTCTAGAGATACACTATCGGAAGGTGGTTCCATACCTTGTCATAATTGGAAATTCATTACCCAATAAGTGCTCGTGGTTTTGATTGTATATTATATATGTGGAGCGTGAGATGCAAACGTTCCACTAGATTGTTAATTATTTGATTTAGACACTATTATAATATCAAACGAGTTTTGATATAAAGATTATCATTTCTTTCAAAAGGATTTTGAAAATTAAATCAAATGTTTTGGATTCTCATAAGGGAAAAACTCGTTCCGTGTTATACGGCGTGGTCTTATGAGATATCATTTATTTTCTCAAACTGTTTTAAACTGTTTACTCATATTAGTCCCATGACTGACCCAGAGTTTATTTTGTTTTGTTTTACCTAAACTCTTGGGTGCCCAAATTTGTACGAGCAGTCAAGTAGTTCAGGATTTTACAGATTTATCTAAAGGAGCTTGGAGCAGGTTCGTCATTATCTAGTTATTTTTATTTCTGCTGTGTTGTAAGTGTGTACTCTGATAATTGTATGTTATACAGTAAAAATTTTGTACTTCAAAAGTTATGATATATTATATCTTATTCCGCTGAGATGTGAGATTCTGTGTTGTTGTTTCTGTTCTTCTTCTACCCTTTTCTTCTAAAAAAATGATTCGTATTTTTGTGTTGGGTTGGACGTGTGGTATATGTAGTCAACTCAGATAGTATGGATTTGCGGTTCGTTACATCTACAGAAAGGAAAACTGGCGTGTTTGAACTTATATATAATGATATTTGTAATTTAAAAGGCCGCACAACATGTGGTGGAAATAAATTTTGTGCTACATTTTTTTGGCAAAGCCGACCAGTTATTAAAGTGATCTGTAACACTTTTTATTATCATAATAATAATATTAGGAAAGTAATGAAATTCATTACTAAACTTATACTAAAATTAAAAGGGCTATTTAGTCTTTTTACATTTCCTGCCTACTTTTACAACTCGCGGTCAACATGACCATTACAGAAATAATGTATAATTACTAGGAATCCATCTTTTGTAAGAATTGAACAAGATCAATACACTTGCTTTCTTCTTTTTGATTCAGTCGTTATTCTTGCATAACTCTAATATGGTATCAGAGTTTATCATGCCTCGAGGAAACCTCTGGTGATCTCAGCACCATACTTGATTTTTTAAATCAAGCTCTCTGAGAGTCTTTAATTGATCAAGGGTTCTTTATTAAATCAAGATATCAGTTCTTATCCTTTTTGCGCCATCCAACAGTTGATTTCTCAATTGGGTTGCATTAAACACACCGATCATCTCCTTTAGATAATCTGACCGGGTTTTTTCGGCCATATATTGTAACACACCATATTTTAACAACACTAAAAGATGATAAATTAAATAATATTTAATTAAATATTTAGAATTAAGTAAAATAGACTGCGTCGTTGCGTCCATCTCGGAATTCTGGTCAAAATAGACACTTAGTTTGCGTAAAACGAATATCGTATGAAGGAGATATTAAGGTTTGACGTTTGTATATATATAAGCCAGTTATATATATATATATATAATAAGTCCAGAAATTTGAAAATCATTTCAAATTCGAGGCGGGAGATCTGGGAGGGAATCAGACCCGTTGGGGGTTGACACCCATGTCGACACCCCCAAGATCCGACTAGGATCATTTATGTGTATGTGGCCTTGTTTTCTGACCAGATTTGTGAACCCTATACTATAAATAAGAGCTTATTCTCAGTGTTTTATTCATTCTAAAATAATGGAGAACTAGATGCTGCCTCTGCCTAGATTGGGAATAGCCTTTTATTCTTCAACAAACAAGTCATTCAAGTGTAGAGATCTGTGATTCAACATCTGCAATTACTCCTCTCTATTTTCTTAGATCCATCCAATGTGAGTCTATGCTAATTTTAGATCTAAACATTTAAAAAGTAAATCTTGACACGACTATAACTTGGATCTATGCCTGTGACTATTTGGATCATATCAGATCTGCTATAACCTGTTTATCTAAGTTATTCTGACATGACTATGAACTAGATCTAAACCCATACCTATTTATCATGTAAGATATGTTATTAGTTGGTTATCTAATTCATTGTTTAGATCTTATCATGCCTGCTTATGATGTCCATATAATGTTAGAATTAGTTCTATTGTCACATGTTCACCAGATCTGTTCCTATATGCCTATCTTGTCATTATGCCACTATGTGTTTATGCCTATTTCTGCCATTATATGTCAATCTTGTTAGTATGATCATTTCTGTCCTCTTCCCTATATATTTTCCCTTTTAATTTTTATATAGCCATGCTACATTCGAGCCTAGGCATGCCGCTGAAATATGCGAATGCGTTAAATTGGGAATGAGAGGAAAACTTTAAAATTGGGGAATAACTTGTAATTGGAAATTTGGGCATAACTTGAATGAAATATATGAATATGAATTTGGGGGCATAATTTGAATTGTGATTAAAGACCTTAATTTGGGGCATGTAGTTCATTATGAACATGACTTGGGAAAGGGGCATGAAAACCTATAACGACATAGGAATAATTGATTAATAATGCAAATGCCTATAATTACAGTAATTAGAAATTGTAACCACGCTTAGAAACGAGGTTAGATTACACTTGTTGTGGAAATCTACCCGGAACCGCCCAGCATATCCAGCAACCACAAGTGGTGAATCTAATGTGAGTGGTCTAAGTGCACAAACACAAGACGTGCTAAGACACGAGGTTAAGTCCGACTTATGGAAGAAGTCTGCCCGAAACCGACCGGCATATTCAGCATCCACAAGTGGTAGGCTTAATGTGGGAGGTCTAGCTCATTATAACCATAAATGAATATGGTAATGAATTGGAATACTTAACCTGGTTGAATCCATAGGGATTGTATGAACATGTTAAACTTGAGTAAGGGTTAAGTAATCTTGTTTGAAACAGTAGGTGGGTTAAGTACATCTTGGGTTGGTGGGTAATATATATATATATATATATATATATATTGAAAATGGGTTAAATCTTTTTTATAGCCCAAAAGCCGGCTCGGCCCAAATTACAGCTCGTTTATAGCATACGGGTATTTACATATACTTCCAACGAGAACCTTTTTGCGTCTTCACACATTCTTTGGAAAAGCACAAAAGCAAAATTAGGGTTCAGTCATGGCGGACGTAAATTCTCTCGTAACCTTTCTCTAGTCGCTTCCTTCCAGCTCCACTTCCCCAATAGCAATCGTTCTTGTTCCGTTGCACTGGTAAGTAGCTTCTTGTTGACCATCCCAATCACCATTGCAATTTATCTGTTGACAATTGCTGCATTGACTAAAACATCTCTGATTTTTTTCTTGAAAGCACGGGAGTTAGGTTCTCGCCATGTCTGCCACACTGTGGCTATGAAGCAAATCTTGCCGAGCTCTACCATCAACTTCGACATGTGACTTCCATCGTTCAGGTACTCAATTACTTCCTCCAAGTTGCCAATTTGATCTGAATTAAAGCACTTTAGCTTTTGAATAGCCCACAATCGTCTGCTGAAACAGCACTCGAAAAACAAGTGGTTGTGTGTTTCAGATTGTCTGTTACATAGCACACATCTATCCTCCTCTATTATACCCCAACTACACAGTTTTTCCTTGGTAGGCAACCTACCTAGAATGGCCTTGTATAGGGTCTGTGCCATTTTTGGTGGGGTAGATCGAGTCCAGACCACCTTGCTCCAGTGTACAGTAGGGTGGATTGTCCTGATACTCTCTCATACACACCCAAGCTTAAACTAACCATTTTTCCATCTCCATATGTCTTCATTTCATTCAGAGTGTATAGGCATTAATGTAATTTCTTCATTGAGATTTTGAGCTACCAAATTATTACTGCATTGCCAGTTAGAATTTGAGATAATAGTGCTAACTGTCACATTAGGTGCCCCATACGCTGAATAGCTATCCCAGCCAAGCCTATCAATTAAGCTTTGGCTATTTAGCCATGGGTCTCTCCAAAGATCTGTGTTGACTCCATTAGCAATTTCACGTTGTATATGTGGTTTGAGTTCATTCCCGAGTTTCATGCAATTTCTCCATATTACAAAGGCATTGTTATCAATGCTTGCAGTCCAAAAATTAGTCTTCAGATATCGGGCTCTCATCCATACAACCCATAGATTTTTGGAGGAAAGTACTTTCCAGGCAATTTTAAGCCCATAGGCCTTTTTCAGTTCAAATAGGTTTTTAAGCCCAACTCACCCTCTTTCTTAGTTCTGCCGAGCAACTTGTAACTAATTTTGTGCAACCCCCTTTTCCAAATAAAATTAGCACAAACTGAATTGATTTTGGCAACGGAACAGTTAGGAATTTGAAAAGTATGCAGCCAGAACCTTATTTTAGATGTGATAACTGTGTGAACTAGTTCAACTCTGCCTGCAAAAGACAACAATTTTGACCTCCAGCCTTGCAATTTATCTCTGATATCATCCACTAACTTGCCACATTCAGCATCTGTTATAGTGTTGTTAGATAGTGGCACTCCTAAATACTTAACTGGAAGTGAGCCTTCTTGCACCCCAATGTCTGCTAAGTATTCTTGTTTGTGATTGCAGAACTTATTAAAGTAGCACTTTGTTTTAAGTTCATTAACTTTGAGTCCCACCCACTTCTCTAAATTTTGTAAAATGCATTTCAATTGAATTATTGTTGTGTGTTAGGCCTTAAACACAACTAACAAGTCATCTACATATATAAGATGAGTGACTTTAGGCTGGTGGTTGTAGACTGGCATAATTTCATTTCTCTCAGTTGCAAGTTCCATTTGCAGTGTGAACCATTCGATTGCAACTGCAAATAGGTAGGGTGAAAGGGGGTCACCTTGTTTGATGCCTCTGGAACTCGAAATGAACCCCTTTTGGACCCCATTAATTAGGACAAAGAAAGTTGGGGTATTTAGGCAGAATTCATTCAATTTAATAAGATTATCTGGTACCCCCATTAAGGCTAGCATGTGAATGATGAATATTCTATTAACTCTATCATAGGCCTTATGCAAGTCAATTTTAAGGCAAAGCTTATCTGCGCCCCTTTTATTGAATTCTCTAACCAGCTCATGAGCCAAGAGAGAATTTTCTGATATAAATCTGCCCTTGATAAATGCACTTTGACATTGTGAAATCAGTTCAAGGAGTACTTTGTTCAATCTGTTGCAAATTGTTTTGCTCAAGATTTTGTACACCACATTACAACAGGCTATAGGCCTGTAATCTTCTATTCTGCCTGGGTTTTGTACTTTGGGGATCAAGGATACAAAAGTGTGGTTAATTTCTCTGATGAATTCACCTATATCCAGAGCTTCTTGATATGCTGCTAACATGTGATGTTTCAGGTTTTCCCAGTGCAGTTTGAAGAAGGCTGCCCCCATTCCATCAGGCCCTGGGCTGGAGTCATTCTGGATCGAGAAGACAGCAGTCTACAGTTCGCTCAAGTCAATCTTGCCACTAAGCTTCAACCTCCCCTCAGCACTGACCTGCGTTCTACACTCAATGTGAGGTAAGTTTTCTTCATAGTTGCCATTGAACAGCTCAGTGTAATAGGAAATTGCAGTGTCCTCAAGTTTTTTGATGTGCTGGTGAGAGTCGCCATGTTCATTGAGACAGTTTAGCAAGTTATTATAATGTTTCCTTTGTGACATTTTAGTATAGAAAAATTTCGTGCATTCGTCTCCCTGTGTCAGCCATTTTTCTTTAGCTTTTTTCTTGATCTCCAATGCTTTGAGCTCTAGAGCTGTCTTAAGGCTTCGTTGTAATTCATAAAAATCATTGTTTAGCCCTTCATTACGTGGGTCATTGTCTAGTAACCCCTGTGTGTGCTCCAGTTGAGCTTGAATGCTTTGGATGTGGTCACCTTCTTTGGGTCTGATTTTGTTCCAGTTTTTTGAGTTTGTTTTTGCATTGTTTGAGTAACATGACCAGTTTGTACATGTCATTTCCTTCTGGATATGTCAAATACTGGAAATTAACTGCTTCGTCGTACCCCTGAACAAGATGCCAATGATTGGCATATCGAAATGGTTTTCCCTTTGGGTTAGCGGAATTATTGAAAGTGATTAACAAAGGGGAGTGGTCACTAGTAAAAGAGGTTAAGACAGTAGCATTAAGACCATTGATCTGGTTTAACAAATGTGAATTTGCAAGGGCTCGATCAAGTCTTGATGTGATTTTCTTGGCCTCACCACTTCTACTTGTGAACTGCAGACCTGAATGGGGTAGCTCAGATAATCCACTAGCCAATACACAGTTACTGAATTCTGAAACCTGGGAAAGCTTGAGGGTAAGTCCACCATTCTTTTCATTTGTTCTTAGTACTGCATTGAAGTCACCCGGTATTAACCATGGAGAGTGCATAGTTTTGGAAGTTGTAGCTAAATTATTCCATAAAGTTGTTCTTTGAGAGGCAAGGTTACTAGCATATATAAATGAAACATATATCTTCAAACCACTAGTGTTTTGAGCATAAATTGTAACTTGTTGATCATCACTATTGATTGGATTACATTTCCATGCTGCAGTGTCCCAAAATATGGCTATGCGACCTCTTTGTAATGTACTTTAATTATCAATGGAATTCCATGAGTCATCCATTTTACACTTAAAGTACTCTAAATTTTCATGAGTAAATTTATTTTCAAGTACTGCTATAATAGAGGGCTTATACTTATCCCTAAAGTTGTAGAGGTCTAATTGACGAGTGTCATTATTTAGACCCCTCACGTTCCAGCATAGGATTGACATTAAGACTTTGTTGCCTGGCTCCTAGTAACTGGAGCAGTGCTAACCAAAGCCTTTATGTGAGATGCTCTCTTTCCTTTATGTTTGAATTG
Source organism: Allium sativum (assembly GCA_030737875.1). Classification (NCBI taxonomy): domain Eukaryota; kingdom Viridiplantae; phylum Streptophyta; class Magnoliopsida; order Asparagales; family Amaryllidaceae; genus Allium; species Allium sativum. Next base: position 777,412,263 of record CM060909.1, read on the forward strand.
TGCTTCATATTGTTCATTTACCTTTGTGAAATAGTTAACTACTGTTTCCTCATTGCTTTCTCATCAGACTCATCATCAATCTGGATATCTAGATTCTGAATTTCATCTAGAGAGCTTGGTTCCTTATCCTCCACCTCCTTTGCAGTGGACGCCACATTCTGATCATCTGGACATGAGTCAACCACCACTACCTGAACCTGTGCCAGACTTTGATTTGGATCATTATGAGATGCTTCAGATGATCCAAAGTCCTCATTCGGCGGAGGAGGTACCTGAATAGGGCTAGCTATATTGGTAGCTGCACCAGCTTCAGGTTGTACAGCACTTTTTGGCGAAGCTGGTTTTTTGGATGTGCTTGCTTCATTAGTTTTTGTTTTCCTAACCCAAATTTCCTCAGTCTGTTTTGATGTAAAGTATGTAACTGAATGCCCAAAACATTTACAAGTTAAGCATTTGGGAGGGACAAACTTGTATTCTACTGCCTGGTCATATGTGTTATTATTTTTGTCATAGGCCTTGATAAATTTTGGCAGTTCAGAATCTGCATTAATTTCAACTAGCACTTTTGCGTAACTGCTTTTCCTCACTAGCCTTGTATTTTCATCAATTTCAAGCGGTTTTCCAATGATACTGGCTAGCTTGCTAATGCATCTTGTGTTCCACAATGTAAGATTCAGATTTGGGAATTTCACCCAAATTGGATATGAAGTCAGCATGGCTTTTTCAAAATTGAAATCAGCTTTCCATTTTCGCATAAAAATAATTTTACTATCCATGAACCACGGTCCTCCCTTCATAACATTTTCATAGTCTTCATTCAATTGAAATTTGATTAGGAAAAACCCATTTTCTCTGGGATAAACATACCATGCACCTTTGGGTTTCCACACACGTTTGATATAAGCATTGAAATGCACGAAATAAGGTCTCTTACCTGCCATGTACACAAAGATTGAGTTTTGCCAGATTTTGTTCGATTCAGCATAATCAATCTCGTCAATAACCTGATACTTAACATCGCCCGTCTGAAGTGGTTCATAGTACTGAAGATCGCCTGAGATCTGATATTTAACATCTGAGGCTTCGGCCCATGGGCTAGGGTTTGGCCTATTTGGCCATGGTGGAGCTCGAGGGGACTATCTTAGGATTTCAGCAAACGTTTGCTTGCCTTTCCGACCAACCTCCTGCCAGCCACCTTCGCCTTCTTCTTCGCTTTCCTCTAGGGTTTCAGGAAGGTTGGGAGAGGCCGCCATTTTTTATATATTTCACTTGCACACTGTGTTTTTATATATATATATATATATATATATATATATATATATATGTATGTATATGTATATGTATGTATATAAGCCCACAAACTTAACCTATGGGGTTATATAGTCTCTTAACTCTAGTACGACATAACCTATGGAAAACCTAGTAATGGGGATACAAGCGTAGGGGGAGGCTTGTACCATATTGTGTGTGGGACCCGTTTCAGTCAGTAACCCATATATAGGTATCAAACGAGTACTCCGAACTAGATCGGAGTCGGGGCACGCAAACTGGGCTGATTGTAAGAGATCCAAACGTAGGGTATGGTGTTGGTTGCGCATACCGATGGAGTCATGTGCGTGCATGGGTCCGGCAGATGAAGTTAAGACGTCGTGACACCTGTAGATATGGTTGTGCCATCCTGAAAACGAAGGGTTGCCACTTTAGTAAGTGATACATCCTACTATGGGGCCAGCGTAGGGTATCTACGGAGTAGGGAGCCGATCGATTGGGGTAGTAATTAGGGTACATCTAGTCTTGCTTGTTGGGAAGCATGTTATTGTTGTTGGGTGTAATACCCGTTATTCCTGTTGGGCTACCTGTTGTTCTTGTTGGGGTAAAACCTGTTACTAGAAGTACACCTAAGTCTACCATTCTATTCTAGTTGGGATCATCTTGTTCATATGATATTAGTATTGGTGTAGAGAGGGAGAAAGTAGTAGAGAAGCGCAATGCTTATTCTGTTCAGTTTATCTTGTTCAGCTTGTCATACCTGCCTTTTATGATGTTATCTCTTTTATCCACTTTATATGCCTGTCATGATACTTTTACTTATTTTAATGCTAAAAGTAACTGGACTCGCCAGACTTTATGTCTGACTTATTTTGTTCCCTCTTCTTTCTCTTCCATTTCCCCCCTTCTCAGGGTGGGAATACTAAAGCTTGATCAGGATTCTGCTTAGCTTTTCTTGGAACTGCTAAGATGTATTGCTTGATTTCTTATCTATCTACTATGGCTAAGTTTATGGGGAATTATAATCTTTTCATTATTATTGTACTCAGATATTTTAAGTACAAGAAAGAATTTTTAATGATGTACTGGGTTTTATGCATTTCAAACATATGATGTAACCATGTTTTGAACTACGATGTTTCTGCTTAATAAAATTTGAAATTCCGTTGCTATTTTATATCTACCTTGTAATGTTTCTGTTTCTGTTTACCTATAATGCTTCACGAAACTTAATTCATTCTCTTAATGAGTGACATTAACGGACGTGGGGTGTACTTGTTATTAGAGCTGAAGGTTACTAGATTGGATAAAAGATTTTGAAATTTGTTTTCAAAAAGGTTTTAAAAGAAAAGTCTATTTTGAAAAACATATTCCCCAAAGGCAAGGAATTGGCTTAAAGAAACGGAGGATTTGTTTGGAATTTTCGAAGTTGATGATCGTAGGAAGATTCAGTTGGTCGTTTGGCTGTTGAAAGACGAGGCTTCGTTCTGGTGGGAAGTGACGCAAGCAGAGCGTCCGGTGGAGACTTGGAATGATTTCCGACAGAGATTCGAAATGAAGTTTCTTTTCTCAAGCCAAGCAAAGCATGCAAATGGAAGGGTTTCTGGCACTCAAGAAAGGAGGCATGACTGTCAAAGATTATGTTTGTAACGACCCGCATTTTACGCACCTAAGGATCGTAGAATATTTATTTCATCTTCGTATGAGGTCATAAGGTTGTGTAGCTTTGGGGAACGACTATTGGGGTCATTTTCCATGTTCACGATTTTTGCAGTCGAATCATGTTTTGCCTGTAACTTTTGACTGGAAAGGAGTTTTGACCTGAAACCACTTCCATTGGATTTGAATGTTGGTTTACCTTTCCGTAGAGTGGTCACATTGATCAAACGGACTTAACATTAGGGAGAAATGGCTGAAATAAGGTTTGGAAGGTGAAAAAGAACATAATTGGGCTTAACCGGGTGATTAGCAACTAGGTCCATTAGGGATTTCTGGATTAGGGGTATTTATGGGCTGATAGGGGCTAGAGAAACCCTCTTATGTCATTTTACAGCCGCCACTTTCATTCTCCTAACCCTAGTAATCGCCTCCACTCTCAAATTCTTTATTTAAACATCTCTTAATCGCTTTCTAATCAAAGATTAAGCTAAGCTACATCAAATCAAGGAAAATCAGCACCAAATCAGAGTTGGAGCTGCTGTGTTACATTGGAAATAGCACCATAACAGTAGAATAGTTCATATCTATAGTTTATTTGTGGCTAAGGTGAGTGATTAACATTGTTTTTCACTTACGGCTAATTAGGGGTGATTAGTCATAATTAGCGAAATTATAACTTAGAAAAATTTGGAAAAATATTTAGAAATTCAGAAATATTATTTTATGCCTCTGTTAGAAATTTGGGTTGATTTGGACTAAGTTTGTTAATCCTATAGTTAAAACATGGTTAAGGGGATTAAGGGGAAAATCATGCTTTTTGGGTATGTTTGATCCAAAATATTTCATGTGAATGATGTTTTAATGTTTTTGAGTGATTCTATATGTTGTTACTACTGTTTGGAATGTTTTGAGATGTCATAGGAAGGTTAGAATGGTTGAAAACGCCGTCGTTTGGCGAAATTAGCTTGCTGGAAAAACTGCAGAATTCCTGAATTGGTCAGCCTATATGGTAACGAATTGGATTGGTCAGCATGTATGGTCACGAACTGGAATGGTCAGCATGTATGGTCACGAACTAGATTGGTTGGCATGTATGGTCACGAACTGAATTGGTCAGCATGTATGGTCACGAGCTGAATTGGTCGGCATGTATGGTCATGAACCGGATTGGTCAGCATGTATGGTCACGAACTGGATTGGTCTGCATGTATGATCATGAACTGAATTGGTCGGCATTTATGGTCACGAATCGGATTGGTCAGCATGCATGGTCACGAACTGAAGGGGTATGCTGACGATTCCTAAAGGGGTATGCTGGCGATTCCTGAAGGGGGTATGTTGACGATTCCTGAAGGGGGTATGCTGACGATTCCTGAAGGGGGGTATGTTGACGAGAACCACGACCACGACCCGAACCAAGACAATGATACCAAAACCTAAGATGCAAAGGAAGTCCAAATTCAAAGTTATTACTCATGATCCAGACGGGAACCAACGAGTTAACTTCTTGAGTTGGACTTTGCTGCGGGACGTGTGCAAAGGGGTTATCGATACCTAGAACTTTGGTTCACACTGAGAGACGGATTAGGGGCTCGTAGTGATAGTTGCACGGGGTTGGACTTCGTCATGGCCCAAAGGATTAGGTGACCAAAGTAGTGGATATCGCATGCTTTACGCACTGAGTGAGAGATGTGAGGATGATTGCTATGTTTGATGTTTGCTATCACCATGACATGAACACCCCTACATTACTTTTACACTTTATGTTAGTGTTACCTTAGAGTACTATACACCCCCACATTACTTTTACACTTTATGTTAGTGTTACCTTAGAGTACTATACATCTTGTTGTGCTAACTCTTTGGTTGCAGGTCCAGGTTCAAGTATGATTAGATTATACATGTTATTGTTCTATTTTATTGCTTATTGCTTATACCAAACTTTTGTCTGACGCAAAGTTTTATTTCTCTTCTTATTACTCTAGGTGCTCCTAAATGAGCAGACTAGAGACATGTTAGGTGGTAATGCGCGGGTAGCTGTCCGGAGATGAGCAGGAGGCTTCCACGTATGATATACATATATACTCCCTGTGTTGTAGCTGGTCACTGCTTGGGCATTAGTAGTGTACCTTTTCTTTATTTTGCTTTAGAGACAGAAATTTGAAGTTGTAATAATGATGTTGGATCATAAGTTGTATTACAGATCCACTGCTATGGTGATTTAGTTTTCAGCTTATGCACTGTCTCTCCTGTTTTATGTCAAAGTTATGTGATTATTATATTTTATTCCATGCATCATGAGATATACTACAGGTTCCTCTGGCATTTTTAGCTTCACACCATTTTTCTTTGGAGACCGTCTCATGCTAGTTGGACATCGGCATAGTGCATTTTGGAGAAATGTCGGCTAGTCCGGGGCGGGCCGTCACATTTGGTATCAGAGCCTAGGTTGCGTAGTTAACCTAGGGGAAGACACTAGGGAGAGATAGTATATGTATATGAGAGGGGGTATTTGTTGTATTTTGGTTTTCAAAAGCTATGTATATACATACTATTAGTATATTTAAGGATGAAGTGGCACTGCACGAGCACCACATTGAGATGGTTAATCGTTTTCTCTTTATAGATTGAACGATGAGCCGAAATACGAGGAGTATGGGTTCAGGAGCAAACAATAGGGATGTTCTTGATATGAGGACGATGTTTACTACCTTCATGCGAGAGATGCTTAGGGATGCTCGGGGAGCAGTACCTAATGCTGCTAACAGTGGTGGTGCAGTAGTGTAGGCGCCTAGGTCCGATTTCGCCAAGCTTAGCAAGGATTAAACTAGTCTTGGTGGGAAGCCGTTCCACGGAACGGAGTCGGCTACGGAAGTTCAAGATTGACTTGATAGTTGTGAGTGTATCTTCAAGGATCTGGAAATCGAGGACGCAATGAAGAGGAAGCCATCATTCCGTCAGCTGCAAGGACGGGCTATGAATTGGTGGAATGCTGTTAAAGTAGCCACTCCTGAGGATCAAGTTACTTGGAATCAGTTCAAGACTCATTTTAGTGATAAGTTTATCCCAGCTGCTCAGAAATCAGAGTTGTTCAGGAAATTTTTGGAGCTTAAGCAGAATTGTAGGGCAGTCTCAGAGTATATTGCTGAGTTTGACACTTTATCGAAGTATGGATTGTCTCTTATTGATACAGTCGAGAAGAAGAACGAGAAGTTCATAACTGGCTTGGATAGGTACTTGGGGAAAGACTTATAAACCATATCGATGAGACGTTCGAGTCTATTGTAGGAAAGGCATTAAGGTCAGAGAGCCTTTTCCCTAAGTCGAAGACCGAGGTTGCTATTAAATCTACAGAGGAGCCAAAGCCGCAGGCAAGCGGTGGAGGCAAAGATAATTCCCAAAATAAGAGGAAACAGGATAAAGCTAAGGATGGTCAGAAAAAAGAATAAGAAAGATGGCGAGTGCTTTAGTTGTGGCAAGAAGGGCCACTATGCCAGAGATTGTCGAGAAAATCCTAGGGAAAGAAAGTGCTTCAATTGCGACCAAGCGGGACATCACAAGGATGATTGTCCACAACCCCCTAAAGAGAAGCAGATTGTGAAAGCATATGCTATCAACATTGTTCCTTTTTTGTCGAATGCTCCAACTGCGGCGCAGAAGGGAAAGGGCATCGTTATTAAAGGTATGCTTTCTATTTATGATGTTCCTGTTCTAGTTTTGTTTGATAACAGAGCTTCCTGTTCCTTCATATCCAGTGACCTGGTAGATAGGTTGGGATTAGAACCTGAGATAGTCGATAGACCTTTAGTTGAGACGAACCCAAGAGGCGGTTTGACTAGTCTTAGTATGATTTGTTGTAATGTGGTCTTATCGAGTCATGGATGTATGTTTGCTTATGATCGCTTTGTTTTGGGCTTTACTGGGTTTGGCATTATTTATGGAGTAGTTGAATGTACAGTAGGTTGGTGAGGACTGGGATTGCCATTTACCCTTGACATGTGGCATGGGTCGTTATGCGATCAATGATAGTTTTGAAGCAAGATTGATGAGGATAGCCAGAGTCAGTTGTAAGCGCTCAATTGTTTGGTTGTTTTGCTCGTATCACCTCACGTAGATTGTCTGAATTCGAAGGAGATATTCCTTGGGTGCTTGTCTGATATTGGTTTAAGCCTTTGGGGCTTGTGCTTGGGGAATGTCGAGTTCGACTAGGATGGTTTGTGCGAGAGATAAATAGTTGTTGCGATTTTTCATTGGATGATACATTGGTTCACTCGAGGAGTGATGTGCAGCTCCTAACATGATAAGAATTTTCGATGATATGGACTTCCCCGAATTGGACTCGATAGGGCTAAGAAATGGCTCGAGTTGGACTCGAGAATGCAGCAAGGTAATAGTTTGGCTCGAGTTGGACTCGAGAAGGCTGCAAGGAAATGGATTGGCTCGAGTTGGACCCGAGGAGGCTGCAAAGTAATGGATTTACTCGAGTTGGACTCGAGAGGGCAGCAAGGTAATGGATAGACTTGGGTGGGACTCGAGTTGAAGATAGAGTTGTGGGTAACTCTTTTGGATGAGAGTGCCAAGGAATCGTCGATAGTTTGGAGTGATTTAGGCGGACTCGAAGCAGGGGTATCTAGGGACGCCCACTTACCTTGGATCCGTTGGACATGATCTAGTTATCCTTGGAGGATAAACGTACATTGGACGTGCGGTAGTCCGTTTAGAGGCGGGGCTTCCATTAGTTCTTGATGTTGGTTGGACCAGACATACAGGTATCAACGTATTTATGGCTTTAACATGTGATTGATAGGACTTGTTGATGGATGCTATGGTTTCTATGTTATTCCTATCTTTTTTCTATTGGGTAGACTATCACCTGTAGGGTTCTAGCGATGGGGAACAAAGAGATGATGGTATATACAGATGCCTATATTACCGGACTAGGTGCGGTAACAGGTGCATTGGGTAGGAGACATACCAGTTTAGGGGCTATGTTCCTAGGCTGGAAGCAACTAGAGTATATCATGGGATATGATTCCAGACCCAAGTGCGAATGTGATTCAGAAACGCTAGTAAGCTTGACGATTAGATCAATTTTGATTGAGTAGATCGGTTCCAGTTAGAGGGACGATACTAACCTATTGGAGATCATCTCTAGGGTAGAGATGGGTATCGATGGCGAGAGAATGATCAAGTAAGGACTTGATCGAGAAGGATGGCTTCAAAAGAATGAAAGGCTATATGTACCCAACGCAAAAAGATTGAGTGATGAAGAGAGACGTTGGGAAGTTTATAACCAAGTGCATGAACTGCCAGTTAGTTAGAGCCGAGCAAAAGAAGCCAAGTGGTTTGTTACAACCGTTGGAGATTCCCGAATGGAAATGGGAATAAGTCTCAACAGATTTCATCGATGGGTTACCAAGGACTAGGTCAAGATCATTCAACAGTGAATGAAGGTTTCCCAAGATAGGCAGGAGAGTTATGCTGATAAGAGACGAAGAGATTTGGAAATCCCTTGTTAGTAAACCGCATGCTAGGATAAGCTTGTTGTGCTACTATGTGTGTATGATTTTTTTGTAAATGGTTGATAGGCATGCGGGACCCTTTGGTTGTTTCTTAGTTAAGGAATTTCGGGGGCGAAATTTCTTAAGGGGGGAGAATGTAACAACCCGCATTCTACGCACCTAAGGATCGTAGAATATTTATTTCATCTTCGTATGAGGTCGTAAGGTCGTGTAGCTTTGGGGAACGACTATTGGGGTCATTTCCTATATTCACGATTTTTGCCGATTTTTAAATGAACGTTTTGCCCCTGGTGAATCTTGTTTTTCCTTTAACTTTTGACTGGAAAGGAATTTTGACCTGAAACCATTTCCATTGGATTCGAATGATGGTTTACATTTCCGTAGAGTGGTCACATTGATCAAACAGACTTACCGTTTGGGAGAAATGACTGAAATAAGGTTTGGAAGGTGAAAAAGGCATAATTGGGCTTAACCGGGTGATTAGCAACTAGGTCCATTAGGAATTTCAGGATTAGGGGTATTTAAGGGCTGATAGGGGCTAGAGAAACCCTCTTTTGTCATTTATCAGCTGCCACTTTCATTCTCCTAACCCTAGTAATGGCCTCCACTCTCAAATTCTTCATTTAAACACCTCCTAATCGCTTTCTAATCGAAGATTAAGCTAAGCTACATCAAATCAAGGCAAATCAACACCAAGTCAGAGTTAGAGTTGCTGTGTTACATTGGAAACAGCATCATAATAGTAGAATAGTTCAGATCTATAGTTTATTTGTGGCTAAGGTGTGTGATTAGCATTGTTTTTCACTAATTACGGCTAATTAGGGGTGATTAGTGATAATTAGCGAAATTATAACTCAGAAAATTTTGGAAAAATATGTAGAAATTCCGAAATATTATTTTATGCCTCTATTAGAAATTTGGGTTAATTTGGACTAAGTTTGCTAATTTGATAGTTAAAACATGGTTAAGGGGATTAAGGGAAAAATCATGCTTTTTGGGTATGTTTGATCCAAAATATTTCATGTGAATGATGTTTTTAATGTTTTTGAGTGATTGTATATGTTGTTACTACTGTTTGGAATGTTTTGAGATGTCATAGGAAGGTTAGAATGGTTGAAAACGCGGTCGTTTGGCGAAATTAGCTTGCTGGAAAAACTACAGAATTCCTGAATTGGTCAGCCTGTATAGTCACGAATTGGATTGGTCAACATGTATGGTCACGAACTGGATTGGTCGGCATGTATGGTCACGAACTGGATTGGTCGGCATGTATGGTCACAAACTGGATTGGTCAGCATGTATGGTCACGAGCTGAATTGGTCGGCATGTATGGTCACGAACTGGATTGGTTAGCATGTATGGTCACGAACTGAATTGGTCGGCATGTATGGTCACGAACCGGATTGGTCAACATGTATGGTCACGAACTGGATTGATCAGCATGTATGGTCACGAACTGAAGGGGTATGCCGACAATTCCTGATGGGGTATGCTGACGATTCCTGAAGGGGGTATCCTGACGATTCCTGAAGGGGGTATGCTGATGAGAACCACGACCACGACCCGAACCAAGACAATGATACAAAAACCCGAGATGCAAAGGAAGTCCAAATTCGAAGTTATTACTTAGGATCCAGACGGGAACCAACGAGTTAACTTCTCAAGTTGGACTTTGTTGCGGGACGTGTGCAAAGGGGTTAACGATACCTGTAACTTTGGTTCACACTGAGAGACAGATTAGGGGCTCGTAGTGATAGTTGCACGGGGTTGGACTCCGTCATGGCCCAAAGGATTAGGTGACCAAAGTAGTGGATATCGTATGCTTTACGCACTGAGTGAGAGATGTGAGGATGATTGCTATGTTTGATATTTGCTATCACCATGACATGAAAACCCCCACATTACTTTTACACTTTATGTTAGTGTTACCTTAGAGTACTGTACATCTTGTTGTGCTAACTCTTTGGTTGCAAGTCCAGGTTCATGTATGATTAGATTATACCTGTTATTGTTCTGTTTTGTTGCTTATCGCTCATACGAGACTTTTGTTTGACCCAGAGTTTTATGTCTCTTCTTATTACTCTGGGTGCTCCTAAACGAGCAGACGAGAGACAAGTTAGTTGGTAACGCGCGGGTAGCTGTCCGGAGACGAGCAGGAGGCTTCCACGTATGATATACATATATACTCCCTGTGTTGTAGCTGGTCACTGCTTGGGCATTAGTAGTGTACCTTTTCTTTCTTTTGCTTTAGAGACAGAAATTTGAAGTTGTAATAATGATGTTGGATCATAAGCTGTATTATGGATTCCACTGCTATGATGATTTAGTTTTCAGCTTATGCACTGTCTTGCCTATTTTATGTCAAAGTTATGTGATTATTATATTTTGTTCCATGCGTCGTGAGATATACTACAGGTTCCTCTGGCATTTTTAGCTTCATACCATTTTTCTTTAGCGACCGTCCCGTGCTAGTTGGACACCGACACAGTGCGTATCAGAGAAATGTCGGCTAGTCCGGGGCGGGCCGTCACAATGTTAACCAGTTCAATCAACTAGTAAGCTTTGTGTTGGAGTTAGTGGATACCCCGCATAAGAAAGCTTTGCGGTTTGCAAAAGGACTTAATGAACCCCTCCATGGTTAGCTATGTCCCATATTTCGATGGGAGCAACTTTTGAAAGGCTCGTTGATATGGCATTGACGTATGAGGAAGATAAAGCTAAAAAGAAAGAAGTTAAAGTGAAGGAAACGCAAAACATGAAAGTATGGCCCAAGAAAGGACAACAAAATAAGGGTGGAAAGTACAACAAGGCTAGGGATAAGAGGAAGTGCCATAATTGTGGACGTGAGGGTCATTTCGTCAAGGAGTGCAAAAGAAAAAAATGCTTATTTCAGTTGTGGAGAGGTCAGACGCTTTTCTAAGGAGTGCCCGAAGAAGCAAGGGCAAGGTCAAAGGGCAGGATCTTCTAGAGGGAAAATGCATGCTCTTGTGACCAGTTCTCCCGATAGAGGTAGGAAAGTTTCCATGGAAGGTTTGATTTCTCTTACCAATCATCCTATTAGAACTCTTTTTGATTCTGGCGCTTCACATTCATTTATATCCGATTCTGTGGTTGAGTCTCTGCACCTTAGTAGTAGTATGGTAGTGGATCCCGTTGTTGTCTCAAACACCATTGGTTGTACGACTCATTTGTCCATAATTTGTCGAGGTTTGAGAATATCTATGTTAGGAGTCGAGTTTGTGTGTGATGCATCTATGCTAGGTTTTATGGGCTATGGTTTGATTCTAGGAATGGATTAGCTAGCCGGGTATGGTGCCATTCTTGATTGTGAGAGGAGGGTCGTTAGACTTTTGACTTTCCATGGGAGAACCCTCTAGATTTCTTATGACCCTAAGGGGTCTGTCATGCTTAGTTTCCTAGTGTCACTTAGGGCTGGGTTTTTTTCTGTTATTCCGGTTTCCGCGGAATTCCTTCCAATTATTTCCAAAAAAAATAATTTCCATCCTTGTTCATTAAATAGCGGGTAGGAAGGAAATATTTCCGACAAAAGTCGGAATACATAGAAAGGAACTGGAAATTACCGTAGGAAATAATTTCCTTTCGTTGTTGGGCCAAGCCCGTCTAATGTTGCTGGGTTAATACCCTAACGCGGAATCCATCATCATCTCATTTCGTTTGTTTTTTTCTTTCTCAAGTTCAAATCCGTAGAAACCCTTAAACCTAATTTCTCATTCACGATCCGAAGTTCGTATCCTTCTCACTTGTACCAGAAATCCTCTCGCGGCGCATCTGGGATTTAGGCAAAAGCCCTAATTTTACTACTTCAGGTACTCGATTTCTTTTTGGGTTTTTGTTTCCTTCAATTCGTCTTTTGCTTTTATTTGATTTAATGTACGGCGTAAAGTGTATAAAGTATAATTGGTATCTTAAGTAATTGAAAAGTATAGACCTGTATTTGTTCTAATCTTTTGAAAATATCGTCTTGAAGATTATAAGCTGAGTATTCATCTTGTTTGTTATATGTGGGTATACCAGTATTCGTCTTGAAGTTTATAAGTCGAGTGTGGCTTTTATTTTCATTTTATTAAATTGTAAGCTGATGAATTCAATACTGAGAATCTGAGATTAAAGGTACAAGTTATATATTGCTGTCCACGTAAATTTATATGCTGTAAATCTGTTATGAGAAACAAGATGCCGTTCACCACATATAATAATATTGATTTTAATGCATGATTATATCATCTTAAAGTCTAATGATGCCTACTTGACTGTGTTTAACTACATATCAAGGGAAGTGAAAATTACCATTCGCCCCTTCATTTCAAACTTAATTGCTAATAAACTTGATTCCTATAAACCCCCATCAGGAACAAGTTTCACCAAACAAAACTGTAAACATATGTGGTTCCAAAAGCTCATTTTTATAAAACAAAATTTTAACACTTGTATACCATAACCAGATGTACAATCTAAATTAAAGGCTTCTGTGACCAAACCGAGCACTAGCAACAGAAGAAAACTGGTAAAATTACAGTCTAAATTAAACTACATTTTTTGATTATACTGGTATACCCACATATAACACATTTTTGTTGTTACTAGTCATAATTTGCATACCCACATATAACACATATAACAAACAGTCTTGTAAAAATACTGAAATTATTGTGTTAACATCTCAAATTAACATCTTTTTATATCTTCTATTTTGATCCAGGTTTCTTATGGATTCTATTGGATCAAATGCAGCAGATGAAGTAGGACAAACACAATCGGATTCTCAAAGTCGGGCTGAGATTCATCATAGAAAACCTATGAGGCAACCAAGGTCGATAGTGTGGGAGCACATGACTAAAATTGTCAGAAAGAAAGACGATGGAGAAATGGAGACCATTGCACAATGCAAATATTGCAAAATTGAGTGTTCGGCTGAATCGAAGCAAGGAACAACTGGTTTACGGTATCATCTTTTAAATTTATGTCCAGAATGTCCTTTGTATAAAAAAAAGAATTAGATAAGTGTAACACCCCGCGAATTCTATAACTGTGAAATTAACAAATTAAAGTATAATTAATTTCAAATCAAAGAACTAAGGGAAACGGGATATGCCATTGCGTTCGTCTCGGAAAAATACGCGAAATAGAGTCCGAGTTTTCGAAAAACGGAGTCCGTATGAAGAAGATATTGCCTTCGGAAGTTTCTGAATTAAATTTAAAATTCAAACAGAATAAATCAAGTTTAAATTCGAATATGGGGCCCAATGGGCCAGGGCGGAAAACATCCGCCTGACGCACCCAGGTCAACTGGGCTGTCGACCTGGTCTAACCAGGTCGACAGGGCTGTCGACAGGGCTGTCGACAGGCATGTCGACCTGGTCCAGAGCCAGGTCGAGCCTAGTCTAACCTGGCTGGCCTATGCTATGTTGGTCGATTTTCTGTGGTCTGCTTTGTCATTAGCGCTAGGTGGCAGGCTCTAATTGGTCTCTCTATCGAATGAATGGCTACGATCAATCCAAGCAACATCAATGGTCCTAATCAGTTCCTAACCTCTATAAAAACAACCCTAGACTAAACCCTAATCTATTCATTCAAAAATAAGAACAAAGCCGCCATGTTGCTGAGGAACGACTAGGAGTAGCCACCAAATTGGAGAGAGGATTAGGAGGAAAATTCTAAGGCATAAAGCAACTCAATCAAATCAATCCGCATCTTCAAATCCCTAAATTAGAGAATTCGCCACACCATTGTAAGTAGAGTATTACTTTGGTATGAACAAATAATTGTGTTGGTTTGTATGCTTGAATTGTGGCAATAAAGTGATTCATATTTGTGCATTCTTATCAATTTGAAATATTATATACGTTTGGATATTCTTGAATTATGTTATTCATTATAAAGAACTGCATGCGGTAGTTCTATGCAAGTATACGTTTGGAATATTCGCAAATTATGTAATCCATGTTGAAGCTACATGTATGTAGTTGATTTAATTTCATGCAAGTTTGGGGCTTTGCTACTATGCCATCATAATGTGTATTTTTATACAAACATCACTTTTGTGAAGTAATTGGAATAGGTTTGGGGTTATCATAATCCATATGAAATTATGTTAAAAATTGGGCATCATGTATTAAGCCATGCTTTTGTACTAGAAAACCTATTTGCAAACTTATGAATATGGCTAGGCTATGAATGATATTTGGCATAATTGAAATTCATGATTAAGTATATCTTGTTTACAAGAATTTTATGATGACATATGTGGTACATAGCTAGGTTAGGTTCAAAAATCCCTTTTTGCAAGTTTACATGACTAAAGTAAAAATCAGGATTTCATGTTAGAAACATTTATGCCATGGTTATGTGAACAAATTTAATTATACTTTTGTATTAGTCACAAAAGTAGACACCTTTGTAAACATGTAGTAGTCTTATGAACATGATTTGCTTATGTTTGACATTATGCCTAAATAAAAATATAGGTTCATGTTGTAGTTATGACTATGTGATTTTACATGCTTTGATTCATGTTACCTATGTTTTATGACCAAAGTATATGTTACCACTATGCAAGTACACCAGTTTCTATTTTGTATTTCCAACGTCATATTGCAAGTTCATGCGCTCACATTCCCCTCTTTGTGTATGTAATCACGCTTTAAGCCTCCCCTTTTCGCATGGCTAAGTTGGGCTTAAAAAGGTTAAGCCCAATATATATACAATAAACGGACGTGTAAAACGGGGGAAAATAACGTTGGGTTAAAATTACTAATGAATGACAATCCACTATGGGGGCTTTGGCAGTTTATCTATGTTTTATTTATGCTTCTTTAAATAATGTACTCAAGACAGATTATGAAAATGTTATGTTATGTTTTTGGAAAGGATGTATGACAATCATGGTGATGTTTTGTAACACTTATTTGCTTTTTATGAAATAAAAGTTTGTTGTTCTTCCGCTGTTTACAAATATGTGTTCGTATATCTGTCTTGTATATCTGTGACTTATACTTATAAACCTCCACCAAAATTAGGGCATTCCCTTTGAGAGTGACCCTAACGGAGGTGGGGTGTTTCACTTGGTATCAGAGCATAGGTTTACCAGATAAGATAAAAAGTTTTGAAATTTTTTTTTTCAAAAAGGAAATTTAAAGAAGCATTTTTAAAAGAAATATTATTTTAAAAAGGCAAAGTCCACTCCCCAAAGCCATAGGTACTATCTCTTATCCTTCGTTTTGAATCTATCCTTTTTGTTTCAGCATGTCCGAAGATCTTAACTTGCCGGAAGGGGTGCCAATACCTGGTTGGTTTAGACGGTTCTTAGAAGCAAGGGCCACTCAGCCAGGTCCTACCATTCCTCCTCCCCCAGCTGCCGGAAATCATCCAGCTGCAGCGGCACCTTTTCCTCCACCTCCTCCTCGGGGAAACACTTTTGCTAAGATATGTAAAGATTTTAAAGCTATGGGAGGAAGGGATTTCCAGGGAACTGAGTCCTTCGTGGCAGCTAGAAATTGGCTGAAAGAAACTGAGGACCTATTCATCATCTTTGAGGTAGAGGATAGACAAAAAGTACAATTGGCAGTATGGCTATTGAAGGGCGAGGCTTCCTACTGGTGGGAAGTCACTAATGCTGAAAGACCAGTGGAGACATGGGAGGACTTTAGGGCAAGGTTTGAGACTAAATTTCTCTCAGATGCGGAAAGAAGTTTGCAGTTGGAAAAATTCTTATTTCTTAAGCAAGGGGACAAGACAGTCAGAGAGTATGTGAATCAGTTCGATGAGCTGGCTAGGTTTGGGCTTGACCTAGTCAACACCCCGCACAAGAAGGCTCTCCGTTTCGTTAAGGGGTTGAATGAGCCATTACACAGTTTGGCCATGACCCATATACCCATGGGAGCCACGTATGAAAGATTGGTGCAAATGGCATTGCTGAATGAAGAGGATAAGGGCAAGAAGGAGACAAAGGCAGAAAGCTCTCAAGGGAAGAAAGAGGGTTTGCAGCCTAAGAAGACAGACTTTATGAAGGGCGGGAAAGGCAACAAAGAGAAGAGGAAGTGCAATTTCTGTGGCAAAGTGGGGCACTAAGTAAAGGACTGCCGGAAAAAGAAGGCCAAGGAAAATGGTGGGTGCTTTTCTTGCGGTGAGACAGGCCACAGGGCTAAGGACTTCCCAAAGAAACGAGGACAGGGGCAGAGGGCTGGATCCACCCCAGGGGCACAGGTTCATGTGCTAGAAGCGCCACCTCTGCAACAGCGAGGTATAAATACTTCTGTAGAAAGTGTAGTTTATCTTTATGATCACCCCGTTCGCACTTTATTTGATTCTGGCGCATCACACTCCTTTATCTCGTCTGCTCTAGTAGAATCTCTGCACCTAAAAACTAGTATGGTAGAGGACCCCTTAATTGTTTCAAACCCAATTGGGGGCCCAGCTCATTTGTCTATGATCTGTTTGGAATTGAAAATTTCTATTCTAAGTGTAGAATTTCAATGTAGTGCCTTTGTTTTGGGCTTTTCGGGTTATGGTTTGATTTTGGGTATGGATTGGCTATCCAGTAATGGGGCCATCCTTGATTGTGAGAAAAGGGTTGTTAGGCTCCTAACCCAGCTCGGTAATACTTTGGAAATTTCTTGTAATCCCTCGTATGCGGTTATGCTTAGTTATCTTGAATCGCTAGATGCCTCTGTTGAAAATTTGCAATCAGTTAGAGTGGTCCGGGAATATCCGGATGTCTTTGAAGAGGTGAAGGGCTTGCCTCCGAAGCGGGAAATAGACTTCCGCATATATCTTGTAGATAATGCAAGGCCCGTTGCGTTGCCCGTTAGACACATGGCTCCACGAGAAAGGAAAGAGCTCAGTAAACAGATTAAAGAGCTTCTAGAAAAGGGGTTCATTAGGAGGAGCATTTCAGAATGGGGCGCTCCAGTGGTGTTCGCTACAAAGGCGGATGGTTCACTCCGTCTATGTGTTGACTATAGGGAGCTCAACAAGCTAACGAAAAAGAATAGGCACCCTCTCCCTAGAATTGACGATTTATTTGACCAGCTCGTAGGAGCGTCTGTTTTCTCCCAACTCGATTTAGCAACCGGTTTTCATCAGCTAAGGATGGCTGAAGATAGCATCGATAAAACGGCGTTCAGAACCCCAGACGGCTTCTTTGAATGGCTTGTCATGCCTTTCGGCTTGACAAATGCACCTGCTTACTTCGTGGACCTGATGAGTAGGGTATTTAGAGATTTCCTCAACAAATTCGTAGTGGTCTTCGTAGATGATATCCTTATCTTCTCAAAGAGTGAAGAGGAACATGCTCAACACTTAAGGGCAATCATGGAAACTTTGCGAGTCCATCAACTAAAAGCCAAATTCTCCAAATGCCACTTTTGGAGGGAAGAGGTGAGGTTCCTTGGGCACATAGTATCCAAACAAGGGTTAGCAGTGGACCCCGCTAAGGTAGTGGCGGTACAAGATTGGAAGACACCAAGGAATGCGACTGAGGTCCGAAGCTTCCTAGGACTAGCAGGTTTCTATCGAAAGTTTATAAGGGATTTTGCGAAAATCTCAGCTCCGCTCACGAAATTAACTAAGAAGAATCTAGTGTTCAATTGGGATTTGGATTGCGAGTTTGCTTTCCAACGATTGAAAAGGGCTCTCACAACAGCCCCAGTTTTGACGCTGCCAGATGGGAGCAAGATGTTCACTGTTTATACGGATGCATGTAGGACAGGGCTAGGCGCCGTCTTAATGCAAGAAGGAAGGGTAGTAGCTTATGGCGGGAGGCAGTTGAAAGTACACGAAAAGAACTACCCAACCCACGATCTTGAGTTAGCCGCCATCGTCTTTGCACTCAAGTCTTGGCGACACTATCTCCTAGGTGAGAAGTTCGAACTTTACACTGACCATAAATCGTTGAAATATCTTTTCTCACAGAAAGATCTTAACTTGAGGCAACAAAGATGGATGGAGTTTCTTGCCTCGTACGATTTCGAAATCTCCTACACTCCGGGCTAAGGCAACGTAGTGGCAGACGCGTTGAGCCGAAAGAAATTGACCCTAAGCCCGTTGTTTGTTGAAAGACAAAGCCTAGAGTTTATAGCCAGCTTCGACTTTAGGCCTTCCTTCGATTTCGTACCGGGCTTGCTAGCATCTCTCGAAGTGCGCCCAACTTTAGTGGATTCAGTAGGGGCAGCACAACGTGAAGACCCTCAGCTTGTGGAAATGATTGATAGGCTAATTAGGGGTGAGACTTCAAGTCACCTCAATAGATACTGCATCGACGATAAGGGTTTGCTAAGGCGAGACGGAAGACTATGCGTCCCACAAACAAAAGATTTAATAAAGAAGGTTCTCGAGGAAGCACATCACTCCAAGATGACGATACACCCAGGCGGAGATAAAATGTACAAAGATATAAAAAGAACTTTCTTCTGGAACGGCATGAAAAAGGACGTGGCAGAATTCGTTTCTAAGTGTATGGTGTGCCAACAGGTTAAGGCGGAACAGAAAAAGCCTGGCGGACTACTACATCCTCTGGAGGTCCCGCAGTGGAAGTGGGATAGCATATCAATGGACTTCATCGATGGGCTGCCTAGGTCTAGGAGAGGCAACACTAGCATTTGGGTAATAGTGGATAGGCTTACTAAAAGCGCCCACTTTTTACCTGTCAAAAGTAAAAGAACTGCCTCATCCCTATTATCACTTTACCTCAAGGAAATCGTTCGACTCCATGGAATACCATCTAGCATTGTTAGTGACCGAGACCCCATCTTCACCAGTGAGTTTTGGCGGAGTCTGCAAGAAGCAGTAGGAACGCAGTTATGCTTGAGCACAGCCTATCATCCCCAAACCGACGGCCAAAAGAGAGAGTGAACAGAGTTTTGGAAGACCTTTTAAGACTATGCGTCCTCGACTTCGGAGGGACATGGGAAGACCACCTTCCTTTGGTGGAATTTGCCTACAACAACAACTATCAAGCAACCATCGGAATGGAGCCCTTCGAAGCTTTATATGGAAGACCGTGCCGATCGCCCACTTGTTGGTGGGAGTCCACGGGTAAGCTCATACTTGGACCAGATATGATCCGAGAGACCTCAGAGAAAGTAGACTTAATACGAAGAAGGATGAAGACGGCCCAAGACAGACAAAAGTCCTATGCCGACAAGAGGAGGACCGACCTTGAATTTGAAGTTGGAGACAGAGTTTTTCTCAAGGTATCACCGCTAAGGAACGTTGTCCATTTTGGAACCACAGGAAAACTGGCACCAAGGTTCGTAGGGCCATTCCCTATCATCGAGAAAATTGGGAAAATGGCCTATAGATTAGAGCTTCCCGAGAAGTTGGCTGGAGTCCACAACGTTTTTCACGTTTCACATCTCCGAAAATGTCTACATGAGTCAGCTGAAGTGGTAGAGCCAAATATCCTCGAAGAGGCCGAAGTGGAACGCGAAGCAACCATAAGAAAAGTTCCAACCCGCATCTTAGGAACGGAAGTGAAAAAGCTACGCAACCGCGAAGTCAAGCTCGTCAAAGTTCAGTGGAGCGACGCCGAGGGAGACGCGACTTGGGAAACTGAAGCTAGAATACGTACGGCCTACCCTTTTCTGTTCGAGGGTACATCCTTGATCTTTCTTTTTCCTTAAGTTGCGCTTTTACCTATCTTTTTAGGTATATTTCCTCGACCTTATCTTTTAGGTAGAAACCCTTTGAATGGAAACATGTAATTGAAACATGTTATGGATGATGGTTGCAAGTGGTTGCAAGTGATTGCTAGTGGTTGCTCGTGGTTGCATATACACACACAATCTAGGTTTTAGATCGGCTCAGTCACTTCATATTGCATATGCATATATGTTTGCATTCGTATATGGTTGAACTTTAATGTGTTGTCATGTGGATGTTACATTTGTATTGAATGATTGTGCACTCATGTAGAATCAAGAATAGGAAAGTTTGCATACATAATGGATTCATGACACTTACATAATTCGCATTAAGGAGGTCAACTGAATCAGTAGACCGCCTGATCTTGCATTAGATAAGTTCATATACACACACTTCGCATATGATCATGAAGCATTAGAAGTCTTTTAAGGACAATGGATGCTCGTGTTTGATGGATGAGTAGATGGATGATTGGATGTTAGGATATACATTCCTCCTAACTTGGAGATTTCGGGGACGAAATCCTTTTAAGTGGGGGAGAATGTAACACCCCGCGAATTCTATAACTGTGAAATTAACAAATTAAAGTATAATTAATTTCAAATCAAAGAACTAAGGGAAACGGGATACGCCATTGCGTTCGTCTCGGAAAAATACGCGAAATAGAGTCCGAGTTTTCGAAAAACGGAGTCCGTATGAAGAAGATATTGCCTTCGGAAGTTTCTGAATTAAATTTAAAATTCAAACAGAATAAATCAAGTTTAAATTCGAATATGGGGCCCAATGGGCCAGGGCGGAAAACATCCGCCTGACGCACCCAGGTCGACTGGGCTGTCGACCTGGTCTAACCAGGTCGACAGGGCTGTCGACAGGGCTGTCGACAGGCATGTCGACCTGGTCCAGAGCCAGGTCGAGCCCAGTCTAACCTGGCTGGCCTATGCTATGTTGGTCGATTTTCTGTGGTCTGCTTTGTCATTAGGGCTAGGTGGCAGGCTCTAATTGGTCTCTCTATCGAATGAATGGCTACGATCAATCCAAGCAACATCAATGGTCCTAATCAGTTCCTAACCTCTATAAAAACAACCCTAGACTAAACCCTAATCTATTCATTCAAAAATAAGAACAAAGCCGCCATGTTGCTGAGGAACGACTAGGAGTAGCCACCAAATTGGAGAGAAGATTAGGAGGAAAATTCTAAGGCATAAAGCAACTCAATCAAATCAAACCGCATCTTCAAATCCCTAAATTAGAGAATTCGCCACACCATTGTAAGTAGAGTATTACTTTGGTATGAACAAATAATTGTGTTGGTTTGTATGCTTGAATTGTGGCAATAAAGTGATTCATATTTGTGCGTTCTTATCAATTTGAAATATTATATACGTTTGGATATTCTTGAATTATGTTATTCATTATAAAGAACTACATGCGGTAGTTCTATGCAAGTATACGTTTGGAATATTCGCAAATTATGTAATCCATGTTGAAGCTACATGTATGTAGTTGATTTAATTTCATGCAAGTTTGGGGCTTTGCTACTATGCCATCATAATGTGTATTTTTATACAAACATCACTTTTGTGAAGTAATTGGAATAGGTTTGGGGTTATCATAATCCATATGAAATTATGTTAAAAATTGGGCATCATGTATTAAGCCATGCTTTTGTACTAGAAAACCTATTTGCAAACTTATGAATATGGCTAGGCTATGAATGATATTTGGCATAATTGAAATTCATGATTAAGTCTATCTTGTTTACAAGAATTTTATGATGACATATGTGGTACATAGCTAGGTTAGGTTCAAAAATCCCTTTTTGCAAGTTTACATGACTAAAGTAAAAATCAGGATTTCATGTTAGAAACATTTATGCCATGGTTATGTGAACAAATTTAATTATACTTTTGTATTAGTCACAAAAGTAGACACCTTTGTAAACATGTAGTAGTCTTATGAACATGATTTGCTTATGTTTGACATTATTCCTAAATAAAAATATAGGTTCATGTTGTAGTTATGACTATGTGATTTTACATGCTTTGATTCATGTTACCTATGTTTTATGACCAAAGTATATGTTACCACTATGCAAGTACACCAGTTTCTATTTTGTATTTCCAACGTCATATTGCAAGTTCATGCGCTCACATTCCCCTCTTTGTGTATGTAATCACGCTTTAAGCCTCCCCTTTTCGCATGGCTAAGTTGGGCTTAAAAAGGTTAAGCCCAATATATATACAATAAACGGACGTGTAAAACGGGGGAAAATAACGTTGGGTTAAAATTACTAATGAATGACAATCCACTATGGGGGCTTTGGCAGTTTATCTATGTTTTATTTATGCTTCTTTAAATAATGTACTCAAGACAGATTATGAAAATGTTATGTTATGTTTTTGGAAAGGATGTAAGACAATCATGGTGATGTTTTGTAACACTTATTTGCTTTTTATGAAATAAAAGTTTGTTGTTCTTCCACTGTTTACAAATATGTGTTCGTATATCTGTCTTGTATATCTGTGACTTATACTTATAAACCTCCACCAAAATTAGGGCATTCCCTTTGAGAGTGACCCTAACGGAGGTGGGGTGTTTCAATAAGGGTCAACCTCAAGATGGGCTGAGTGGATCTTTAGTGCCACATTCTTTTAACCAAAATAGATGTATGTTAGCATTGACTCAGTTCATTATTAAAAATGAGGTATCATTTAGGATAGTTGAAAGCGAAGGGTTAAAAGAATTATTTGCTGAACTTCAGCCTAGGTTCATAGTACCTGATAGAAAGAAATGTGCCATGACTGTTTGGGATTTATTTACAATAGAAAAGGCTAAATTAAAAAGTGTGATAGGGGATCAAAGGGTTAGTATTACCACTGATACATGGACTTCAGTTCAAAATATTAATTACATGGTAGTTACTGCCCATTTTATGGATAGTGACTGAAAATTGCACAAAAGAATCATAGCTTTTACAAAAATCAATAGCCATAAAGGTTATGAGATCGGAAGAGTGTTAGAGAATTGTTTGAATGAATGGGGAATAGATAAAAATTTTACCATCACCGTTGACAATGTTAGTGCTAATGATACTGCAATTGGTTACATAAAAAGAAGATTAGAATATTCTAATTCTTTATTGCTTAATGGGAGATATTTACATTTGAGATGTGTGTGTCATGTCTTAAATTTAATAGTTAAAGATGGACTGAAATTTTATTGTGAATCCGTCGAGGGAATTAGAAACTTAGTCAAGTATGTTCACTCATCTCCTTCTAGATTAGACAGATTTAGATATTATTCTAACTTGATGAATAAAGATAATATGGCTATTGTTCCAGTTGATGTGCCTACGAGATGGAATGCTACATTTAAAATGCTTGATATTGCTTTCAAGTTTAGAAAAGTGTTTGATAGGATGTGTATAGAAGATGAATCGATTAAAGCTTATTTTAGTGAGAAGGTCAAAGATAAAAAGAAAAACTTGATAAAAAGAACGGGACCTCCGAAAGAAGAGGATTGGGAAAGAAGCCGAGTTTTAGTCAAGTTTTTAAAGGGATTCTATGAAACTACGATGAAACTTAGTGCAAGTAAGAGTGTCACTTCACCATTAATTTTTGATGAGGTTATATTGATTCAAGAAGCAATTGAACAAGCTAGTGATAATATTCATGATTCTAATTTGCAAAACGTAGCAAAATTGATGAAGGTTAAGTTTAACAAATATTGGTGTAACGACCCATATTCTACACATCATAGGATTGTAGAATATTTATTTCTTTCCCATGTGAAGTCGTATGGTCATGTAACTTTGGGAAACATCTATTGGAGTCATTTTCCATGTTCATGATTTTTGTCGATTTTTAAATGACCATTTTGCCCCTAGTTGGTACTGTTTTTGGCCATAACTTTTGATTGGAAAGGAATTTTGACCTGAAACCACTTCCATTAGATTCGTTTGATGGTTTACCTTTCCGTAGAGTGGTCATAATAGCCAAACGGACTTACAGTTTGGGAGATATGGCTGAAACAATGTTTGGAGGGTGAAAACTGCTTAACCGGGCCAAATCGGGTGATTAGTGAGTAGGCCCATAACCCATTTCGGGATTAGGGTTATGGGAGGGCTGAAATGAGATGGAGAATCATTCCATTTCAGTTTTCTAGCCTCCACTTATCACCAAGGATCCCTAAAAATGGCCTCCAACCTCTAAATCACCTCCAAATCATCTTTTGGTCAAGGATTAAGCTTAGCAACCCCTAATCAAGCAAGATCTTCACCAAAGCAACTTAGGAGCTGCTGTTTGCCATAAAGATTCACATCAAATCAGAGCTTTATTTCAGATCTTAGTTTATTTTGTGGCTAAGGTGAGTGATTTGCATAGTTTTGCACTAATTATGGCTAATTAGGGTTGATTAGTGTTAATTAGCGAATTTAAACGTGATAAAATTCTGGAAAAATGTTTATAAAATTCGGAATGATGTTTTAGACCATTAATATGAATTTGGGTTAATTTGGTTAAGTTTTGCTAATTATATCATTAGTTTCACCTAAACATGCTTAAGGCAAAAATATGGGATTTTGGGTATGTTTGATCCATTTTACATGCTATGATTTATGTTTTGATGTTTGGGATCGATATTACATGTTGCTATGACTGTATGGTATGCTTGGTGATTGTTTAGAAGTGTTAGATTGGTCGAAAACGCCGTCGAATGGCGTGGAAACAGTCGCAGGAAAACATGCAGGAAATGGCCCAGAATCCGGATCGGATCGGTGGAGGGGAGCGCGACTCGACCCGTTCCAACAGGGACGTCACGATCTGTTTAAAGGAGTAAGTCACGACTTAGCTAGGTGGCACGATCCGGTGGTAGAAGCACTATCCGAACCAACAAGTATTCCCGATCCGAACCAGAAGAGGGTGGGGAGCTCACGAGTCGATGGGTACTAGGGCGAGACGACCCGATCAGAAGGCACGACCCGACCCGGATGAAGCAGCCCGATCCGACCCGAAGTGGTGACGCCGATCCGAACTAGGAGGAGGAGCCACGAGCTGGAGGAACACGATTCGATCCGCAGGGGGTGTTGGCGATCCGAACTAGGCCGATCCGATCTGATGAAGAATGTTGAAGGCCGACCCAATCCGATTCGATGGTGATGACCAATAACCCGAGATGCAAAGGTAGTCCAAATGAAAGTTAGAGCTCAGGATCCCGGAACCAGTTGGGAACCAATGAGTTCACTTCATGGTTGGACTTTGCTGCGGGACGTGTGCTAAGGAGTTGTCGACGTTCATAACTTCGATTCACCACTAAAAATGAAGGATGGCTACTTATCAGTGCAGTAGGGTCATTATGACTTGAGGGGCAAGGTGATGCGTAGTAAGACTATGAGCCAGCGCAGATGGGGTGAATAACTCCATGGGGCAAGTGGACATAGTAAGGATTGGTAAGACTATGAGCCAGTGCAGTGGGGTTCTTGTGACTCCATGGGGCAAAGTGGACATAGTAAGGATTAGTAAGGCTATGAGCCAGTGCAGTGGGGTTCTTGTGACTCCATGGGGCAAAGTGGACATAGAGAAGGATTTGTGGCTACGTTATCAGTGCAGTGAAGCCATTTATGACTTCATGGGGCAAAGTGATCGTAGCAAGGTATGTTGGGTGATCGAAGTGGTGAATATCGTATGCTTTACGCACTGAGTGAGAGATGTGAGGATGGATGCTATGTTTGATTGTTTGCCATCCCTATGACATGCACACCTCCCCCACCTCCGTATCTTTATTTTGGTTGATATGATACCTTAGAGTGTTGTAGAGTATGTAGTGCTAACTCTTTGGTTGCAGGTCCAGGTTCAGGTATGTTTTAGTCTACCTGTTATTGTTCGCTTTAGATGCTTATCGCTCATACCAGGCTTTATGTCTGACCCAGAGTTTTATGTCTCCTCTTATTACTCTGGGTGCTCACACGAGCAGACTAGAGACAGGTTAGCTGGTGATGCGCGAGTAGCTGATTTAGAGGTGGGCAAGAGGCTTCCACGTATGATATATATATATATATATGTATACACACACACATTCTCCCTATGTCGTTGGTGGTCGCTACTTGGGCATTAGTAGTGTATCTCATTTATCTTACTTTTGCTTTGAGACAGTTTGAAAGTTGTAATAAGCTGTATTTTGGATTTCCGCTGCTATGATGTTTAGTTCTGATTTTCAGCTTATGCACTGTCTCTCCTGTTTTATGTCAAGTATGTTATTATTATATTTTGTTCTATGCGCTGTGAGACATTCTATAGGTTCTTTGTATGTTCATTTCCTTCTTCCTTTTCCTTCTGACGACCCGTTCCGTGCTAACTGGACATGTGTACAGCGCACTTTTGGAGTAAATGTCGGTTGGTGCGGGGCGGGCCGTCACACTTGGTATAAGAGCTCTAGGTTGCGTAGTTAACCTAGGGAAAGGCACTTGGGAGAGTTAGTACGTATATGAGAGCGCGTATCTGTGATTACTTTGGTTTTCAAAAGCTATGTATATACATACTATTAGTAGTATAAAGATGAAGTCGCACTGCACTAGCACCACTATGGGGTCGTTAATCGTTTCCCTTTTTCAGATTGACGATGAGCCGAGACACGAGGGGTGCTGGTAGAGGGACCAACCAAGGGAATGCCGCTGACATGAGGGCGATGTTTACTAACCTCATGAGAGACATGCTTAGAGAAGTGCAAGGGGCAGTTTCCAATCCCGGAGTTGGTGTTGGCCCAGTAGTGCAGGCACCTAGGGTCGATTTCGCCAAGTTGTGCAAGGATTACACTAATCTTGGTGGAAAGCCGTTCCACGGAACGGAGTCGGCCACTGATGTTCAAGATTGGATGGATAGCTGTGACCGTATTTTCGATGACTTGGGTCTTGAGGATGCGATGAAGAGAAGGCTAGCGCCTCGTCAGCTGCAAGGGCGAGCGATGAATTGGTGGAATGCCATTAGAACAGCTACTCCAGAGGACCAGGTTACTTGGGTTCAGTTCAAGGCTCGCTTTAGCGAGAAGTTCATTCCAGCTGCCTAGAAGTCAGTGTTGTTTAAGAGATTCTTGGAACTCAAGCAGAATGGGAGGGCAGTTTCTGATTATATTGCTGAGTTCGACACTTTGTCGAAGTATGGACTGTCTCTCATCGACACTCCTGAGAAGAAGAATGAGAAGTTCATTACTGGTTTGGATGGATACTTGGGGGAAAGGCTTATCAACCACATCGATGAGACTTTTGAATCGATCGTGGGGAAAGCTTTGAGATCAGAGAGTCTTTACCCTAAGTCAGAGACTGAGGCTGCATCTGCAGAAGGGCCAAAGCCGCAAGCAGGCGGTGGAGGCAAGAATAATTCTCTGAATAAGAGGAAGCAGGACCAATCAAAGGGTGGCCAGAAAAAGAGCAAGAAGGAGGTTGAGTGCTTCAGCTGTGGAAAGAAGGGCCATTATGCTAAAGATTGTCGGGCCAAGCCAGCGGAAAGGAAGTGCTACAACTGTGGTCAAGTGGGACATCAAAAGGATAAGTGTCCGCAACCTCTTAAGGAGAAGCAGATTGTGAAAGCACATGCTCTTGATGTTGTTCCTTCTTCGTCGAATGCCCCAACTGCGGTGGAGAAAGGAAAGAACGTTGTTATTCAAGGTATGCTTTCTATTTATGATGTACCAGTTCGAGTTTTGTTTGATACTGGGGCTTCCCGTTCCTTCATATCTAGTGACCTGGTAGATAGGTAGGGACTGGAACCCGAGATAGTCGATAGACCATTAGTTGTGACGAACCCGATTGGTGGTTCGACTAGCCTTGGTATGATTTGCAGGAATTTGGTCTTATCGAGTCATGGATGTATGTTTGTATGTGATTGCTTTGTTTTGGGCTTTACTGGGTATGGCATTATATTGGGAGTCGATTGGCTCCAAAGATACGGGGTGGTGGTAGACTGTGAGGGCTTTTTGGTGACAGTGAGGGCGGATGATGGGCGGAGGGTAGTGTTTGGTAGTCTACCTAGTGATGGGGTTATGGCTAGTTTTGTAAATTCCCTCGACATCCCGCAGGATGAGTTGTCAGATGTGCCCGTGGTTGGCCAGTATCCGGACGTCTTCGAGGAGGTGACCGGGCTTCCACAACACCGAGAGATTGAGTTCCGTATTGATTTAGTGAAAGATGCCAGACCTATAGTGATGCCACTTCGTCGTATGGCACCAAGGGAGCAGCGAGAGCTCGGGGTGCAAGTCAGCAATCTTTTGAAGAAGGGACTTATTAGAAGGAGTGTCTCCGAGTGGGGAGAACCAGTTGTGTTTGCCACTAAGGCAGATGGTTCCCTTCGTTTGTGTGTGGACTATCGCGAGTTGAATAAGGTGACGAGGAAGAATAAGTATCCTCTACCGCGGATAGATGATTTGTTTGATCAGCTGGAAGGAGCAAGAGTGTTCTCCCAGTTGGACCTCGCGACAGGATTTCATCAGCTTCGAGTAGCAGTTGAGAGTGTTCCGAAAACGGCATTTAGGACGCCATCTGGATTTTATGAGTGGTTGGTCATGCCGTTTGGGTTGACCAATGCACCAGCCTATTTTGTGGATCTTATGAATCGAGTATTCAGAGATCAGTTGAATAAGTTTGTTCTTGTGTTCGTGGATGATATCCTTGTTTACTCAAGGACAGAGGATGAACACAAGGGACACTTGAGGATAGTGATGGAGGTGTTGAGGAAACACCAATTGAAAGCGAAATTCTCTAAGTGTCATTTTTGGAGAAGGGAAGTAAGATTCTTGGGTCACGTTGTTTCAGAGAGTGGTATTGCCATGGACCCTGCGAAAGTGGCTACGGTACAGGATTGGCCTACACCCAAGAATGTAACAGATGTGAGAAGTTTCTTGGGATTAGCTGGATATTACCGTAAGTTTATCTAGGACTTCTCCAAGATAGCAGCACCGTTGACTCAATTGACTAAGAAGAATCGGTCCTTCGTCTGGGACGGAGTGTGTGAGGATGCCTTCAAGAGTCTAAAGGAGAAGTTGACGCGTGCGCCAGTGTTAGTCATTCCTAAAGGGAATGAAGAGATGACGGTATACACGGATGTTTGTGGTACCGGACTGGGTGCAGTATTGATGCAAGGAGGTAGGGTTGTAGCTTATGCTAGTCGACAGCTAAAGCCGCATGAGAAGAAGTATCCTACCCATGATTTGGAATTGGCAGCGATTGTATTTGCGCTGAAGATGTGGAGACACTATCTCTTGGGAGAAAGATTTGAGTTGTTCACCGATCATAAATCGTTGAAGTATCTCTTCTCTCAGAAAGATCTGAATCTCCGTCAGTAGAGATGGTTAGAGTTCTTGGCTTCGTATGATTTTGATATCGCATATACACCTGGGAAAGGTAATGCGGTAGCCGATGCCTTGAGTAGGAGACATGCCAGCTTAGGGGCAATGTTTCTTGAATGGAAGCAACTGGAGTATATCGCGGGGCTTGATTTCAGACCAAAGTGCGAATTGGATCCAGTTATGCTAGCTAGTTTGACGATCAGACCCACTTTGATAGAGCGGATTGGTTCTAGTCAGAGGGACGATCCTAATCTATTAGAAATCATCTCCAAGTTAGAGATGGATATCGATGAGGAGATGAATGTTTATGGGCTTGATCGAGATGGATGGCTTCGAAAGAATGGAAGACTAGTTGTGCCCAACGTGAATGGTTTGAGAGATGAAGTGCTTAAAGAATGTCATCACTCAAAACTGACTATACATCCCGGTGGTAATAAGATGTATCGAGACATGAGACAGACTTACTACTGGGAAGGGATGAAAAGAGACGTTGGGAAGTTTATATCAAAATGCATGAATTTCCAGCTAGTTAAAGCTGAGCAAAAGAAGCCTAGTGGGTTGTTGCAACCACTAGAAATTCCCGAATGGAAATGGGAGCAAGTCTCGATGGATTTCATCGATGGTCTACCAAGGACTAGATCGGGATATGATAGCATTTGGGTAATTGTGGATCGATTGACCAAGAGTGCAAGATTTATACCAGTCAAATCGACCAGAACGGCAGCCAAGTTGGCAGAATTATATATGAAGTGGGTAGTGAGATTTCATGGAGTACCCAAAAGCATTGTGAGTGACCAAGACCCGTTGTTCACTAGTGGGTTTTGGAAGAGTTTACAAGAGGCTATAGGGTCAAGATTACATCTCAGTACCGCATATCATCCTCAGACCGACGGTCAGACGGAGAGGGTGAATCGTATATTGGAAGATCTCTTGAGAGCATGTATATTGGATTTTGGTGGATCATGGGATGACCATTTGCATCTAGTAGAGTTTGCATATAATAATAGCTACCAATCCAGTATCGGTATGGCTCCATATGAAGCTTTGTACGGAAGACCGTGCAACTCACCATCATGTTGGATAGAGACTGGCGAAAAGTTTGTGCTTGGACTAGATGTGGTGAGAGAAACTTCCGATAAGATCAAGATCATTCAGAAACGAATGAAAGCTGCCCAAGATAGGAAGAAGAGTTATGCTGATAAGAGGAGAAGAGACTTGAAATTCTCCGTTAGTGACTTGGTGTTTGTCAAAATCTCTCCGTTGAAGAGCGTGATACGATTTGGCAGGAGAGGCAAGTTAGCACCAAGATTTGTTGGCCCATTCCCTGTTCTTGAACTAGTCGGGAATTTGGCATATAGAGTTGGCTTACCAGAGAAAATGGCGGGAGTTCACAATGTATTTCATGTTTCTTAACTAAGGAAGTTCGTTCACGACTCAGATGTGACTATTTCACCTGATCAGTTAGAGGACTTCGAAGTAGAACTCGAGGCGGTTGGGAACCGCAAGCCGATCCGTATTGTGGGGCACGATAGGAAGCAACTTCAAAGGAAGGCGGTGAAGCTAGTCAAGGTTCAGTGGGGCGAGGACGAGAATGATTGTACTTGGGAGACAGAGGAGAGCATTAGGAAGGCATATCCAGAACTCTTTGCCTGGTAAGATTTACTTTGCAATTTAGTTTTCCCCATGCTAGGATAGACTTGTTTTGCATGGTTGATTGTTGTTTTATGATTGATAGGCATGCGGGACCTTTGTGTGTGTTTGGATTAGGGAAT
Organism: Allium sativum; assembly: GCA_030737875.1. Lineage (NCBI taxonomy): Eukaryota > Viridiplantae > Streptophyta > Magnoliopsida > Asparagales > Amaryllidaceae > Allium > Allium sativum. The sequence goes on from CM060909.1 coordinate 777,443,479, forward strand.
TTCGGGGGCGAAATTTCTTAAGGGGGGGAGAGTGTAACGACCCGTATTCTACACATCATAGGATTGTAGAATATTTATTTCTTTTCCATGTGAAGTCGTATGGTCATGTAACTTTGGGAAACATCTATTGGAGTCTTTTTCCATGTTCATGATTTTTGTCGATTTTTAAATGACCATTTTGCCCCTAGTTGGTACTGTTTTGGCCATAACTTTTGATTGTTAAGGAATTTTGACCTGAAACCACTTCCTCTAGATACGTTTGATGGTTTACCTTTCCGTAGAGTGGTCATAATAGCCAAACGGACTTACCGTTTGGGAGATATGGCTGAAACAAGGTTTGGAGGGTGAAAAACTGCTTAACCGGGCCAAATCGGGTGATTAGTGAGTAGGCCCATAACCCATTTCGTGATTAGGGTTATGGGAGGGCTGAAATGAGATGGAGAATCATTCCATTTCAGTTTTCTAGCCTCCACTTATCACCAAGGATCCCTAAAAATGGCCTCCAACCTCTAAATCACCTCCAAATCATCTTTTGGTCAAGGATTAAGCTTAACAACCCCTAATCAAGGAAGATCTTCACCAAAGCAACTTAGGAGCTGCTGTTTGGCATAAAGATTCACATCAAATCAGAGCTTTATTTCAGATCTTAGTTTATTTTGTGGCTAAGGTGAGTGATTTGCATAGTTTTGCACTAATTATGGCTAATTAGGGTTGATTAGTGTTAATTAGCGAATTTAAACGTGATAAAATTCTGGAAAAATGTTTATAAAATTCGGAATGATGTTTTAGACCTCTGATATGAATTTGGGTTGATTTGGTTAAGTTTTGCTAATTATATCATTAGTTTCACCTAAACATGCTTAAGACAAAAATATGGGATTTTTGGTATGTTTGATCCATTTTACATGCTATGATTTATGTTTTGATGTTTGGGATCGATATTACATGTTGCTATGACTGTATGGTATGCTTGGTGATTGTTTAGAAGTGTTAGATTGGTCAAAAACACCGTCGAATGGCGGAGAAACAGTCGCAGGAAAACATGCAGGAAATGGCCCAGAATCCGGATCGGATCGGTGGAGGGGAGCGCGACTCGACCCGTTCCAACAGGGGCGTCACGATCCGTTTAAAGGAGTAAGTCACGACTTAGCTAGGTGGCACGATCCGGTGGTAGAAGCACGATCCGAACCAACAAGTATTCCCGATCCGAACCAGAAGAGGGTGGGGAGCTCACGAGTCGATGGGTACAAGGGCGAGACGACCCGACCCGATCAGAAGGCACGACCCGACCCGGATGAAGCAGCCCGATCCGACCCGAAGTGGTGACGACGATCCGAACTAGGAGGAGGAGCCACGAGCTGGAGGAACACGACTCAATCCGCAGGGGGTGTTGGCGATCCGAACTAGGCCGATCCGATCCGATGAAGAATGTTGAAGGCCGACCCGATCCGATTCGATGGTGATGACCAATAACCCGAGATGCAAAGGTAGTCCAAATGGAAGTTAGAGCTCAGGATCCCGGAACCAGTTGGGAACCAATGAGTTCACTTCATGGTTGGACTTTGCTGCGGGACGTGTGCTAAGGAGTTGTCGACGTTCATAACTTCGATTCACCACTAAAAATGAAGGATGGCTACTTATCAGTGCAGTAGGGTCATTATGACCTGAGGGGAAAGGTGATGCGTAGTGAGACTATGAGCCAGCGCAGATGGGGTGAATAACTCCATGGGGCAAGTGGACATAGTAAGGATTGGTAAGACTATGAGCCAGTGCAGTGGGGTTCTTGTGACTCCATGGGGCAAAGTGGACATAGTAAGGATTAGTAAGGCTATGAGCCAGTGCAGTGGGGTTCTTATGACTCCATGGGGCAAAATGGACATAGCGAAGGATTTGTGGGTACATTATCAGTGCAGTGAAGCCATTTATGACTTCATGGGGCAAAGTGATCGTAGCAAGGTATGTTGGGTGATCGAAGTGGTGAATATCGTATGCTTTACGCACTGAGTGAGAGATGTGAGGATGGATGCTATGTTTGATTGTTTGCCATCCCTATGACATGCACACCTCCCCCACCTCCGTATCTTTATTTTGGTTGATATGATACCTTAGAGTGTTGTACAGTATGTAGTGCTAACTCTTTGGTTGCAGGTCCAGGTTCAGGTATGTTTTAGTCTACCTGTTATTGTTCACTTTAGATGCTTATCGCTCATACCAGGCTTTATGTCTGAGGCTTCCACGTATGATATATATATATATATATATATATATATACACACACATTCTCCCTGTGTCGTTGGTGGTCGCTACTTGGGCATTAGTAGTGTACCTCATTTATCTTACTTTTGCTTTGAGATAGATTGAAAGTTGTAATAAGCTGTATTTTGGATTTCCGCTGCTATGATGTTTAGTTCTGATTTTCAGCTTATGCACTGTCTCTCCTGTTTTATGTCAAGTATGTTATTATTATATTTTGTTCTATGCATTGTGAGACATTCTACAGGTTCTTTGTATGTTCATTTCCTTCTTCCTTTTCCTTCTGACGACCCGTTCCGTGCTAACTGGACATGTGTACAACGCACTTTTAGAGTAAATGTCGGTTGGTGCGGGGCGGGCCGTCACAATTGGGGTAGCATCGAAGTGATTAATAAAGTTCTTTTTATAGCACATGTTTTGGATCCAAGGTATAAATTTCAATCTTTGAAGATCAGTTTTCTTGATATAGGTTGGAGCAATAGTAAGGTAAATGAGTTTGTCAATGTTATAAAACATGCTTTAAATGAGTTATACAATGAATATAGAAAAAGCATGAACACACCCAATATAGTTGGATCTAATGTGGTGATTATTATTGAAGAGATGGATGAACAAATTGATGATGATGTTAGAAGTAGAAAGATAAGAAGACTTCAACAAACAAGAAGAGAAGAACAATCAAATGAGATAACTAATGAGGTTGACGATATTTGAATGATCCATTTGAAAATCTTATGAGTAGAAATTTCAGTTTGTTAGATTGGTGGAAAGACAACCAAATTAAATATCCCATACTTTCCAAAATAGCCAAAGATATACTTGCAATTCCTAGTTCAACCGTTGCTAGCGAAAGTGCATTTAGTCTTGGTCGGAGAGTCATTAATCCATTTAGGGCATCATTGGCTCCTAAAATGGTTGAAGCATTGGTGTGTCTTAGTGATTGGTTGAGAGCGGAGAACTTTAATTTTCATCAAATTCACTTTAAAGAAGATGTTGAGTTATTCATGGATACAGAGGCTATATGTGAAGGTAAACAAAATTCAGTTCAAATTAGTAAGTTTTTTGTAGCTGTAGGCCCCATAATCAATATTAGATGATACACTTTAATTACTATATCAATGAAAAGCTTACAGAAGGCATGAAATGCTACTCTTTCACTTTCATAGACAGTGTAGATAAATTTATAAATATATACATGTCTGGTAACAGTTTGTGCTGATGTTTCTGTTTGTTCTGCTGATTATGTTTGTATCTTAATTACATTTCTGTATCGCATCATTTTTTTATAGGGACTTCATCTTTATCGCTGGGGGCATCATCACAGCAAAATCAAGGAGAATGAAGAAACTCTAGACAAGAGCTTTTGAAGGCTACAAAATGATTTATGATTATGGTATGTTGTTAAGTATATTTCTTATATTTTATACGTCCTTGGTATATTTTCCTATATTTTATGTCTTTGGTATATTTCTTTCAGTTTGAATTATTTGCCTATATCCTTGGTATAACTAATTTGTGTACATTGTCGTAGTACTTTTAAAATCGAATGTAGCAATGTAGAGGAGTAGACAGATGAAAAAGAAATCATAATTACAAGTTGTATTTCAGCACATACTTATCAAAAGTTCATGGACATCTATACCTTAAACTTTGTCGATTGCAACATTAAATTAAAACAGGGTTTTTGTTCCAGTAGAAATTTGTGGGTATCAATGTAAAGTAAACTGTCTGATCAACCTGCAAGTTTAAACAAAAAACATATATAATTGATGTGACAGTGGTCATAGTTTAAAAGGAGGAAATATTAAAATCTTAAAGACTGGTAGCGCAACCACAGAAACGTAAAAGCCATTTATAGTTTCAAGCTGAATTAAGATATGTAAAAAACTTGCTTTGTATACCGTAAACATTGCTACACCGGACAGTATGTGGGTTTATATGTGAACACGGTAAAATTAGTTGTAGAATAAAGTTGCCACGGCTAAAAAAAAGAAGAACTAGAAATCGTGGTAACCTCCTCATAACTTAACAAAGGAGTAGGGTTGGACAACATGTAGTATATGTAGACCTCATAACTTAACAATTTGATTATTTGCCTATAAATACATGTCCGATTTATGAGCTTTTGTTCATGTCCAAAATGATGGTTGCAGTTTCTTTGAAGTAATTGTAGATTCCTATGATAATATACTTTGCTTAACTAAACTAATCAAAGATCCATCACATAATGTCCTCTTATAAATACAATACTCATAAGTCTTAGATGCTCTGCCTTGGCTCTAACAGTTGCATTGAAACTTGTCGAATGATAGAAAAAATAAATTCAATGTTAACATAAGCCAAGTTAATCATATTGGGTGAAAAAAAAATAAGCTTCTAGATAAATCAGTGATTACAGCATTTGTATCTTGCTTATATAGCTTAACTTTTATAGACCTTTTTTCCATTTCAAGACTTGAATGATCCTTCTTTTACTGCATTCATAGAATGGTTTGCCATAAAATCCTCAAAAAAGTTCACTTTCAAGTAATGTTGTACAAGTATATTTAAATATCTACCTTTTACTAAAATAAACCTATTGCTGCAAGTCAGAATGAAGATAACTACCTCTACAGATTGCTTCTTGAACTTGATTCAACGAGTCTAAGTTTGAGATTGTTGTGTTTATCGGTTGTATGTGTATATAATCTGAAGCTTGAGATAACTCTAAGGTTGTATTATATTTGCTGGTGGCATATGATTTTGTTTTGCTGTGTCTGACTTTAGGGAATTGAATTCTGTTTTACTCGAGTGAAGAGAATTCTTCATGAGTACCAGAAATATTTTTGTTTTGATTCAACTGTTAGAGCCAAGACAATACTCATAAGTCTTAAATACAATACTCATAAGTCTTAGATCCATCACCCTACATTTGAGCATAGATGCAGTTAGCTTTTATAACACCAGTCACCCTTGACATTAGCACTGCAGCAAGATCCATATACATTCCAGCCTTTGTTACAATCAATGCATTGTTTATTCCGTCTGAACTGCTTATCTGATCTCATTCTCATCCAGTAATTTTTCAATGTAGCATATATCAGTTTCAGTGTTATTGCTCACATAGAAGATACTTACCCCATAGCAGATACTTACCCCATAGCATATATCAGTTTCAGACAATCATAGTAATATCTGCTTATCTAACATGGTCAGCATTGCAAGTATTATTGCTCACATTATGATATTACTTTTTGGTGTGTTTGCTTACACAGAGCAGAATCTACCCTGTGTACATTCAACTCTTGATCAAGTTTTACTTTTCATGTGCAGAGCAAGGAAGATTCTAAAGAAATGTGTTATTTTGCAGCAAGTGTTCATTCGTGAAGAGCATTGGTGTTTATTTAAGAATTGTAACCTGTTTGAATTTATATGCAGTTACTGTGAGTTTGTTGTGGCAGTTTTGCATCATTTGTTACTGATTTTCCAGTATATGATGCAGTTTTTTCATTCTTTACGGCAGATTTGTGCTTTATATGATTCAAATATTGGACTAAGTGAATGATTGTTCCCTGAATGATACATGTTAGGATACAATTTATGCATTTTTTGTGGCAGTTTTGCATTATTTTTTGCTGTTTTTCATGTAAATGATGCAGTTTTTTCATTTTTTTACTGTAGATTTGTGCTTGTGCGATGCAGATTTTTGCTTATATGATGCAGTTTTTTCATTTTTCCTTCAACCGTTTGCTGCGAAATGGCCAAAACTCAATTTAAGGCGCATTCTTCTTTTGAAATTTTATTGTCGGAAAAATACGGAATTCCATTTTTCCTTTCGTTTCTTCCGGTTTCCGCCTATTGGAATTCCGGGGTTAATGGTACGGAATTCGGAACAAGTATTACTTTTCCGATAACAATCGGAAGAAACGGAAAACGTGCCGGTTGGTACGGAAATTTTCCGTACCCACCCCTAGTGTCACTTGATGCATCTATCGAAGATCTACGGTCTGTACTAGTAGTCGGTGAGTATTGTGATGTTTTTGAGGAGGTCTGGGGTTTAACTCCGAGGCGCGAGATCGATTTTCGTATATACTTGTTGGACAGCGCAAAACCAGTTGCATTGCTCGTGTGCCACATGGCTCGAAGGGAAAGGAGGGAGCTGAACAAACAAGTAGGGGAGCTACTTGAAAAAGGATTTATTAGGCGAAGCGTATCTGAATGGGGTGCTCTGGTGGTATTCGCAACCAAGGCGGATGGTTCGGTTATGTGTGGTTATAGGGAGTTGAAAAACTCACTAAAAAGAATAGGCACCCACTCCCAAGGATAAATGATCTGTTTGACCAACTTGTTGGTGCATCTGTTTTCTCTCAGTTAGACTTGGACATGGGGTTTCATCAGTTGAGGGTGGCCGAGGACAGTATAGATAAGACTATTTTCAGAAATCCAGATGATTTCTTTGAGTGGTTAGTCATGCCTTTTGGATTGACTAATGCACCCTCATATTTTGTGGATCTGATAAGTAGAGTGTTCCGGGAGTTTCTGAACAAGTTTGTTGTGGTCTTTGTTGATGACATCTTAATTTTCTCGAAGAGGAAGGAAGAGCATACCCAACATTTGACAGAAGTTTTGAAGACTCTCCGTTCGCTCCTGCTTAAGGCAAAGTTCTCCAAATGTCATTTTTGGAGGAAAGAGGTGAGATTATCAGGGCATGTGGTTTCTAAAGATGGGATAACAGTAGATCCCGCGAAGGTAGTTGCAGTTCAGGATTGGTAGATCCCAAAGAATGCAACGGAGGTGAGGAGCTTTCTTGGATTGGCAGGCTACTATAGGAAGTTCATTAAGGACTTCGCAAAGATATCAGCCCCACTCACCAGGCTGACGAAGAATAATCTGAAACTTTATTTGGATATAAATTGTGATGTTGCTTTCCAATGATTGAAGAGGGCTCTGACAATAGCCCCAGTCTTGACTTTGCCGGATGGGAACAAAGTGTTCACATTATACACCAATGCATGTGGTACAGGGCTTGGTGCGGTCATAATGCAAGAGGGAAGGGTAGTATGTTATGGAGGCTGACAACTCAGAGTCCATGAGAATAACTATCCTACCCATGACTTGGAATTAACTGCCATAGTATTCGCGCATAAGATGTGACGCCATTATTTGATTGGAGAGAAGTTCAAGTTGTACACCGATCACAAGTCTCTCAAGTACTTGTTCTCGCAGAAGGATCTTAATTTAAGGAAACAAAGGTGGATGGAATTCCTAGCATCTTATGACTTCTAGATTGCTTATACCCCTGGCAAGGGCAATGTCGTGGCTGATGCACTTAGTAGGCAGAGGATGGCCTTAAGTCCTCTGTTTGTGGAGAGGAAAAGCTTGGAGTTCATATCGAATTTTGACTTTAGACCCTCCACCGAGTTTTTGCCTGGCCTATTTGCATCACTAGAGGTGCGACCTACTCTTATGGATCAGATAGGAGCTTCGCAGTGAGAGGATGCACAGATTTCAAACATCTTGGATAGGCTCAGTAAATGGGAGACTTCTAATCACCTCAGTAGATATTCCATAGATGATAGAGGGTGGTTGCGAAGAGATGGAAGGCTTTGTGTTCCCCAAGTTGGGAGTTTGTTAAAGACAGTCCTAGAGGAAGCCCATCATAATAGGATGACTATTCATCCAGGCGGTGATAAGATGCACAGAGATATGAAGAGGGTTTTCTTTTGGGCTGGGATAAAGAAACATGTGGCGAATTTTGTTTCTCAATGTATGATTTGCTAGAAAGTCAAAGCTAAGCAAAAGAAGCCCGGTGGTTTACTTCATCCTTTGGAGGTTGTGACAACCCGAATTTCGACAGACCGAATTTTACTCCAAAATTTCAATCCATCGAAACTCAAGTTGTTGTGCTCTGGTATCTTGCAAAAAAGAAAACGACATAAAATATGTCAGAGCTCAGAAAATGCCTCATAGAAGAATGGATAAAATATAGTATAATCAAAACATAGCCTTACCGTATTATTAATACTGCCTAACCAGTACCAAAGCTATCATGTCTCTGCCACAAATCTAACCTGCGAGTATGTTATGAGGAGGGGGTCAGAACACAAGTTCTGGTGGTTGGATTTAAACTATACACTTTGGATAATCCTACATATACCGTTCAATCATATTATGTTATTTATTAGGTTAATTGGGTTATCAACACTCAAGGCTTACACACACGTCGTACCCATTTACTTTCCAGTGGATTAACCTAATATAGTATATATGTAGCTACCCCAATATTAAGGTACACCCCATGGTACCCCACTCGCACAGTCTCCATCGTAACACTATCGAAATATACGCAGTCCCTCACCCTACGCTGTAGTGACGTACGGATCTCTATATAACAATGTTACATTCCGCATATATCTGTCATTACTATGCTACGCAAATGTACGGACTGCCACCATTGTGCGAATCAGAATTCATACCGGAGTAATGCCCTCAAGTCTACGATACACCACCCAGAGCCTACATGCATGTATCTAGACTGTCAACCATACGTATCTTCAATTGTAGTGTGATGCCTCAATCGCACGTCCTCTGATGTGCACCGAGTTCCTTAGCAGGGCGATACAAGAAACACGGAACTCGGTCGGGAGTTTTTCATATCTGTACAGGCCCGTCTTTAAGAGCCTCTACAGATATTCCTAAGGTCTGTTTTCACGGTGGCTATGGCCCCACCTAGGCCCCTCCCTCAACTAGTAAAGACTAAAAGAGCTAAGCAACGTGCCTCTAACAACAAACGATCTAAACATCCATTTGGCGTCTCCCCTTAACCACCGTACCCCGATAGCAAAAAGTGAATGGTTTCTTGGGTTTAGCTCTAGTCTTTTCGCATCCTACTGGCTGTCGATGACGAGTATCCGACGATCCATTATCTTTGTTGGTCCTGACCCCGCCTCGCGTTGAGGCAACCGCTGAATCACCCTAGTGTCACCGCGTCACAACATTCTGACTGCATAGCTACTTTTGCAGTCAAGGCCCACCCACCTAGTAGTTCCGCGCAGGCCCAACCTCTGCGAGCACAACCTAAGACATCTGCCACTACACAAAGGACTTCAAGGAGCACCTTACGTACCTCAAGAAGCCACGTGCTTCCCCTTCCAGTCCTTCGGAGCCGTCAGAACAATCAGATGAATGTTCTCTCCCCTCGTGCCTTATAACACCTCGACGATCTACCCCGTTGGGTTATTCACCCTCAAACGTAAGGAGTGGTTCAAGCGCCTCACTTTAATATATTGTTAGACCCTACGACTAAACATTCTTTCATGCACTTTCCTTACCTCATCAGGTTTCCATTTAACTTGGTTATTCCCCTTCATATTGAATTCTTATTCAAATTACCAAGTTTCTCTTGCTTGTTAATTTCAGTCAAATAACTTAACCCATTTAAGTTTATTAATAAGCCCACCACATGTTATTCTCTGGATTGGGGTCCAAGGTCTGTAATCCACAATTCCTTTTTATTCTTGTTTGATTTCAATGTCACAATAACATGTTCTAATATGTTATTAAGTATCTCTTAGTTCACAAGTTTTCCAATTAACATGTCACTTACCACTTATGATTAAATATAACTTATTTCATTTCATATGTTTTCCTCATTCTTCTTATTTAATCATAATTCCATTTCCACCGTCTTTACAACTTATCATTGTTTACTTATTAACTTCGTTCTCTTAACTAAGGTTCACTAATAAGTTTTACTTTCTATAACTTATGTTGTTCTCATCCGTAGATTTCATACTCTCGTTCTCACCAATAACTTAATTTACAATTAAGTCCAATTGATCTCTTAACATAAGTTATTCCCCTTTTCTCATTGTTTTCTTATAACCTAAGTTATAATTCTCACTTTTCCCTAGGACAAGCCTTAACATATTATCCTATCAACATATTTCAAATTTCCAAGTCTATAGATTACTTAATTTATAATTAAGTACTACTTCTTACTTTCCATAAACTTCCCCCCTTTCTCTATTTATTACAATCTACTGGTTTCAATTTTCCCCCAATTACTGATTACTTAATTTAAAATTAAGTGTCACTTATCTCATTCCACCAGTTATATCACGTTCCTACTAGTTTATTATAACTTGAGTTATAATCTTCACTTGTCCCTAGGACAAGTCCACCTATTATACAACATTCTCTTTAATGTTATTAATTTATAATAGGTTATTATCATTCCCCATTTATTCCAAATCATTTACTGTTGTATCTTTCTTTCATTCAATTCCATTTATTACCATTAATTTCAATTAATATTGTTTATCAGTCCGGCTATTTATATATTTATATATATACACACATGTATATGTACATGTACCAGACCTCTCACATTAAGCCTACAACCTGTGTATGCTGGATATGCCGGGCGGGTACGAGCAGACTTCTTCCACAAGTCTGACTTAACCTCATATCTTGGCACATTTCGTGTTTATGCACTTAGACCCCTCACATTAGATTCGCCACTTGTGGTTGCTGTATATGTCGGGCGGGTTCGGGCAGACTTCTGCCACAAGTGTAATCTAACCTCGTGTCTATGCACAGTTACAGTTTCTAATTACTGTAATTCTAGGCATGTTTATTCTTTAATAATTGTTCCTATTTCATTATAGGTTTTCATGCCCTTTTTCCAAGTCATATTTACTATCCCAATTTAAGATCTTTAAACATAATTTGGTTGATGCCCCAATCCATATTTATTTACTCAATTCTATGTTAACATGAAACCATATAATCATATACTTACTCCAATTATTTCATGTACACATTTGGGACAAATTATCATGTAACAAGAACAGTCACAATGGATACCCATATTCTAACAAGTTCATAACATGTAAACTTTTTAGCCCTTCAACTAATTCAATATATGAATTTTCCAACATGTCCATATTAATATTATAACATGAAAACCTTCCAACATTTCAACTATTCATATTAACAATTTGACATTATATCATGCAAATCATTCCCACATGTCATATACCACTTTAATCATTATTAGCATATTTTTAGGCATCTTAACATGTCATATTCCAATTTGTCATAATGGGGAATGCTAAAAGGTAATATACCATTATCTAAAACAATATGGCTTAAATCCACTCACCTCGTAAGCTTTCCAAATCCTTGATCTGGTCCAGATCTACCTTACCATGGTTTTCCCCTAATTAGATTCAGAACCTAACAACCATGGATTTTATAATTTTTACTAAAAGAAAATGGGAAGAAAAGAGAAGGGAATTGAAATATAGATCAGGTCTGGGAATTACTTCACTTTGATAAGAGATCTAAAATTAACGTGATCCGTTCTAGAAAAATAGAAAAATGGATTGCTGATGTAGAATCCCAGATCTCCAAGCTTGAATAATTCTAATAGATTGAAGAAGAAGAAAAGGCTAGAACAAACTACATTGGTGCAGCACTTCGTCGTCACCACTGAATTATATGAATAAAACAATGGGTCTAAGATCTTATTTATAGGTGTAGCGGAGGAAGCAGGACCCTTAGATCTAAATCTAAAACACCAAAACCGACAACGTCAGAAAAGAATATTCCAGATCCGTGGGTGGGTCGACCCCTAGGTCGACCCCCCTGTTGGTGGGTCGACCCCTAGGTCGACCCCCCTGTTGGTGGGTCGACCCCTAGGTCGACCCCGCTGTTGGTGGGTCGACCCCCAACGGGCAAAATTCCCGCTAAACTTTCCACCTTGCGAATTTTGAACTGATTTTCGAATTTTCTAGATATATTTATTTAATATATATATATATACATATACGTATAAGCTCCTTATATGTGTACAAACTTCTAACGCTCATAACTTCTTCATATGGTGTCCGATTTACGCAAACCAGGTGTCCATCTTGACCAGAATTTCGAGACGGACGCAATGGTGCAGTCTGTTTTACTTAATTCTTAATATTTAATTAAATTATTCTTATTTTATTATCTTAAGTTAAAAATGCGGGGTGTTACAAAGGTCCTACAGTGGAAGTGGGAGAGTGTCTCTATGGATTTCGTCGATGGTTTGCCAAGATCAAGGAAGGGCAACACCAATATTTGGGTTGTAGTGGATAGACTTACTAAAAGCGCTCATTTTATTCCTGTTAAGAGTAAGAGGACAACAACATGGTTGGCAGCAGTTTACTTCGTGAGATAGTTTGTGTTCATGGAGTACCTTCCAGTATCGTAATTGACCGTGATCCCATTTTCACTAGTGATTTTGGAGGAGCTTGCAAGAAGCATTAGGTACATAGTTGTGTCTGAGCACCGCTTATCACCCTTAGACCGATGGACAGACGGAAAAGGTGAATAGAGTTCTTGAGGATCTTTTAAGACCGTGTATCCTGGACTTCGGAGGGACTTGGGAAGAGCACCTTCCTTAAGTAAAATTTGCATATAACAATAGTTACCAAGCTAGCATTAGCATGGCATCCTTCGAAGAATTGTACGGACGACCCTGTAGATCACCAACTTGTTGGTAGGAGTCTACAGAAAGACTTCTACTTGGACCAGATATGGTTAGAGAAACGTCCGAAAAGATAGATTTCATTAGATGGAGAATGAAGAAAGCTCAGGATAGGAAAAAGTCATACGAAGACAAGAGAAGGACTGACATTGAATTTGAGGTAGGAGACATGATTTTCATTAAGGTGTCACCTTTGAGGAATGTGGTTCACTTTGGATCTGTTGGGAAATTGGCACCAAGATTTGTAAGGCCATTTCTCATAACAGAAAGGATCGGTCAAATGGCCTATAGAAATAAAGCCACCGGAGAGACTATCCAGCGTTCATGATGTTTTCCACGTTTCTCATCTATGGAAGGGATTGCATGACACCACAGAAGTAGTTGAGCCGAGTATTCTTGAGGAAGTAGAAGCGTAACGGGAGGCAACAGTTCGAAGAGTTCCTACCCTATTCTTAGATCAGAAGTTAAGAAGATACTTAACAAAGAAGTCAAGTTGATGAAAGTTCAGTGGGGAGATAACTAAAAAGATGCAACTTAGGAGACTGAAGACAAGATTCACGCTTCGTACCCTTTTCTTTTCGAGGGTAAGTTCTTAACTTCTTTCCAAAGCTTTTATTCATGCTTGTTTCTATCATTTAAGTATATCCTATCGATAGAGTCTTCGACCTTTAGGTAGAAATCCCGTGGATGTAAAAATGTGTTTGAGACATGTTCTGTTTGATGGATGCAAGTGGTTGCTCGTGGATGCATACACACACACACATTAGGCACTAGATCTGCTCAATCACTCTCATACTACATATGGATGTGTGTGCATTTTTCTTCTTTTCATGAATGAAAATGAGTGTATCACCATATGTATGTTGCATTTGGATGATTGATCGTGCACACATATAGAACTTACATGTTATAATAGGATTATTTTATATACATGTTGGATTCATGGCACTAACATACATTGCATTAAGGAGGTCAACTGAATCAGTAGACCGTCTGATCTTCGCATTAGTATTGGGACATATACACACACCTTTGCATATGTTCATATAAGCATTAGAAATATTTTAAGGACAATGGATGCCTGTGATTGGTGGTTGAGTAGATGGATATGGATGTTAGGATATACATTCTTCTTAACTTAGAGATTTCGGGGATGAAATCCTTTGAGAAGGGGAGAATGTAACACCACGTATTTTAACCACATTAAAAGATGATAAATTAAAGAATACTTAAAAAATACTCAGAATTAGGTGAAACGGACTGCGCCATTGCGTTCCTCTCGGAATTCTAGTCAAAATAGACACCTGATTTGCGTAAAACGGATACCATATGAAGAAGATATTAAGGTTTGAAGTTTGTATACATATAAGCCAGTTATATACATATAATAAGTCCAGAAATTCGAAAATCAGTTCAAATTCGAGGCTGAAGGTCTGGGAGGGAATCAGACACGTTGGGGGTCGATACACCCTAGGGGTGTCGACCCATGGGTCGACACCATAAGGGGAGGTGTCGACACCCATGTGGACACCCGCTGTGACACCCCGTATTTTCTGTAAACATAAGAGTAACAAATCAGAGAATAATTAAATTGTAACAAAATAATTAAGGGAAATGGGTTACGCCATTGCGTTCGTCTTGAAATTCTGCTTGGAATAGAGTCCAAGTTTGCGTAAATCGGACTCCGTATGAATAAGATATGGCCTTCAGAGGTTTCAGTAAAAAAAAAACCAGCCCGAAATTCCAAATTCAGATTTCGAAATTCAAACTAGACACCCGGGCTGGGCGGGAAAATTCCCGCCCAGGGCCCAGGTCGACACTAGGGTCGACCTAGGGGTTGACCTAGGTAAACAGGCTGACACTAGGGTCGACCTCCCCCCCTTTTCCAGATCTGGAGACAGATCCATTTTTCTGTGCCTAGACGCCTTTCTGACCGGATTCGTGAGCTCTACCCTATTTAAACACCCCCAAACTTAGCTTTCTCTCCACACAATTTCATTTTGCCTATACTCTGCTTCTATTCTAATTAAAAATAAAAATGGTGTCGCTACTATGCTAGAATTAAAAGAGAACAACTATTTTTTAATCTAATCGATAGTCTACGTCAAAGGAGAGCTATTCAATGTCAGAATACAGATTCCAGAATATGAGAATCGTTCCTTTTTGTGAGTATAGTTATTTTCAGATATAAAGTTTAATAATTATCTTGACATTTTTGTGAATCTGGATCTGACCTTATGCATACTTTTCTGTGGATCTATCTTGATTGTGACTGTTATGTATCTGTTCCCTCTTTTCTTCCTTTTTGTTTATAGCCAGGCTACCACGAGCCTGCGCCAAATCTCATAAGAGATTAATGCACGAACGCTAAATTTTGGGACAAATAATGGATAATGCATAATTGGACATGACTGATCTTTGACTGATTTGAGAAATGGTCATAAGTTGTAAATTAGATCTAAATATGTGTATACTCTGTAATTTGGAAGAAGAGAAATCTTTACATGATAACATATGACTTGAAAACTTGGGGGACATAATGCATATTAAAATTAAGATCTGATTTTGAGATGTTATAATTTAAAGATCTAGATTTTTGGATTCATGACTTGAAAAAAAGGAATATGTGACTTAGGCGTAGAGACCTATATTATAATAGGATAACTATCAATGTGAACATGCCTAAAAGTGGATTTTTGGATATTTGGCATTAAAGGCTATAATTTGGCATAATTCATATGGTATATCATGATTTGGGCTTTTAGAGAATATTCTGTACTGTGCAAAGTTTAACTAAAAATTTGGGCATATGTTGTATTATGAATTATGACCATGATTTAGGCATGTAAGTTTAGGCTTAATTTATGAATAGGCAAGATATGTAAATAGAATTTTAGAAATATATAATCTGCTAAATCTGTTATCTGCTAAATCTGTTGAATCGCCTAATCTGCTAGATCTGTTATCTGTTGAATTGCCTAATATGCTAATCTGTTGAATCACCTTATCTGCTAGATCTATTATCTGTTGAATTGCCTAATATGTTGAAAGCTAAATAATTGTAATTTGGGTATGAAAATCTGTAGGCTCAATCTAAGATTGAGTAAAACATGGAAATTTGATTAATCTGCTGTAAACTGTAAAGAAGTTTAATCTGTTAAATGGACATAATTAGTCTGATATCTGTATAATCTATATTGGAATAAATTGGCTATGACACGAGGTTAGACTCTGTTGGCGGTAGAAGCCTGCCCGTAACCAACCGGCTTAACCAGCAACCGCAAACTGTCAGTCTAATGTGAGAGGCCGTAGGCATAACTAAAATATGCTTAGACACGTGGTTAGGTCTGGCTTTGTGGCAGAAGTCTGCCCGGAACCGCCTGGCACATCCAGCGGCCACATACTACCGACCTAATGTGAGAGGTCTATGCATTAATATTTAATTAATGCAAATTTAAGAGAAATGTGGTGTCTAAAAACGTATTGGGTGGATAGGGTTAAACCAACTAGACTGATGAATCTAATAAACCCGTTTCGTGAATCTGTAGGCCCAATACAAAGTTAGATAATCTGTAAGTCTGTTAAATACGTACATCTGGTCTGTTAATCTGAAAACTTGTCAACTTGATTGTCTGATCTGTGAACTAGTAATCTGAACTCTGTCTGAAATCTGTAAACAAGTTAATCTGAAATCTGTTAGTCTAGGGGCGCAAGGTTAGGAGGGGAATTACTTGTGTCATCTGTTGTGTGGAACCCATATTAGCCAGTAACCCTTTCTAGTATCAAAATTTTGACCCCACACTATGTAGGGGTCCGAGCACGCTTACTGAACTAATTATAAGCGGTTCATTCTGAAAGTGGCGAGGGGTGTTGATGGCGCGTTCCGACCGGGTCATGTTCGTGCATGGATCTGGTCTGCTCTGAGGATGTAAGACACTGTGACATCTGTAAATAGGTCTGTGCCAATAGGTTGCCACTTTAGGGAGTGATACACCCTACTGTGGGGCCGAAACAGGGTATTTATGTATTAGGGAGCCGATCACTTGGGGATAGGACTTAGGGTACACTTAGTTCTGTCTGTTTTTGTTGGTACTGTCTGTTTCTGTTGGGTGGAAACACCTGTCTGTTTCTGCGTAGTACCATCTGTTGGGGCGGTAAAGGCCCATTACTAGTGTACACCTAATTCTAACATTCTGTTTCCATAGGGATTATTCTGTTTCTATCTTGGATTCCATTTCTGATTCTGTTTCTGTACCTTCTGTCTGTTTGGGTGGTAAAGGCCAATTATTAGTATTCTGTTTCCGTACCTTCTGTCTGTTGGGTGGTGAAAGCCCATTATTAGCATTCTGTTTCTACACCATCTGCCTCTGTTCGGGTGGTAAAGGCCCATTATTAGCATTCTGTTTCTGTAAAGATTATTCTGTTTCCGTTTCTGTTTCAGTTTAGACATTAGGGTAACACCTAATCCTGTTATACTAGTATTAGTGCAGAGAAGTGAAAAGCTTAACTTAGCCTATATCATTTCGTTTCTTCTGTTAACCTGTTATTCTTGTTACGGTTATCTCTCATCCAGTTTTATTTACATGTCATGATACTATTATCTGTTTATATGCTGGAAGTCACTGGACTCACCAGACTTATGTCTGACCTAGTTTGTTTCGCCTCTTTTCTTTCCGTTCCCCCCCAGGTTCTCAGGGTGGAAACATAGGAGATTGATTCAGATTCTCTCTGCTTGAAGTGTTCGAAGTATTGCTTGGCTTTGGTTCTATCTTCCCATGGTAGTTTATGTTGGGGATTATGGCTTTAAAAACTATGCATTCTGAAGGCTTTTGTACAAGACCGATATTTATGTACTTGAATTCCGATATTGTGATTTTGAAAGATGTAACTAAACTCATTTCTGTTTCTATTGTAATAAAGTTATAAAATTTTCAAGTACTACTTTATCTGTCTTGTAAATTTCGGTTCTGTCTACTAAAACGCTCTACCAAAGTTATGGCATTCCCTTTGTGAGTGACCTTAACGGAGGTGGGGTGTTACACCCGCCAGATCCGAGCTAGGATCATTTCTATGTGCGTGGACTTGTTTTCTGACCAGATTCGTGAACCCTAAGCTATGAATAAGACCCTATTCTCAGTGTTTTATTCATTCTAAAAGAAGGGAGAACTAGATGCTGCCTCTGCCTAGATTGAGAATAGCCTTTTCTTCTTCAACAAACAAGTCATTCAAGTGTAGAGATCTGTGAACAAACATCTGCAATTACTCCTCTCTATTTTCTTGGATCCATCCACTGTGAGTCTATGTTAATTTTAGATCTAAATACTTAAAAAGGTAAATCCTAACATGAATATAACTTGGATCTATGCCTGTGACTATTTGAATCATATCAGATCTGCTATAACCTGTTTATCTAAGTTATTCTGACATGACTATGAACTAGATCTAAACCTATACCTATTTATCATGTCAGATTTGCTATTAGATGGTTATCTAATTCATTGTTTAGATCTTATCATGCCTGCTTATGATGTCCATATTATGTTAGAATCTGTTCTATTGTCACATGTTCATCAAATATGTTCCTAAATGCCTATCTTGTCATTATGCCACTATGTGTTTATGCCTATTTCTGCCATTATACGTCAATCTTGTTAGTATGATCATTTCTGTCATCTTCCTTATATCTTTTCCCTTTTAATTTTTATATAGCCATGCTACATTCGAGCCTAGGCATGCCGCTGAAATATGCGAACGCGTTAAATTGGGAACGAGGAGAAAACGTCAAGATTGGGGCATAACTTGTAATTGGAAATTTGGGCATAACTTGAATGAAATATATGAATATGAATTTGGGGCATAATTTGAATTGTAATTAAAGACCTTAATTTGGGGCACGTAGTTCATTATGAACATGACTTGGGACAGGGGCATGAAAACCTATAACGACATAGGAATAATTGATTAATAATGGAAATGCATAAAATTACAGTAATTAGAAATTTCAACCGCGCTTAGACACTAGGTTAGAGTACACTTGTGGTGGAAGTCTGCCCGGAACCCTCCGGCATATCCAACAACCACAAGTGGTGAATCTAATGTGAGGGGTCTAAGTGCACAAACACGAGACGTGCTAAGACATGAGTTTAAGTCCGACTTGTGGAAGAAATCTGCCTGGAATCGACCGACATATCCAGCATCCAAAAGTGGTAGGCTTAATATGGGAGGTCTAGCTCATTATAACCATAAATGAATATGGTAATGAATTAGAATACTTAACCTGGTTGAATCCATAGGGATTGTGAACATGTTAAACTTAAGTAGAGGTTAAGTAAACTTGTTTGAAACAGTGGGTGGGTTAAGTACCTCTTGGGTTGGTGGGTAATATTTATATATATAGGCCCACAAACGTAATCTGTGGGGTTATGCAGTCTCTTAACTCTGCTAGGGCATGACCATTGGAAAACCTAGTAGTTGGGATACGAGCGTAGGGGGAGGCTTGTACCATCTTGTGTGTAGGACCCGTTTCTGTCAGTAACCCATATATTGGTATCAAACGAGTACTCCAAACAAGGTCGGAGTCGAGGTACACTTACTGGCTGATTGTAAGAGATCCAAACATAGGAGACAGTGTGGGAGGCGCATACCAACGGAGTCATGTGCGTGCATGGGTCCGATAGAGGGAGATAAGACACCGTGACACCTGTAGATATGGTTGTGCACATCCTGAAAACGAAGGGTTGCCACTTTAGGAAGTGATACATCCTACTGTAGTGCCAGCACAGGGTATCTACGAAGTAGGGGGCCGATCGATTAGGGTAGTAATTAGGGTACATCCAGTCTTGCCTGTTGGGAAGCATGTTATTCTTGTTGTGTGTAATACCTGTTATTTCTGTTGGGTTACCTTTTGTTTTTGTTGGGGTAAAACCTGTTACTAGAAGTACACCTAAGTCTACCATTCTATTCTAGTTGGGATCATCTTGTTCATATGATATTAGTATTGGTGCAGAGAGGGAGAAAGTAATAGAGAAGCACAATGCCTTTTTTGTTCAGTTTATCCTATTCACCTTGTCATACCTACCTTTTATGATGTTATCTCTTTTATACACTTTATAAGCCTATCATGATACTTTTACTTATTTATATGCTAAAAGTTATTGGGCTCGTCAGACTTTATGTTTGACCTATTTTGATTCCTCTTCTTTCTCTTCCGTTCCCCCCACCCCCTAGGTTCTCAAGGTGGGAATACTCAATCTTGATCAGGATTCTGCTTAGCTTTGCTTGGAGCTTCTTAGACGTATTTCTCGATTTCTTGTCTATCTACTATGGCTAAGTTTTTGGGGAATTATGCACTTTTCATTATTATTGTACTCTGATATTTTACGCACAAGACAGAAGTTTTAACGATGTACTGGGTTTTATGCATTTCAGACATATGATGTAACCATGTTTTGAACTATAATGTTTCTGCTTAATAAAATTTGAAATTCCACTGCTATTTTATATTTGTCTTGTAATGTTCTGTTTCTGTTTACCTATAACGCTTCATGAAACTTAATGCATTCTCTTAGTGAGTGACATTAACGGACGTAGGGTGTCACATATATTGTAAGATCCCATAACTTCCTCTGTAAGGAAAAGCCCAGATAATTCGAGAACAACACACAAAAGAACGCAGAGAAGAACATTTCATTGTTAATTACAACAATTCCATCAGAATATACAGAGTATAAATCAATATTACACATTTACCAAATATCAGAGATTACAATAAATTACATAGCAGCGGAAAATAATACAATACAAAACTGAAGGAGATATACGGATACAAAGCTTTCCGGATATCATTCCAGCTATAAACCAGGATCCTGTGAATATAAATCTGCAAAACCAAAACCACTAGCTGCCCGTGCGGAAAATAGGGGCACCCAGAGTTTAGGTTAAAACAATAAACTCCAGGTCAGTCATGGGACTGGTGTGAGAACTAAAACAGTTAATAATCTTTATTTTAAAGTTAGGTAAATCAAGGGACCACGGCGTATAACACGGAACGGGTTTCCTCCCAAGAATACCAGTGCATAAAACAACAGCGCAATGCTAAATAAAGAACAATGAAGCTATTATAAGACCCAGGTCCCATCACATAATGCAATGCAAGCCGGAGGATAGGGTTTTACCTTATAATAGCCAAAGAATGCTTGATACGCTAAATTTCATCTTTTATTATTACTATAAGTGTATAATGTCAAAACAATTTCAATCATAAATATCAATCATAGACGGAATGGGTATCATATATCATGCCGCCATACTAGGCTGCAAAGTCACGTATTTGGAAATTGGATTTTCATCTATGAACCGAGGCAAAAGATAGTCCTCTACCGATTCGAGACTCTCTAGCCCGAGCCTCAGGACCCAGACTAAGGTGGGCCCTTGGATTGTCAGGGTCGGTCCACCGATGTGGATTAAAATGCCTGAACACTGCGTTTCCCCGCCTTTTGGGGGCCTAAATGAGCAAACGAATGACTCCATCGGCTTCACATAGTCACCGATATATCCGAGGCGCCTCACAAACCAACAACCACATAAGTCAAACTCGTCAGGGCGTGTCAAACCACTGACGCCACTTCTAACTAGAAAGAAACGCATGTCCTCCTTGAGGTCCTCTCCCGTTTTTGGTTCACCACCGAGGTGTGAGGCTCGCGAATCAACGTTACACAAAGCTATGCCACAAAGGCCGTGCTTTGATCATCACCCACAAGACTTTGCTTTTCAATAGAAGCCTTGATCATTTGCCAATTAGGCATGCCACACAGGCAATTCACTCCATGCGTTTGATATCCATCAATATATAACCCCTTAGCTCGTACGTCTCAGAGAAGGGCGTTAAGCAAGAGAATAAATTCTCCGCCGCCAAACAGATATATATTTAATAGAAATCAATCACACAGACTAAAATCCAATGTCAGACACACAGTCCATTTACAAGTTCGTTCTGGGTCTGAACGAAACCGGAGGCACCTAGTACCCCGCATATCCATCGATCTCCAAGTACGTCTGGACGATCACCAACTGATTCCCTCCTCTTGGGTGTACGGCCCAATCAAGATCATCAGTAATCACCCAAACGACGTGAAGACCTCCGGTCTTCGACCACCGTCTTCATCTTCGACTTATCGTCGTATCAGTTATTCAGAATGGGATAAACCCGGTCTTTCCGAATAACTCGCGTATATAATAAACAAGTGTTACACAAACACAACATACGCCTCATTCCAATTCATCAGTCACTAACCGTAAATTAGCAAGAGAATAATTCCCCAAATATTAACCCCGAAGGCCGAAACCAACATCAGATCAATACCCAGGAAACCGTCCTTCTTAGCTAACCCACAGTTAGTTTCTAAATTTCACATTCTTAGGGAAAGGTTCCCATTAATTTTATCAAAGATAAATTCTTTTAAATTTATTCTTTAATCTTCTTTTGAATATCAATTCAAACTAGTCGGGATTAACGAACCTTACCGAAGTAATCATTTGTTTTAATTTCCCAACCCCAACCTATTCATCCCATGAAGTAAAACTGGTCATACTTCATATCTAACACCACGGTGTTATCGGTAAATTCAATTACCATTTCACGTTCAAATCTAAATAAAGATTTAACTATCGCCTGGAGCAAAACTGGTGATACTCCATTCTCGATCTTTTCAATCTAATTAAAGATTCATTAAAACTCCACTTAGTTTTAATCTTTAACTGGGTTAAAGAATCAATGTCATTTAAAACACGATTCATGATAAACCCAAAATCACATTCCATTCTATCAGCTTTTAACCGTAAAATAGCAAGTTAGCAATCCCCTAAGTATTAACCCCGAAGGCCGAAACCAACATCAGATCAATACCCAAGAAACCATTCAACTTAGCTAATCTCCATTTAGTTTCTGATTTTCTTAACTCCGTTGGGTCTAAGAACTGTATTATTGAAGACACCGTTCACGACAACCCAAAATCACATTCCATTAATTATCGGGTTAAAGAACAAGTGTTATTTAAAACACCGTTCACGATAAACCTGAAAATCAGTTTCAATTCAATTCCAATTAAATATTATTTAATTGGCATACTTCATTAAATCCAAATAAAAGGATTTAATCTTTTCCTCCATTGGGTTTAAGAACAGTGTTGATGAAGACACTATTCACGACAAACCCAAATCCCATTTGATATTAAATACAAGGCTCAGAATAGAAAATATACCGGCTTATATTCAATATCAAATTCTACGACCAACAAATATCGTATTGCAAATAACGATATTAATATATCTTTCAAATTCCCATAACAATATCTGTATCATCACGAAATCCAACATCGAATTTTCCGAAGACAATTTCGATTCAAATCCATTCCAATTCAATTATTGAAACTTCTGGTTTCTTTTAAAACCCTTTCAAATCCAATTTATTGATTTAAAAATAAATAAATTATAATTCTAGTTCAAAACTAGTTCATTTCGATAAAAATCTAATTTTATCTTTTCAAATATGGAAAATTTCATCCTAATTCTTCCCAAATCATTTCTTATGATTTTACACAAATTATTGCTATTTTTAATAATTTTATCAAGGCCCGTAAAGTCGATTTCCATCAACGGCCATCGAACTACACTTACAGAGCGACCTTTTCCAAATTTGATTTAGACATAATTCTAAATCCAACCGTTAGATCTCAAATCTCTAATATTCGTTAGAAATCTCTTTTCGATACGAACCCAACGGTTCCGGTTTTAGGGGAATCCGACGATCGGATCTCCCGTAAAATCCATTCGAAGTCAATGGTCGAAATTCGCGAACTGCCGCAGCGCGGCTCGTTCTATTCAGGCCATTATATATATAATATATATTATATATATTTCGTCGATTTCCTTTTTAAAATGTATTTTATAAATCGTTTTAAATTCGTTTTCAAAACGATTTTAACTTCCTTTTCAAATTCAAATCAAAATTGAATTTTTCAATATAAATTCATTTTAATTTCATTTCAAATCTATTTCAATTCAATTTCAATTTAATTCGAATTTCAATTCATTTCAATTTAATTCGGATTTCAAATCTATTCAATTCAATTCAATTCGAATTTCAAATCTATTCAATTTAATTCGAATTTCAAATATATTCAATTTAATTCGAATTTCAAATCTATTCAATTTAATTCGAATTTCAAATCTATTCAATTTAATTTCAATTTAATTCGAATTTCAATTCACTTTCAATATTCATTGAAAAATGAATAAAATCGATATAAATATCGTTCACGTCAAAATGGCGTATATCTAATCGACACGGCTTTATATATTTCTATTTCAAATATTCTATTCAAATATTTCGTTTCAAATATTTCTTCTCAAATATTCTATTCAAATATTTCTCTTCAAATATTCTATTTCAAAACTGGAATGATGCCCAATCAATTACCATAGATTTTATTTCTACGGATTTCCATACAACGCATGTATATATCGACAATGACAAATAATCAACCATCATCCAAAGTGCATTCCACACCGTATAAGCATCAAATATAAATATTCAACGCTTATAACAGTTTGTCAATCAATTGATCGACATACAATTAATTATTGGGATTAGTGTATGTCATATATCATCCCAATACCCGTGTGGGGTTTCAAACAATCAAACACAGATTTTATTTGTGCAGTTGGGCGATGTGTAAAATTTATCGTCCCAATCAATATCAATCAAATGTGTGTATATAAACAAATCGTCCGATTTGTTTATATTTATTTACTCACATTCACGTTAAAAATTACATTTTCAAATATAAAATATTTTTAATTACATAAATATTTTATTTCATTTCACATCACATCACACAATCAACTACACATCAAAATCAAGCAAGCAAGCATACAAGTCGTCCATGGTCTGTGGACGACGGGTGTCGGGTGCTACTAAACACCGTCTGCATCCTAGTATATATTTCAAACTAGAAATAAAAATAAAAGTGAGGAGTTCTCACCGACTAGCTAAACCAAACGCCATGACTCTTCATATGTAGAAATCTTCGTCGTGCTCGCCCCTTTGTTAATTTCATCGTCCGTAGCCACTACATATATAAAAATCACATTTTTATATTGTTGCTATTTATATAAAAATCACATTTTTATAACGCTACTATATAGATAAAAATTCTATTTTTATAACGGTGCTCATATAATAAAGGTTATATTTTTATATCGTCACTCATATAAAAATCACATCTTTGCTCCTTCTACATAATAAAGATCGAATTTTTAATACATCTATAATATAAAAATCATATTTTTATTCCTCCTATGATATAAAAATCATATTTTTATTCTTCCTATGATATAAAAATCATATTTTTATTCTTCCTATGATATAAAAATCATATTTTTATCTTCACTTCATATATATAAAAATCAAAATTTTAACTTCACTTCATATATATATAAATCGAATTTTTAACTTCACTTCATATATATAAAAATCGAATTTTTACTTCACATTCGTAAAAATTGATTTTTTTTTTTCCGCTACATATATAAGAAAGTTCATATTTTTCCATCGCTTCTTTATATTAGAAAGTTCATATTTTACCATCGCTTCTTTATATTAGAAAGTTCATATTTTACCATCGCTTCTTTATATTAGAAAGTTCATATTTTACCATCGCTTCTTTATATTAGAAATTTAAATTTTACAATCGCTTCTTTATATTTTTAAAGAACTCTTCTTTTTATTTTTCAATAATAAAAATCTCGCCTTTCCATTGATAATAATATCGTTTTTCCATTGATAAAAATATCATCTTTCCATTGATAAAAATATAGTTTTTCCATTGATAAAAATACGGTTTTTTTCCTTTACAACAAAAATAATAATCGGTTTTTCCTTTACAAAATGTCTATAAAACTGATCTTATTTACTTACTAAAATCTATTTAACTAACTAATAAAAATAAAATAAAGTAAAAAATAGAAACTCACTGTGATTGGTTCAACGCGAGAGGGGGGGCTTCACTGGCCGGAGGGGAGCTGGAGGGTCGCGCTGGGTCGGGGAGGGTGCTGAGCGGGCGCGCTGGCCATGGGTGGTCGTGGCAGTCGGTGTAGAGGTTTGGGAGGTTCTACGGGTTGGGGGACTTCGATTTGGTAGAGGAAGGAAGGGCTGACGTCGATTGGGGGGGGGCCTGGGCGGAGGCGCTGCGATGGTGGGGTGGAGGCGCGATCGTGGAGCGGCCGCCGAGGGCTGAAGGTCGACATCGACTTCGGCCTTTTTTTTTTTCCTGAATCGTGTTTGAATAGGAAGGGGGGCTCCGTTGACTAAGTGAGGGAAAAGGTTTTTTATTTATATATATATATATTAATTAATTAATTCAATAAAGCAACTTTTAAATTCGAACTCCAAAAGAGACCCACCGACTGTCGCCCCTAGCTAATTACCCCCATTCCGAACACAATGGGATGTGTCCCGTAAGCCAATTCGATCGTTTCGATCAGTTTCCATTTAAATTAAAATATAAATAAATAGAACGGTCAATATTGATTTTAACGTACATTTCAATTTACTGGGGCCACATACGGGCTCTAAAAATTCCAGAAAAAATATTTCTAGCTTCGTATTAACGATACGGTCCTAACAAAACTAATTTCGTCGAATTCTGAGACTGTTTGAAAAATGGCCATTTTCCAGTCGATTAAAATCAACTAAAACTGTCAAAACACGTTTTCCTTTGCCACGCCCACATATTAATTCGAAAAATTACGAATTTTGAAACCTAACAATAACTTGACATCCCGGATCCAACAAAAGTGGTTTCGTTGAAAACCGAGGTCGTTTGCAAAATTTCCATTTTTAAGAGCCAGAAATTCCATAGCGACTATTCTGAATTTTCAACTGGACGTATCTTTTGATTCCCGCCGTGAAATTTCAATTTTTCGGATTCGTTGGAAAGATATTCTCAAATAGATTCAAATATTTTTGGTTTCGCTAAAATCCGGTTTATTTTGAATCCTGTACATTCATTTGAACTTTGAAATCGATTTATCGAACTACCGCGCCATTTTCAATTCCTTTTATATATATAAATAAATATTTATATTCTAACGACGATTCAAATAAATATATACGTTGAATTCTATTCAAAATAAATTTCTCGTCGATATTATTTAAAATAATCATTTTAAATATTCAAAATTCACTGAAATTACCAAAATAAAATTTTTAAATTGGCTTAGATTTCCGGGTTATTACATATATGATGGTTCATCCGAGCGATAATACTTCCCAAGCATCTCCACTACCAAACAACACATCTTAATCCTTGGGATATACCCAACCTGGAAACGAAAACATTACATTCATCAACCCAAAAATCCAAATAATATCCACACAACTCAATCAAGAGAATTTTATCATATGAAAGTTCCAAGTTAGCACAACTCTTATAGGATACGGCCTCGAAGGCTATATCAATGGAACCGTTTCAATTCCAGCAATGATGATTGCTGATGAAAGTGGTAATGTAGTACCAAACATATCTTACACTAACTACAAAAGGCACGACAACTTACTATGCTCATGGTTGTTTGCTACTATTAGTTCTGCATTACTCCCCTAAGTAATTGGGTGCAAAAGTGCTTAAGAGATCTGGGAAACTATCGAGCAAGTCTTCAACATCCAGTCTTATGCAAGAGTAATTCACAATCGAAAACAATTAAACAATATAACCAATGATTCACTAACTATGAGAGAGTACTTGACAAAAGTCAAAACTCTTTGTGACTTGCTTGAAGTTGTTAGGCATAAATTACTAGAGTCTATGAAAATTCTAACCATATAGAATGAGTTGGATGATGATTACGAGTCTGCTGTTGCATCTTATATTCTCAGCCCATAGCACTAATAATGCAACATGTTCATTCTACATTGATAGCATATGAGGGAAGACTTGATGTAAAGAAGCTACGAACAGACATCACTGCTAAATATGCCTCTTCATCAAAACCAAGAAAAATTCTCAAACAACCAAGGCAATCAAAATAATCAAAGAAATAACCAGAACTTCATGGGAAGAGGCAGCGGCAAGGACAGATGGATTAAGCCTAACTATATAAGATGCCAAATCTGCGAAAGATTTGGTCACACTGTAGGAAAATGTTACTTCAGATTTGATTAAAGCTTCATTGTCAACCAACAAGGTGGCAACAATCAAAGGAATACTCAACCTAATGCAAATGTTGCTCACACTGGCACAAATACTAGAAGTCAGCCTGGCCTAACCAAATGTAACGTCCCGCAAATCAGTAATATCAGAGTTGACTACATACACCATACATCCAACCCAAATATCACGAAAATACGAATCATTTTTTTTAGAAGAAAAAGGTAGAAGAAGAACAAAAATAACAACACAGAATCTCACATCGCAGCGGAATAAAATATAATATATCATAACTTTTGAAATACACAATTTGTACTGTATACACATATCATTATCAGAGTATCACTGTCAAAGTACAACTTACAACACAACAGAAATATCAATAACTAGATAACGTTGAAGCCTCCTGGTCCAAACTCCTTTGGATAAATCTGTAAAATCCCGAACTACTTGACTGCCCATACAAATTTAGGCACCCAAGAGTTTAGGTAAACAAAACAAAATAAACTCCGGGTCAGTCATGGGACTGGTATGAGTAAACGATTAAAAACAGTTTGAGAAACTAAATGATATCTCGTAAGACCATGCCGTATAACACGGAACGGGTTTTCCCTTATGAGAATCCAAACACTTGATATAACTTTCAAATTCTTTTGAAAGAAACGATAATCTTTATATCAAAACTCTTTGATATTATAATAGTGTCTAAATCAAATAAATAGAAATCTAGTGGAACGCTTGCATCTCACGTTCCACATATATAATATAAAATCATAAACCGCGGGCTCTTATTAGATATTGGATTCCGACTATGACAAGGTATGGAACCACCTACCGCCGGTGTATCTCTAGAGGAGAATACACCGAGTTCAACAAGAACATCTTACAACTCAGCCACACATGACCGACCACTCATTTCGCTTGAGTGTATCGAATGTATATCACCAACGGTTGGGATCAACAACCGTTTCCCGAATGGGTCAGCATCGATAGATTTAAGAATAAAAATGGAATTTCTCTAGATAGGTGATAATACACCCTAATGAGAGCTAACCACATAGTCATGCTGCCTGGCTGATTTTTGTTATTTCCCGGTTGTTGAGGCCTGAGGCTACGCTTACTTGCCATTCATTAATTACACAATCACTTTGAATGCCACATTGTCAGATCCTTTAATCATTTATTAATTTGCACAAATATATTCTAGATATTATGCTAAGGGAATAAATCTGTTGCCACCATATATATTTGTACAGTCCAAAATGCGATCATTGGAAATATTCTGTCAGACATTCGGCCATACACGTTCGTTCTGGGACAGAACGAAACCGAAGGCACTATTCCGTACATCCATCCAAGGCAATCTCTACCTAGGACTTATACAACAGCACTTGCACTTTACTCCGTCTTCAATATATTCAGCACACTTGGTTTGCAACGCTTATGCCAATACGGAGTAGTTCTTCGGATAATAATCCAACCGGTCACTCCATATTAACAACGGAAAAATGGTCAAAACTTTGATAGTCGGTGGTTTAACTATCAAATGAAAAATGTCCGTGTACACACAACGATTTTATTTTCGAATGGAATTATCGATCAAATCATCAAACATATATATATATATTCATATTTCCTTATTTTCTATATTAAGAAAATATATGTTATTAACTCTGGAAAACATTCCCATTGCATATTTACATATCACTATTCTTCCACATCTATCAGACTCTAACAGTAAACTAGTAAGAGAAAAACTTCCTAAGTATAAACCCCAAAGGCCGAAACCAACATCAGATCGATACTCAAAAAGTCGTTCAACTCAACTAATTTCCAGTCAGTTTTTAATTCTGCTTAACTCTATTTCTTTAACTCCATTTGATTAACTTCTTATCAACACGATCATTTTAAATCTGCAAATCATTGCTTTTAAATCATCGTTCACTTTAAAACGTATATCTCTCAGGATTTTATTTATAAAATTCCTTTTCGTTTATAATATTCTATTTTTAGTTCGTTTCATTATCAAATTCTATATATATATATCGATTTCTAGTTATCAGATTTTCTTAAAAATGTTCTAACTTCTTAAATTTTCTGAAAAAATCGCCATAACCTCCTTTGTACGGGGTTACTGGAAAAAGTCAAACCTTGCCACACAGGCCCTCTTCAATCAAAAATAAAAAGGAAAAGCCAAGCGGCTAGCCTATACGGCGCATAAAATCTCATATTCAATTTAAGTACGTACCTTTTTGTCGAGCATTATATTTAAACTCTTCCATTTCTTCATTTCTATACCTGCTTAACATATATCTAATCATTCTAATTCATTCCAACTTAATACACTTGTTTTAACTCAACTCGTAAATTAATTCGTTAATCAACGCTTTTGCCTATTTCACTTTCATATTTGAATATGACATGTTCAAATATATTTTAACTTACTTATAAACTAATCCAATTCCACTTTTCAAACTCAGGTTTCATATTCGATTTGAATATGAATTCACAAGTTTAATTTACTTATTCAAAGTTGAACTCAAATCTTAAACTAAATTAACTAATTTTCCTTTTGCTTAGTTAATTCTATTCAATAATCGAAAATATGATTTTTCGTTTCAGAAATCATTCCATTTACTTCACTTGGGTGCATATTCATGTTATCCAATTTATGATTTTTCCTTTTTATTTACAAACCCCATTTATTTTACTTGTTTATATATTTAGACAAGTCTCGATTTCAAATTTCATTTGAAATAAATATTTCTACTTTGTAAAAATAAATTTCCCTTTTCAAATTAACACTTGTATTTATATTTTTTGAATTACCCAATGATAATTCATTTCACTTCATTTATAAACTTCGTTTATAAGTGAACTACCTGTTTTTATTCTTTAAAACAAGTTAATATTTCTTAGTCCATTCAAAACTCAAATTCTATTTTTAGAAAAATAGAATTTTCCCTTTAAATATCTAAATTCCTTTTCACGATATTTTTAAATATCAACATTTAGGCCCAGTGGTATTTAAACACACAAAACACCTAATTTAAGAATCAAAGGTTTTTAACATAGCATATATGATGATATATATGAAAACAAACAATAAATAAATTTGAGAGATCCAGTTGGATCCCTCCAACCTATTTTTCCTGCATCCACAGTCGTTAGTACATAAATAATACCATCCTGCTTTAAGGCAGGATATCGCGGTATAGAAGGTCATCCACTAATATATATTTGTGGGGCGCATAGGGAAATCATCCGCTAATGGTACCGCGGGCATCCGCTAATGATACTGCGGGAACAATCCAACCACCAAACCAATATATACATATATATATATATATATATATATATAAATAATAGTCAAGCCTAAATAACTATTATATAATCAACACAAAAATATTTAAATGCGTCCAAGCAACAATCAATTATTTTTAACAAATAAAAATAATTCTAATTAAATGGTGAGTGAGATTTACTCACATTGATTTTAATTTGCTGTCCGTCCCAATTTCTTTTTAAATTAAATTCTTGCTAACCTCATCAAATTCCAGACCACTGATGACTTGAATAACTCGTAGTCATGGACCAATCCGTCTTGTTTTCAAGATCTTTGAACCTTGTATAAATAAATTACACATTGTTTTAAATCAACAATTTCTGATGATAAAATTAAAGATCTAACCTTTTTCTTAATTTCGTAGTTAACGGTTAGTTAAAAATTTAATCACTACATTAGCTAACGACATAGGTTTATACCATTATTGGTTACAAATTTATATAAACCATTTTCTATATAAATTTAAATTTAACAAAAATCAAAATATACCTTATTGCAATGATATATCAACTCAGACCCCTATTTTAACTGCCTCAAGTATTGCTTAGGCAAACCCTTCTTCATCTTCCCACTATTTGAAAATCTGTGTTTATCACTTTGATCTCACCACAAACTCAATACTCCATATTGCCATCAAACCTAGCATCGACCTTCCAGAAATTTTCAGTGTCTCTTTCCTATTATTCATTTACCACTTGCGAGCAGCCCTTCCCCTAAATCACTACTCCACTCTTCTATTTGAAATTACCATCCAACTCCTTTGCCCAGCTAAAACGAACGAAACCCCTTTCCTCCAAAAGCCATCGCAGTCCACCAGAACCCACATCACGAGCTTCACCTTCTCAACGTACCTTACACTAATGTCGAACTCCCCATCAAGATTGAACCTGGGATCTACAGTCATGCAGAACCCAACGATAGCCCAAACCCATTTAAACATCACTGCGACTTCTAAATCAACGACTGTAGAAATCCCAGATCTCGAATCGCCATCACCAGTTGTAGGTCGGTGCTGAAACTCGAGTAACTAACACCATCTGACTATCGCGATCCCAAATATCACGCATCTTAAATCGCATTTTCTCCTAGCTCGACATTGAGCTTCAGAAATCAGTATGCTCTTCATTGTGATTGGAATTGTGATTGGAATTGCGATTTCCAATTCTAATTTCCTCTTTTATATGACTTACGGTGGATCGGGTCCTCGTTTTCAAAGAGGGGAGATTTGGGATCTTTTTTCTTTCTTATTTACTGAGGATTTTGATTTTGGGGAGAGGAGTTTCTTTTGGTTCGATTTTCATTTGAGGAATTAGAAGATGAGCACGGTTATAAATAATAGGATGGAGGGTGTTGCTTTTGTTTAGTACAGCCTATGGAAGTAGAATTTCCACACTTAATTATGCGTTATTAAATGTTTAAGGTGTACTTCATCTGTTAACTTAGGCTAGAAGGACCCCCTTCTTTTTTATTAGTTATTTTTTTATATTTATTTTATTTTAGTTCTGATAATTTAACCAATACGATTTTTAATTAATTAAATTATCCCATTGATTTTGAACTCCTATTTGAGCCAAACAACAGGCGTTCCTAGGGTTTAACCACCATTCTGAACCCACTGGAACAGATCTTAAAGCCTTATTCGATCATCTGGAGGAGATATAAATTTAAACTGATAAATTAAATTCAAAACAATTTAATTCCTTGATAATAAATTATTATTATCGTCTATATCTATATTCAAATAGAATATATATTGAAATTGAATTTATATCGGTCATCTGGATTGTTTTGATTCCGTTTTAAATTCTGGATTCGATCTTGTTTTAAATTCAAATAAAATTCATATTAATCATTTGAATTATTTTAACTCCGTTTTAAATTTGAATTGAATTATTTCAAATTTCTCATATTTCGATAATTATAAGTATTCGAAATAAATTGTATTTCAATAAAAAAAATTATACCTCAATATAAATATAAATTTATATTGTCAACTCAATATTTAAAACCATATTAAATATTTAGAATAGATCGACCATAAATCTGGGTCGTTACATTCTTCCCTCCTTAAAAGAATTTCGTCCCCGAAATTACCAAGGTAGAAAAAATGCTACAAGCTCATTAACTCTTTCAAACTCACTTATGTTGAAACTCTATAATTTATATTTCAACAATTTTAGTTCTACCAAAACTTTTGGTTCCATTTACATTACACACCATATATGCTCATATTCAATTAATCTGAATGATTTGCAATCAATTCATATTTCATCTATATTCCATTAATCTATTCAAATTGATTTTAGTGAATTTATTCACTTTAATTTATTTAACTTTCTAAGTTAAATTTTAAATTCTAGAATTCAAATCCCTAGGTTTTCATTTCAAATCCTTTTGAAATCACATCAATATATATATACATATATATATAATTATATTTATTTCCATCCTAAATTCAAGACATTTGTATTTTTCAAACCAACTTGTTTCAAACAAATTTCCATCAAACTTTTCTAAGGTAGCAATCCATCACTTAGGAACCCGAAAATGAACACTAATGATGTTGCAGTCATCATCAGAATTATTTTCCAGCGACTGAAGTGAATTCAGTGCTTTATCACTTTTAAAATCCATCTAAAATGATTTTAAATCAAAAATCCTTCCAAAACAAAGCTATATTATTTTTGATATACTTCAAAAATATTTTCCCAAACACCCAGGATTTAAATTTCAAACTCTGATTTGAATTAAATTTTAATTTATCCTTTCTCTATATATATCATTCATATACAATTTTATTTGGTTATATATAACCTTTCCCTTTTATAATCTCCTATGATTATAATATTAACAACCAACTCATCCATATAATATAATAATTTCAGAAAATTATTCATTCTATATTAAAATATAGTTTTGGATAAAGTTATTTCATTTACCCACTTTAAAACAATATCGTGTTCAATCTTCTGTACAAGTATTTACAAACTCTTATCGACGTCGTGGCGTCCCACGATTCGATCAGAATTCATAAACTACTCAACAGACAAGTCAACACAATATAAAACATTTGTTATATTAATTAACAAATACACGCTCTCGTATATTTACACTCAACTCATTCTAGAGTACTATTGACCCTATCTCTAATGAGCACAACACCACAGCCTAGGTATTCGCTCAACCTAAGCTTTGATACCAACTGTAACGTCCCGCAAATCCGCAATATCAGAGTTGACTACATACACCATACATCCAACCTAAATATCACGAAAATACAAATCATTTTTTTTAGAAGAAAAAGGTAGAAGAAGAACAAAAATAACAACACAGAATCTCACATCGCAGCGGAATAAAATATAATATATCATAACTTTTGAAATACACAATTTGTACTGTATACACATATCATTATTAGAGTATCACTATCAGAGTAAAACTTGCAACACAGCAGAAATAACAATAACTAGATAATGCTGAAGCCTCCTGCTCCAAGCTCCTTTGGATAAATCTGTAAAATCCTGAACTACTTGACTGCCCGTACAAATTTAGGCACCCAAGAGTTTGGGTAAACAAATCAAAATAAACTCCGGGTCAGTCATGGGACTGGTATAAGTAAACGATTAAATACAGTTTGAGAAACTAAATGATATCTCATAAGACCACGCCGTATAACACGGAATGGGTTTTTCCTTTATGAGAATCCAAACACTTGATATAACTTTCAAATTCTTTTGAAAGAAAAGATAATCTTTATATCAAAACTCTTTGATATTATAATAGTGTCTAAGTCAAATAAATAGAAATCTAGTGGAACGCTTGCATCTCATGTTCCACATATATAATATAAAATCATAAACCGCGGGCTCTTATTGGATATTGGATTCCGACTATGACAAGGTATGGAACCACCTACCGCTGGTGTATCTCTAGAGGAGAATACACCGAGTTCAACAAGAACATCTTGCAACTCAGCCACACATGACCGACCACTGATTTTGCTTGAGTGTATCGAATGTATATCACCAACTGTTGGGATCAGCAACCGTTTCCCGAATGGGTCAGTATCGATAGATTTAAGAATAAAAATGGAATTTCTCTAGATAGGTGATAATACACCATAATGGGAGCTAACCACATAGCCATGCTGCCTGCCTGATTTTTGTTATTTCCCGGTTGTTGAGGCTTGAGGCTACGCTTACTTTCCATTCATTGATAACACAATCACATTGAATGCCACATTGTCAGATCCGTTAATCATTTATTGATTTGCACAAATATATTCTGGATATTATGCTAAGGGAATAAATCCGTTGCCACCGTTATATTTGTACAGTCCAAAATGCGATCATTGGAAATATTCTGTCAGATATTCGTCCATACATGTTCGTTCTGGGACGGAACAAAACCGAAGGCACTATTCCGTACATCCATCCTTGGCAATATCTACCTAGGACTTATACAACAGCCCTTGCACTTTACTCCGTCTTCAATATATTCAGCATACTTGGTTTGCAACGCTTATGCCAATACAGAGTGGTTTTTTGGATAATAATCCAACCGGTCTCTCCATATTAACAACGGAAAATTGGTCAAAACTTTGATAGTCGGTGATTTAACTATCAAATGAAAAATGTCCGTGTACACACAACGATTTTATTTTCAAATGGAATTATCGATCAAATCATCAAACATATACATATATATTCATATTTCCTTATTTTCTATATTAAGAAAATATATGTTATTAACTCTAGAAAACATTCCCATTGCATATTTACATATCACTATTCTTCCACATCTATCAGACAATAACTGTAAACTAGTAAGAGAACAACTTCCTAAGTATAAACCCCGAAGGTCGAAACTAACATCAGATCGATACTCAAAAAGTCGTTTAACTCAACTAATTTCCAGTCGGTTTCTAATTCTGCTTAACTCTATTTCTTTAACTCCATTTGATTAACTTCTTATCAACACGATCATTTTAAATCTGCAAATCATTGCTTTTATATCATCGTTCACTTTAAAACGTATATCTCCTAGGATTTTATTTATAAAATTCCTTTTCGTTTATAATATTCTATTTTAAGTTCGTTTCATTATCGAATTCTATATATATATATATATATATATATATATCGATATATCGATTTCTAGTTATCAGATTTTCTTAAAAATATTCCAACTTCTTAAATTTTCTGAAAAATTCGCCATAACCTCCTTTGTATGGGGTTACCAGAAAAAGTCAAACCTTTCCACATAGGCCCTCTCCAATCAAAAAGAAAAAGGAAAAACCAAGCGGTTAGCCGATACGACGCATAAAATCTCATATTCAATTTAATTATGTACCTTTTTGTCGAGCATTATATTTATACTCTTCCATTTCTTCATTTCTATACCTGCTTAACATATATCTAATCATTCTAATTCATTCCAACTTAATACACTTGTTTTAACTCAACTCGTAAATTAATTCGCTAATCAACTCTTTTGCCTATTTCACTTTCATATTTGAATATGACATGTTCAAATATATTTTAACTTACTTATAAACCAATCCAATTCCACTTTTCAAACTAAGGTTTCATTTTCGATTTGAATATGAATTCACAAGTTTAATTTACTTATTCAAAGTTGAACTCAAATCTTAAACTAAATTAACTAATTATCCTTTTGCTTAGTTATTTCTATTCAACAATCAAAAATATGATTTTTCGTTTCAGAAATCATTCCATTTACTTCACTTGGGTTCATATTCATGTTATCCAATTTATGATTTTTCCTTTTTATTTACAAACCCCATTTATTTTACTTGTTTAAATGTTTAGACAAGTCTCGATTTCAAATTTCATTTGAAATAAATATTTCTACTTTGTAAAAATAAATTTCCCTTTTCAAATTAACACTTGTATTTATATTTCCTGAATTACCCAATGATAATTCATTTCAAGTCATTTATATACTTCGTTTATAAATGAACTACTTGTATTTATTTTTTGAAACAAGTTAATATTTCTCAGTCCATTCAAAACTCAAATTCTATTTTTAGAAAAATAGAATTTTCCCTTTAAATCTCTAAATTCCTTTTCACGATATTTTTAAATATCAAAATTTAGGCCTAGTGGTATTTAAACACACAAAACACCTAATTTAACAATCACAGGTTTTTAACATAGCATATATGATGATATATATGAAAACAAACAATAAATAAATTTGAGAGATCCAGTTGGATCCCTCCAACCTGTTTTTCCTGCATCCACAGATGTTAGCACATAAATAATACCATCATGCTTCGAGGCAGGATATCGCGATATAGAAGGTAATCCACTAATATATATTTGTGGGGCACATAGGGAAATCATCCGCTAATGGTACTGCGAGCATCCGCTTATGATACTGCGGGAACAATCCAACCACCAAACCAATATATATAATAGTCAAGCCTAAATAACTAATATATAATCAACACAAAAATATTTAAACGCATCCAAGCAACAATCAATTATTTTTAACGACTAAAAATAATTCTAATTAAATGGTGAGTGAGATTTACCCACCGTGATTTTAATTTGCAATCCGTCCCAATTTCTTTTTAAATTAAATTCTTGCAAACTTCATCAAATTCCATACCACTACTGACTTGAATAACTCGTTGTCATGGACCAATCCGTCTTGTTTTCAAGTTCTTTGAACCTTGTGTAAATAAATTACACATTGTTTTAAATCAACAATTTCTAATGATAAAATTAAAGATCTAACCTTTTTCTTAATTTTGTAGTTAACGGTTAGTTAAAAAATTAATCACTACATTAGCTAATGCCATAGATTTATACCATTATTGGTTACAAATTTATATAAACCATTTTCTATATAAATTTAAATTTAACAAAAATCAAAATATACCTTATTGCAATGATATATCAACTCAGACCCCTATTTTAACTGCCTCAAGTATTCCTTAGGCAAACCCATCTTCATCTTCCCACTATTTGAAAATCTGCGTTTATCACTTTGATCTCACCACAAACTCAATACTCCATATTGCCATCAAACCTAGCATCGGCCTTCCAGAAATTTTCAGTGCCTCTTTCCTATTATTCATTTACCACTTGCGAGCAGCCCCTCCCCTAAATCACTACTCCACTCTTCTATTTGAAATTACCATCCAACTCCTTTGCCCAGCTAAAACGAACGGAACCCCTTTCCTCCAAAAGCCATCGCAGTCCACCAGAACACACATCACGAGCTTCACCTTCTCAATGTACCTTACACCAATGTCGAACTCTCCATCAAGATCGAACCTGGGATCTACATTCATGCAGAACCCAACGATAGCCCAAACCCATTTAAACATCACTGCGACTTCTAAATCAATGACTGTAGAAATCCCAGATCTCGAATCGCCATCACCAGTTGTAGGTCGGCGCTGAAACTCGAGTAGCCGACACCATCTGACTATCGCAAGCCCAAATATCGCGCATCTTAAATCGCGTTTTCTCCTAGCTCGACATCGAGCTTCAGAAATCAATGTGGTCTTCATTGTGATTGGAATTGCGATTTCCAATTCTAATTTCCTCTTTTATATGACTTACGGTGGATCGAGTTTTCGTTTTCAAAGAGGGGCGATTTGGGATCTTTTTTCTTTCTTATTTACTGAGGATTTTGATTTTGGGGAGAGGACTTTCTTTTGCTTCGATTTCCATTTGAGGAATTAGAAGATGAGCACGGTTATAAATAGTAGGAGGGAGGGTGTTGCTTTTGTTTGGTTCAGCGTATGGATGTAGAATTTCCACACTTAATTATGCGTTATTAAATGTTTAGGGTGTACTTCATCTGTTAACTTAGGTTAGAAGGAACCCCTTCTTTTTTTTTAGTTACTTTTTTATATTTATTTTATGTGTTTTTAGCCTCAAGGACAAAATGAACAAAAAAATGTTCCATAAGGACAAGGGGCTAAAATTTAATCCATAAGGACAAATTTTAGTGTAAAGGGAGGAATCCAGGGCCCCACTATAATTCCACCATTTACAAAAATTTGTCCTTATGGACAAAATTTAAGCCTTTTGTCTTCATTGAACAACTTTTTGTTCATTTTGTCCTTTAGGGTATTTTCCTGTTTATTTTATTTTAGTTTTGATAATTTAACCAATACGATTTTTAATTAATAAATTATCCCGTTGATTTTAAACTCCTATTTGAGCCCAACAGTAGGCCTTCCTAGGGTTTAACCACCATTATGAACCCACTGGAACAGGTCTCAAAGCCTTATTCGATCATCTGGAGGAGATATAAATTTAAACCGATAAATTAAATTCAAAACAATTTAATTCCTTGATAATAAATTATTATTATCGTCTATATCTATATTCAAATATAATATATATTGAAATTGAATTTATACCGGTCATCTGGATTGTTTTGATTCCGTTTCAAATTCTGGATTCGATTTTGTTTTATATTCAAATAAAATTCATATTAATCATTTGAATTATTTTAACTCCATTTTAAATTCGAATTGAATTATTTCACATTTCTCGTATTTCGATAATTATAAATATTCGAAATAAATTGTATTTCAATAAAAAAAATCTATACCTCAATATAAATATAAATTTATATTATCAACTCAATATTTAAAACCATATTAAATATTTAGAATAGATCGACCATAAATCTGGGTCGTTACACCAAAAGTCAAGGAGATGCCAACTGTATTATCAAAATTGAGGGCTTTTGAAATGAAGAAAGGTTTCCAGATTCAGGTGCATCAAACCACATAACAAGCAATCTGACTAATCTAAACCTTGGAAACAGAGACTACAAAGGTATGCAATTTGTTTATTTAGGTAATGGTTCTTCTATTAACATCACATACACAGAAAATGGCACAATTAATGGAAAAAGAAAACTGTCTAAATAATCTCCTTAGAGTACCATCCATAAAGAAAAATCTGTTAAGTGTCCCATAATTTGCAAATGACAATTAAGTATACTTTGAATTTTTTTCCCAATCATTTCCTA
The DNA here is from genome assembly GCA_030737875.1 of Allium sativum. NCBI lineage: Eukaryota > Viridiplantae > Streptophyta > Magnoliopsida > Asparagales > Amaryllidaceae > Allium > Allium sativum. The sequence continues at coordinate 777,483,815 of CM060909.1, forward strand.
GTCATGGACATAACCAGTAAAGAAATCTTATTACAGGGTAACATGCATCATGGACTTTACACTTTCAATCTGATGAAGAATAGTATGAATAATGACATAAAATACTGGTGTAATTACTCCTGTCAAAGTGATATGAGTACTCTTAATCTATGGCATTGTAAACTGGGTCATCCAAGTTTAAATATTGTAATGCGAGTTCTGAATAAAAATAAATTTGATTTCAAAACCACTTCTGAATTTCATATTCAGCTTGTCAACTAGGTAAAAGTCACAAACTGCCATTTTCAAGTTCACACACATCATACATTAAACCACTAGAAATGGTCACTATAAGAAAAATACTTATTGCAACTAGCTATTTGCTGCTGGCGAAACATGACAGTTGCAGTAAATGATATTTAGCAACAGACCTTTTGTAGTAGTTGCAATAGATGATATTTAACAACATGCATTTTCTTTCTATTGTAAAAAGCACATTTTTAGCAACTGCGCTTCCCTTCCAGTTGCAAAAACATACTTTTAGCAATTGCGCTTCCATAATAGTTTCAACAAACATATTATTTTCAACTGCGCTTCCAAATTTGTTGCAAAAACAATATCTTTAGCAACTGTTTTCGCCACTTGCGATAACTGTATTTTTTACAACAAGTAAAGCCAATTGCCATAAACATACTTCTAAAAATTATTTTTCCCTCCACCTTTGGTAAACAAAATTGTTAGTAAATACAAAAGTGTGAAGTAATAAGTAATATTTAGTTATAATATAATAATTATTAAGCAAAAATAATTAATTAATACTTTAATAATTTATCATGGTTAGTTGTTAATAGCATATAAATTATATTTAACAATTATTAATTACATTTAATAATTAATAATTAATAATTCTAATTAACTACAAATATTAAATAATTAATAAAATATTCATAATATATTGTATTTAACAAATAATATTCAATTATAACTAAGAAGTAAAAATAATAGTAATTAAAAATATATTTCTTTTAACTAACTTTTTAATAATTATTACTAAATGATTAATTATTAGCAATTACATAATAACTAAGATTATAGTTTAATATAATCATTAATTGATAATAAGATTTGATTTTTATAAAGTTATATTTACATTTAATAATTCTATAATTAAATAATAATAAATGGTTAAAAAATAATTAATAATTAATAATTTTAATATAAAAAGTGATATTTGATATTTAATAATTAGGCAATATTTAATGTTTAAGAAGCAATACTTACTTTCTATTTCTTAGTATTTAATTATATTTCGTATTTAATACTAAAAAATTGCAAGTTGGAAATAAACTAAAAAAGTTATGATATAATTTTTATTTGAAATTTTCATAATATTCGAAAATGAAAATTATAAATATTTTAGGGCATTGTTATTGACACTCCAAACATTGTTAAGGGAAGGCCAATTTTTTTTTAAAAAGAAATTGTTAAGGGGAGTACCAATATGGGAAGTAGCCCCTTAACAAATAAAGGTTAATCTAACTTTTAATGGTTAATCAACACCATTAGTTGTGGAAAAAATCAAAACCTAACAAAAAAAATGATCGAAAAAGAAAACAATAGATATTGATATAGGAGAGTGAGCGTTATGTTGGAGTTGATCAGAGTGATGGGATTGTAAGATCTAATTTCAATTTATTAAATCGTATGCGCATGTTTTTAGGGTTAAGATCTAATTTCAGTTTTTTAAATCGTATGCATATGATATCAACTATTCCCTGACGTTATTTGCAGTAAAATGATTTAGGTTCTTTTTATTTAGGGTTTTGATGATTTTACATTGCGTAAGTTTTTAAAAGCAAGGGTAAAAGTTAAAAAAATAGCTACCTACATTGACCTCCTTAACAATTTAAAAAAAGTGGAGTGGCCTTAAAATTTGGCCCTCCCTTAACATAAATTGGAGTGTCAATAACATACCCCATATTTTAAACATAGCAGCTAGTTGGAACCTTGGTAGATTCATCATTGCTACTTGAATAAATAACACATGAAAATGCATATAAATAATTTTTGTTTTCTCTTTCAAAAAAATTCGTTTTAAATATATTTATTTCCACGTATAATATCAGCCTCGCCTCCGATTATTTCAGTTCCTCCTAATATTTCACTTTCCCTCTTTTTAATATAGGGTTCCTAAATATTCAACACCGACTCCTCCACTTCTTGTTCAGCATCCACCTACTCAAATTTGCCATTTCATGTCTTCCAATTATGCGCAGCGCGCTTTCAGCAAGCATAGGAACCAGCAAGCAAAGGTGCCTTTGGCTAATTACAACATAGCGGCCTCTTACACTTACACAACTTCGCAAAAATAGATTCTGTGATGTAGGAGCGGCCTGAGGCGGGGTATAGTGATTTTATCAGTTGCAGAATTGAGGATTGTTGCTTAAAGTTGGTTGCTTGCACATGATTGTACTGGCGGCGAATCTAAACGACATTTCAGGCTAATTAGTAAAGGTAAATTAATTGAAACATTTTTAGCCATGATGGAAATATCTGTAAAATTTGCTAGATGAGGTGTTTACACCCCCACGTCCATTAATGTCACTCACAAAGGGAATGCACTAAGTTTCATGGAGCATTATAAGTGTAACGACCCGGATTTTCGAACAGTTTATTTTAAATATTTAATATCATTTAAATATTGAGTTTATAAAATAAATGAATTTTTATATTCAATTATCAATTAAATAATCGAAATACGATTTATTTCGAATATAAATGATTATCGTAATACGAGAATCTGAAATAATTAAATTTGAAATTTAAAACTAAGTTGAAAACAATTCAGATTATTTATAGAAATTCAATTTAAATAGAATCGATAATAATAATTATATATTATCGAGTAACTAATTGTTTTGAATTGAATTTATATTGATCTAAAATTTATATCTTCCCCATATGATCGAACTGGACTTCGAAACCGGTCCCAGTGTGTTTAAAATAGTGGTTTAACCCTAGGAAGGCCCGTTGTTGGGCTCAAATAGGAGTTTGAAATCAAAGTGATAATTTAAATTAAAGGATAACAATTATAATCAAACTAAAATAAAATATAATAAAAAAATTATTATAAAATTTATTCCTTCTTTCCTAAGTAAAAACAGTACACTGCGACTCCTCTATCACTTCACGTACAGAGGGTCTCCTTCCTTCATAACCAAGTAAAACACCGATTAAATTGTTTTGTACTTCTGGTCCCCTGTTATCACCTATAAACTAAGTCATGGCATTCAATTTCCCCATTTTAAAACTAAACAAAGCAAATTCAATTCATTTTCCATTTGATTACTTCCGTTCCTTTTTAGTCTGTTAAAAACTCAAATGGGAATCGCGATTACCCCCCTTTTCGTATATTTCCGTTCATTACTGTAGCTCGAAATCCAAGACAAAACCATCGATATCCATTTCGTTTCCTTTTCCAGTAATACGAAATCGATACCACCATGTAAACCTAAATCGAATTAAATGAAGAAAAAGAGTAAAGCCAAATCGTGATGTTCATCCTCGTTGCTTGGAGAGTTGGTTTCCAGGAAGTGGAACGTTATCGTCTGATTCCAGGAGAAGCTCAAGTTCGATTTTTGGGTGCCTAAAGGAGAGCAACGGAAAGTATATGCGATTTGGAAGGGAAGTCGTACTGTATAGTGGAGATGCTCGCGAGTTGAAGGAAGCACGGGATGACCTCGATTTTTGAGGTAACTTGAATGTTGAAATCAGACAGTGAAAGGCCATCTCGAAGGCAAGGAGTTCGCAGGTGAACTCATATTGGGATTTTTTTAAGGATTAAATTGGTGAAGTGTTTCTCGTTTTTGGTTGTTTTAAAATTCCTGGAGTTCAAAACCGTGAGAAATGTTGGCTACAGGGGACTCCTGTTTGTCTGATCTTGCCTGGGAGGTTGAACTGTGAAACGTAGTGGGTGATGGGGAGGTAATGGCAGTGAGCATGAGTGTGTAATCGGTGACATTGATGGTGGTCAGAATTTCAGTGATTTCGGGAAAAGTATGGGTCAACACTGAGTATGTACAGGGAGGGCCGTGCATTTATATTCAAGGAAGATAAAGTTAAATGGTGATTAAGCGGGCTGCTAATATAAATAAGGTAATTAAGGTGTAATTAATTATTTTAATAACTAGTTAATAATCATTTAATTTGTTTAAAATTTATAACGTGAATATATACAATAACAGTTTCGATGAGAAGCTCACTGAAGATTTCAATGGTATTGATGGGTTTGGGAAGCAGTGAGGTATATGTTTATGAGATTAAAATTTTATAAGTTAATCTATTTATCTAAATTAGCAGTTAAATCTAATCAATTAAATTTTTATCAATAATAGTGATCAAATAATCATAGGTACACAGTAATTTTCATTCGAGTAATTTCATAGCCAAGACAATATCAGAATTAAAACAGGATATTCAGCAATGGAAAATTCCTTTGAGTAAATCTCACTCAATTTATTTATATTGAATTATTTTTAGTCGTTAAAAATAATTGATGGTTGTTTGGTTGCATTAAATTATTACTGTGGCTATTTAATATATATTAGTTATTTAGGATTGGTGTTTGTGGTTATTATTATATATATATATATATATATATATATATATATATATTGGTGTTTGGATTCCCGCAGTGCAATTAGCGGATGCCCGCAGTATCATTAGCGGATGACCCTATATGCCCCCACGCTATGATAGTGGATTACCTTCTATACCGCAATATCCTGCCTCGAAGCAGGATGGGTATTATTTATGTTGACTAACGTCTGTGGATGCAGGAAAACAGGTTGGAGGGATCCAACTGGATTCCTCAAAAATAATATTATTTGTTTGTTTCATATATATTATCACTAGTACACATGCACGCCCGATGGGCGTGTGCATAGATGTATTTGACCAAAGGTGGGAAAAAAGTAAAAAATAGGTAATAATTGGAGGACGTTGCGTGCAGGAAATCAAAATACTGCAATTTGAGGAAAAAATGTTGTACGACAGCAGGGAAATAAACACATTGGCATGGACAGTAAAGCTGCAAATTATACCGTGAACAGACACATAAAGAGAGTGAAGCACCAAAACCTGATGGCAAGCATGTTCATCCTTTTGTACAACGCATATGCAAGGAAATAGAAGCAGAGAAAGAGTAAAAGAAAAAGGTGGATAAATGACAGAATTGTTCAATTTGAAACAAATAGTTAAAAGTACAACAAATAATATCAAAAACCAAACACAATGTTTGCAGGAAATAATTATTGAAATTAAAAATGCAGGAAACAAAGATTGGATGGTGAAAGCAGCAGCATTAGTTTAACGCGGACGTTTTGCTTCTAAATCTGCAAAAACCATGTCAATTTCTGCATCTGGAAGAAGAAGAAATATGATGGAAAAAAGATAAGCTTATGATCAACAAAAGCACATGTGTTTATATATGGACAAATGCATACACACATGTGTATATGTATTTAAAAGAATTGTATAGCTGAAAGCATATCACTTCAGGTTTTCTAAAAAAAGCAACCAAATCAAGGTCATCATCATTTTGTATATTTTCATTGGCGACGGGAATAGGTGATTGTTGAACGGAATGCAGTTATGGTGGTAGAATTTGTAAACTGGGGGTAGGTGTCATAGTTGTGTACGTGTAATAAAATAATGGTCCAAAAAAGAACGAAGTACAGTGCCAATAGCATGCTGGAAGTTAAAACATGGTGGATGCATGTTAAAAAAATATGGCAATGAGATGTTGAAAACTGGCAGTGTGAAGTACACAAATAATCTTAATCTCAATGTCGACCTAAAAAAGGAAATGCTTTTTAAATTAACAATGAACAGAACCTGGAATTCAATGATTTTGAAGATACAAAATGTAAATGGGCGAATAAAACTGTATTAGGTACACATATTGGAATACAATATTTAATGTTTCATTTGCAGGAATTGTTGGTGACCGTAATTATATAGGCAAAGAAGTACTGACCTTTTGATGGTAGGCTGCGCCCCTCCATGTATATGCTCCTCACTTGCATGCGTATTCCCTGCAAAATATAAAGACTGAAATAAAAGCAGCTCCAATTTAATAATACTAACATTGAACATGAGCAATAGAGTTAATATTCCATGTTAGTTCATACTCAGCATAATCCGAGGGTAGTAAGAAGGAAATACCATCTCAGAATCATCATATTAGGTATAATGTAAAGCAGTTAAGTCGGTAACACGAAAAAGTATTGAGCATCTTTGTGTTTAAATGATATTTTGTTTTTAAATAATAAAATATAATCAGAAATTGAATCGGATTTTGATAATTTCTCGCAGAATGAAGCCTCATTGATTGTAACTTCCAAAAAAAACCTTGCAAATTTACTTTGAAATGTAATTACAATATATCTACATCTTGAGTCTAGGTTTTAAAGAATAACAGCATACAACTAACCTGTAATGAAACTTAAACCTCTTCAACTCATCGGTCTCCTTTACCTTTATGCTTAGCAGCAAAAACTTGCACTTCATAAGCTCCTCCTCATTCGATCCAGTACAAGAAAAATATTGTCCCTGCAAGAGTTTACACAAAAGTAAGTTGTTAGTTTCTAAACCTAAAATCTCATTAGATAATGATATCCAGTTGAGTCATTAAGGATCCAATAGAGAATGATCTACCTATGTTTTTTACATTAAAGAAGTGAATTTGAACTTTTGAATTTCAAGTTGTTGTAGTTATTATGGATCCAATAGAAAAGGATTCACATTCATTTTTTATATTGTAATGACAGTAAGTTATAAATCAGCCTTTTCTTTTTATAAATCTATATGAAATAGACTTTTTTTACAAAAGTATAAATTTATAACAAATCTAGAAATCACTTTTATAAATTCCCAGTTGTAAAGAATATATAAAATAAAGATGATAGACCTATACATATTAGATAATTAATTAATTAATAACCGTAAGCAATCAAATTAACAGAAAAGTTACTATCCCAAATAAAAAAAATGAAAGTGAACAGTTACTCCAAGAAAACAAAAGAGGAACTTTACTTATAACATTCTAACTTCAGTCCATTTAAATCGAAGTTTGTTGGTTGTTATGCATTAGTGAAATGTATGAGTGCTTATTTTCTTTGGTGTATTTTGGTAATGGGTAGTTCAAGAAGTTAGAAAAAAGATTTGCATTATTTCTAATTAGTGAGAACTATATTTCCAGACACAATCACCTCCAACACACTGTTTCTTTTTTAACACGTTGTATTTCCAAACACAGTTACCCAGTTAATTGATCTTATGTTGATTTTCCAACCAAATTTGGTGCAATAAAAGTTGCAGTAGATTATAAAGTGTGTGATAGATAACTGGCATCAAAGGGAGTAATTGGGCATAAATTTCAATCAATAGCGAGACCGAGGAAAAAAAGGTAATAAAGCGAAAACCTGGTCGATGCACATTAGTAATCAAATGCCTTTTCGGTGCAACATGGTGTACATGTCAATTTGGCATGGCATTGGCATGTACAACATTTTTACACTGTTATCCATTACCTAATTAAAAGAATAACGTTTGACAATTTAATATGGCTGGAATATTTGTGAGAAGGAGCTGATAACAAAAATGCAAAGATTAGTAAATTGAATTTAGTATATATATATACAAACCTTCTCCATGCCCATCAATAATCCAAAGAGTCAGCGCTAGATGATGTTTATATGAATTCGACCTGGCGTCGGCATGGTCATGTGAATCCATCGTTCATGTGAATCCGACTTGGCATTGGCATTGTCATTGTCATGTGAATCCATCACCTGATTACCAAAATAACAGTACACAACTTGATAGAAGTGAAAGATGAGTGATAATGATATGATAATATAAATGCAAAGGCAAGAAAATTGGTGTAAAAACAGGAATCCGAAGAAAATTAGCATAAATCAGTATGAAAACGTTATTAAAAAAAGGGAATGAAAATCACAAAAAAAATCAGAACCAAAAGTACAAATGTATATAAAATCCTGGTATCTGTAAGTTCGTTACCTTTAGGCTGGTCTTTTTTTCATTCGGGTTCCTCTCTTTCAGCAGGTATTCAGAGCTGGTTGTATTTCAAATTCTGCGAGAAATAGATAATGATATCCATTTCAAAGTAAATTGGAAGTACAAATAAATAATCTATGAATAAACATTACCTTCAGTCCTCTGTTGCTCAATTAGAAGAATGAATCCCAGTCTTTCCAAACGCCCTGTAGTCCAAGCCTTCTTATTTTCCAAACCCATCGTCGTCAGCTTTTAGATTCATCAATCGATTATTAAACCGTAGCCTGAATTTCAAACATGAGGTGTTATGATTGATTTATATTCTCAGATGCGTTCAGTCAACAGTCATTTGGCTGCGAAAATAAACTTCAGTGCTAGATAGAAACAGAAATCGAAGTGGAAAGAGGCTTACAAACATATAGCGTCTTCGTCTGATGATTCACAGTCTTGCAGAGGAAAGGGAAACCGTCGACGTTATTGATCTGGTAAGAACAGTTTCAGGCGGAGGGAAGCCAAACCGTAGGCGCTGCAATCTGGTAGGAGCAGTTTCAGGGGTTGGATGGAGCAGCGGTGCGATTGACTGGGAGAAGGAATTATTGTGGGTTGGGTTAGATATGAAATCCGCCATGAGATAAGCAGGATTTGAGGAAGTGAGATGAAAGCGGTGGAAATGAGGAGACGTTGAAGTAGTGGAGACGTGGGTCTTCATGTTTTAGGGTCAAATGACGTAAAGTGGGTTTCAAGCCAGGTCATCACGGATTTTGGAAGAAGGGCATACTTGGAAAAGCCAAAAAGGCTTCACTTTGACCTTTTGACCAAAGGTTTTGCATTATAATATAAGATATATGATGTGTTAGAAAACCCGTGGTTGATAATTGTGTGTTTTTGATTTGGTTGAATATCACTGGCCCTGAATATTGATTTATAAAAATATCGTAATAAGGATATTTTGAGATTAAAAAGGGAAATCTATTTTTCTAAAAATAGAATTTGAATTTCGAATGGACTAGAAATATTAACTTGTTTTGAATAAATAAAACAAGTATTTAATTTATAAACGATGTTTATAAATTAAAAATATATGTGAAATTGAAGTGATTAATTTATAGACGATGTTTATAAATTAAATAATACAGGAAAATTGAGTTAAATTTATAAATGGTATTTATAAATAAAATGGAATGATTTTCATTGGATAATCAGGGAATTGATATGAATTTATAAATAAAGTGGAAAAATTATCGTTTGATAATTTGAATATTTAAATTCAAATGTGAATTTAAAAATAAAAATGGGGATTCGTTTTAAAAAGTAAACGATGAAATTTATTCTGATGTTCAGAATATACATTGAATTAAAAACATATCTGTATGGATTTATGAATTGAATCGATTAGATCGAATTTGTTTAAATATAGTATTTCCAGAAAAGAATATTTAAATCGTATTAGGTATAAACTAAAATTAAATATGCAAATAGATTCTATATATAAATAAGATATAAGAGATAGAATATTCCAAAACAAGATTTTGGTTTCAAATAGATTTCGAAATGGACTTGTTTAAATGTAAAACAAGTAAATTTATAAACAGTATTATAAATATAGTGAATTAATTATCAAGAGATAATTAGTAACTATAAATTCAAGTGTGAATTTAAAAATAAAATTTGAAATAATTTAGAAAAGAGAATGACGGCTTTTATTTCGGAATTCGGAATATAAAATGAATTGGGTTTCAAATGGATTTGAAATGGAAATTTGTTTTAATATATAAAACAAAGAAGTTGAATTTATAAATGATATTGATAAGTCTGGTGAAATTAAATTATCATGAGATAATGTAGCAGTTTAAATTCAAATATGAATTTAAAAATGAATTGGAAAGTGTTTTGAAATGGGATGATTGATTATATTTCGGAATCCAAAATATGAATTTGAATTGAGAAAAATCCAACAGATTTATAAATGAAATTCGATTTATATTGAATTTAATAAAATAATTAGTAAGAGGGATTTGGAATCGAAATTGGCTTTGATAAGTGAATTGGGTTAGTAAATTCATATTTGAAATCGAATATGAAACTGGATTGAAATTGGAATTTAATTGGTTCATAAGCAAATTAAAATCATGTATGAACGTGATATGTTTAATTAAAAAGTGAAATAGGCAAAGAGCTAATTTAAAGAATAAATTAGCAAATTGAATTAAAATAATTGGATTGAGTTGGAATAAATTAGGAATGGACGTATATAAGTTAAGCAGGTTTGGAATGAAGTATATGAAGATTATAATTTGTGTGCCCGACAAAAAGGAACACGTTTAAATTCCATATGAGATTTTATGCGTCGAATCGGCAAGCCACTTGGCATTTTGATTTTCTTTTTGAATAGAAAGGGCCTAGAGAGGCGAGTTGAGGTTTGAACTATCGACCGGTACAAAGGAGGTTATGGCGAAATTTTCTGGAAATTAAGGAGTTAGAATATTTTTAAGATAATTTGATAATTAGAAATCTATATATCAATATATATAGAATCCGGTAAGGAAACGAACTTAAAAGTAGAATATTATAAACAAAAAGGAAATCGAAAATCTGGTAATAGAAAGATATATATATATATATATATACGTTTTAAAAATGAAAAAGTGGTTTTTATGGTGTTGATGATTTGAGATAAGTGGTCTTATCTGTTTTGAAGTTAAAGATGTTATTCAGTCAAGATCTGAGAGGTAATTATACCCCAACTTGATTGATTTCATTACTAACTGGTAAACAACATGATTCAGTCTCAAAGAGAGATGTTTAAAGAGTTGAGTTGAATACAGTATTTTGGGTTGTTGTAACGATGTTTTATACAACATTCGTTTTAACCCAAGTAAGTTGAAATTTGGAAATATAATAATAAATATTTCCTGAGTATAGAAATAAATAAATGGTCGTGGAAGAGATAAGTAATTGGAATGTTTTCCAGTTATTAATAGAAGATGTTTTCTAAATATAGAAAATAAACGATGGCGATATATGGAAATGTTCTCCAAATAGCGTAAGAGGCCAAGATGATTTTTGAAAATATTGGGTTAGCCAATATTGGTAAGGAAATGGATAAGTGATTTAATTAATGAAATATTAATTAAAGGGCCCAGTGATTGTTTGATGCTATGAATGGATGTTTGTTTTTCTTCGATAGTTAAATAACCGACTATCGAAGTGTTTCCCAATATCGTTGTCAATATGGAAAGACCAGTCGGATTATTATCCAAGAACCACTCCATATTGGCAGTGGCGTTGCGAATCAGATTATATGAAGATAATCGAAGACGGAGTAAAGTGCAAGGACTTTTCTATTAATAGAAAGTGTGCCTTCGGTTTCGTTCAATCCCAGAACGAACGTATATGGACGAATGTCTGACAAAGTATTTCCAATGATCGAATATGTTGGTCTGTATAAATATATATGGTGACGGAGGATTTATTCTCTTAGCATAATATCCAGAATATATTTGTGCAAATCAATTAGTGATTAACGGATTTGGCAATGTGGCATTCAAAGTGATTGTGCTATCAATGAATTGCAAGTAATCGTAGCCTCAGGCCTCAACAACTGGGAAATGAAAAAAATCGGGCAGGCAACATGGCTATGTGGGTAGCTTCCATTAGGGTGTATTATCACCTATCTAGAGAAATTCATTTAATTCCTTATTCTATTCGATGTTGTCCCATTCGGGAAACGGTTGCTGATCCCAACCGTTAGTGATATTCATTCGATACACTCAAGCAAAATGAGTGGTCGGTCATGTGTGGCCAGGTTACAAGATGTTCTTGTTGAATCCAGTGTATTCTCCTTTAGACATGCACTATCGAAAGGTGGTTCCATACCTTGTCATAGTTGGAAATGCATTACCCAATAAGTGCCTGCGGTTTTGATTGTATATTATGTATGTGGAACGTGAGATGAAAGCGTTCCACTAGATTTCTATTTATTTGATTTAGACATTATTATAATATTAAAAGAGTTTTGATGTAAAGATTATCGTTTCTTTCAAACGGATTTTGAAAGAATCAAGTGTTTTGGATTCTCATAAGGGAAAAACCCGTTCCGTGTTATACGGTGTGGTCTTATGAGATATCGCTTAGTTTCGCAAACTATTTTAAACCGTTTACTCATACCAGTCCCATGACTGACCCGGAGTTTATTTTGTTTTGTTTTACCTAAACTCTTGGGTGCCCAAATTTGTACGGGCAGTCAAGTAGTTCAGGATTTTACAGATCTATCTAAAGGAGCTTGGAGCAGGAGGCTTCAGTGTTAGATATATATCATTTTTATTTCCGCTATGTTGTAAGTGTTGTACTCTGATAAGTGTATGTTATACAGGTAAAATTTTGTATTTCAAAGATATGATACACTATATTTTGTTCCGCTACGATGTGAGATTCTGTGTTGTTATTTCTGTTCTTCTTCTACCTTTTCTTCTAAAAAAAATGATTCGTATTTCTGTGATATTTGGGTTGGATGTGTGATGTATGTAGTCAACTCAGATAGTACGTATTTGCAGGCCATTACAATAAGTAAACAGAACAGAATATTAGAAGACAGAAAAAGTAATACTTGAAAATTTTGTAATTTTATTACAGCGGAAACAGAAATAAGTTTGATTACATTTCCAAATACCGAAATCAAGTACATAGTATCACTCTTGTACAAAACCTTCAGAGTACATGATTTTAAAGCCATAATCCCTAACAGAAAAATGCCATACGCAGAATCAAAGCCAAGCAATACACCTTTCAACTTCAATCTGGAAGAAAGAGATATCTGAACTAAGCTTGAGTATTTCCTCTCTAAGAACCTGAGGGGGGGGGATGGAAGAAAAGAGGCGAAACAAACTAGGTCAGACATAAGTCTGGTGAATCCAGTGACTTTAACAATATAATCATTAAAGTAACAGGATAAAAACATAAACTGTAAAGCAAGAAATGACTATAGAATAAACAGGCATGACAAAGTAGACAAGATGAACAAGATATAACGTTGATTGCGCTTCCAATCACTATAGGATAATTACTACACTGCACCAATGGTAGTAACACCGTATCATTACTAGTTACACCGCACCCTTACTAGTCCCCTACTAAAAGTTGATCCATCTTACTAATCATGATAATGGTAGTTTCGTGTACTCCTAGCTGCTATCGTAGGTGCCCCTTTTTCCTCCTACCCCCACAAGTTGTGCCCACTACCTTCCTCGTTCGATCGGCTCCCTAACTAGCATGTATTATTACTTGTGTCATTCGACCTCGCTTGTATGTATTCATTACTTGTGTCATTCGGCCCCGCTTGTATGTAGATACCTGTGTTGGCCCCATCATGGGGTGTACCAATTCCCATGATGACAACCCGATACGATGCAAGATGCACAGTGTATACTACTGATGCCCAATGTATGCTTTTTCCACTCTGGAGCACGTGCACGCCCGTACTCCGTCGGAACCAACACTACTGCACCACCCACCGCTATTTTAACCGCTTATAATCAGCTCAGTAATCGTGCCCCACCTTGCCTAACTCACGGTACCACGATACATCTATGTGGGTTACTGCAGGAATGGGTCTCCTTTACTAGGGTTTCTTAATCAACATGTTATAATGGTTAAGTGTTCTCAATTTTACTTAACCTCACCCATTTGCTTAATTAACATGTTGTACTTGGTTAATTGTTGCCTATTCATATGTTACTTAACCTTCTCACTGATTCACGCATGTTTATTTAATGGTTAAGTTTGTGGGCCTATATATACTAATATTACCCACTTACCCAAGATTTACTTAACCCTTCCACTTATCAAGTCCATATGTATTATTGGTTAAGCTTGCCTTACCCCTATCCACTTTGTTCATGTAATATTGGTTAAGTTGTCTTCTTGTCCATATTAACTTAACCCACCCACCTAACATGTTATATTGGTTAAGTGTCGCTTGTTCATATGTTACTTAACCTTTCCATTCTTAGCATGTCTATTCCTTATCTTTAATTTATTCATTAAAGCACCAACCTCTCACATTAGAACTGTTGTTTGCGGTTGCTGGATGTGCCGGGCGGTTCTGGGCAGACTTCTACCGCAAACTCATTCTAACCTCGGGTTTTTGGGCTTAATGTGCTAACCTCTCACATTAGATCTATGTTGTTGCGGTCGCGAGATGTGTCGGGCGGTTCCGGGCAGTCGTACACCGCAACTCAATCTAACCTCGGGTTAGGCACGTTCATCTTTTAGCCAATTTACATATTTACCATTCATGTCCAAGTTTATATGTAAATTATCCATAAGTGTGGTCAATTCAAGTTATGCGACATTTTCTAGTTATGCCCAAAATTAATTATATGATTACAACCACTTTTTATGCCAATTACATAATATTCAACTTTTACCCAAACTTTTCCCCAACGTTCCAACGTCGTTCGTATGTATAGTTCATGCGATACGTTAGGCTCGTAATTAGCCCAACTCATAAAAAAAAGGAAAAAGGAAAGAAACACATGACATCATAACTGGCATAAACAATATAGATCTAAGACTGCATAAATCTAGTAAACATATAAAAATAGATCCAATCAACATATGGAATGCGAACTAGTATAGATCTAAACATAAACTTGCACGGATTTAAACATATGAACTGGTATGGATCTAATCATATAAACATGTAGATTTAAACATATGAACATATAGTTCTAAACGTATGGACTGATATGGATCTAATCATATAAACATGTGGATCTAAACATATGAACATACAGTTCTAAATGTATGGACTGATATGGATCTAATCTTATAAACATGTAGATCTAAACGTATGAATATATAGTTCTAAACATATAGATTGTTATGGATCTAATCATATAAACATGTAGATCTAACATATGAACATATAGTATATGATATTACATATATGAACATGACTCGTATATAATCTTTCATAACTTGCATAGATCGAGCAAACTTGCATACATAACTTGCATATGTAATTAGGCGTATAAATTAACATAGAACATAACTTGCATATAATGAATCAAATCAAGCATAAATCAAAACATAGTTTGCAAAGACATAAACTTTGTATGATTTACAAACATTTTCATACAATCCAATTCATAACTCATCACAATTACGTTTAAACAATTATCTTGTCAAAGTAACTGCACTTACAGAAAACGGATCTTGAATTCTAGGATCTGATTTCTGAAGTTGCTAAGCTAATCCGTTGATGTAGGCGTTGATTCGGTCGTTGTTGTTCTAGAATTCCTTTTCGCAATTCCTAGGCTTTGAATCTTTATCTCTTAGTTTTTTATCTTTAATCTAGAATTTGATTTGTTATGGTGGCGGCTAGGTTAGTTTGTAGAGGAACAACATGACAGCATCATAGAATATGATTATGGGGTTTAAGGTTAAGGTTTGCGGTGATTATATAGAAGTATAGGATTAGTTAGAGCCATTAGATCAACATAGGATCCATCCAAACCATCCACTCCAAGAGAATGAGTCATCAGGCCAATCAGAAGTCGCCACGTAGCCCTAAGACCCAAAAAATTGTCACTGCCACGTCAGCCAGGTACAAAACGAAATATTTCGCCCAGATCTGGGGGGAGGGGGGTAGACACCCCTATTGGGGGGAGGGTCGACACCGGGGTCAACACCCTCTGGCGGGAATTTTTCCGCCCAGCCTGTTTTGGCTGATTTTGAATTTCGAACCCATTTTTGACTTTCTGGACCTTTGTTTGAAGTACAAACTTCAAACCTTAATAACTTCTTCATACGGTGTCCGATTTACGCAAACTCGTACTCTATCTTAAGCAGAATTCCGAGACAAACGCAATGGCGTAGCTCGTTTCACCTAATTCTTCTTCTAAAAATTAAGTGTTCTTAAATTTGTTAATTTTAATATTTTAAAATTACGGGGTGTTACATGAGGATTGAAATTAATCCTTTATGGAAAGGCCCGATAATAGGTGTCGGTTTGATTTCAAATTTGAATTGCAGTTGAAGTATTTACAAATCTATTTAACTGCTAATTTTAATTTTGAATTGCTTTTTTAAGGGAAGCTAATGCATTATTCATCGTAGCTGGTTGTATTTTATGGCTTAATTTGTTATGTGGACTTGTACTGCTGAAGAGGGAAAGGTTGTTTCAAGTTTTCTCTACCGTAATTATGTGAGTTGTATGTTCTTTGGAACTTTGATATTGATTAATTTGTTCAATTAATTAGGTAATTTTATGAATGAACTATGTAAATAAGTAACAGCAAAATAAGTGTGGCGCATGCATCTTTCAAGCTGTATCTATTAATTTTAAAATATCATTTGAGTTGAGGATAGGATCATTTTTTATACAGCTGCTAACTTGCAGTGATTTATTATTGAATATCAAGTGTATATGATGTGCATATTTTTATTGCATCTTAACACAATCTGATGAACCAGGTCGTAAAGTAACACTTTTTCGGCATTTGCTAATATTTAGCCCATTTCAGCAGAAGTCTAGGCCAGTGCTTGTAGCATAAATTTCTCTGATTGTTATGTATTCATTTTGAATTTTGGTTAACTATAAGAATAGGTTGGAAAAAGCTCTTTTTGTTTATTTGATTAGGCTAAGAGCGTTGTTCTATTAAATTTCTACACTACCTTGTGTCGACCAAACATCTGGTAATATTGGCACGATGGTACTTTCATCTTTTATGTGGTTACATAAAATTCCATTTACATAAAAAAAAAATTCAATATCGGTTGCCCAAGCATTTATTTATCATCTTATAAAAGTTCCAAATAATAACTTAAATAGTTTGGCTCGAAATTCAGTGGTGATATGTCAATCCACTCAATGTTTTTGAATGCATCTTACATTCTACATGTTGGTAAAATTCAACACTTAGGCTTTTAGATAAAATGATACTTTCTTTAAGAATTATATAGGACAGGGCTATGCCATTAAAGACTTTTAAGATAAAACAACATATTCGCTATACATATAGGGGTGTTAAAAGTCTTATTCTGATTAGCATAGCCTTGTACACATGCATAACTAATTGCGTTTGAACAAGTTTATAATTTGTAAGCCTAAGAGTGAATTGGTCGATATGTTAGCATAAAATAGTCGGGGTTGGCATACGTATTTATGGAAAATGCCTGATGCCTACTCTCGTTATGAAAAGAAAGCAAGAAAATTGTTTATCTGACCTCGCTCAAAATCTCTTGATTTTTTTTTTTTTTTTTTTTTTTTTTTTTTTTTTTTGCTTGCTTGGATTCAGTGTTAGCTGAAGAAACAAAATGGCGTTCTATATCCTGCCTTACAAGATAGAGGGTGAAGAGTTATTTGCACTTCCGGGCCTATTTTTGAAAAAGGAAAGGTACTTGCTTTCACACAGACCTACAGCTGATCGTTTTTTTGAGACAATCAATTGATTTGCATTCTAATTAAAATTTGGCTGCATGTCAGTTCTGATGTAGTTAGTAGTCACTTCATACCAGTTGACTTGTAGCATCGCTAATATAATCAGTAGTCAGTTCTAGCTTTAAGGTCAGGGATGCCTATCAGCATTAACTAGTAGCTTTCAGATGCCTTCTGAAATGAGATATTTCTTTGACAACAAATATGCAGTAATCCCCGTTTGATCTCTGAGTCTAGTTTACTGCGTTTCGAGTTGGTTCAAATGGTTGGGTCACTAAGGAATACATTCTGCATTAGTTTGTGCCTACGCCTATTCAAGAAATCTGAACATGAGTTATAACCCAAGATTTTTTTTATTAGCAGTGTAGCCTCCATATTGTAGGCATTTTCTTGTCATTTTAGGGTTATTTTCTTTGTTAAAAATGGATCAAGTTTTATATGGTATTCTTAGTTATGTATGATTGATAGGGTTTCAGATAAAATGAACAGTATGTCTGCTGGAAATAAACTTGGTTTTAAGGAAACGAATAAATTTGGTTTTAATAGAAAACACTATGTAATAAAGTTAATTATTGTATTAAGGGAATGTTAAAATAAATGGTAAGAGATATAAAATGAAATTTGATATGTTAAGGAAAGTAGAAATTAGGGGTTAAGTACAATTCTAGAGAAGAAGACTCTAGAATCCTTGTAATGCTATAAATGTAAGTGTAATCTTTCAATTTGTGGTATGAAAGAAAAGTGAATAAATAAAATATAGTCATTTAATTATTCTACATTTTAATCTCTCTCCTCCTCTCTATGTCTAAATTCCAACATGGTATCAGAGCCAGGTTAAAAGAGATGGGAGAGATTAAAATAGCTGACTAGTCAAGTCAGCAAGAGAGTTCGAAGAATAATTTTCCAAAAAAAAAAAGTGAAAAAAAAACAATCGGAAAGCGTATTTGGTTTCCATGGCCAAAGCGATAGAAGAAGAAGAGCAAGGATCTCCGCACACGGTTGATCCAGCATCCCAGAAGCAGAAAAATGGAAAATCGGAGAAGTTTGTCGAAGAAGATGAAAAACGAAGAAGGCGAGGAACTCCTAAAGGCAAGAACTTTGGGCATATGGCAAGGAATTGTAGATTCAAAAATAAAAAGCAAGAGACTATGACAGGTGAAAAACAAGAGAGCATGGCACAAGTGGCCACGGAAGAAATTTTATTTTTGAATTATTGGTGAGAAAGTGCACCATGGAGAGAAAGTCCTCCAATATTAAAATAAAATAAAATTGAAGGTGATGAGAGAGTGCATCACAAATCGAAGAGAAAGTGCTTCGAATCAAGGAATTTGTTTGAAGTAGTAAAACCAAGTTTAAGGGAGGATGTTGGAAATAAACTTGGTTTTAAGGAAACGAATAAATTTGGTTTTAATAGGAAACACTATGTAATAAAGTTAATTATTGTATTAAGGGAATGTTAAAATAAATGGTAAGAGATATAAAATGAAATTTGATATGTTAAGGAAAGTAGAAATTAGGGGTTAAGTACAATTCTAGAGAAGAAGACTCTAGAATCCTTGTAATGCTATAAATGTAAGTGTAATCTTTCAATTTGTGGTATGAAAGAAAAGTGAATAAATAAAAATATAGTCATTTAATTATTCTACATTTTAATCTCTCTCCTCCTCTCTATGTCTAAATTCCAACAATGTCTCCTGAAGAGATTCAAAATATGCTATTTCCATGATGTTACAATTTTGTATAAATCACAATCATGCTGCAATGCAAGCTGCATCAATAGGGTTGTTTGTATATCCATCAGGGCTAAAAGAACTTTTTCTATGCATCAAGAATAAATACGATAACCCAGTTATTTACATTACTGAAATTGGTACTAATATCATCCTTTGTACTGTTAAAGCTTATATCCTAACTCAACACACAGACTATTATTTCGGTTTTATTCTTCACTTATAATTATTTTTTGTTTACAGGAGTATATGAAGATAATGACTTAAATCTAACATTGGATGATGCCTTGAAAGACGGATTTACAATTGACTACTTAAGGTAACATCTAGAGTTAGTATAGATAGCTATAAGGTATGTATGAAATTTCTTGCAAGTGAACATAAATAAGTCAATCCTAAAAAAATGTTGCATAAATGAAATGTTTGTTGTAATCTATGTAGGGAAGGAGTAAACGTAAAAGGATATTTTGCATGGTCATTGATAGATAATTTTGATTGGGCTTTGGGTTATTCAGTTCGATTTGGTTTACATCATGTGGATTTCATGAGCCTTGAAAGATTTCCGAAAAGCTCTGCTATTTGGTTTCAGAAGTTTCTCAAAGCTAAATAAGTGAGCTATGAGCACAAGGGAATATGATGTAGAATAACATCTTAATATGTAAACATTTGTAAATATAATGTGTTTTCATCTGACTGTTAAAACTGGATAATGCAGGTGCGGATTAATGTTGTTTCCCCTGCTTTCGAGGATTTTGCAAAAGTGCCGAATGGATTTGGAGGGAAGACGGACTTCTTGGGAAGTAGTGCGACGTCGCAGAATTGTTTTCATTTGCGACTGGATCTCAGTGACCGTGTCAAATTCTCATGTAGAACTACCATACAAGGAAGATATTTGCTATCCGATGACAATGCACAACTCTAGCTTACTTTTTGGTGTTATTCTATGAATTATTTTTTTCCTTTGATACTAGTTGTACTAGAGTTTGCTACAAAATTTGATAACATTAGGGCTATCATATTCTACACATGTAATTTAGAAAGTTAGAATTAGGTTAGTGTGCTGAAACAAAACCATTGCATTACAAGATGAAAGAAGGAAGTAAAATTCGTTTATGGTTTGCATTTTTATTGTATAGTTAAAAGCATGCAGCCTTGATTCACAATCTGATGTATTTTCACTTGATTTTGATACATATCTCATCTTACTTGGATTATTATTCCAATTCTTCAGTATTGTTGGATTTCAAAAATTAATAGCTTTGGTCAAATTTATGTTACGGTCTGGAAAGCAATTTGTGCTATATTAGGAAATATCTAGGTCAATTTGGCAAACGTTATCATGAACAATATGATTGAGAATAAATTTGGAGAAAGAAAAAGATACAACCCTTATCAGAATTTTATCACTATTATCCTCAAATGATGTGGAACGTAGGCAGAATGGGATACATAAGCAGAGGACTGAGATAGCCTTCTATAGTTTCTCATGCTTTAGGCTCTCTAGTGCGTACTCTAGCACTAGACATACACCAGGCGTCCTGAACCGAGTTTGATCCTACCAATCCTTCTGACCACCATGATTGTTCTTGGCTTTTCTTCATGATGATGTTGATATATGACTATGTATTTGTTAATGTCATGTAGGTATATTTGCTGTTTGAAATATTTGTCTTGAACTTTCCAGTGGATGTGATATGTTTATATTGTCTAGACTTTTGGTTTTTGTGTGGTTGTTTATGTGTAATTAGGTTATTTATACTCATACTGTTAGTACTGATCATGTTTGTCCATCAAGTATTTTCATTGCAGAAGGAAATTAGAGCGAAGTGCTTTACACTTCATGCCAAAGGAGTTACGTATCCCATGGGTTGATGATCAGAAGTTACGGAGATAGGTTTATCACCTTGGGTGAAGGTATTACTGATCGTCGCTATAATTTTTTACGTTTCTACTAACAAACCTTTACATATTTAACTTAAAAGATACATTCTAATTACTAAAGAAAAGGTTATATGGTCATTACCGTCTTTGATTCAAAAACTGCAGAAAAATAGGAAAAAGTGATATGGTTATTATCGCTCAAGTTAGGATTTGCACTCTAGGTATTCATCCGATCATATTTCAGGTTATTCAAAACAAAGGTTGGATGGTTCGAAATCCAAATAACATGACAATGAGTAAAGCAATGAGTGAATCCCTTGGAGGCAAATACCATGGCCATCCTCAATTCATCAGGACTCAGAGATTCTAGATATGTATATGATCACAGTAACCAAGCATCAACTGTCTTCTTTTAGCTTCAGTTTTTGTCCTTATACTTTATTTTGCAGAGTTATCATTTTTGGAGGCTGTTTGAAATGATGCACTGATGTCAGATTCACCTATTGTCCCATCTTGGTGAAATTTCATTTTGTTTTAATTTTCAGCTTGTTATCATTGTTTAAGCCGAGGGCGCTACGTCTTTAGTAGTACAGTAAATAATTTGTTAAATTTCTATTACCACGAACAAGTAAATATATATTTTACATTCATTGAAATACCTCTGATGTGATAAGCTAATAACTTGTTCAGTGTTAAAACGTTAAACATTGGGAAGATATCAAAACCATTTCAATTTTGCCAGTTATTGTAAGTTGCAGCCAATCTGACAAGTGACTCAATTTGTTGGTGATTGCTGCGAACTTTTAAAGGCTGCTAGTTTGCCATGCACCTTAGCTTATTGAACTTTCATCATGTCTGATCTATGTTAATCATACAAAATCTACGGTTAGTTTACATATGGTTTTTTTTAAAGCATTTTCTAGTTATAAATTGCATGCACTTCTAGTCCTCAGTAGGTGAAGTAATTTTGAGCCTACAGCCATGAGCATGTTTCAACTTATCCATTTTATGCGATTAGCACTGTAGCATACAAAACTGCATGTTATTTACTGATTATTACATGCTAAATTTTGAAGGAAAATTTTCAATGCGGTCGTTGAGGTATTCAAAGAAAGCAATTTTTTGGAATTGGCAATGACTAGTCACCAACTGTTGACAGATTTAAGAAAAGGTTAGAGTTATTTTGATTCTTCTTCATTTTTCGTCATTTTTTTATGGTGATTGTTCGTCCTCAGGTTGAACATATACAAACAAAAATTGACCATAAGGAGGTATCTAATAATAACATAGAAAAAGACAACGAGACAAATTTCATTGTTTTGGGACCAACACTCAACTATGATTGTTAAACCATTACTGCTAAAGTAAAGACAGTACAAACCTGACATTGAAAGTAGACACAACTGTTTTTAGTTAACTAGTTCATCGACCTCATAAGTTAGTTATCCCAATGTTGAACAAGTCTTGTATATAACAGTTGATTTTGGAAGCAATTTGTATTAAGGAGCCTATTTTAAGAAACAAAATCTGTTAGGTTTCCTGTAAATTTCAAATAAGTTTGCAACAAACTCACAACATGCACATCCAATAATTCACAAGGCTTTATATGCTTGTCATTATAATTACGAAAACCACGCTGTGACGTGTACCATTGAGCAAGATGCGATGAGTATGACAATTGCGCCCTTGGTCCCATAATATTGCGCACAAAATGGTGCATATGACCTATGGTTCGAATAAGACATGCCTGTACAAATCATTCTTTTTTTTTCACAATCCAAAGAAAGTATTTGTAAATGATAGGCGGTTGGTTTGTTTTCAGTGTAATATATTATTTTGTTATTAAAATGCATATTTTGATGCAAATAAAAGTTAGTTCATTAAGTTCATGTATTTTATAGTTTTGATGATTATTTTCTCATATATGCAACGTCCCATATTTTTTTGGCAAATTATTTAAATTATCTTAATTGTCGATTTGAATTTAAATAATTGAATTTAATTACTTTGAATATTTAATTAATATAAATAATATTTTAATTTTCGGATAGTCGGCAATTGTTGAATTTGCAGTATAATGTGAATTGGCAACATCAAAGGGTTTAATATTGTTTATGTTGAAATTATATTGATGAACTTGTTTATTAAACGACATTAGAATGTATAATTTATAATTATATTATAAAACGAGCTACAGTAGCGCGATAGTTCGTAATATAACGTTTTGAACTTTAATTGATTGTATAGGATCCAATTTAAGTCGGATTTCTTCGAAACAAGAAACATTCGAATCTAATTGATAATATTTTTCCAATAAAAGAGAAAAACGAGTTTTCATGGTGTAGATTTTTTTATGTCCAAATCAAATTTTGAAATAGTCACTGTGAAAATTATAACGTTTATTTATATAAATAAAAGGGTTTTTAGATATTTTTAATATCGTTTTGGCTTAGAACTCAAACCGAACTATTTTATTTTGATACTACACGAAATTCTGCCGAGGTATGGTCGATTATTATATTTTATTTTTATTATGTAGAGGTATTGTTAAATTGATTTATTTTAATTTTAATTGGACCTTTATTATTCAAACGACCTCCATTTTCAAGTAAACAAATTTTATTGAGACTACAACAACTAATTATTGCTAGATTTCAAGTTTAGCGTCAACTGGAGTTAATTTGTGAGCGTAGCAAAATTAAATGCAAATAAAACGACCATTTGGATGTGAACGTGCGCCGTTTAAGCAAATAGACTCGGAATTCGACGAGACAAGTTTTATTAGGACTGTAACGTTGAATTATACCATAACGTCCACTTTCATTTCGAACGGAGTTTGTATGTGAGCACAGGAACGAATAAGCAGCATTTAGAAATTGCGATTGGTACGAAATAAAATATCGCTAGTCGCATCAACTTAAAATAATAATATTTCCATATATATACCCTTTATCTTTCACCCAAAACCAGAATTTCCCAAACCAAATCCATTTCCATCAGCTATTTTTGCAAATAAGCCCTCCATTACAAATTGATTTATATCTTTAAATCTAGAGTGAATTAACTAGAGGAATCTAAAGCAAAGTTGTTCAACATGATGAGCTTACCTCTAGTAAAAGTTTCATGGCCAACTGTGGCCTGTGCTGGCCGGAATCTTCCAAAAACCGTGAATATTCAGTTTCGCTCTTTGATGTTTTGTGGCGTTTTGGTATAGAATTAGTTGACGGTGTCCGAAGATGATTTGAAGAGGGGGGGGTCTGGCCTTTATCTTTGTTGTTGGGGGTTTCGTTTGATATTGACCATGGTGGTCATGGGGATGAGTTGATCGGAGACTAGGAGTTTAGGTTGTTTTTGAAAAGCAGCGATCATTTTAGACCAATTTCCGATGGTTGGAGGACTTGTTGGTGGTGGGGGCATGAAGGGAAAAGAAGCGGTGGAGGTCAGCCGATCGATTCCTGGTGGTGGCAAGCATTCTGGTTGAGTTAGGCGGTGGCAATTTGAGGTTAAACGGTTTCTGGTCGAATGAATTTACAGATGATTGGAGTTCAACTGGGGCACGACACTCTGGCCGATGGCGGTTCTTTGCGAGGGGAAGCAAACAAAGGTGGTACCATACTTTGCTATAGTTGAAATCCATTCTGTAATAAGCGCCTTCCGGTTTTTGATTATATACTATCTATGTAGAGCGTGACACGCAAGCGTTCTACGAGATGATGATTGATTTATGGTTTGATAGACACTATTATAATATCATTGGATTTTGATTTATCAAAAATATTTTGGGTTATAGTAAGGTAAAAAACCGTCCATGTTTATATGTGGGCTGGTCTTACTATTATCCTTTATTTCAAAAGAATTTATAGAGTTAGACAAGTTGTTTGTGCTGCGACTTTATCACTGAAAGTATTCTAGACTGATCCGGGTGAATTTTGCTTTGCTTCAAATGTACTTGGGTCAGACCGAGTATATTGACAGTTTAGGTTTTTGTTTGGAGTCCAGCAGATAGAAGCAGGAGGCTTCACCACTAGTTATATAAAGTTATTTTCCGTTTTGATAGATATATGTACTCTGATGGTTGGATATAAGTATATATAGTTTTCTTTTGTATAAAGAGATTTGATATATTATATTTTATTCGTTCCGCCGTGAGATTCTGATGTGTTCTTTTTCTTCTATTCTAATATTTCTTTCTTTCTTTTATTATCCTCTAATTTCTTTCTATTAAAAATCTGGGGTTTCAATACTTGGGTTTTGGCAAGTAATACGGTTTTATGTATTATTGTCGAAATTTGAGCGTTGAATTTTCTGGGTCGTCATTGTGGTATCAGAGCAATGGTTTGGTGATAACCTTGGCTCTGTTGCGTAACTCGGTAGAGATAGGTTTAGTAAAGCCCTAGATTGAGTTTGAGTGTATATACATTAATTTATTTTTGCCTAGTATATTTCGTAAAGCAATAAAAGCAATGATTTTCTAAAATTATTATAATACGGGCAATCAATTAGATTTTCCGAGGTTGATTTGAATGGATTTTTTGGATTGGGTGGTTGATTGTATGAATATAAACCTGAAAATGGATATACTTGGTTGAAAACCAATCTGAAATAAATAAGTTGAATGTATTAATCCAATATTAGTGAATCTAGATGAATATTTAAAGAAATAATTGGATTGTTAAGAAACAATTATAAATAAATTTCATGCGAATTGCATCATGAATGGAATTGGTTGGAATGGATGATATGGATTCTTGAACCGGATTGACATTGTTTTGGAAACTAATGAAGTTCATTAGAGTTGAGAACAGGTGCAGAAGAGCTAGTTCAACTTTAAAATTCATCCGAGAGAAACTCTGGAGTAAATTGAATCCAGTTTGGCATGTTAATCAAGTAAGCACGAGTATATTTATCGCTTATCGCGTAATAACGCTCGCAAAAAGTTATGCCTATGCAAAATATAAAATTTTGGTTTTTATTTGGATTCTGAATTTTTTCGACCATGTTGGTCGATGTATGTATATTTCTTGAACCTGCATTATTGCAGATGTCCCTCCGTACAAAGGAGACTCAGCCGAAGTTTTTCCAAAATTTAAGGTGTTAGAATATTTTTGAAGATTTTTGGGAAATTTTTTTATTTGAAATAAATTGGTTTTAAAACCAATTAGATTTTTTTTGGAAATAAAACCAAGTTTTAGTTAAATATTTTTGTAAAGGTAATGGGTTGTAGCGTTCTTTCTGCCTTAGTAATTTCGAGGACAAAATTTTTTAAGGGGGAAGGAATGTAACGTCCCGTTTTTCTAGCCAATTATTTAAATTGTTTTATTATTTTAAATGTCGATTTGAATTTAAATAATTGAATTTAATTATTTTGAATATTTTACTAATATAAATAATGTAATATATTTTAATTTCCGAATAGTCGGAAATTGTGAATTTGCAGTATAATGTGAATTGGCAACATCAAAGCATTTAATATTGTTTATATTGAAATTATATTAATGAACTCGTTTATTAAACGACTTTAGAATGTATAATTATATTGTAAAAAGCTTGCAGCAGCACTGTAGTTCGTAATATAATGTTTTGAACTTTAATTAATTGTACAAGATCCAATTTAAGTCGGATTTCTTCAAAACAAGAAACGTTCGAATCTAATTGATAATATTTTCCTAACGGAAGAGAAAATTCGAGTTTTCATGTCATAGATTTTATTTTATGTCCAAATAAAATTTTCAAATAGTAGCTATCAAAATTCGTTTATAAATTATAACGTTTATTTATATAAATAAAAGGGTATTTAAATATTTTTAATATCGTTTTGGCTTAGAACTCAACTCAAGCTATTTTATTTTGATACTACATGAAACTCTGCCCAAGTATGGTTGATTATAATATTTGATTTTCATTATGTTGAGGTATTTTTAAATTCATTTGTTTTAATTTAAATTGGACCCTTAAAAAGGGCTATTATTCAAACGACCTCCGCTCTCAATGAAACAAATTTTATTGAGACCACAACAGCTAATTATTGCTAAATTCAAGTTTCGCGTCAATTGGAGTTAATTTGTGAGCGCAGCAAAATTAAATGCAAATAAAACGACCATTTGGACGTGAATGAGCACCGTTTGAGAAAATGAACTCGGAATTCGATGAAACAAGTTTCATAAGGACCGTAACATCGAATTATGCCATGATGTCCATTTTCATTTCAAACAAAGTTTATATGTGAGCACAGGAACGAATAAAAAACATTTAAAAATTGCGATAGACACGAAATAAAATATCGCTAGTCACATCAACTTAAAATTATAATATTTCCATTTATATATACCCTTTACCGTTCACCCAAAACCAGAATTTCCCAAACCAAATCCATTTCCATCAGCTATTTTTGCAGAAAAGCGCTCCATTACAAATCGATTTATATCTTTAAATCTAGAGTGAATTGGCTAGAGGGATATGAAGCAAAGTTGTTCAGCATGATGGGCTCTACCTCCAGTAAAAATTTCGTGGCCAACGGTGGTGTTACACGTCGAATTTTGCTTGGTTCGAATCGATCGCTAAACCGACTAAGACTGTTCGAGAACCCAGATTGTAATGAGAACACGACGCATCAGAAAACAAACATGATAACATTTCACTGCTGTTACAAAAATTTACATCAGAGTACAGGATATCAAAGTACAAATAAATAATTTACAACGGAAAAATATCAAATATTAAAATTACATTTAAATACATAAACAAAATGTGTAGCGGCAAACAATTACTACCACAACTGAAAGAAATACACGAATACAAAGCATTCTGAATATATCTCCAGCCATAATCCAGGATCCTGTGAAAAGAAATATCTGCGAAAACCAAAACTACTAGCTGCCCATGTGGAAAATATGTGCAACCAGAGTTTAGGTGGAAACAATAAACTCCAAGTCAGTTATGAGACTGGTGTGAGAACTAAAACAGTTATTAACTTTATTTTAAAGTTGGATAAATCAAGGGACCACGTTGTATAACACGGAATGAGTTTTCTCCTAAGAATACCTTAAAACCAACAGCGTAATGCTAATAGGAAAAATGAAGCCATTTTAAGACTCAGGTCCCATCACACAATGCAAACACAAACCAGAGGATAAAGTTTTACACTATAATGGCCAAACATGCTTGGTACGTGACATTTATCTTTTATTATTACTATAAGTGAAGAAATCAACTTCAAATATAAATGTATCAATCATAGACGGCGTAATACCCCATCCTACTATGTCGCCATATAGGTTTACAACTAAAACTGAAAAGTCGCGTATTGGAAATTGGATTTCCATCATGCATCATGGCAAGGGATGGATCCTTCCGATTCGAGACACTCTAGCAATGCCTCAGGATCACACACTCTGGGCAACCCTTGGTTCCTGTAGGGCCGGTCCACACTTACTTTAGTGGATTGGTTATTCCTGAACAATACGTTTCCCAGTCCAATCATATCTGAGGCGCCTCGCATCCATCAACCACATAAGTTAAAATGTCTGGGCTCCAGACCATGACACCACTTCTAGCTAGAAAGAAACGTATGCACTCCCTGTGTCCTTGATCTCGATTTAGACTCATACCGGGGTGTGAGGCTCACCAATTAACGCTATACACAAAGCTATGCTAATTAAATCGGTGCTTTGATCATCATCCCCAAGGCTCTGCTTTTCAACAATAAGCCTTGATCATTTATATCTTAGCATGCCACACTGACAATTCATGTCGTACAACTAGTGTCTATCAATATATAACCTCTAAGCTCGTACGTGTCAGAGAAGGGTGTTAAGAAAGAGAATAAATTCTCCGCCACCAAACAGATATATATTTAATAGAAATCAATCAACACAGAATGAAATCCAATGTCAGACACACATCCATTACAAGTCCATTCTGGGTTTGAATGAAACCGGAGGCACCTTACTCCTCGTCCCATATGTCCAATACAGGAGAGAGGTCCTCTTATATCTGGTCGATCTCCAAGTACGTCTGGATGATCACCACTTATTACCTTGTCTTGTGTGTACATCTCAATCAAGACATCAGTAATCATCCATTCAATGTGAAGACCTCCGATCTTCAAGCATCATCTTCATCGTTGACTTTTAATCGTCGTAACAGTTTTTCAGAATTTGGTTAAACCCGATCTTTCCGAATAACTCGCGTATTTTATAAGAAAG
Organism: Allium sativum; assembly: GCA_030737875.1. Lineage (NCBI taxonomy): Eukaryota > Viridiplantae > Streptophyta > Magnoliopsida > Asparagales > Amaryllidaceae > Allium > Allium sativum. The sequence goes on from CM060909.1 coordinate 777,513,127, forward strand.
TGCTATAAAAACACATCATACGCCTCATTCCAGTTTAGAATATTCTTTTATTCAAATATTTTACATCTTAGGGGAAAGGTTCCCATTACTTTTATCAAAAATAAGTTCTTTTAAACTTATTCTTTAATCTTCCTTTTTATATCAATTTCAAAAGATTTTATTATATCCTTTTACCACTTAAACCAAATTAAGGTTTACAAACTAGTCCGGATTATCGAGTTTACCAAAGCAATCATTTATTTATTAATCCCAATCCCAACCTATTCATCCCATGGAGCAAAACTGGTAGTACTCCATATTTAACACCTATAGTGCTACCGGTAAATTGAATTACCACTTAACGTTTTAAATCTAATTAAAGATTTAACTATCACCTGGAGTAGAAATGATGGTACTCCATTCTCGATCATTTCATGAATTCGATAAATTTAATTATCCCATTCTCATTTTAATCTACTTAAAGATTCATTAAAACGCTAGTTCGGTTTTAATCTCAAAAATCATTACTTAATGATTATCCAAATTTTAGGAAATAAATCCAGTCTCTACTTTGGTTAAAGAACAAATGTCGTTTAAAACATTATTCTTCAATTAGAATGGGACTTTCGCGCAATTCATTATAGTACATGATCGATATAAATTTTTGTATCGTACTAGTACTATAAATGGAATATAGGTAAGGCCTTTTAAATTCCTTAAATAGTATGGTCTTCCTTCACAGAACCTCATCCCGATTATCACTAAACCGAATTCCATTCAGTTCCAATTTAATATATTAAACTGGAAAACTTTAATTTGGAAAATTTCCATTAAATCTTAATTAAAAGATTTATAAACTCCAGATTATAACTTCACTATTAATCTAGTTTAGGAACTAATGTCATTTAAAATATCGTTCACAATGAACCCGTAATCTTCTACCATTTTATTCCAATTATATTAATTAATTGGAAAACTTCATTAAATCTTGATTGAAAGATTTATTCTTTCTTTAACTGGGTTTAAGAATAGTGTTATTAGAGACACCATTCACAAAAAACCCAAAATCCAATTTGATATTAAATACAAGGCTCTAAATAGAAATTATATTGACTTATATTCAATATCAAATTCTGAAACTAACGAATATCATATTGGGAATAACGATATCTATATCTTCCAAATTCCTCAACAATATCCGTGTAATCACGGAATCCAATATCAAAATATTCCAAAGATTATTTCCATTTAAATCATTTTCAATTCATATGTTGGAAAAATTCAGGTTACATTAAAACCATTTCAATTCTTTTCAGTTCTTTACTTAAGTTGACAAACAACTTATCCCGATAAAAATATCTTTTATCTTTGTAAACTAGAAATTTCTCATCCAAAAATATTTCCAAATCAATTGTTATGATTAACATAATTTATTCAGATTTTTAATAATTTTAATAAGGCCCTTATAGTCGGTTTCCAATATCGGCCACCGAACTACATCCATTGCGACCTTTTCCAAAACTAACGACCTTTTCCAAAATTGATTTGGACATATCTTAAAATCTAACCATTAGATTTCAAATCTCTTATTATCATTTGAAAGCTCTATTCAGTATGAACCATATGGTTCCTGTTTTAGTAGAATCCGACGATCAGATCTCCCGTTACGCCAATTTGAAGTCAATGTTTGAAATTCGCGAATGGTCATTGTGAGATACGATCTATTCAAACCATTTAAATATATATAATATATTTCATCGGTTTCTATTAAAACGTATTTTATAAATTCATTTTAAAATGATTTTAACTTCCATTATCAATTTTAAATCAAAATTGAACAATCTATATTATTGTAATATCAAAAATAATAATATTTTCAAAATATCTAATTTTAAAATCAAATCTTTTCGATATTCATTATAAATTAAATAAAATTGATAGAAAATACTGTTCGAGTTAAAATGGCGTATATCTACATAATTCGGCTTCATATATTTCAATATTTTTGTGTCCATCCAAAATCGAACATCAAAATCATATTTTGAGTTTTCACTAAATATTATTTAAAATATTCGTTATTTCTGAATTGTAATCAGGCTCAATCAATTACCATATAACTTTATTTATATGAATTTTATACATTGAATGTATTAAAAAGTAGTGATAAACAACTATTAAACCTTCAATTCACATCCAAAGTGCAATTACAACTGTATAAGCATTAAATATTTAAATAACGCTTATCACAATCAGTCAATCAATTGTTTGACATACTATCAAATCCCAAGGAGATGTGAACTAATTATCATCCCCAGACCCGTTTGGGTTTTTCAATCATCAAACAAATATTATTATTTGTATACTTGGGCGATGTGTAAAATTATCATCCCAGTACCCGTGTGGGGTTTACATCACAATCCATATGAATTTATTTACAGTTTAATAATCATGGCATTAAAATTGTACACATCCATCATCCACCAAACAAATATTATAATAACAGACAATCAATATACATTCAGTTATAAAAATAAATAACTGCACAAAATTTTGAGTGAGAGAGTTCTCACATTGATTTCCACTCCATCAGTCTTTATTTGAGGATTTTATTTTTAAACTAAATTAAATGGGCGTTTAATTTAGCTAAAAATCAACTTGCTCCGTTTCCATTCTGGTCAGTTCCATGTTGTAATGTTCGCTTCCACGATCACAACGCAATTTGTTTCATTGCATTCTGAGCTCGTATGAAAAAATTACACAAATTTATACATTAATTACATCGTTAAACTAATCAATATACTAATTAACTAAATTTAATTACCCCTAAACCATCGTCTTCATCTGGAACCACACTCGCTACCTAGGGCTTCAGCCCGCTGCTGGGAGCCGCATAACGTCAATCACCTACCAACACGTCAACCGCCATTCCGACGCCTCCCCACACCTCACCACCGAGCCACTCGATGGCCCCATCCTGCCAGAAAACGCGTGCGAGCGGCGCATGTTTGAGCTCCATAATCGAGCAAAATACTCCACGAGAATTCATCACACCCGTATGGATTTGAAGCTCTCCCCAAACTCTACAATATTCATGTATTTTTTTTTGAAATATTGAGTGGACTTCGCGAAATCTAAGGATGAAATTTCGAATTTTCGCCTGCAAATCGTAAGCAGCAGGTTTCAGAAATTTAGGGTTTTGGGGTGGAAAACATTGACATATACATGTATTGTATTATTATTTAATTCATATAAATTAGAATTTCCATTCGAACTCCAAATCGGACCCAACGACTGTCGTTCCTAGCTAAATACCCCCATTTTGAAAATAATCGGATATGTTTCGTAAGCCAATTCTACTGTTTTAATTAATTTTTATCAAAATTAAAATATAAATTAATGTAACATTCAATATTGAATGTCAACGTACATTTTAATTTACCGAGGACACATACTGACTCCAAAAAAATTATGAAATCTGAAATCTAGTTATGTTTTGACGATACGGTCTTGACAAAATTAATTTCGTCGAATTTGGAGACTGTTTGAAAAATGACCATTTTATTAGCTTGTTAAATTCAAACTGAAATTGAAAATGCATTTAACTTTACAACGCTCACATACTAATTCCAAATGACTTGAAATTTTAAACCTGACTATAATTTGACGTTCCAGATCCAACAAAAGTGGTTTCGTCGAAAGCGGAGGTCGTTTGCAAAATGGCTATTTTAAAGGGATATATATAATATTAATATATAGATAAAATTCATAGTGACTATACTAAATTTTAAACTGGACATAACTTACAATTTATAAAGTGAAATATCAGTTTCTTACATTCATTAAAAATTACAGTTCAAAATATTCTAATATTTCTTGTTTTACTAAAATCCGATTTATATTGAATTCTGTACATTCATTTGAAATAAAAATCGAATTTTCAAACTACCGCACCATTTCGAGTTCGTTTTAATAAATTTTTTAATTTATACGTTCTAACTTCGATTTTAAATAAAATTTAAACCATTAATTCGCAAAATAAATCATTTTAAATTCTTAAAAATCCATTAAATCAATTAAAAATATAATTTTAAATTGGTTCCAAAAATCAGGGTTATTGCAGTCTCCCCCACTTAAAATATTTTCATCCCTGAAAAGGAAGATTGAATCGAAGGTTGTTTACTTAATCAACTCCACCTTCGGTTGACTCAAGTTCTTCAACTTTTCAGCTTCTAAGAACTTTCCAATTTCTCAAAATTTGGCTAACGCCCTAAATTTTCAAAAAATTTAGCCATAACCTCCTTTGTACGGGTTGATCGGTAAAACCACAACTTGCCTCACAGGGCCCTCATCAATCAAAAATAAAAATAAAAAGCCAAATGGCTTGCCAATCGGCTCATAAAATCATCAAACCCAGTAAATATAGTAATTGTCAGGCATACGATTTTATTCCTCTTCTTAGCTTCTATGCTATTACCTATTCATAATATATACATGTACGTATATCCAATACCAATCAATTTTAAATTCAATTTTACTTTAAATTTGATTTGGCATATTTAACCTTTCATTTTCATATTGGTTTTTGTAACACCCCGTATGTTGAATAACTTGCTATAATATAAAACAGGGCAGAATTAAATTTTAAGATCTGAATCAGGCGAAACGGGATATGCCATTGCGTTCGTCTCGGAAAAATACGCGAAATAGAGTCCGAGTTTTCGAAAATCGGAGTCCGTATGACCCAGATAAGGCCCAAAGAAGTTTTCAGAAATTTAAAAACAGATTTAAAAACAAAAATTTCAATTTTCAGAAGTGGCGGGAAAAATCCCGCCAGACCCAGGGGGTCGACTGGGGAGTCGACCTGCCCACCAGGTCGACTGGGGAGTCGACCCTAGTGTCGACCTGGGGTCGACCTCCCTGGTCGAGCCCAGGTGACCTGGGTGCATCAGTTTGGCTTTTGGGCTGTGTTTTGGTGGCTAGGACGAGATCTGACGGCTCTAATCTGATTTAGGGTTAATCTAATGGCCTAAAACACCTAACTACTCTATAAATACACCCTAAGACTACCCTAATTCATACTAAAAATAGAAACAATGCCGTCATGCCGTCAAAATGCAACTTGAAGGAGCCTCCATCAATTTGTAGAAGAAGATAGCATCTCAAATCAATCTCTAATCAACTCTAGCAACTTAATCTTCTTCTTAGGAGTACTAATCAATAAGTTGTGAGTTTTCTATAGCCTTAATGACCAATTATTGAAATGATTATGATAGGATATAATGAGGTTATGGCTATGAATGAGGATCAATGCAAGTTATGCAAGTTATATGCTATGTGTTAATGAAGTTATGCATGTTATGCAAGTTATATGCTATGTGTTTGTGATGTTATGCAAGTTATGCAAGCCATATGCTACATGTTCATGATGTTATGCAAGTTATGCAAGTCATATGCTACATGTTCATGATGTTATGCAAGTTATGCAAGTCATATGTTACATGTTCATGATGTTATGCAAGTTATGCAAGCTATATGCTATATGATCATGATGTTATGCAAGTTATGCAAGTGTTCATGATGCTAGTTGCTATGATAAACATTGATCCACTATGACACCATGATTATGCAAGTTTGGTGTATGATTATATGCAAGTTCATATATGATATGTTATGCAAGTTTGGTGTATGATTATATGCAAGTCCATATATGACATGTTATGCAAGTTGGGTGTTTGATTTTATGCAAGTAACATGTGCAAGTTTACACCTTAGTATGATATGCATACATATGCAAGTTAACCCCTTTGTATGTCATACATACATATGCAAGTTTACCCCTTTGTATGACATGAATAACTTATGCAAGTTAACTTCTTTATGACATATGTGATTCATGCAAGTTTGGGTTGATTATTTATGCTAGTTGGGTTTGATGCTATATGCATGTTGACACCTTTAAACCCATGTTGATGCTAATGTTATGCAAGTTGAACCCATTGTATTTGTGATGAATCTTCCCTTTTATGTCATGTTAGCGAATTACGTGGGGAACGATGGGGTTAATATACATGTTAATGAAATGGTGTGAAGTTGATATGATTATGCATACCATAAAGTGGATGGACATAATTGAGTCAATTATGTACATCGTAAAAATTGGAATTAATTAGGGAAAATTAATTCGGGGGTGATTAATTAGGTGTAATTAATCGACTAAGACAAGAGGTTGGACCCTTTTGTAGCGTAAGACTGCCCGGAACCGACCGACAAATCCAGCGGCTACAAATGATTGGCCCAATGTGAGAGGTCTTAGGCACAAACTAAATACGTGACAAGTGTATAGACACGAGGTTAGACTCGGTTATGGCGTAAGGCTGCCCGAACCCAACCGGCAAATCCAGCTGCCATAAAAGATAGTCTAATGTGAGAGGTCTTTACAACGGTTACGTTTTTAATCAATTAAGAAACACTTAACCAGATAAGCATGTAGTGGGCATGAGGGGTTAAGTGGGTGCCTTGGGTGGCATGTGGAAATCAAGTAAGTGCCTTGGGTGGCATGAGGAAATCTAGTGGGTTGCCTTGGGTGGCAATAGAAAATACGATTAGATGACTTAACCAAGTGGAAACATGTAATTAAACATGATTAAAGGGTTAAGTGGGATGCACTAGATAAATTGACAAGCTTAGGTGGTAGCTTGTGGGGGCCCATTTCAACCAGTAACTCATATGTATCTTATTGGGCTCGACCCATGTCGAGGACGGGACACGCGTACTGGGCTTGATTATAAGAGGCTAAAACGGGGTAGCGGTGGCAACGCGAGTCCAACGGGTTTCATATGCGTGTGTGGACCCGGGCTGGTAGGTAAGACGTTATTGCATCGTGTAGGTATAAGCCGTGCACCATTTGTTGTATCGGGTTTCCACTTTGGGGAGTGATACACCCCATTGTGGGGCCAGCATGGGTACCTACGGTAGGGAGCCGATCGCTTGGGAGTAGTGGGTACACCTAGTGGAGATAGGGGCAGACGGCACCTATGTAGTCAGCTAGGGGTACACGAAACTACTGGGTAAAGTTTCTAAGTCGTTGAGAGGGATCAACCTTTAAGTAGGAATGACTGGTGTGGTGCAGTTAGTAATTATCCTTGGGTGGGTAGATGCGTCTTTGCCATTATCCTAGTTCACCTTATGTCTAGTTGGCTACTTAGTGTAGTCATTTATCCCCAGTCATCCCGTGCCAAGTTTATATCATACCCTAATTACTTTAATGATTGTGTTGTTAAATTTATAGGGCTCACTCAGACTTATGTCTGACCCCGTTGTTTTTATCTTTTTCCCCCTTAGGTCCTCAGGTTGGGCCTAGCACTAGTGGGCTTTGATCAGATTTCTTTATCTATCTTCTGGAGCTTGGACCGTGATGTAAAGCCCAGCTTATCTTTTCTTTTATGGCTATTGTTTATGTAGTGGGATTATGTACTTATGTTTTTATAAGGATGGATATTTTGTACTTGACTCTTTATGGTGTTGTAACTAAACATGTTTACCTTCTGCTGCTATGAAATGATGTTTTAGATTTTCAAGTATTTATATCTGTCTTGTTGTAATTTTTCTGTTCTATACTCACTTAAAATGTTCCACCGAAGTTAAGGCATTCCCTTAGTGAGTGACCTTAGCGGATGTGGGGTGTTACAGTTTTAGTACTCCAATATTTTTATTAGTTAAACTAATAATCTAACATCACAACCAACAATCAATTATATGATTAACTTTTCAAATATATAACTTGTTATATACTCAAAAATCATATTTTCAGTGTCAAGTCACAAACAGTAACTCTAACTAAGTTTTGGTTCTCACACCAGTCAATTGGAAATATACAGATATCTCACTTTAAAACTCGAACATAAACACTGATGATGTAGCTACAATTATCAGAATCATTGCTGGGCAACTAAAGTGCGATTCTATATCTACCTAGTATATTTGAGGCTTCATATACACGCGAATCAGACGTATATGCAAAATCTACTTATACCCGATAGTCCAAAATCAATATAAAATAAAATACTCAAATACGTATAGTAAGATATAATTTTCAAAACTAAATTCATTTTTATAAATAACACTCTTCTAACTCATTCTATGGTATTACTAAACCTATCTCTAACGAGCCATTCTTATAGGATATTACTAATCCTATCTCTGATGAATTCTTTTGTTTGGGTCTAATGTGTCTTATTCTCAAGCTTTGAAAACCAAATCTCTGATACAAAACTATCGCCAAATTTCGCTCGGTCGGAATCGATCGCTAAACCGATCAAGACTGTTTGAGAACCCGGATTGTAATGAGAACATGACGCATCAGAACACAAACATGAGAACATTTCATTGATATTACTACAATTTACATCAGAGTACAAGATATCAAAGTATAAATAAATAATTTATAGCAGAAAAATATCAGAGATTTAAATTACATTTAAATATATAAACATAATGTGCAGCGGAAAACATCAACTATCACAACTGAATGAAATACATGAACACAAAGCACTCCTAATATAGTTCCAGCCATAATCCAGGATCCTATGAAAAGAAATATCTGCAAAAACCAAAACTACTAGCTGTCCGTGTGGAAAATATGGGCACCCAGAGTTTAGGTGGAAACAATAAACTCCAAATCAGTCATGGGACTGGTGTGAGAACTAAAACAGTTATTATCTTTATTTTAAAGTTGGGTAAATCAAGGGACCACAACGTACTACACGGAACCGGTTTTCTCCCAAGAATACCTTAAAACCAACAGCGCAATGCTAACAGGAAAAATGAAGCCATTATAAGACTCAGGTTCCATCACACAATGCAAATACAAACCAGAGGATAGAGTTTTAGCCTATAATGGCCAAACATGTTTGGTACGCGAAATTTATCTTTTATTATCACTATAAGTGAAGAAATCAACTTCAAATATAAATGTATCAATCATAGACGGCATAATACCCCATCTTACTATGTCACCATATAGGTTTGCAACTGAAACCGAAAAGTCGCGTACAAGAAATTGAATTTCCATCATAAGTCAAGGCAAGGGATGGCTCCTTCCAATTCGAGACACTCTACCAATACCTCAAGATCACACACTCTGGTAAACCCATGTTCCTACAGGGCCAGTCCACACTTTAGCGGATAGGTTATTCTTGAACAATACGTTTTCCGATCTTATTGGACCTCCAAAATGGTCAGTATGTCGACGAATCATATCCGAGGCGCCTTGCATCCATCATCCACATAAGTGAAAATGTTTGGAATCCATAGAATGACATCACTTCTAGCTAGAAACAAACGTATGCACTCCCTGTGTCCTTGAGCCCGCTTTAGACTCATACCGGGGTGTGAGGTTCGCGAATTAACAATATACACAAAACTATGCTAATTAAAGCCATTCTTTGATCAACATCCCCAAGACTCTGATTTTCACCAATAAGCCTTGGTCGTTTGTATCTTAGCATGGCACACTGACAATTCATGCCATACAACTGATGTCTGTCAATATATAAGCTCTAAGCTCGTACGTCTCAGAGAATTTAAGCAAGAGAATAAATTCATCGCCACCAAACAGATATATACTTAATAGAAATCAATCAACACAGAATGAAATCCAATGTCATACACACAATCATTTACAAGTCCGTTCTGGGTTTGAACGAAACCGAAGGCACCTTATTCCTCGTCCCATATGTCCAGTACAGGAGAGAGGTCCTCGCATATCTGGTCGATCTCCAAGTACGTTTGGATGATCACCACTTTGGGTGTACAACCCAATCAAGACATCAGTAATCATCCATTTGATGTGAAGATCTCCGGTCTTCAACCATCGTCTTCATCGTTAACTTTTAATCATCGTAACAATTATTCAGAATGGGTTAAACTTGGTCTTTTCGAATAACTCGTGTATTTTATAATCAAGTGCTATAAAAACACATTATACGCCTTATTCCAATTCAAAATATTCTTTTATTCAAATATTCACATCTTAGGGGAAAGGTTCCCATTAATTTTATCAAAGATAAGTTCTTTTAAACTTATTCTTTAATCTTCCTTTGGATATCAATTTCAAAAAAATTATTTTAACTTTTTACTACTTAAACCAAATTAAGGTTTACAAACTAGTCCGGATTACAAAGTCTTACCAAAGTAATCATTTATTTATTTATTCTAACCCCAACCTATTCATCCCATGGAGCAAAACTGGTAGTACTCCATATTTCACACCCATAGTGCTATCGGCAAATTTAATTACCACTTAACGTTTAAATCTAATTAAGGATTTAACTATTGCCTGGAGGAAAACTGGTGATACTCCATTCTCGATCATTTCATGAATTCAATAAATTTAATTATCCCATTCTCATTTTAATCTACTTAAAGATCATTAAAACTCTAGTTCAGTTTTAATCTCAAAATCATTACTTAATGATTATCCAAATTTTAGGAAATAAATCTTGTATTTACTTGGGTTAAAGAACAAATGTCATTTAAAACATTATTCACGATAAACCCAAAATCCTCTTCCATTAAAATGGAACTTTCACGGAATTCATAACAGTATATAATCGATATAAATTTTCGTATCTTACCAGTACAATAATCGGAACAACGACAAGACCTTTTCAATTCCAAAAATAGTAATGGTCTTCCTTCATAGAATGAGACTACCCGAATTTCCTCGTAAGGGAAAGCCCGGATTGAGTTGAGAACACGACAAATCAGAACACAAACAGAATAACATTTCATTTCTTATTACAACAATTACACCAGAGTGCAAGAATATAACAGAGTATGAATAAATAATATACATTTGATAAATATAAGAGATTTAATTATTTACATAGCAGCAGAAAAATAATACATAACACAACTGAAAGAGATACATGGATACAGAGCTTTTTGAATATTACTCCAGCTGTAAATCAAGGATCCTAGAAAAGAAATATCTGCAAAAAGCCAACTAATAGCTACCCGTGTGGAAAATAGGGGAACCCAGAGTTTAGGTTATAACAATAAACTCCAGGTCAGTCATATGACTGGCATGAGAAGAAAAACAATTATTAATTTGATTTTTAAAGTTAGGTAAATCAATGGACCACGCCGTATAACACAGAACGGGTTTTATTCCAAGAATACCAGTGCATAAAACAAACAGCGCAATGCAAACTAAAGAAAATGAAGCTATTATAAGACCCATGTCCCATCACACAATGCAATGCAAGCCGAAGGATAGGGTTTTACCTTATAATAGCCAAATAATGCTTGATACGTGAAATTTAATCTTTTATTATTACAATAAGTGAAGAAAACAACTTCAAATATAAATGTATCAACCATAGACGGCATGGGTACCATATATCATATCGCCATACTAGTTCTACAACTAAAACCGCACAATGTCGTATTGGAAATTGGATACCATCTATGAACCGAGGCAAGGGATCATCCTCACTGATTCGAGACTCTCTAGCCCGAGCCTTAGGATCAGAGCTCGAGTGACCCTTAGGTAACATGCAGGGCCAGTCCATACTAAGTGCAAGGTGGATTCATAATTCCTGAACATGCGTTTCCCCGCCCAATGGGGCTTAAATAAGATAGTTGACTCAACATCCATCGGCTCTGTAGTAACCAATATATCCGAGGCGCCTCACTTTCCATCATCCACATAATTAAAAATGTATGGGCTCCATACCATGACACCGCTCCTAGCTAGAAGGAAATGCACTGCCCTCCCTGTTGTCCTCTCCCGTTTCTGTTTCATACCGGGGTGTGAGGCTCGCGAATTAACGCTACACAAAGCTATGCTATATTAAAGCCATGATTTGATCATCAACCACAAGATTCTGCTTTTCAACAGAAGCCTTGATCATTTGCATCTCAGCAAGCCACACTGGCAATTCACTCCATGCGACTGATGTCTATTGATATATAACCTCTGAGCTCTTACATCTCAGAGAAGGGCGTTAAGCAAGGGAATAAATTCTCCGCCGCCAAACACATATATATTTAATAGAGATCAATCAACACAGAATAAAATCCAATATCAGATACACATCCATTTACAAGTTCGTTCTGGGTCTGAACGAAACCGGAGGCACCTTATTCCTTGTCCTGTGTCCAATACAGGAGAGAGGCCCTCGCATATCCGGTCGATCTCCAAGTACGTTTGGACGATCACCACTTATTACCTCGTCTTGGGTGTACAACCCAATCAAGACATCAGTAGTCATCCAAACGATGTTAAGACCTCTGGTATTCAACCACCGTCTTCATCGTCGACATATCATCGAATCAATTACTCAGAATGGGTGTAAAACTGGCCTTTCCGAAAACCCGTGTATATTATAATCAAGTGATATAAACACACAACATATGCCTCATTCCAATCCAGAACATTCTCCTATTCAAATATTCACATTTTTAGGGAAAGGTTCCCATTAATTTTATAAAAGATAAATTCTTTTAAATTTATTCTTTAATCTTCCTTTGGATATCATTTCAAACCAAATTAAGGTTTATCAATTAGTCGAGATTAGCGAACCTTACTGCAACACCCCACGTCCATTAATGTCACCCACAAAGGGAATGCATTAACTTCTATGGAGCGCTTTAAGAGTGTATAGAACAGAAACTTAACAACAAGACAGATATAAACAGTACATAAAAAATTAAAATTTTATTCATTGCAGCGGTAAACACATAGGTTTGATTACATCATCAAAAACCAGAGTCAAAGTACATAATATCCATCTTGACTAAATCAGTGTACATAAATTGAAAGACATAAACCTAACACAAAATAGCCATAAATAAGATAGGTTGAACTTTTACTTCATCAATCCAAGCAACTTCTCAAAGCAAGAGATACAGCTGTCCAAAATCAAGCTCCACTGGTGCTAGTTCCACTCTGAGCACCTGGGGGGAAAGGAAGAAAAGAGGGGGAAACAAAGGGGGTTAGACATAAAGTCTGGCGAGTGCGATAACTTTAACAATATTATTATCAAAATAACTAGGCTAAGGCATAAGTTGGAAAATAAGGAAATGACTGTGAACAATTGGGTATGGCAGAGTAAACTAAAGGAAATAAGATGAACAAAGATAGCGCTAAAGGCGCACCTAGTCGCTATAAGATAATTACTACACTACACCACACCAAACACCCTAAAAGTTGATCCCGCCTACAAGACTTTAATAATGATAATGGTAGTTTCGTGTACCCCTAGTTGCCTTTATTGGTGCTTCCTGCCCCTATCTCCACTAGGTACACCCACTACCCCCATGCGATCGGCTCCCCAACTCGTAGATACCCATGTTGGCCCCACAGTGGGGTGTATCACTCCCCAAAGTGGCAACCCGATACCACAAACAATGCACGGCTTATACCTACACGATGCAACAACGTCTTACCTACCAGCCCAGGCCCACACGCGCACATAAACCCATTGGACTTGCGTTGCCACCGCTAGCCCGTTTTGGCCTCTTACAGTCAAGCCCAGTATGCGTGTCCTATCCTCGACTTGGGTCGAGCCCACAAAGATACTTATGGGTTACTGGTTGAAACGGGCCCCAATTACTTGACACAAGCTATCCACCTAAGCTTTGTCCCCTCTAGTACATCCCACTTAACCCTCTTCTTATTCATGTTAACTTACATGTTCCAATTTTGGTTAAGTGTTTCTAATCGTATTTCACAAGCTACCCAAGGCACCCACTTAACCCCCATGTCCCACCACATGTCTATTTGGTTAAGTGTTTCTTAATTTATTAACACTGTAACCTTGTAAAGACCTCCCACATTAGACTGGCATTTGTGGCAGCTGGATTTGCCGGGCGGGTCCGGGCAGTCTTACACCACAAACGAGACTAACCTCGTGTCTTTACAACTGTTACGCATTTAATTTATGCCCAAGGCCTCCCACATCAGACTAGCATTTGTGGCAGCTGGATTTGCCGGGCGGGTCCGGGCAGTCTTACACCATAAAAGAGCCTAACCTCGTGTCTTAGGCGATTAATTACATATAATTAATTATCCACAAATTTGAATTAATTTCCTTATTCAAATAATCAATTAATTCCAAATTTGACTATGTCCATAATTGACTTAATTATGTCCATCTATTTACGGTATGCAAAATTATACTAATTATCATCATCAATTTATTTTATGCCATTTAAGGCATTTATGCCAATTCTCAATATTAAATCTTTTAATATTATCCCATTGCTCCACGTTGTACGTTCATTCGTTTAACGTAAAATACACGTTAGACTCGAATAGTCTAACTTATGGAATAAAGAGAAAACATCACAACACACATAAAAATAAAACTAGATCTAAACATAAGGGGTGATCTTGCATGTGTGAATGAGGTTCTTCATCTAAAACTTGCATAGGCCAAAGTCACAAACTTGCATAAAACTACATCTGCCATAGATCTAAATCTAAAGGTGTAAACTTGTTTAGGTAATAGTCACAAACTTGCATAAACCATGTATGTCATAGATCTAAATCTAAATGTGTAAATTTGGATAGGCAATAACCACAAACTTACATTACATGATTTATACTCCAAACATATATAGATTTATACTCCAAACATATATATATATATATATATATATATATATATACACACACACTTGCATATGTGATTTATGCAACATAACGATGGTGTAAACTTACATCTAAACATGTAAACTAACATATAGAATTTTGTATACTAGCATATAACTCACACATGTCATAGCCTAACTTTAGATCCAATTTACACATAAAATAGTTGTCATGAAACATGTAAGGTTGTATATAATTTTCATTAACTTGCATATGATCCAGATCTAAATTAACATCTAGACTTGCATACATACAAACATACATATGATTTAACATATGAATTAGTTCCAACAACATAACCAAACTAGCATATGAAACATCATTATGAATCATAGATTTACAACATAGGTGATAGCATCACAACTTTACAACATAGATAATAACATCATAGAATTTGCAACATATATGATAACATCATAGAATTTACAACATAGATAATAGCATACAACCAATGATTCACAACATAACCATATAATTCAAATTATAGCTCAATCCAATTAAATTGTTAATTATGTTATTAAAGAAATCGTACTCACAACTCAAAGAAGGTCTTGAGTTCTGAAATCTGAGTTCTGAAATTGATTTAGCTTTCCTTTGAAGAAGACAATTTGTTGCAGTTTAGATTAGAATTGAATTTGATTAACTTTTCCTCCTCTCTAATTGGTGGCGGCTATTCTAGGTTGCAAGTTGACGGCGTAGAGGCCATGATTCTAATTTTTTTTATTTTAGGGTTTGAGTCTACATGTGTTTTTATAATGTTTAGGATTAATTTAGGCCGTTCGATCAACCCAGAATTAACCCCAGCCATTCAGACCAGATCAGAAACCCTAATGATTCAGCATACAGTCATTAAAAGGTCATCAAACAAATCTGCCCGGGGGGTAGGTCGACCCACGGGTCGACCTAGTGAGGGTTGGTCGACCACCAGGTCGACCCCTTGGTCGACCTGGCCCTGGCGGGAAATTTCCCATCTAGCCCAATCTGACTCTGAAATTTGAATTTTTGAAATCTGTTTAAATTTTAGTTAAACTTCCAATGGCCATAACTTCTTCATACGAAGTCCAATTCGCACAAACTCAGACTCTATCTCAGCCAGAATTCCGAGACGAACACAATGACACAACCCGTTTCCCTTAATTCTCACATCTGAGATTAGTTATTCTTTAATTTGAGAACATTAATATAGAAAATTACGGGGTGTTACATTCTCCCCTCCTTAAAGGATTTCGCCCCCGAAATCTCCAAGTTAAGGAGAATGCATATCCTAACATCCAAACAACCATCTACTCAACCATCAAACATAGGCATCCATTGTCCTTATAAAATTCCTAATGCTATATGAACATATGCAAGAAGTGTGTGTATATGTTCTTTATCTAATGCAAAATCAGGTAGTCTACTGATTCAGCTGACCTCCTTAATGCAAACCATGATAGTGCCATGCGTCCATTATGTATGCGAAAGAATCCTATCGATACATATTATTTCTACATGTGCGCACAACCATTCACCAAAATCCAGCATCCATACAATAACATAACCATTATACATCCATTAACTTAAATATGCACACACATTTATATGCAATATGAAGTGACTGAGCCGATCTAGTGCCTAAAGTTTGTGTTTATGCATCCATGAGCA
The DNA here is from genome assembly GCA_030737875.1 of Allium sativum. Taxonomy (NCBI): domain Eukaryota; kingdom Viridiplantae; phylum Streptophyta; class Magnoliopsida; order Asparagales; family Amaryllidaceae; genus Allium; species Allium sativum. Next base: position 777,529,409 of record CM060909.1, read on the forward strand.
ACCACTAGCAAACACTTGCATCCATCATACATAACATGTCTCAAACACATGTTTCAACCATAGGACTACCCTATCTAAAGGTCAAAGATACTAGCGAGAGGACATACTAAAGATAAAACAAGTACAAGCTAAGCGATAAAGGAGAAATTAAAAGACATACCCTCGAAAAGAAAAGGGTACAATGAACGCATCTCTCTTCCGTCTTCCAAGTAGCGTTGCTCTCATCATCTCGCCATTGCACTTTGACTAGCTTGACCTCTCGATTCCTCAACTTCTTACTCTCCGACCCAAGAATGCATGTAGGAGCTCGTCGAATCGTCACATCACGATCTATCTCTACCTCGCTAAGCAAGCTCGGCTCTACCACTTCCGTGGTCTCATGCAAGCACTTCCTCAAATGTGATACATGGAATACATCGCGTACACCACTAAGTCGCTCAGGCAACTCCACTCTATATGCCATCTGCCCAGTCCTCTCCTTAATAGGAAACGACCCTATGAACCTTGGTGCTAACTTCCCAATGGACCCAAATCAAGCAACATTCCGTAATGGAGACACCTTGACAAAGACCATGTCCCCAATATCAAACTCAAGATATGTCCTCCTCTTGTCCGCATAAGATTTCTGCCTATCTTGCGCTATCTTCATCCTCCTTCGAATCAAATTGATCTTTTCCGAAGTCTCTCTAATCATATCGGGCCCAAGCAAGTTCTTATCTGTAGATTCCCACCAACGTGTAGGCGAACGACACGGCCGTCTATAAAAAGCCTCGAACGGTGCAATGCCAATGCTATACTGAAAGCTATTATTATATGCGAACTCCACCAATGGAAGATGTTCCTCCCATGTACCACCGAAGTCGAAGACAAACAACCTTAATAGGCCCTCTAGAATACGATTCACCCTCTCGGTCTGGCCGTCCGTCTGAGGATGATATGCGATGCTCAAACATAACTGAGTCCCTACCGCCTCTTGCAAGCTCTTCCAAAACTCGCTAGTAAAGATAGGATTGCAGCCGCTCACTATGCTAGAAGGAACACCGTGCAAACGAACTATCTCTCGAATGTATACGGAGGCTAACCATGGAGTAGTCCTCTTACTATTCATGGGAATGAAATGGGCGCACTTAGTAAGTCTTTCTACCATGACCCAAATCCTCGTATTACCCTTCCTTATCTCGGTAACCCATCAATAACGTCCATCGAGACACTTTCCCACTTCCATTGTGGGACCTCCAATGGGTGAAGCAACCCACCGGGCTTCTTTTGCTCTGCTTTTACTTGTTGGCACACCAAGCATCTAGCGACAAACTCAGCCACATCCCTCTTCATACTGGCCCAAAAATAAACTCGTCTCATATCCATGTACATCTTGTCCCTACTGGGATGGATGGCCATCTTCGAACGATGTGCGTCATCAAGAATGGCCTTCCTCAAATTCTTGTCCTGTGGTACACAAAGTCTATCGTACCTATGTAACCAACCATTTTCATCTAGGGTATAACTACTTAGATGGTTCGATGACTCCCCCCTTTTGAGCTTCTCTACTAACTCAACCAATTGTGGGTCATCTCGTTGTGCCTCACCAATCTGTTCCAAAAGCATAGGTCTGACCACTAAGGATGCTAGCAAACCAGGTACAAAGTTAATGGAAGGTCTAAAGTCAAACGTAGAGATGAACTCTTAGCTTTGCTGCTCAACAAAACAACGGACTCAAGGACAACCTTTTCCTACTTAAGGTGTCTGCCACCACGTTACCCTTAACAGGGGTATATGCTATCTCGAAATCGTAGGACTCTAAGAATTCCATCCACCTTTGCTGCCTTAAGTTCAAGTCCTTCTGAGAGAATAAGTATTTTAGCAATTTGTGGTCAGTGAACAATTCGAATTTCTCGCCAAGAAGATAATGGCGCCAAGACTTAAGCGCGAAAACAATAGCGGCCAACTCTAGGTCATGTGTAGGGTAATTTCTCTCATGCACCCTCAACTGCCTTCCTCCATAGGCTATTACCCTTCCCTCTTGCATTAAGACTGCGCCTAGTCCTGTCCCACAAGCATCGGTATAAACGGTAAATGGCTTACTCCCATCTGGCAACACTAAGACTGGGGCTGTGGTCAAAGCTCTCTTTAAACATTGGAACGCATCATCACAATCTACGTCCCATGTGAAAACTAGGTTCTTCTTCGTCAAGCGTGTTAATGGGGCTGATATTTTTGCGAAGTCTTTGATAAACTTCCTATAGTAGCCAGCCAACCCTAAGAAACTCCTCACCTCGGTAGCATTTTTTGGGACCTTCCAATCTTGGATGTCCACTACCTTCGCGGAATCCACAACTATCCCTTCTTTGGAAACCACGTGCCCTAAGAATCACACTTCCTTCCTCCAAAAGTGACATTTAGAAAATTTAGCTTTAAGGCTATGCGCTCAAAGGGTCTCCAACACTTCCATAAGATGTTGGGCATGCTCTTCCTCGCTCCTAGAAAAGATCAAGATGTCGTCCACAAAGACTACCACGAATTTATTATGGTACTCCCTAAACACCCTACTCATCAAATCAACAAAGTATGCGGGGGCGTTTGTCAAACCGAAGGGCATCACAAGCCACTCTAATAAGCCGTCCAGAGTCCTAAAGGCAGTCTTGTCCATGCTATCCTCAGCGACTCTCAACTGGTGGAAACCCATGGCTAAGTCCAATTGCGAAAACACTGAGGCGCCAACTAACTGATCGAAGTGATCGTCAATTCTCGGCAGTGGGTGCCTATTCTTCTTAGTAAGCTTGTTAAGTTCTCTATAGTCCACACAAAGTCTAAGGGACCCATCTGCCTTCGTGGAAAATACTACTGGAGCACCCCACTCCGATATACTACGTCTTATGAACCCCTTCTCAAGCAATTCTTTCACTTGCTTACTGAGTTCTCTTCTCTCTCTTGAAGCCATGTGGCGCACTGGCAATGCAACTGGCTTTGCATTATGTACTAGACACATTCGAAAGTCTATCTCACGTTCTGGGGTAAACCCTCACCTCATCGAAGACATCAACATATTCACGGACTATACGAACAGAATGTAAATCATCATTGGATGCGTTAAGGGATTCTAGGTAGCTAAGCATTACTGGACCTCTAGGGTCGCAAGAAATATCAAGGGTCTTTCCACAACGAGTCAACAATCTAACTACCGTTCTTTCACAATCTTGGCTGGCCCTGTATCTAGTTAGCCAATCCATACCTAGAATCAAGCTGTAGCCCATGAAGCCAAGAACAAAGGCATTGCATTCAAACCCAACGCCCAAGATAGACACTCTCAAATCCCGACAAATCATAGAAAGATGAGCCGAACCACTAGTAGGATTTGAGACTACTAAGGGATCTGTAACTAAACTAGTATTTAGGTGAAGTGTTTCAACTAATGATGTAGAGATAAACGAATGTGATGCGCCAGAATCGAATAAAGTACGGACATGATGATCAAACAGAAAAACTAAACTTTCAACGGAAATCGTTCTACCTCGTTCTTGCAGCGGTGGGACCATGAGAGATTGAACTTGCCCACTTGCGTGCCCTAGTGCCATAAGAGCCTGCACCTGTCCTCCCGAGGTAGACCCTGCCCTCTGCCCTTTCCTTGGGCAGTCCTTAATCAATGTCCTGCTTCGCCACAGTAGAAATAGCTAGTCTTCTTTTTCTTCCTACAATCTTTGCTTAGATGGCCTGGTGTCCCACGGTTGAAGCATCTTTTCTTTCCCTTACCATTGTTGCATTTACCACCTTTCTTGTTATGTTGTTGTGGTTTCTTTTGATCCTCTTTCTTCTCGGGTGCCTTATTAGCATTGGCGCCCTTCTCTTCTTCATGCATAAGCGCCATGTCAACTTGTCTCTCAAAGGTAGCCCCCATCGGGATGTGGGTCATAGCTAACCCATGAAGCAGCTCGTTCAAAGCCTTACAAATCTTAGGGCCTTCTTTTCTGGTGTATTCACCAAGTCCAAGCCAAATCTTGCCAACTGATTGAATTTGTTGACGTATTCTTTTACTGATAGATTCCCTTTCTTCAACGCCCAAAATCTTTCCATACATAAATTCTTTTCAGCCCATGAGAGAAACTTTGCCGCAAAACTACGCCTGAAATCTGGCCATGTATCAACTGGCTGCTCTCCATTAGTGACCTCCCACCAAAACGAGGCCTCATCCTTCATTAGCCAGGAAGCAAACTGGACCTTTCTTCCATCATCCACTTCAAATATCCCAAACAATTCTTCCACCTCCTTTAGCCAATTTCGAGCTTCAAAAATGTCTCCGTCCCGTGAAAAGGTTTTCCACCCATTGCCCGAAAGTCCGTACATATCTTTGCAAAAGTATCGACACAAGGTGGAGGAGCATTTGCTGGACCTGCGGTGGTGGCCCTAGTCTCCAAATACCCCCTAAACCATCCTGGTATCGTTATCCCCTCGGGTATCTCGAGAACTCCAGACATGTTGAAACGAAAAAGGAAAGATTCAATACAAAAGAACCGAAGGAAAGATATATGGCTCTTGGGGTTATGCTTTCTAAAATAAGCTTTTCTCTTGAAAATACTTTCCTTAAAACATACTTTTGAAGGTACTTCTTTATAAAAGTATTTTTGAAAAACAGTTTTTCAAAGTTCATACCTGTTTTGGTAACCTTCAGCTCTGATACCACGTGTAACACCCCACGTTTATTAATGTCACTCACAAAGGGAATGCATTAACTTCTATGGAGAGTTTTAAGTGTGTATAGAACAGAAACTTAACAACAATACAGATATAAATAGTACTTAAAAATTTAAAATTTTATTCATTGTAGCGGTAAACACATAGGTTTGATTACATCATCAAAAACCAGAGTCAAAATGCATAATATCCATCTTGACTAAATCACAGTACATAAATTGAAATACATAACCCCAAAACAAATAGCCATAAATAAGATAGGATGAACTTTTACTTCAACAATCCAATCAACTTCTAAAAGCAAGAGATACAGCTGTTCAAAATCAAGTTCCACTGGTGCTAGTTTCATTTTGAGCACCTGGGGGGAAAGGAAGAAAAGAGGTGGAAACAAAGGGGGTCATACATAAAGTCAGGCGACTGCGATAACTTTAACAATATAATTATCAAAATAACTAGGCTAAGGCATAAGTTGGAAAATAAGGAAATGACTGTGAACAATTGGGTATGGCTGAGTAAACTAAAGGAAATAAGATGAATAAAGATAGCGTTAAAGGCGCACCTAGTCGCTATAAGATAATTACTACACTGCACCACATCAAACACCCTAAAAGTTGATCCCGCCTACAAGACTTTAATAATGATAGTGGTAGTTACATGTACCCCTAGTTGCCTTCATAGGTGTCGGCTGCCCCTATCTCCACTAGGTACAACCACTACCCTCATGCGATCGGCTCCCTAACTCGTAGATACCCATGCTGGTCCCACAGTGGGGTGTATCACTCCCCAAAGTGGCAACTTGATACCACCAAAAATGCATGGCTTATACCTACACGATGCAACAACGTCTTACCTACTAGCCCGGGCCCACACACGCACATGAACTAGTTGGACTTGCGTTGCCACCACCGCTAACTTGTTTTGGCCTCTTACAGTCAAGCCCAGTATGCGTGTCCCGTCCTCGACTTAGGTCGAGCCCACAAAGATACTTATGGGTTACTGGTTGAGACGGGCCCCCATTACTTGACACAAGCTATCCACCTAAGCTTGGTCCCCTCTAGTACATCCCACTTAACCCTCTTCTTATTCATGTTCACTTACATGTTTCAATTTTGGTTAAGTGTTTCTAATCGTATTTCACAAGCCACCCAAGGCACCCACTTAACCCCCATGTCCCACCACATGTTTATCTGGATAAGTGTTTCCTAATTTATTAACACCGTAACCTTGTAAAGACCTCCCACATTAGACTGGCATTTGTGGCAGCTGGATTTGCCGGGCGGGTCCTGGCAGTCTTACACCACAAACGAGCCTAATCTCATGTCTTTACAACTATTACGCGTTTAATTTATGCCTAAGACCTCCCACATTAGACTGGCATTTGTGGCAGCTGGATTTACCGGGCAGGTCCGGGCAGTCTTACACCACAAAAGAGCCTAACCTCGTGTCTTAGGAGATTAATTACACATAATTAATTATCCCCAAATTTGAATTAATTTCCTTATTCAAATTATCAATTAATTCCAAATTTATCTATGTCCATAATTGATTTAATTATGTCCATCTATTTATGGTATGTAAAATTATACTAATTATCATCATCATTTTATTTTATGCCATTTAAGGCATTTATGCCAATTCTCAATATTAAATCTTTTAATATTATTCCATTGCCCCACACTGTACGTTCGTTCGTTTAACGTAAAATATACGTTAGACTCGAATAGTCTAACTTATGGAATAAAGAGATAACATCACAACACACATAGAAATAAAACTAGATCAAAACATAAGGGGTGATCTTGCATGTGTGAATGAGGTTCTTCATCTAAAACTTGCATAGGCCAAAGTCACAAACTTGCATAAAACTACATATGCCATAGATCTAAATCTAAAGGTGTAAACTTGTTTAGGTAATAGTCACAAACTTGCATAAACCATGTATGTCATAGATCTAAATCTAAAGGTGTAAACTTGCATAGGCAATAACCACAAATTCTTACATTACATGATTTATACTCCAAACACACACACACACACACACACACACACACACACACACACACACACATATATATATATATATATATATATATATATATATATATATATACTTGCATATGTGATTTATGCAACATAACGATGGTGTAAACTTACATCTAAACATGTAAACTAGCATATAGAATTTTGTATACTAGCATATAACTCACACATGTCATAGCCTAACTTTAGATCCAATTTACACATAAAATAGATGTCATGAAACATGTAAGGTTGTATATAATTTTCATTAACTTGCATATGATCCAGATCTAAATTAACATCTAGACTTGCATACATACATACAAATGATTTAGCATATGAATTAGTTCCAACAACATAACCAAACTAGCATATGAAACATCATTATGAATCATAGATTCACAACATAGGCGATAGCATCACAACTTTACAACATAGATAATAACATCATAGAATTTGCAACATAGATGATAACATCATAGAATTTACAACATAGATAATAACATACAACCAATGATTCACAACATAACCATATAATTCAAATTATAGCTCAATCCAATTAAATTGTTAATTATGTTATTAAAGAAATCGAACTCACAACTCAAAGAAGGTCTTGAGTTCTGAAATCTTATTTCTGATATTGATTTAGCTTTCCTTTGAAGAAGACAATTTGTTCCGATTTAGATTAGAATCGAATTTGATTAGCTTTTCTTCCTCTCTATTTGGTGGCGGCAATTCTAGGTTGCAAGGTGACGGCATGGAGGCCATGATTCTAATTTTTATTTGATTTTAGGGTTTGAGTCTACATGTGTTTTTATAGAGTTTAGGATTAATTTAGGCCGTCCGATCAACCCAGAATTAACCCCAGCCATTCAGACCAGATCAGAAATCCTAATGACTCAGCATATAGTCATTAACAGGTCATCAAACAAATCTGCCCGAGGGGGCAGCTCGACCCCCAGGTCGACCCCCTGGTCGACCTGGTGAGGGTAGGTCGACCCCCAGGTCAACCCCCTGGTCGACCTGGCCCTGGCGGGAAATTTCCCGCCTAGCCCAATCTGACTCTGAAATTTAAATTTGTGAAATCTGTTTAAATTTTAATGAAACTTCCGATGGCCATAACTTCTTCATTTGAACTCCAATTCACGCAAACTCGGACTCTATCTCAACCAGAATTTCGAGACGAACAAAATGGCGTAACCCATTTCCCTTAATTCTCGCATCTAAGATTAGTTATTTTTTAATTTGAGAACATTAATATTGAAAATTACGGGGTGTTACACTTACCGAAGTAATCATTTGTTTAATTTCCCAATCCCAACCTATTCATCCTATGGAGCAAAACTGGTAATACTCCATATATAATACCACGGTGTTTTCGGTAAATTTAATTACCATTTCACGTTCAAATATAAATAAAGATTTAACTATCTCTTGGAGCAAAACTGGTGATACTCCATTCTTGCCAATTTCATGAATTCGATAAAATTAATTACCCCATTCACATTCCACTCTAATTAAAGATTCATTAAAACTCTAATTCAATTTTAATCTCAAAAATAATCACTTAATGATTATTCAAAGTTAAGAAATTAATCTTATCTTTAATTGGGTTAAAGAACTAATTTCATTTAAAATACAGTTCATGATAAACCCAAATCACATTCCATTAATTGTGGAATCTTCACGGAAAAAAGATCAATATATAATCGATATCAAATTCTGTGTCCGAATAATAATATAAATGGAATAACGACAAAGCCTTTTAAATTCCATATATATTAACTGTCTTCCTCCACAGAAGCTCATTTTGATTTTTACCAAGTTGAATTCCATTCCAATTAGATATTAATTGATTGGAAAACTTTACTTTGGAATATCCCATTAAATCTTAATTAAAGATTTATAAATTCCAAATCACCTTTCACTGTAAACCTGGTTAAAGAACAAGTGTTATTTAAAACACAGTTCACGATAAACCGAATTCACTTCCTTTTCAATTCCAATTTAATGTAAAATAATTGGTAATTCTTCTCTAAATATTAATTATAAGATTTATTCCTTTCTCAATTGGGTTAAAGAACAATGTTAATAAAGACACCATTCACGACAAACCCAAAATCACATTTCATTGTTAATCAGGTTAAAGAATAAGTGTTATATAAAACACCATTCACGATAAACCCAAAAACCAATTTCAATTCAATTCCAATTAAATATTAATTAATTGGTAAATCTCCTTAAATCTTAGTTAAAAGATTTATTCTTTTCTCAACTGGGTTTAAGAACAGTGTTAATAAAGGCACCATTCACGACAAACCCAAAACCCAATTCGGTATTAAATACAAGGATCTGAATAGAAATTATATCAGCTTATGTTCAATATCAAATTCTGAAACCAACGAATATCGTATTGGGAATACCAATATATATATCTTCCAAATTTCTCCATAATCTCCGTATAATCACGGAATCCAATATCGAAATATTCCGAAGATAATTTCGATTCAAATCCATTCCAATTCATATATTGGAAATTCTTGTTATTTTTAAAACCATTTCAAATCCAATTTATTTATTTAAAAATATTGGATTATTATTCTACTTCATAACTAGTTCATTTTGATAAAAAATATATTTTTATCTTTACAAACATGGAATTTTTCATCCAAATTCGTTCCAAATCATTTATTAGGATTTTACACAAAATATTGATATTTTTAATAATTTTATCAAGGTCCGTACAGTCGATTTCCATAAAGGTCATCGAACTGCACTTACAGCGACCTTTTCGAAATTTGATTTGGACATGATTCCAAATCCAACCGTCAGATTTCAAATCTCTTTTATCTGTTGGATAGCTCTTTTCGATACGAACCCAATATTTTCAGTTTTAGGAGAATCCGACGGTCGTATCTCCAGTAATGTCAATTCGAAGTCAATGGTCGAAATCTTCGAATGGTCGCTGCACGGCGCATTCTATTCGGGCCATTTGATATATATAATATATATATTATACATATTTCATCGATTTCTCTTTAAAACATATTTTATGTATCGTTTTAAATTCGTTTTAAAAACGATTCCAACTTCATTTTCAATTTTAAATCAAAATTGAATTTTTTTTTTTGAAAATTGGTTCACTTTATTAACTACTAAAAAGTCGTACAAGAGAAAGGTTAGCATACTAACCATTGCAATAGAAAAAGTGAAAATACAAGAAACAATAAACTAAACTAACAAATATCCGCCCATGATGAGGCCACCATCCCGCTAGCGTGCACCGCTGCACTTCACGAGCCCAAGGCTCCTTATGAGCATGATCCCCAACTGATCAAAATTGAATATTTCATATCATTAATATATAAATGATAATATTTTCAAAACATTAGATTTTGAAATCAATTCTTTTTCGATATTCATTATAAAAATGAATAAAATCGATATAAATATCCTTCGCGTCAAAATGGCGCAAATCTAATCAACCTAGCTTCATATATTTAAATATTTTCGTGTCTATCTTAAATTGGACATCAAATCATATTTTGATCTTTTACTGAATATTATTTTAAAATATTCCTTATTTTATTTTATTCAACACATGAATATTTTATTCAACACATGAATATTTTTAATCCTTTTCTGAATATTATTTTAAAATATTTTTTATTTTCCAAATTGGAATGAGACCCATTCAATTACCATATAAGGTTAATTATATGGATTCCATACAACAAATGTATATAATAACAATGACAAACAATCATCCATCATCCAGAGTGCATTACACAACTGCATAAGTTTTAAATATAAATAATTAACACTTACAAGAGCCTGTCAACCAATTGATCGACATACAACTAAATAATTTGGATTAGTGTACGTCAAATATCATACCAATACCCGTGTGGGGTTTCAATCAATAAACACAGATTTTAGTTGTGTAGTTGGGCAATGTGTAAAATAATCAATGTCAGTCAAATGGGTGTTCATAAAAAATCATTCGATTCGTAAATGAATATTTATTTCAATGCATCACTATTTTATATAGTCCATATATTCAATAAAAATGATATTTTTATTGTTTAAATTTTTCATTCAACAAATGAATATTTTATTTTCAATTTCACATCACAATCAATTTCCACAACACAATACAATCAAACAAGTCATCCATGGTCTGTGGACGACAGGGAGCAGTTCATATAAGCAGTTATAAAATAAATAATTGTACAAGAAATTATAGTGAGAAGTTCTCACAGTCGGTTTCCACTCCGTCAGTTTTTATTTCTGAATTCACTACTGTTTTGATTTAAATATGGCTCAAATTTTGTTTTGCTCCGTTTCAGTTCTGGTCAGTTCCATTGTGTAGATATCGCTGATACAATCCCAACGCATTTCGTTTCGTCCAATTCCGGCCTCGTATCACAAAGATATGGATTATTATACATCGGATAAAATAAATAATTAACTAAATTAATTATTCCTTAATTACATTGATTATAATTTGGGCCTCTCATCTCCTTTTCTTCCTCGTTCTGAACTAACGACCGAACCAAACGTCGGCTCCAAGCTTCCACCCAGGCACTGCAATTGAAGTCGCTTGAACAAAATCGAATACCACCACGGCGATCACCGTCAATCACTCCTTTTCCACCTTCAGCCACGCCACACTCGGTGGCGCCCCTCCTCCCCAATCGCAGTTCGAAACCAACCGCTTCAGGGAACAAATCTGACCATCACATCGCACCAATCCTAATCACCACCATTCAAGACCTAGATCCCATCGAGCTCTTCAAATTTCCCTTAGATCTTGCTGCGAATCATTGAACGTGGAGGAAGATCGGAGGAAAAATTGGCTGCAGCGATTTTAATCATCAAAGGAGGATGGCGGCGGCTGTATAATAGAGAATTAGGGTTTTGTTTTCTTGTTTTCCAAAGGGTTATTATATATAGGATAATATTTTAATATTTAATTCGTTTTAAAAGTCAAAACCGTCACGAACTCCAAATCAAACCCAACGACTGTCGCCCCTAGCCATATACCCCCATTCCAGACACAATGGGATATGTTTCGTAATCCAATTCGACTATTTCGATTAGTTTTTCTTTAAATTAAATTATAAATCAATATATATTTAACTTAAACATACATTTTAATTTACCGAGGCCACATACTGACTCCAAAAATTAAAAAAAATAAATCTAGCTATGTTTTGATGATACATTCCTAACAAAACTAACTTCATCAAATTTGGAGACCATTTGAAAAACAATCATTTTCCAGTCGATTAAATTCAAAATGAATTGACCAAACACATTTAAATTCACCACACTCACATATTGATTCCAAAAATTATGAAAATTGGAATCTAGCAATAATTCGACATTCCAGATCCAATAAAAGTGGTTTCATCCAAAATGGAGGTTGTTTGCAAAATCGCTATTTTTATATTAAAATAAATATAAATTCCATAGCGACTATTCTGAATTTTCAACTGGACATAACTTTTTATTACCGTTATGAAATCTGGATTTTTCACATTCGTTGGAATGATATTTTCAAATAGAATCAAATATATCTTGTTTTACTATAATCCAGTATATTTTGAATCCTGTACAATCATTTGAAATTTGAAATCGAATTTTCAAACTATCGCGTCATTTCCAATTCCTTTCATAATTAAAATAAATATTTATATTCTAACTACGATTTAAATAAATTTATACGTTCTAATTCTGTTCAAAATAAATTTCTAGTCATTATTATTTAAAATAAATTATTTTAAATATTCAAAATTCATTAACATAGCCGAAACAAAAAATTTAAATTGGTTCTGGTTTTCCGGTTTGTTACAATCTCCCCCACTTAAAATCTTTTCGTCCTCGAAAAGGAACAGAGATGAAAGTTATTTAACTAATCAACTCAACTTTCATTTTGGCGTATATTCTTCAACTTTTCAGTTTCTAAGAATTTTCCAATTCTTCAAAATTTTGGCTAACACCTTAAATTTTTGAAAAAATTCTCCATAACCTCCTTTGTATAGGGAGACAATTAAAACCGCAACTAGCCACGCAGGGCCCTCATCATCCGAAAAGAAAAAGCTAATCGGCTCATAAGATCATCCAAACCCAATAAATTAGTAAATATGTACCTGTTTGTCGGGCATACAATTTATTCCTCTTCTTTGCCTCCTTGTTATGACCTGTTATTCTATACACATGTACATATATGCAATTGCAATCAATTTTCAGGTCAGTTCAATATTTGATTCAATTTGGCTTAATGGTTCAAAATTATAATTAATCAAACAACACAATCAGCAATCAATTAGTTGATTATCGTTTCAAACACATAACGTGTATATATATATATATATATTTATATATATATATATATATATATATATATATATATAAATCCACTTTTGATGCCAAGTCACAACAATAGACGCTATCTAGTTTTGGTTCTCACACCAGTCAATTGGAAATATATAGATATCCCACTTTCGAAACTCGAACATAAATGCTGACGATGACGCGTCAATCATCAGAATCATCTCCGAGCGACTAAAGTGTGATTCCATATCTATCCAGTATATTTGAGGCTTCGTATACACGTTTGCAAGGCGTATTGGCAAAATCTTCATATACTAGAATGTACAAATTCAATATAAAATAAACAATCAAATACATATAATTATATCAAATTTTCAAAACAATTTTTTTTCATTTTTATTTTAAAAACACTACTGTTCACACTTATTTTTGGATACTACTGATCCGATCTCTAACGAGTCATTCTTATTGGATATTACTAATCTAATCCCTGATGAATTCTTTTGTTTGGTTCTAATGTCTCTTGTTCTCGAGCTATGTAAACAAAAGCTCTGATACTAACCGTGACGACCCGAACTTCACCGTAGTGGAAAGCCCGGATTGAGTTAAGAACACGACAAATCAAAATAGAACCAGATTAACATTTCATTGCTTATTACAACAATTACATCAGAGTACAAGAATATAATAGAGTATGAATAAATAATATACATTTGATCAATATTAGAGATTTAATAATTTACATAGCAGCAGAAAAATAATACATAACACAACTAAAAGAGATACATGAATATAGAGCTTTCCAAATATTAATCCAGCTATAAATCCAGGATCCTAGAAAATAAATATCTGCAAAAACCCAACTACTAGCTGCCCGTATGGAAAATAGGGGCACCCAGAGTTTAGGTTTTAACAATAAACTCCAGGTCAGTCATGTGACTGGTGTGAGAACAAAAACAATTATTAATTTGATTTTTAAAGTTAGGTAAATCAAGGGACCACGCCGTGTAACACGGAACAGGTTTTCTCCCAAGAATACCGGTGCATAAAACAAAAGCGCTACGCTAACTAAAGAAAATGAAGCTATTATAAGACCCAGGTCCCATCACATAATGCAACGCAAGCCGGAGAATAGGGTTTTACCTTATAATAGCCAAATAATGCTTGATACGCAAAATTTAATCTTTTGTTATTATTATAAGTGAAAGAAAACAACTTCAAATATAAATATATCAATCACTGATGGCATGGGTACCATATATCATGTCGCCATACTAGTTCAACAATTAAAACCGCACAATGTCGTATTGGAATTTGGATTCCATCTATGAACCGAGGCATGGGATCATCCTCACCGATTCGAGGCTCTCTAGCCCGAGCCTCAGGATCAGAGTTCGAGTGGCCCTTAGGTAACATGCAGGGCCGATCCACAATAAGTGCAAGATGGATTCATAATTCCTGAACATGCGTTTCCCTGACCTATGGGGCGTAAATGAGCCAGATTACTCAATATTCATCGGCTTCGTAGTAACAGATATATCTAAGGCGCCTCGCTTTCCATCATCCACATAAGTAAAAATGTCTGGGCTCCATACCATGACCACTCCTAGCTAGAAGGAAACGCACTGTCATCCCTGCTATCCTCTCCCGTTTCTGGTTCATACCAGGGTGTGAAGCTCGCAAATTAACGCTACAAAGAGCTTTGATATATTAAAGCTGTGCTTTGATCATCAACCACAAGACTATACTTTTCAACAGAAGCCTTGATCATTTGCATCTCAGCATGCCACATAGGCAATTCACTCCATGCGACTGATGTCTATCGATATATAACCTCTGAGCTCATGCGTCTGAGAGAAAGGCGCTAAGCAAGAGAATAAATTCTCCGCTGCCAAACAGATATATATTTAATAGAGATCAATCAATACAGAATAAAATCCAATGTCAGACACACATCCATTTACAAGTTCGTTCTGGGTCTGAACGAAACCGGGGGCACTTATTCCTCGTCCTGTGTCCAATACAGGAGAGAGGTCCTCGCATATCCAGTCGATCTCCAAGTACGTATGGAAGATCACCACTTATTACCTCGTCTTAGGTGTACAACCCAATCAAGACATCAGTAATCATCCAAACAATGTGACGACCTCCGGTCTTCAACCACCGTCTTCATCGTCGATATATCGTCGAATCAGTTATTAAGAATGGGTGTGAACCCGGCCTTTCCGAATAACCCGTGTATATTATAATCAATTGATATAAACACACAACATATGCCTCATTCCAATCCGGAATATTCTCCTATTCAAATATTCACATTTTTAGGGAAAGGTTCCCATTAATTTTATCAAAGATAAATTCTTTTAAATTTATTCTTTAATCTTCCTTTGGATATCATTTCAAGCCAAATTAAGGTTTATCAACCAGTCGGGATTAGCGAACATTACCGAAGTAATCATTTGTTTAATTTCCCAATCCCAACCTATTCATCCCATGGAGCAAAACTGGTAATACTCCATATCTAACACCACAACGTTATCGGTAAATTTAATTACCATTTCACGTTTAAATCTCATTAAAGATTTATAAATTCCCATTAAATCCCATTAAATTTAATTACCACAATGTGAACTATGTATTAAGATTTAATACAGTGAAAGGTGATTTGGAGCAAACTGGTGATACTCCATTCTCGCCCATTTCATGAATTCGATAAATTTAATTATCCCATTCACATTCCACTCTAATTAAAGATTCATTAAAACTCTAATTCAGTTTTAATCTCAAAAATCATTACTTAATGATTATTCACAGTTAAGAAATTAATCTTATCTTTAACTGGGTTAAAGAACTAATGTCATTTAAAACACAGTTCATGATAAACCCAAATCACATTCCATTAATTATGGAATCTTGACGGAAAACAGATCAATATATAATCGATATCAAATTCTGTGTCTGAATAATAATATAAATGGAATAACGACAAAGCCATTTAAATTCCATATGTATTAACAGTCTTCCTCCACAGAAGCTCATTTCAATTTTTACAAAATCGAATACCATTCCATTCCAATTAGATATTAATTAATTGGAAAACTTTAGATTGGAATATCCCATTAAATCTTAATTAAAGATTTATAAATTCCAATTCACCTTTCACTGTAAACCCAATTCACATAATGTAAGTTAATTGGTAATTCTTCTCTAAATCTTAATTAAAAGATTTATTCTTTTCTCAATTGGGTTTAAGAACAGTGTTAATAAAGACACCATTCACGACAAACCCAAAATCACATTTCATTGTTAATCAGGTTAAAGAACAAGTGTTATTTAAAATACCACTAACGATAAACCCAAAAACCAATTTCAATTCAATTCCAATTAAATATTAATTAATTGGTAAATCTCCTTAAATCTTAGTTAAAAGATTTATTCTTTTCTCAACTGGGTTTAAGAACAGTGTTAATAAAGAAACTAATCACGACAAACACAAAATCCATTTCGATATTAAATACAAGGCTCTGAATAGAAATTATATCGGCATATATTCAATATAAAATTCTGAAACCAAGGAATATCGTATTGGGAATATCGATATATATATGTCTTCCAAATTCCTCCACAATATCCATATAATCATGGAATTCAATATTGAAATATTCCGAAGATAATTTTGATTCAAATCCATTCCAATTCATATATTGGAAGTTCTTGTTATTTATAATACCATTTCAAATCCAATTTATTTATTTAAAAATAGTGGATTATTATTCTATTTCATAATTAGTTCATTTTGATAAAAATATATTTTTATCTTTACAAACATGGAATTTTTCTTCCAAATTCTTTCCAAATCATTTATTATGATTTTACACAAATTATTGATATTTTTAATAATTTTATCAAGGCTCGTATAGTCGATTTCCATAAACGGTCATCGAACTGCACTTACAGCGACCTTTTCGAAATTTGATTTAGACATGATTCCAAATCCAACCGTTAGATTTCAAATCTCTTATATCCTTGGAAAGCTCTTTTTGATACGAACCTAACGGTTTCAGTTTTAGGAGAATCCGACGGTCGTATCTCCAGTAATGTCGATTCGAAGTTAATGATCGAAATCCGCGAACGGTCGCTGCGCGGCGCGGGCCGTTTAATATATATATTATATATATTTCGTGATTTCCATTTAAAACGTATTTTATAAATTGTTTTAAATTCGTTTTAAAAACGACTCCAACTTCATTTCAATTTTAAATCAAAATTGAATATTTCATATCATTAATATATAAATGATACTATTTTTTAAACATTAGATTTTGAAATCAATTCTTTTTCGATATTCATTATAAAAATGAATAAAATCAATATAAATATCCTTCACATCAAAATGACGCAAATCTAATCAACATGGCTTCATATA
Organism: Allium sativum; assembly: GCA_030737875.1. Classification (NCBI taxonomy): domain Eukaryota; kingdom Viridiplantae; phylum Streptophyta; class Magnoliopsida; order Asparagales; family Amaryllidaceae; genus Allium; species Allium sativum. Next base: position 777,546,879 of record CM060909.1, read on the forward strand.
TTTAAATATTTTCATGTCCATCCGAAATCGGGCATCAAAATCATATTTTGATCTTTTACTGAGTATTATTTTAAAATATTCCTTATTTTACTTTATTCAACACATGAATATTTTATTCAGCACATGAATATTTTTAATCCTTTTCAGAATATTATTTTAAAATATTATTTGTTTTCCAAATTGGAATGAGACCCATTTAATTACCATATAAGGTTAATTATATGTATTCCATACAACAAATGTATACAATAACAATGACAAACAATCATCCATCATCCAAAGTGCATTACACAACTGCATAAGCCTGTCAACTAATCGATCGACATAAAACTAAATAATTGGGATTAATGTACGTCAAATATCATCCCAATACCCGTGTGGGGTTTCAATCAACAAACACAGATTTTGTTTGTGCGGTTGGGCGATGTGTAAAATTTATCGTCCCGATCAATGTAAGTTAAATGGGTGCATATAAACAAATCGTTCGATTCGTAAATGAATATTTATTTCCGTGCATCACTACTTTATATAGTCCATGTATTCAATAAAAATGATATTTTTATTGTTCAAATATTTCATTCAACACATGAATATTTTATTTTCCATTTCACATCACAATCACGATCAAATTCCACAACACAATCAATCAAATAAGTCGTCCATAGTTGTGGACAACGAGGAGCAGTTCATATATACAGTTATAAAATAAATAATTGTACAAGAAATTATAGCGAGAAGTTCTCACAGTCGGTTCCACTCCGTCAGTTTTTTTTTCTGAATTCGGTACTGTTTTGATTTAAATACGCCTCTAATTCTGTTTTGCTCCGTTTCAGTTCTGATCAGTTCCATTGTGTAGATATCGCTGATACGATCCCAATGCATTTCATTTCGTCCATTTCTGACCTCGTATCACAAAGATGTGGATTATTATACATCGGATAGTTAAATAAATAATTAACTAAATTTATTGTTCCTTAATTACATTGATTATAATCTAGGCCGCTCATCTCCTCTTCTTCCTCGTTCTGAACTGACGACCGAACCCAACGCCAGATCCAAGCTTCGACCCACGCATGGCAATCGAAATCGCTTGAAAAAAATTGAACACAACCATGGCGATCGCCGTCAAGCTCTCCTCCTCCACCTTCAGCCACGCAACACTCGGTGGCGCCCCACCTCCCCAGTCGCAGTTCGAAACCGGCCACTTCAGGGAACTAATCCTGTAGCGACCCAAATTTCCTGTACCTTTTGAGCTGACCAAACCACACCAGTCCAACCCAAAGTGCACAGAAAATGGATTACTAGAAGAAAGAAGTTAGAGGGTGAGATAAGAGAGAAAGAAAAATTAGAACAGAAGAAGAAGAAGAAAAACCAACAAAACACAGTGTCTCACATCGCAGCGGAACAAATTATAATACATAAATAAATCTGTATCGAGAGCTTTTTAAAAAATACTTACAATATCAGAGTACATCAACACCACTGGACAGTTATAATAATCTGTCCCATATAAAATACACAACAGAATAGTAGTTATATAATATCATACGTCTGAATGCCTCCAGCTTGTCTTTGGACTAGGCTTCCTCCGATAACTTGAACCTATACACCTCGGGCTAACCCGAGCATTTACGAAACACCGGGTCAGTCTGGTGAATCAGAGTGAGATAAACCCACTAAGTTTAAGGGTATCACACAACCTGATTTTTAAAGTTAAAATCTTTCAAAGAAAAGGATAATCATAAGACCAAATCCACACATAAATACGGACGGTTTTTACCTTACGATAACCCAAAACATTTTTTAAATCAATATCTTGTCTGATATTATAATAGTATCTAAATATAAGTAATTATCAATCTAGCGGAACGCTTGCATCTCACGCTCCACATATATAGTATACAATCAAAACCCCGGGCTCTTATTGGAGATTGGATTCCGACTATGACAAGGTATGGGACCACCTGCCGATAGTGTATCTCTAGAGGCAAATACATGGGGTTCAATAAGAACATCTTGCAACCCGGCCCTCACATGACCGACCACTCATTTCGCTTGAGTGTATCGAATGTATATCACCAACGGTTGGGTGCGACCCACCGTTTCCTGAAAAGGGACATCATCGAAATATATTAATGAACGAAATGGAATTTCTCTAAATAGGTGATTATACACCCTAATGGGAGCGACCCACATAGCCATGCTGCCTGCCCGATTTCGGTCATTTCCCGGTTGATGAGGCTTGAGGTTTAGATTTACTTTCTGGAACATTTGGCCACCATTCACTTTGAATTTCACATCGTCAGATCCTTCAAATCACTAATTGATGTCCACAAATATATTCTGGGTTTTAAAGAAGTGACTCTCTTTGCCACCACTCGATATATTTGTAAAAATCAACGTACGTAGTTTCAGGAAATACTCTATCAGACATTTGTCCATACAAGTCATCCAGGAATAGGATGAACTGAAGGTACTCTCCTACTGCATCCAGTATAGGAATCAACCTATTGATCAGTAGCGAGTAGTCATTGCAACCTATAGATTCCAATCACGACAGAACCACAGTTTATCTCTGGTTGCAATTCTAGAGATTATTAGCGGTTCTTCCATTTAATGGAGATCCATGGTCTTCAATGCTCCATCTCGATCATCTTCTGATACCATCACATATTTGTTGGTCGGAATGGTTTTCGAATATAAATTCGATCCCGGTCTTTCCATACCAACAATCATATTGGACAGATTTGATAGTCAGTGATTTAACTATCAAAATAAACTGCGTTTCAACCATGACAACCCGGTGTGTTCACTGGTTCAGTATTCGATATCACTTGGCCTTTTAATTAAAACAAACTAATTCACTTCTGCTTAATTAAGACTTCTAACTCTTTTAATATTTAAAATACGATATTTGATCCTGAATAAATATACAAATGTTCTCAAAAACCCTTTCTTTGTATTACTTAATAAAATAACTTATAACCATATTAAATTCTCATTTAATTCACCTTTCAAAACATACGTTACATCCTTCTCTATTATTTAAACTTGGAAAAATCCGTTCAACTTATTATTCGTGAAAACACGTTACTAAATACTTTTATTTCGTTCTTGAAATAATAACTAATATTTATTAGTATAAAATAAAACTCATCTTTACATTTCCTTTTAACCTTGTGGATATCATTATAATTTGACGCAATCTTCTTTACTTCTCTTTTTCTTTGAAACCATCATTTTATATATATTTTCACCAAAAATATTTCGTTATCATTTCACTAATGAAATAATAAAGTTTATTACCACATTTACCATTACAACTCATATCATTCTAAGATAATCCCGAAGTCGTTCAAGTTGGGGTATTTTAGTTACCTCTCAGACCTTGATCAACAATGTTCATACCTTAAAATAAATATAAATTGTAATCCAAAACTAATATTTCATTCAAATCCCAATACAAATACGATCAAACTATTTTATTCAAAACAAGGTTTCATAAAACCCTCTTTGTCTCTTTGAAAATCTCTTCTCGAATATAACATTATTCCTTAAGTTAATAATCAAGTAATTTCTTATAAAAACGCCACTTTTTAACTCTGCCTCTTTAACCAAATTCCTTTATAACTCTGATTTGGTTATACAACCCTAAGACCCACCTTCTTTACCCAATTTCGCCTTTACCAGTCTCCTTTCAAATCTGTTTAACCATTCCATACTTTGGAAATCTCATTTCACTTTTCCCTTTTTTTTTTTACTTGATTTCAATTTCAAGTATCGTTAATGTAAAATTAACGCTTTACACTTTAAACATAATTTATAAACTCTGGTTCATTATAAACCTTTTATCTCTTAATCTCCCTTTTACTTAATTCAAAAAATTAAGTAACGTTTATTTCAAGCTATTGTATTTGCTTGAAATTCTCTTTATAACTTCGTTATAAAAATTTGGGTTTTAAATATAAACCCGTTCATAAAGTTCTTTCACCATTCAACTAGATTTCATTTCACATACGATTACTTTTTAAATGAATTCCTATTAAAAAGTAATTTTCTAAATTATTATTAATTAAAATAATAATTTATTTTGATCATTAACCACTCAAGTGGTTAATCTCTTTATTACAAAAATAAATAGTAAATTTCTTTTTTAAAACTTCATTAATTTAAACAAATATTCTTTAAACTATTTTATTTAATTAATTCAAATAAAACTAATTAAATAATCATTCTAGATAAAACATCCGACTTCGTTGCTCAAAACACGGTTATCTCGTTAACCAATTTCAATTCGTTTTCCCTTTAAATTAATTAATAATATAACTAATTTAAAGAAATTCCATTTAGTTGTTTCTTAACAAAACAATTATCAAATTTTAATCGCCAGGTTATTTTTTATTCACTTGTTCGCAAATCTAATTAACATTAGATTTTACTTTATAAAAACAATTAATGATTAATTGTAACTTAAATGATAAGTTCTACATATTTATTAACCTTTATTCAAAATAATATATTTCAAAATCTATCTCCAACTATAAAATAATTTTTATAACTTCAGTCCTAGCAGTTCACCAGATGGTAAATCAATATAAACAAAACGATTGATTTTATAGGCCATATAATACCAATTACTCAACCAATATTGCCCATTGGTTTAAACAAAACACAGGTCGACTTTTCAGTCCATGATCATTAATCAAATCAATCACCCAATCATGCCAATTCATATATGATAATATGAAAATAAATAAATAATATATTTGAGGGATCCGGTTGGGCCCCTCCAACCTGTTTTTCCCTGAAATCACAACGGTTATCTCAAATAAAATCATTTCAATTTCATTTAACTTAAATAAATAACAACCATCAACCGATCCAAACAATTCAAATAATCTAAACACATTTATTTTATAAACATGAACAACCAAGATGAGTTACCTCTCCTGGAACCAATCGTTAAAAATAAGGATTTGATATCTCACCGAAATTGAACAATAGTTTAATTTCATCAGTTAAATCAACAAATAAATATGTAATTAGCAAACAAGTCAACCATCAGCAAACAGAGCACACAAAATAAAAACCCAATCTATATAAAATATAAATGGGAAAGCTGAGTGAGTTTAACTCACATTGATCTGATTTATTTCTGAAACGGTACGGTATCAGTCGAATTAAGCAGTCGTTTAATTTAACTAAATTCCCGGCTGACTCGAATTCTGCCCAAATCAGTTCCAGTCTGTAATGTTTGTCCATATGGTTCCAGTGCCTTTTGTTTTACCCAATTCTGATGCTATATGAATAATTTATAAATATTTTAGTTAAATGATTTAATTAAAAAAATCCTTAATCAATTTGATTATAAACAAATCAATTACGCTAAATATTTTTCATGGCCGATCCTTAATCCCTTCATTCATTTGATTCCAGTAACCCTGTTTGTTCCATTCGTTGAAAACGGACCGGTAGACACCTGCAACGGTCCATATTTTCATACATATAATTTTATTTAATAATTTAATAGCTTAAACACTATAGTTAGTGAACTAAATAAATACTGATTACGTCTATATGGTCAATCAGGCGGTCAGACTTTGTTTCTCTCCTAGACACGCTGTAGCATTCAACATCTGTTCGAACTGCTTGTGTTCATTTTCGTTCCAGCTAGATCCAGAAAACTGTTCTTCATATTAAACCATCTAGTATCACTAAAAAAGGAATGTCAACCTTAAATCCTCCATTATGCATTAACCCAGTACGCCACATGTTTCTTAGCCCAACAGTTTGGCTAATTCCTTCAAAAATGAAACAGAGGTCGGCACTTTGTTTTCTTCTTTTCGATGTTTCGTTCTGTATCAAATCATTATAGTTCGTTATAATTATTTTAACTTCAACCAGTTAACTTAATTTTAATACTAAAATATCTGATAACATACTGAACTAAACATGCTACCGAAACATACGGCGATAAATGTTTTCTCCTTCGTTCCCAAAGCCTACTCCATCACCGTGAAACCATCCCCTTTTCTATGTTATAAGTTCAACCGTAACTCCAAGGACCAAGATGCCATGCCTCCTTCCTTTGTTACCCCTTCTCGTCCCAACGTCCTTCCTCTCTGGTGCTTAAATTCAGTTATAACTCCTTGTTTGCCAAACCCACTCACGCTAGGACATAGTCCACCGTGGCTCCTCCACTCGTAGACCGGAGTGCCATCGGTCAATGCCATCTCGACGGCCTTGCCCAACTCCTTCATCGACCAGAGTGCCACACCTCCTAGTCACTCCGTTGATCGCCAGTTCAGCTCCGAAACCCGCGCCTTCCTACTGCCAAATCGATCGCCAGAAAACCCCAATTCCCATCACACCCGTCCATTTTAAAGGTCCTACCGAGCTCTACAGGACTGGTGTTGGAAGAAATTAGAGTAGAATGACAGAATCAAAAGCTTTTGAGAAGATAAATTTGTGAGATTAAGGCCGTAGGTTTCATAGTGGCAGCGCGTTTTGTCTGTGTTGGCTTCAGTGAAAAGGAACTTAGAGTTACCTGTTTTTGAACCGTATATATATAGGTGAGTTAACATATTATTATAACTTAACAAAAATTCGCGTTGAAGTAACGCGTCAAAACCACCCCAAACGACTTTCGTTTTCTGATAAAAAAGCTAATCTTGGTGTAAAAAAGTATTCCGGACCCAATGGGACAAGTTTCATCGAAATCCGAAGTTGTATGAAAAAAATTACTTTATAAAACCAGAAATAAACACGCGTTTGATTTTTTCATAATCACTAGATAAATCAAATCAACTCGAAACTTTGAAACCTTTAATAATTTTTCGATACGAACCCAACGGCACCAATTTTGTCGCATTCTGAGATTATTTCCCGGGTAGGCTTTTTTTACGCGCACCGCAATGCTATTTTGGATGCCAAATTACACGGTCTCCAAAAATAACAAACTATATATCTATCCTGACTCTAATCGATGGTACTAACTCGACGGAATTAGTCTCGAAGCTTAATTCAATCGTCTGTTCAAGTTATACCCAAATAACCCTTTATTAAATTAAATACGCGCTATAGAAATTGAACGGGCATTTATGGCTACCGTGGTCCCATATGACATCGGTTTGCCATGCAATTCAACACCGTACGATAATTTAACGATACGGTTCCAATGAAATCGATTTCGTCAAAATCTGAGTCTGTTTGCAAAACGGCTATTTTAACGCGTATATTTTAATAACGATTTCCATAGTGACTATTTCAAAATTTGATTTGGCCATAACTAGCAAATTATAACACAAAATCTGAATTTTTCTCTTTCATATGAAAATTACCATCAACACGCTCCCAACTTTTCTTGTTTCACAGAAATCTGACATTTATCAAATTCTGTATATCGAGTTGAAGTTCAAAACTCCATATTACGAACTACCGTGCGATTTCGAGCTTGTTTTATATTTATATTAAATTATCGTTAAGCCTTCGTTTTAAATAAAGAATAAAATATTAAAAATCCATTAATACTCCAAATATAATATTTAAAATAACAAATTAAATATTTGACGGCCAAAATACGGGTCGTTACATTCTTTCCCCCTTAAAATAATTTCGTCCTCGAAATTGCTAAGGTAAGAAAGAACGTTACAAACCCATTATCTTTACAAAAAAATAATAATTTAAAACTCGATTTTTATTTCCAAAACTAATCTAATTGGTTTTAAAACCACTTTAATTCAAATAAAAGAATTTTCCAAAAATCTTCAAAAAAATTCTAACACCTAAAATTTTTGGAAAAGTTTTGATAGAGTCTCCCCTATACGGAGGACATCTGCAATATCGCAAGTTCAAGAAATATAAATACATCGACCAACATGGTTAGAAAAAATTTAAAAACCAAACTCAAAACCCAAATAAAAACCAAAATTTCTTATTCTGCATAGGCGTACCTTTTTGCGAGCATTATTATGTGGTAAGTAGCTAGAGGGTGAGACAAAAGAGAAAGAAATATTATAATAGAAGAATAAGAAAAACCAACAAAACATAGAGTCTCACATCGCAGCGGAACAAATTATAATATATAAATAAATCTTTATTGAGAGCTTTTTAAAAAATACTTACAATATCAGAGTACATCAACACCGCTGGATAGTTATAATAATCTGTCCCATATATAACACACAGCGGAATAGTAGTTATATAACATCATACGTCTGAACAACTCCAGCTCATCCTTGGACTTCATAGCCTCCGATAACTTGAACCTGTACACCCTGGGCTAACCCGAGCATTTACAAAACACCGGGTCAGTTTGGTGAACCAGAGTGAGATAAACCCACTAAGTATAAGGGTATCACACAAACTAATTTTTAAAGTTAAAATCTTTTAAAGAAAAGGATAATCGTAAGACCAAATCCACACATAAATATGGACGGTTTTTACCTTACGATAACCCAAAACATTTTTGAAATCAATATCTTATCTGATATTATAATAGTGTCTAAATACAAGTAATTATCAATCTAGCGGAACGCTTGCATCTCACGCTCCGCATATATAATATACAATCAAAACCCGGGGCGCTTATTGGAGATTGGATTCCGACTATGACAAGGTATGGGATCACTGCCGATAGTGTATCTCTAGAGGCGAATACACTGGGTTCAACAAGAATGTCTTGCTACCCGGCTATCACATGACCGACCACTCATTTCGCTTGAGTGTATCGAATGTATATCACCAATGGTTGGGTGCGACCCACCGTTTCCCAAAAAGGGACAACATTAAAATAAATTAAAGAATGAAATGAAATTTCTCTAGATATGTGATTATACACCCTAATGGGAGCGGCCCACATAACCATTCTGCCTGCCCGATTTCAGTCATTTCCTGGTTGATGAGGCTTGAGGTTTAGATTAACTTTCTGGAACATTTGGCCACCATTCACTTTGAATATCACATCGTCAGATCCATCAAATCATAATTGACGTCCACAAATATATTCTGGGTTTTAAAGAAGTGCCCCTCTTTGCCACCACTCGGTATATTTGTAAAAATCAACGTACGTGGTTTCAGGAAATACCCTGTCAGACATTCGTCCATACAAGTCATCCAGGAACATGATGAACTGAAGGTACTCTCCTACTGCATCCAATATAGGAATCACCCCATTGATCAATAGCGAGCAGTCCTTGCAACCCGTAAATTCCAACCACGACAGAACCACAGTTTATCTCTGGTTGCAATCCTAGAGATTATTAGTTGTTCTTCCGTTTAATGGAGATCCACAGTCTTCAATGCTCCATCTCGATCATCTTCTGATACCTTCACGTATTTGTTGGTTGGAATGGTTTTCGAATATAAATTCGATCTCGGTCTTTCCATTCCAACACTCGTATTGGACAGATTTGATAGTCGGCGATTTAACTATCAAAATAAATAGTGTTTCAATCATGACAACCCAGTAAGTTCACTGGTTCAGTATTCGGTATCACTTGGCCTTTTAATTAAAACAAACTAATTCGCTTCTGCTTAATTAAGACTTCTAACTCTTTTAATATTTAAAATACGATATTTGATCCTGAGTAAATATACAAATGTTCTCAAAATCCCTTTCTTTGTATTACTTAGTAAAATAACTTATAACTATATTAAATTCTCATTTAATTCTCCTTTCAAATCATACGTTACATCCTTCTCTATTATTTAAACTTGGAAAAATCCATTCAACTTATTATTCGTGAAAACACGTTACGAAATATTTTTTATTTCGTTCTTGAAATAATAACTAATATTTATTAGTATAAAATAAAACTCATCTTTACATTTCCTTTTAACCTTGTGGATATCGTTATAATTTGACGCAATCTTCTTTACTTGCCTTTTTCTTTGAAATCATCATTTTATATATATTTTCACCAAAAATATTTCGTTATCATTTCACTAATGAAATAATAAAGTTTATTACCACATTTACCATTACAACTCATTTCATTCTAAGATAATCCCGAAGTCATTCAGGTTGGGGTATCTTAATTACCTCACAGACCTTGATCAACAATGTTCATACCTTAAAATAAATATAAGTTGTAATCCAAAACCAATATTTCATTCAAATCCCAATACAAATAACATCAAACTATTTTATTCAAAACACGGTTTCATAAAACCCTCTTTATCTCTTTGAAAATCTCTTCTCGAATATAACATTATTCCTTAATTTAATAATCAAGTAATTTCTTATAAAACGCCACTTTTTAACTTTGCCTCTTTAACCAAATTCCTTTATAACTCTGATTGGGTTATACAACCCTAAGACCCACCTTCTTTACCCAATTTCACATTTACCAATCTCATTTCAAATCTATTTAACCATTCCATACTTTGGAAATCTCATTTCACTTTTCCCTTTTTTTTACTTGATTTCAATTTCAAGTATCGTTAATGTAAAGTTAACGCTTTACACTTTAAACATAATTTATAAACTCTAGTTCATTATAAACCCTTTATCTCTTAATCTCCCTTTTTCTTAATTCAAATAATTAAGTGACATTTATTTCAAGCTATTGTATTTTCTTGAAATTCTCTTTATAACTTCATTATAAAAATTCAGGTTTTAAATATAAACCCGTTCTTAAACTTCTTTCACCATTCAACTAGATTTCATTTCACATTCGATTACTTTTTAAATGAGTTCCCATTAAAAAGTAATTTTCTAAATTATTAATATTTAAAATAATAATTTATTTTGATCATTAACTACTTAAGTGGTTAATCTCTTTATTACTAAAATAAATAGTAAATTTCTTTTTTAAAACTTCCTTAATTTAAACAAATATTCTTTGAACTATTTTATTTGATTAATTCAAATCAAACTAATTAAATAATCAATTCTAGATAAAACATCCAACTTCGTTGCTCAAAACACGGTTATCTCGTTAACCGATTTCAATTCGTTTGCCCTTTAAATTTATTAATAATATAATTAATTTAAAGAAATTCCATTTAATTGTTTCTTAACAAAACAATTATCAAATTTTAATCGTCAGGTTAATTTCTATTCACTTGTTCACAAATCTGATTAACATTAGAATTTACTTTATAAAAACAATTAACGATTAATTATAACTTAAATGATAAGTTCTACATGTTTATTTACCATTATTCAAAATAATATATTTCAAAATCTATCTCCAGTTATAAAATAAATTTTATAACTTCAGTCCTATCAGTTCACCTCATGGTAAACCAATATAAACAAAAGCGAATGATTTTATAGGCCATATACTACCAATTACTCAACCAATATTGCCAACTAGTTTAAACAAAACACAGGTTGACTTTTCAGTCCATGATCATTAATCAAATCAATTACCCAATCATGCCAGTTCATATATGATAATATGAAAATAAATAAATATTATATTTGAGGGATTCGGTTGGGTCCCTCCAACCTGTTCTTCCCTGAAATCACAACGGTTATCTCAAATAAAATCATTTCAATCTCTTTTAACTGAAATAAATAATGATCATCAACCGATTCAAACAATTCAAACAATCTAAACACATTTATTTTATAAACGTGACCAACCAGGGGGAGTTACCATTTGTTAGATCGAAATTTGGACCTAACACCCAAATTGTTATAAACTGTAGAGAATTCTAAATGGGGAACAAGGAATAAGAAAATAACACTCAGAATTTATAGTGGTTCGGCGTTAACGAGCCTACGTCCACTTTATATCTTATTGATTATGCTTTAAAAGCTAGTACAACAGTGATTTCTCTCAATGTTTCAGTGGTTTGACAACAATGGCGGACTCAGTATTCACTATTGCCAAAAGATCCCGAAAAATGCCAAGCTCTGGGCTATTTATAGCTGATTTTGTCAGGCGGATCGCGGACACGTGGCACGAATCCCGAGATTACCGGATCGCATCGCCACCATTGAAGAAACAGTCAAACTAGCCGTTATGAACAGGTGTCGTGAGATCCGTGCGATTCGGATCGCTGAAGACCAGCTCGTGGTTGAACGGGTCAGGCTCGGTTCGTACCAAGGGATCGGATCGCCTGGAGGTGCCGTTCGTCGACGAGATGGGAGCGATCCGTTCCTGGGCGAGTCGATAGAGCGCGATCCATTCCTGGGCGAGACGATGGCGTGCGATCCGTTCCTGGGCGAGTCGATAGAGCGCGATCCATTCCTGGGCGAGACGATTGCGTGCGATCCATTCTTCCACTTTCTTGGGGGACTTGGCTTCCTGATTTCCTTTTATGAATGATCCTGGATGGCTTGGTCAAAAAGCGAGCCAACATTTTGCCCCCTCGAAGTATGTTTTATTGATGATGAAACATGCTTCGAAGATGCTTATTGACTCTCTCCTAAAGGGATGTAAGTTAACAGTCGCATTGGTCCAAATTGACACATGCATGAGTCGGATCGCCATAGGACGACACGGTCCGATTTGGTCATCTGCTCGTCTCGTGCTGAGTTCCTAGGGTCTTGTGCGATACGGGGCGCATCTTCCTTCGAGTCGTGTCGGGCTTTGAGTTTTGTGGGCCATCATTTCAAAGCGGTCTGTGGGCTTCTTTGCGATTCCATCTTTGGATCGTGGCCTGTGGGGCGCTTCGTGGACCGAATAAGACAAAGGAGGGGAGACTAACGGTCATCTTCTTTGCCTATATAAGCCGACGCTCCCCTCTTCATTCTCCTTCTTCTTTCTCTCTGCCGAATTGTTTCGCGTGAGCCATTGAAAAACGAACCCAACCTTTTAAGTTTTCGAAAATCCAAGTATTCTCTCCGTTTTTAGAAAGGTAACTTTATAGAAAGCACTCTCATATTACTTTCCTGAATTCCTACGGCTGATTCGAGGGAGAAACAATATAAATCCGCGACTTTCTGAACAAATTACCAAGCCGCCATGGCCATCGAGCGTGGAGCTCAGAATTTGAGGATGGGGAGGATACGAGGAAGAAGAAGGATGCAGAGGGGGAAGGAAGGCCGACTCGGATCGTGGTCAGGGATTGGAGACGAAATCAAGTGGCGAGATGAAAGATGGTGGTGGCAACAAAAGGTCGTATCGTGGCAGTCGCAACGGTTCGTGAGGGAGCCTTCCCTTCGTCCGGCGATTCGATGAGGGGCGATCTCTTTGCTCTGCGATCCGGAAGGGGGCGATCCCTCTGCCATGCGAGTCGAAAGGGGGCGATCCCTCTGCCATACGAGTCGAAGGGGGCGATCCCTCTGTTATGCGATCCGTCTCACGGCTGGTGATACGAAGAAATTTCAGTCTTTAATCAGCGCCTTGTCGCTACAAAACTCTGGACAGTTAGGATAGAGCCTTGATGTTGATCTTTCTGGACTAAATGACCTCATGATTTGACTGCATATGACGACTAACGACCTTTAATAACCTTGACTGCTTTCATGTTTTATTATTGTTTTTAATAATGCGCACACACAAGCACACACAGCAGCACTGGCACACACGGGGGACGGATAGCGTTGATCTTATCGTTCATATTTTCTCGTCCTAGCAGCAATGTCGAACGACCACTCTTCCTCAAGATCTGTAGCCGAAACGGAATCCGAGACTCCTGAACAGCATAATCCTCAAATTCCTCCAATCAATCCAGAAGGTGAAGATTCTGGGTCTGAGTATGAAGCCACAGAATCAGATCCGACAGAAAGTACGTCATCCAGCAACAACTCCGAGTCTGACGAGCGAGCTCCGGATGAAGTCCCAGGCGCAACCGGGATAGATAAATTCTCTGATTCTTTAGCGTCCAATCTTGACGAGATAAAACTCAAGAGAATCTTCTTAAGACATGGCATTCCTTGGGACGATGTCTTGACACCTGGAAGCGAAGACAGACCCCATCTAGCACCGGAAGGGTACATGTCGATCAGCCGAACAATGTGTCTAGTAGGAGCTATTCCTCCGTTCCCTCCAATTGTCGTTGAAACTCTGAGACGATTAGGCATTGCTCCGATGCAGCTTCATCCAAACGCCTACGCCTCTCTATACTCTTTATATGTTGCTTATGCAGAGATCTTGCATGCCGACCTTAAATTCAGAGATCTGGTGTCCTTCTTTCTCTTCAAGCACCGTTCTTCTGCGACTCCAAACTTTTCCTTTTTTGAATCAGTGGCGAACAGGAAAGTTCTGTACGACGGATACAGCAACATCGGGGATCCTAAGTCTGACTGGTTTTACATAAGAAGGCAGGCTGGATGCTCACGGAGATGGCTCAAATCAAGTAAATTTTGATCGCCTAGTTGAATATCTTGCTTGGTGAGTCTAAGTAATAACATTCTTCCGCTTTTTCCTTTGTCTTAAACAGATCATGTCTTCCCGAAAACAGAGGGTGCATTATACAACAACCGGTTATCCATTCTTTTGCAAAGCAGATCCGACTTTTTAAGGATTAAAAAATGCATTACGGATGAAAACCTTCACAAGCATCGCCTCTTGGATAGGAAATTTGGACTTGGAACCGGCGGCAAACCTTATAAATATGTGCCCCCAACGGAAGGAGAGGGAACTTCACAAGCGGTGGAAACAACCAAATTTCACAAAAGTCCTTCTCCGATAGTCATCCAAGACGATGAAGACTTGAATGTATACAGAGGGGATGAGTCCCGCGGTGATGCGTCCAAGGGAATCCCTACCTCTGCTCCAATGGAAACTGTTGGTGATGACGACTTGACGGAAGAACAATTATTCGACGAGCTGAATAAAATCCCTCTGCCCGACATTGAATACACGGAAAAAGACTTCGGCGAGGAGCCTTTCTTTTCTGCTCCCGAAGAGGCGACTGATTCAACAAGGGGACGTGAAACGGGCCAGATGAGCCTGTCTCCAGGCCCGGGTTTGTTAGGGGGAATTATATGGGATGCACACCTCACACACACTGCCTGACCGTGCACTATTATATTGTGAATATTCAAAGTGATAATATGCTCTTCTTTTCTTTTTACAGGAGCGATGTCTCGCAGGAAATCCTATTCGTATCGTTCTCTTCGCGAAGGCACCCCCAGCCTTCGTCCGGGTACCGAGCGCCCTCGCGGTCCTTCCCATAGGCCGAGCTCTTCGCAACCTCGATCTCCACCCAAATCAACTTCTACCAGGCCTTCGAGTCATCCGACAATTCCGACCGGGGGGAAGACACTCCCAAAAGAGTTGACCCCTCCAAAAAGTGCGCCTTCCCACAGCCGGTCGTCCAAAAGGCGTCACGAATCCAAAGATGGGGTCAGAGATTCATCCAAAGAAATTGAGCAAGAGAGAAGTAACATTGTCCCCACCAGCCAACCAGAGTTAGCTGCCTCCGGTTCACGGGACTACGTTCACGGTCCTGAAATCCAAGGTAGGCTGGAAAAGCTACGGGAACAATTTCCCGGAATGTTCTTTGATAGGATGGTCTTTGTTCCTGCCTTGGAGCCGGTCCCTAAAAACTGGGATAAAGAAGTTATCGGGCATATCCGTCACGTGGCCAAGCAGTACGAGACAATGAAAAAGCACGCACTTAATCTTTCGGAGGTCATCCGAACACTCGAAATAGAAGCTCACAGGTCTAAAGCAAAACTCGAAAACAATGAAAGGGCTAGGACAAAATTAGAGAAGGACCTGGAAGACGCTCAAGCCCAGCTCGCTTTGGCGCAGAGAGACGCCGCAAACTATAAAACTGAATTAGAAAATGCCAAGCAGCGCTTTCATTCAGAACTGGATTCCAATAGCCAGGAAAAAATGGCCTTAAAAAAGGAGGTTGAAGACCTCAGAATGGCCAACATCGAATTGGTAACGGCACAAGGCCACTTTTTAACGGAGAAGGCTGCTTGGGAGGCGGAGAAAGCGAGTCTAAAAGAAAAGTTGGCTCTGGCAGACGCGGAAAAAGTGATTTTGAATGATCAGGTGGCAGACGCGGAGAGACGGGCAGCTCTTGCCGAAAAGAACGTTGATAGGGCCATTGAAATGGCCACTGCCTCCAACAACAAACTCCTTGAAAGAGAGAAAGAAATCGAGGGGTTTGAGGAGATGATTTTTGACTTCCTTGGCCAGGTTCTCAAAACTCACAATATCTCATGGATCCCGGATTATCATGTTACTTTGGCCAACTTATGGGATGCCATCGTGGAGGGCGAAAAGCATAGACTGGGGGTTGAAGAGATCAACGAAGATGAACTGATGAAGAGCATCCTAAGGGACAACGAGCCTGAGGATCTGGCAGAGGGTCGTCGCTTAATCCTAGCGGAAATGGAGAAGGAGAGAACCATGGCCAAAGGCAAAAGCAAAATTGACGAAGGTTCCAGCTCCGCCGCAAAGTCTAAAACCTCCGAAGTTGAGGAATACCATCCTGACGATCCGCTAATCCCCTTAGGTCTAACTCCCGTGGTTGTTGGAGCATCCGGATCTACTCAAGAGGGAGTATCTGCGGAAGGTATCTCTCTCTTTTCCCCGCAATTTGTTAAAGCGATTGCGAATTGTCGTCGTCTAACAGGACAACCCATTGAATTAGTAATGTGTGTCTCTCGTAATGCAGGTGGCGAGCCCGTCGACAAGGGTGTTGGAAAAGAGAGAGAAGTGGAGGAGGAGACCGTCCTGCCGGGTGCTGGTCCCGATGTACTCAAGGATGCCGAGACCATCGAAGCTTTAAAAGACATGGATGGTCGCCACGTGGATGACGAAGAAGACACTACTGGCACCAAAAAGGCCGACGACGATGATGATGATGAGGAACCTCTGGCCAGCCGAAAAGCCAGACAAGAGAAAGAGTTGGCTTTAAAGAAGGTGGGGGATGAGGCTTTGGACGTGGTCCCTCTTGCAGAGTTCGATCCCAAAACTGGGATGATTATGAAAATCCAGTCCAAGTCCATCAGCCGGCAACTTCACTTTGCAAACCCCGATGACTTCCCGGCTTCCCTTTCCAGCAGAAGCAAGGGAAAAGAAGAGGAAGAGGAAAACTCAGAGGAGTCAGATGCCCCCCTTATGGACAAGCGGAAGAGGAAGAAGGGGGATCCCTCTGAAGCCGACAAGGAGAGGCTGGAGAGGCAGAAGCGAGAGAAGATATCAAAGCATAAATAAGATGTTTATTGATATTTTGTCTTTTAAGTTTTCCACTGGCCAGGAAGTGTAATTGTGAGACTGGTCCTCACTTTTGTTTCTTACTTGTTTTCACTTTGCCGATTTGCAGTACATAAACAAAGATTTGTTTCTTCTTACATCATTGCGTACCTGTATTCATAGAAACTTTCCACGTTTAGTCGTTAGCCAACTATTAATAATTATAAGTTAGTCAATCAACAGGAAGAAGAATGTTCATGCTATGTTACACTGTTATATCAAAGTTTAGTGTTTGCATAGGAGCGCGTGATGCCCCCTAATCAATTGTTAGAGTTTTATGCTTGGCGATTCGTTCGTTCCCCGATCCTTCAGCGGGGAAGGAGCTATTTCTCAGCGCTCAATCGGAGACGCCTTTATACTCTCTCTCTCTCTGGAGAGTTAGAGTTCGAGCTCAGCGATTCGTTCGCTCCCCGATCCTTCAGCGGGAAAAGAGCTCTTTCTCAGCGCTCAATCAGAGACGCTTTTATACTCTCTCTCTCTCTGGAGAGTTAGAGTTCGAGCTCAGCGATTCATCCGCTTCCCTATCCTTCAGCGGGAAAGGAGCTCTTTCTCAGCGCTCAATCGGAGACGCTTTTATACTCTCTCTCTCTCTGGAGAGTTAGAGTTCGAGCTCAGCGATTCATTCGCTTCCCGATCCTTCAGCGGGAAAGTAGCTCTTTCTCAGCGCTCAATCGGAGACGCTTTTATACTCTCTCTCTCTGGAGAGTTAGAGTTGGGACTCAGTCGTCTGCGATCATGCATGCTCCTCAAACTCGTCTCAGGTTTACGTTTTAATCCAAGCTCCGAGGATTAAAACCAGTCGGACAAGCAGCTAGAGCATTTACCAAGGCTTTGGGTTCCTCTGATTAGTTTACGAGAGGAACTGTCGGCACCGGACTTCGGGTACCTGCATTATTCACACTGATTTTCAGAGGCAAATAAATAAAGATGCAATAAAGGTAAATGACACACAGTATTTTTATAGTGGTTCGGTCGAATCATGACCTACGTCCACTTTATAATCTCTTGCTTTAAGGAATCAGACTGTTCTAGGCGAGTCATGCCCTGTACATAGTTTGTTTTTTTTTTTTTGCAAAGCAAAAGAATAAGTTTGAAGCCTCTCATGTTAAATATGGCCGTAGATGTTGGGCATTCCACACTCTGGGGATTTCCTTTCCATCTACGGTTGCCAGCTTGAAGGTTCCATTATCAAGCTTGCTGAGAATAGAGTACGGTCCTTCCCACTTCGCTCCCATATGAATTGGGGGTGGAAAGACACGTTTCAGAACTAAGTCTCCGGGTTCCAAGGTTCGGGCTCAGACCTTTTTGTTGTAATATCGGGCGACCTGTTGTTTGCATCTCAGAGCACGCAGGTCGGCTTCATCCCTCTTTTCTTCGATCATATCCAGGGACTCAAGGAGCAATTCATTATTGGACATTGGATCATAATAGGTCACCCGATGAGAAGGTACCTTTATCTCAATCGGGATGACTGCTTCCATTCCAAAAGCAAGGGAGAACGGGGTATGTCCTGTCGCTGATTTATATGTCATCCTGTAGGCCCATAGTGCCAAGGGCAATTCGTCAGCCCACATGGCTCTAGCCCGCTTCATTCTTCTTTTCAGAATGGACTTAATTACTTTATTTGCAGCTTCGACTTGCCCGTTCGATTGTGGGTGTGCCACGGAGGTGTATCGATTCTCGATGTGGTATTTTTGGCAGAAGTTTCTGAATTCAGCACTATCAAATTGAGTTCCGTTGTCTGTTATCACAATCTTTGGAATTCCGAATCGACAGATGATGTTTCTCACGATGAAGTTGATCACCCGTTTAGTTGTGATTGTAGTTAGTGGTTCTGCCTCGACCCACTTAGTGAAATAATCTACGGCCACAATGGCGAACTTTGCTCCGCCCCTCGCTATGGGGAGACTTCCTATGATATCGATTCCCCACATAGCAAAAGGCCATGGACTCATCATTGTTTTTAACTGGCTTGGAGGCGCCCTAGGTATCTTTGAAAATCTCTGGCATGCATCACATCGTCGTGCATATCTTACTGCATCCTTGTTTATGGTAGGCCAGAAGTAACCATGCCGCAATATCTTTTTCGCCAAAGTTTGCCCCCCAGTGTGGTCGCCACATTCGCCTTCGTGGACTTCTTGCAGCACACGTTTGATGTCATCATGGGCTATACACCGAAGGAGGGGCATTGAATACCCTTGTCTATAAAGGATTCCGCCTTGCAGTACGTATCGGGCGGCTTTACGAATCACTTTACGCCTCTCGCTTTTCCTGGTCGGAAGCGCTCCATCCATTAGGAAATTCTTCATAGGGGTCATCCACGACTCCATTTCTGGTTCCGTCTCTATTACTAGGTCGATTTCCATCTGATCAATGCTGGGAGTCCGAAGTACTTCAACGGGGGCTAGCCCTATCACTTCAGGATCGTTAGAACTAGCCATCTTTGCCAACTTGTCTGCCTGCTGATTTTCTGACCGCGGAATATGAGATATGCTGTAGTGATCAAACTCATTCAGCAGTTCTCTCACTTTCTTTAAGTATAGAATCAATCTTGCACTTTTAGCTTGGAATCTCCCAGTATCTCGGTTCACAACTAACTTGGAATCGCAGAAGATGTTCAGTTTTGTGACTTCTAGCACCTTTGCAATCTTTAATCCGGCTATCAGAGCTTCATATTCAGAATCGTTGTTAGTAGCCTGAAACTCCATTCGAATGGCATAGGTTATCAATCGTTTCTCGGGGTTTTCAAGCACTATTCCAGCGCCGGATCTTTCGTTGTTTCTAGCACCGTCAGTATACAATCTCCAGACATTAGGGTCGAAAAGTACCTTTGAGGGTTTCACTTCTTCGTTTGCTATGTCTTCTTCAGGAACAGTGAACTCTGCTATGAAGTCAGCTATCGCTTGCCCCCGAATTGACCGTCTGGGCTGAAAATTCAAGTCAAATTGACTTAACTCAATATTCCATTTGAGTAACCTTCCAGATGCCTCCGGTCTCTGTAAAACTTGCTTGAGTGGGTGATCAGTATATATGGTAATAGGATGTGCCTGAAAGTAGTGCCGAAGTTTTCTGGAAGCAATCAGTAAACTATATGCCAATTTTTCTATCCGTGGATAATTACGTTCTGCCGCTGTTAATTTTTTGCTCACGTAATACACAGGTCTTTGGACCTTCTCCTCTTCCCTTACCAACGCTGAGCTGACTGCATGAGATGATACTGCCAAATACACGAATAAATCCTCGTGGTCTATAGGTTTAGATAGAATTGGAGGCTTCTCCAAATGTCTGAGCAAATTCTGAAACGCTTCTACGCAGTCAGGCGTCCATTTAAAGTGGCGTTTTCCTCGCTTTATTAATTCGAAGAATGGGATGCACTTATCCGTAGCCCTGGAGATAAATCTGCTTAGTGCAACCACTTTTCCGGCAAGGCTTTGCACATCCTTAATTTGTCTAGGTTCCTGGATATTCCTGATTGCCGTGATCTGGTCTGGATTAATCTCGATACCGCGCGAACTGACAATGAATCCTAAGAATTTTCCAGAAGCAACACCGAATGAACATTTGGTGGGATTAAGTTTCATCCCATACTTTCGAAGTATGCCGAACATCTCTGCCAAGTCGGTAGTGTGTTGAGAGGATCGCTTGGATTTAACCAACATATCGTCGACGTATACTTCCATTGTTTTCCCGATTTGGTTATAAAACATTCTGTTGACCAAACGTTGATACGTAGCGCCTGCATTCTTCAAACCAAAGGGCATTACTACGTAACAATATAATCCCAGATCAGTGATAAAACTAGTATGCTCTTGATCCGGAACATGCATTGGGATTTGGTTGTTTCCTGAATAAGCATCCATGAATGAGAGAAGCTCGTGACCTGCCGTCGAGTCTACCAACTGGTCAATTCGAGGTAATGGGAAACTATCCTTTGGACAAGCTTTGTTTAGATCCGAGAAGTCGATACACGTTCGCCAC
This sequence comes from Allium sativum, assembly GCA_030737875.1. NCBI lineage: Eukaryota > Viridiplantae > Streptophyta > Magnoliopsida > Asparagales > Amaryllidaceae > Allium > Allium sativum. The sequence goes on from CM060909.1 coordinate 777,567,974, forward strand.
TTTCCGTTGGCCTTCTTTACCAGGACTGGATTCGAAATCCAGTCTGGGTAAGTGGAATCTCTGATAAACCCATTACTCTTTAGCTTTCCAACTTCTTCTTTCAAGGCAGCGGACCTCTCTGGGCCCAGCATTCGCCTTTTTTGCTTTACTGGAGGATGTTTGGGGTTAATGCTCAAAGAATGGCTCATGATTGATGGGGATATCCCGCACATATCCGCGTGGGTCCAAGCAAATACATCCAAGTTGTTCTTTAAGAAAGTCGTCAATTCTTCGGCAAGAGTCGGACTTAACTGGGATCCAATCTTAAGGACCTTCTCCGGGTCACTGTCATCGATTGGCACATCCACAGTTGCTTCGTTGGGAGTTGCCGTTCTGCCCCCGGGTTCTTGATCCTCTCTGGGATCTATATCCTCGGGCATCACCCTAGGCAACTCTCCAACAATTATCCTCTTTGGTTGCTATAAGGTTTCCGCCCCCAAGGGGGGAGGAGTGCCTTTAGTTTCGATATCCCCGCCGTTGCGAAGCAATTTTAATTCGGCAACATAACATGCTCGCGCAGCAACTTGATCCCCTCTGACGATACCAATGCCGGCTTCTGTGGGGAACTTCAATAGCAAGCACCAGGGGGCTATACAGGCTCTGAATTTTGCGAGGGCCGGTCGGCCCAAGAAGGCATTGTATGGCGATTCGACATCCAAAACCACAAAGGGAAGGATTCTCACTCTCTGGCGTTCTCCTTCCCCAAGTGTAACTGGCAATTCTACATAACCCATAGGTGCAGTGGATGCTCCGTTGAATCCACGAATCCATCCTTGACAGGGCTTCAAGTCTTTTATCTCAAGATTCATCTGGTCAAAGGCTTTTTTGAAAAGAATATTAACGGAACTCCCGTTGTCCACCAGTACCTTATGAACAGTGGCTGGTCCAATGGGTATCGTAATTACAAGTGGATCTTCAGTTGGAGCATGGACCCCGATGCTTTCTCGTTCTCGGAAAATAACGTCATCAGTCATCATCTTCTGTTGCTTCACCGGGACACTGTCCTCGGGGTTGCTACATTCCCCCACTTCGAGGTGTTGTTTGGCTGCATTGACATATTGATCTAAAGCTTTGGAACTATGCCCAGCAAGGTATAGTCCACCGATCACGGTGTTGATTACAATATTATTTCCCTTTTGCTGAACAGTTGGCCTAGCAGCAAGTTGATTTTGATTCTGATTCGGGGCCTGCACTGCTTGCCCCCTGTCCCTAGGCGTTACTCTGTATTCGTCTAGCTTCCCTTCTCGAAGCAGCCTTTCAACTACGTCCCTCAGGTGACGGCATTCATTCGTCGAATGGCCGTGGATTTGATGAAAGAGGAAAAACTTCCCTGTCTCACGCTCTTTTTCTGTCGACTCTCTAGGAGGTGGCCTCTTATTCTGGAGGACTTCATACGCATCCATGAAGATATTTTCCAGAGTATCATTTATGGGTGTATAACTCTCAAAGGCCCTGGGACGAGTCCTTCTCTGGGAGTCGTTCCCTCGGCCCCTCTTCCGGCTGTTGCCGTTAGCATTGTTATTGTTGTTACCTGGTCGACGACCACCCTGGTTCTGATTTCCGACGTTAACCTCAACTTTCCCCGAGTTGTCCCCAGTTTGTTTGATGGTGACATTGCTCTGAACTTCTTCCTTATCCGTAGTTTTAAGTTTTCGGTTTGCGTATACCTCTTCCCGGCGTAGATGCACATTGGCTTTCTCATAGAATAACTCTCTGGTGTGGGGTGGTTTGCCTGCCAAGTACTTCCCGAATTCAGTGTCCTTATCCACTCCATCAATTAGTGCTGCGACAATGGTCGGCTCATGAGGATCTTTGACCTCAGTGGCAGCCAAATTGAAACGATCCAGGTACATCTTTAGACTTTCGCCTGGTCGCTGTTTGACAAGAAATAGATCGATCACGCTTTTCGTCTTCTGTGCGTAGATACAGAATTGCTCTACGAACTTCTCGCTTAGTTCCCTGAAGCTAGAAATCGATCTTGCCGGCAGGCGAGTAAACCATAGCAAAGCCACGTCCTCTAGGAATATGGGAAACACTTTACACTTAACCGCGTCAGAAGCGGCGGCAGCAATCATCGACCAAGAGTATCTCATTAGGTGCTGAACAGGATCAGACCTCCCTGCATATCGGTTCATTTGTGGCATGTTGAAACGCCTTGGAAAAGTTGCATCCAAAATATCGTCAGTAAAAGGGGTATGACTGCGGTCAATCCCCCAATCTTCGTTCCGCTGTCCACGGCTGTCAGCCAAAATCTGGCGAACCATGGCTGCAACGCTTGCACTAGTCAAAGGAGGTTCGGGGTCAGTGCCTCTGGCCCGACGAGGTTCTCTGGTCTCTCTTCGGGGAGTAGCTACAAAGTCCGGGGCTTGGACGGGGTCTTGCTACCCCCTGTTATCATGAGTATGCGTACGGCGACGGGGCTGAGGTGGTCTGTCATGCACAGGACTGTTCACACCTCGAGTCCTGAGGGTTGTTGCTTGACCATCCATATTACGGTCTGTGGGTCTTGCCCCTAGTTCTTCTTCTTCTTGTGAGGGCAGGGTCCCGAACCGAAGCTGTTCTATGTTTTCGGCTCTTTCATACGGTCGCCGCGGAGGTCTCGGCGATTCTTCAGATGAAGAGGAATATGCTGGGGTGAGTGGACGAACTGGCGATATTCTTTGCCTTGTTAGCTCATCAAGTCTTCTATCCATAGCCGTCAGGTTCTGCCGTAGGATAGAACTTTCCTGCCTTTGGGCGGCCAACTCATCAAATAACCTATCCCACATTTCGACAAAGCGGGAAAGATCTCCCTCGGTGACAGGAGCAGCAGGATCATAGTGATCATCATCACCCTCTCTTATGGGCAAGGTGCTCGGACCGGGTCGAGCAGAGGTTCCAGGACGATAGGAGTGGGTCATAGGTTCTTTTCCTGGTCGAGTTGTGTTCTGACCATCAGTTCGGGTAGCTGCGGTTCGTGGAGGGCGGTTCGCTGCGCCCCCCTGAGATCGACTCGTGGTCATGGTGTGCGGAGGCTGCGAGTTGTTGCCCCGGGATCGAGTAACAACCCCTTCAGTTGCACGGATCGTCTCGTTCTCATCGACTCGGAACGAGGTGTTTTCATCGGATCGGATCGCCCCCTGCGCTCCGCGATCCAGAGTCTCTTCGTTGCCCAGTTCGTGTACACTCTCCTCGATCGTTTCGTTGGTCTGCGAAACTTTAGATCTTTTTCCAACCATGATATCCGAATTGCTGGAATCTTCAAGAAAATGAACGACGAAACTTTAAGACTGAGTCTCTCAGTGAAAGCACCAAAAATGTTAGATCGAAATTTGGACCTAACACCCAAATTGTTATAAACTGTAGAGAATTCTAAATGGGGAACAAGGAATAAGAAAATAACACTCAGAATTTATAGTGGTTCGGCGTTAACGAGCCTACGTCCACTTTATATCTTATTGATTATGCTTTAAAAGCTAGTACAACAGTGATTTTTCTCAATGTTTCAGTGGTTTGACAACAATGGCGGACTCAGTATTCACTATTGCCAAAAGATCCCGAAAAATGCCAAGCTCTGGGCTATTTATAGCTGATTTTGTCAGGCGGATCGCGGACACGTGGCACGAATCCCGAGATTACCGGATCGCATCGCCACCATTGAAGAAACAGTCAAACTAGCCGTTATGAACAGGTGTCGTGAGATCCGTGCGATTCGGATCGCTGAAGACCAGCTCGTGGTTGAACGGGTCAGGCTCGGTTCGTACCAAGGGATCGGATCGCCTGGAGGTGCCGTTCGTCGACGAGATGGGAGCGATCCGTTCCTGGGCGAGTCGATAGAGCGCGATCCATTCTTGGGCGAGACGATGGCGTGCGATCCGTTCCTGGGCGAGTCGATAGAGCGCGATCCATTCCTGGGCGAGACGATGGCGTGCGATCCATTCTTCCACTTTCTTGGGGGACTTGGCTTCCTGATTTCCTTTTATGAATGATCCTGGATGGCTTGGTCAAAAAGCGAGCCAACACCATTATTGGAACCAATCGTTAAAAATAACGATTTGGTATCTCACTGAAATTAAATAACATTTTAATTTCATCAGTTAAATCAACAAATAAATATGTAATTAGCAAACAAGCCAACCATCAGCAAGCAGAGCACACAAAATAAAAACCCAATCTATATAAAATATAAATGAGAAAACTGAGTGAGTTTAACTCACCTTTATCTAATTTATTTCTGAAACGGTATGGTTTCAGTCAAATTAAACATTTGTTTAATTTAACTAAATTCTCGGCTGACTTGAACTCTGCCCAAATCAGTTCCAGTCTGTAGTGTTTGTCCATATGGCTCCAGTATCTTTTGTTTTACCCAATTCTGATGCTATATGAATAAGTTATAAATATTTTAGTTAAATGATATTTAATTTAAAATAAAAAAAAATCCTTAATCAATTTATTTATAAACAAATCAACTACGTTAAATATTTTACACGGCCGATCCTTAATCCCTTCATTCATTTGATTCCAGTAACCCTGTTTGTTCCATTTGTTGAAAACGGACCGGTAGACACCTGCAACGGTCCATATTTTCATACATATAATTTTATTTAATAATTTAATAGCTTAAACACTATAGTTAGTGAACTAAATAAATACTGATTACGTCTATATGGTCAATCAGGCGGTCAGACTTTGTTTCTCTCCTAGACACGCTGTAGTTTGTGTTCATTTTCGTTCCAGCTAGATCCACAAAATTGTTCTTCAAATTAAACCATCTGGTATCACTAAAAAAGGAATGTCAACCTTAAATCCTCCGTTATGCATTAACCCAGTACGCCACATGTTTCTTAGCCCAACAGTTTGGCTAATTCCTTCAAAAATGAAACAGAGGCCGGCACTTTGTTTTCTTCTTTTCGATGTTTCGCTTTTTATCAAACATTATAGTTCATTATAATTATTTTAACTTCAACCAGTTAACTTAATTTTAATACTAAAATATCTGATAACTTACTGAACTAAGTGTGCTACTAAAACATATGGCGATAAATGTTTTCTCCTTCGTTCCTAAAGCCTGCTCCATCACCGTGAAACCATCCCTTTTTCTGTGTTATAAGTTCAACCGCTACTCCAAGGACCAAGATGCCATGCCTCCTTCCTTTGTTACCCCGTCACGTCCCAACGTCCTTCTCCTCTGGTGATTAAATTCAGTTTTAACTCCTTGTTTGCCAAACACACTCACGCTTGGACAAAGTCCACCGCAGCTCCTCCCCTCGTACACCGGAGTGCCATCTCGACGGCCTTGCCCAGCTCCTTCATCGACCAGAATGTCGCACCTCCTATCCACTCCGTTGATCGCCAGTTCAGCTCCGAAACCCGCACCTTCCTGCTGCCAAATCGATCGACAAAAAACCCCAATTCCAATCACACCAGTCCATTTTAAAGATTCTGTCGAGCTGTACGGGACTGGTGTTGGAAGAAATTAGAGTAGATGACAGAGTCAAAAGCTTTTGAGAAGATTAATTTGTGAGATTAAGGTCGTAGGTTTCATAGTGGCAGCGCGTTTTGTTTGTGTTGGCTTCAGGGAAAGGGAACTTAGGGTTACCTGTTTTTGAACTGTATATATATATATATATATATAGGTGAGTTAATATATTGTTATAACTTAACGAAACTTTGCGCTGAAGTAACGTGTCAAAACCACCCCAAATGACTTTTGTTTTTTGATAAAAAAGCTAATCTTGGTGTGAAAAAGTATTCCAGACCCAATGGGATAAGTTTCTTCGAAATCCGAGGTCGTATGAAAAAATTTCCTTTATAAAACCAGAAATAAACACGCGTTTGGTTTTTTCACGATCACTAGATAAATCAAATCAACTCGAAACTTTGAAATCCTACAATAATTTTTTCAATACGAACCCAACGTGTAACGACCCGGAAAATCTGAACCAATTTAAAATTTTTAAATTGGCTATTTTAGTGGATTTTAAATATTTAAAATAAATATTTTAAATAATAATGATGAAAAGTAAGTTTGAATTGACAATTGAAAAGGAATATAATTATTTCTAATTATAAACAAGGCCTAAAATGGCGCGGCAGTTTCAAATTTTCATTTCAAACTTTGACTGACTGTACCGGGTGCAAAACAAAACGGATTTGAGTGAAACCAAAAATATTTAAATCTGTTAGTGAATATCTTTCTAACGAATATGAAAAATCAAAGTTTCATAGCGGGAAGCAAAAGTTATGGCCAAATGAATTTTCAGAAAGGTCGTTATAGAGTTTATATAGCCCGTGAAAATGGCCATTTTGCAAACGACCTCAGAATTCAACGAAACTACTTTTGTTGGATCCGAGATGTCAAATTATTGCTAAGTTTCAAATTTCATAATTTTTGAAGTTAATATGTGAGTGTGGCAAAGGAAAACGTGTTTTGGTTAGTTATAGTTAAATTGGATCGACCAGAAATGGGCCATTTTTCAAACAATCTCAGAATTCAACAAAACTAGTTTTGTTGGGACCGTATCGTCAAAACATAGCTAGATTTATTTTTCTGGAATTTTTCGAATCAGTATGTGGCCCCGACAAATTGAAATGTACGTTCAAATTAAATATTGAGTGTTTTATATTTTAATTTGAAAGAAAACTGACTGAAACAGTCGAATGGGCCTACGAAACATATCCCATTGTGTTCGGAATGGAGGTAAAATGCTAGGGACAATAGTCGTTGGGTTTGGATTGGAGTTCGTGTGTGAAAGGGGGTATTTTCGAAATTTAAAATATAAAAATTACAGAAAAAACGTGATTAGTCAATTCTCTCTCTCTCCCCCCGATAAGGATCGACGCACGGCGGAAGTTCTTCAAAGCTTTCCCCCTCGTTTTCTCCTCCTACACGCACCGATAGCCTTCGACCCAGTTGGGGTTTTTGAAGAGCTCCCCTCAAGCTTCAAATCCATGGTCGTGGCACCCCCTTCGTTTGGTGAATCGCGAGAACCGAGCCCCCAAAGATCCGACCTTCATCGCGCTACCGCCAGCGATTCAGGACGTCGAGTGAGGTCCCCTTACCATCGACAGGCACACCTTTCCAGGCTCTAGGCCGTGGTCAAACCCGATTCCAATATCTTGCAACCGTTTGTGCTAAAAATCAAAACCTAGTTTTGAACAACTTTGAAAGGTAACGGCTGAAATTAAATTAAACTATATTATAACAGTTTAAAGCCCTACAGTTTTTGATTTCACTGTAAAAATCATATCTTTTTCATTTGTTGACGAAATTCAGTGAAATAAGAGAAAGTGGACTCGTGTGGACGTCTTCTACATTCTAGAAGAGACCTCATTTTTTTCTGAGCCTTCTGCTATTTTTGGTGGAGTGGAACCCAATGTGAGATTTCTAAATTATAAACGATATGGAAAACGACGATGTATAAATTATATAGTCGATGTATGAGTTATATAAGCATTGTACACCTCATGTATTAGCGTTGTATAAGTTGTATGTTCGATGTATAAGTTATATATGCATTGTAAAAATTATATATGTGTTGAATGGAAGTGAAATATACTTATATATATATACACACACGCCCCTCGTCCACAAACCATGGACGATATTTATTGGTTGTGATGGGTATGAAAATAGATTGATAGCGAATGGTTGATTAGAATTGTTTGTGGTTGAAATTGATTGATTGTGGTTGAAAAATACCCGTTTGTGGTTGAGAATTATTTGGTTGAAACCACATGGGATTAGTTTGTGGAAAAGAAAGAAAAATATATACATGCCGCCTACATGCGAACTAGATGCATGAAATCCCCATTGTCAAAAGCTGCGAGGCTTTAAGGTAGAGCGAGGAGCCGTACTAGGGACGACCCCGGTTTTAACTACCCTGCCGTTATGCTGCCGAAATTTTGAATAATATTCATGTGTTAGAATTATTTTCATGTGTTGAAACTATATTCGTGTGTTGAATAGAAAACCTTCACGTGTTGAATAGAAATTCATTCGTTGAATAATATTCATGTGTTGAATGGTATTCTTGTTTTAAATAAATTGTTTTAACAATAAAAATCACATTTTTATTTTATATATATACAAACTATAGAAATGGTTCATATGTTGAATAGAAATTCATTCGTTGAATAATATTCATGTGTTGAATGGTAGTCGTGTTTTGAAAGAAATTGTTTTATAATAAAAATAGTATTTTTATCATCTATATTAACTATATAAAATAGTCATGTTTTGAAATAAATTGTTTTACATTAAAAATCACATTTTTATTATATACATGAATTGTTAAAAATAGTGAAGTGTTGGAATAGAAGTCAGTTGGATAAAAATATGGTTTTTATCAAAGGTATGAAAAGAATATGGTTTTGAAATCGAAGAATCGGTTATATTTATATATATTATATCAATATAATTAAAATAAATCGAATAACGAAGCTGCAGTTCGTGTTTTGAAACCGTGATTTCAAACGATTAGTGCGGGAGATCCGACCATCGGATTTTCCCGAAACCGAAACCATTGGGTTTGCCTTGGAAATATCTTTCCAACGACACCAACTTTGTGAAGATCCAACGGTTGGATTGTCTGGAATGTTTAATTCAAATCTGAAGAAAAACAACGCCAAAATCGATTATGTATATATATATATATATATTATTAAATTAAATCGAATAACGACGCTGCAGTTCGTATTTTGAAATCGAAACTTCAAACGAGTGTACCGGGAGATCCGACTGTCGGATTTTCCCAAAACTGGAACCGTTGGATTCGTTTTGAAAGGATCTTTCTAATGATGTAAAATTTGTGATGATCCAACGGTTAGATTTTCAGATATGTGTAAATCAAATCTGAAGAAAAACAGCGCCATGGCCGCGTTATGGCCCGAAGCGTCATTTGAATGAATGGGCTATAAATAAATAAATAAAAATAGCGATAATTCGTTATAAAATATTATAAACTAAATGAAATGTAAAATTTAGAAATTAACTGAAGGTTAGCTGAGTCGAATGGTTTTCTGGGTTTTGATCTGATGTTGGTTTCGGCCTTCGGGGTTAATATTTGGGAAATCGTTCTCTTATTGATTTACGGTTAGTGACTGATGAATTGAAATGTGGCGTATGCTGTGTTTGTGTAGCACTTTTTATTATATACGCAAGTTGCTCAGAAAGACCGGGTTTATCTCATTATGAATAACTGAATCGATGATAAGAAGCCGAAGATGAAGACGGTGGTTGAAGACCGAAGATTTTCACCTCGGTTGGATGGTAACTGATGTCCTGATTGGGAGGCATCCCGAAATATGGATGATGAGTGGTGATCGTCCAGATGTACGTGGAGATCGATGGGTATGCGAGGTGTATAGTGCCTCCGGTTTCGTTCAGACCCAGAACGGACTTGCAAATGGACTGTGTGTCTGACATTGGAATTCATTCTGTGTGATTGATAGCCATCAGTTGTATGGTGTTAATTGCCTGTGTGGCATGCTGAGATGCAGTGATCAAGGCTTCTGTTGAAAAGCAAAGTCTTGTGGTTGATGATCAAAGCACCGCCTGTGTGGCGTAGCTTTGTGTATAACGTGAATTCGCGAGCCTCACACCCCGGTATGAACCAGAAACGGGAGAGGACATCAGGGAGGGCATGCGTTTCCTTCTAGTTAGAGGTGGTGTCAGTGCTTAAACTGGCTGACATTTATATTATTTTCACCTGTGTGGTTGTTGCTGTTGCGAGGCGCCTCGGATATATCGGTCGATCCGGGACCGGTGGAGTCATTCGTTGGCTCATTTACACCCCAAAGGGCGAGAAAACGTAGTGTTCAGGCATTTTAATCCACATCGGTGGACCGGCCCTGACGATCCAAAGGCTTGACTAAGTACTTGCCTGAGACATGGGCTAGATTGTCTCGAATTCGGTAAGGACTATATTTTGCCTTGGTTTATGGTGGAAATCCAATTTCCAAATACGACACCATGCGATTTTGATTGTAAACATATATTTGGCGACATAGTGGCATGGGACGCTGATGTCGTCTATGATTGATACTTATGATTTGAAATTGTTTTTGAAACATATAAACACTAGTAATATCAAATGCTTTTATCTTATTCGTATCAAGCATTATTTGGCCATTATAAGGTAAAAAATCTATCCTCCGGTTTGCATTGCACTGTGTGATGGGAACTGAGTCTTATAATGGCTTCATTTTTATAAAAAGCATTGCGATGTTTAAAAGAATTATTTGTTTTAAAGCACTGGCAATCCAATGGAGTAAACCCATTCCGCGAAAGTGGCGTGGTCGTGTGATTTGCCATATTTTAAATGTGTTGAGTAGATTTCTCATACCAGTCCCATGACTGACTCATAGTTTGTTTCACTTGCAAACTCGGGTGCCCTTGTTTCTACACGGGCAGCCTTGTATTCAGGTTTTAGCAGGCTTTTCTGGATAGCTGGAGCTGAAGATGGACTCTATCATTTATCTATTTTATGCTGTTCAGCTCCATTTGTACATATTATTTTAGTTTTCCACTGTAGACATTTATGTATAGATGAACTGTATTTGTACTAAGTATGATCCTGTATACCGTGTAACTCTGATGATTACGTTTATCCAGTGTATTATTTGTACATTACCTGGTGTATTTATTTAATTCTGTTCTGTTATTTCTGTTTATGTGTTATATTCCAAAGATTACCCTTTCCACCATCATTACGGGGTTTGTGGTCGTCACACAACGACACTAATTTCGTCGCATTCTGAGACTATTTCCCCAGCAGGCTATTTTTACGCGCACCGCAATGCCATTTTGGACACCAAATTACACGGTCTCCAAAAATAACAAACTGTATATCTATCCTGACTCTAATCGACGATACGGACTCAACGGAATTCGCGACTTAATTCGATCGTCTGTTCAAGTTATACCCAAATAACCCTTTATTAAATTAAATATGCGCTATATAAATTGAACGGGCGTTTATGGCTGTCTTGGTCCCATACGACATCGGTTTTCCATGCAATTCAACACCGTACAATAATTTAACGATACGGTTCCAATGAAATCGAATTCGTCGAAATCTGAGTCCGTTTGCAAAACGACTATTTTAACTTGTATATTTTAATAACAATTTCCATAGCGACTATTTCAAAATTTGATTTGGCCATAACTAGCAAATTATAACACGAGATCTGAATTTTTCTCTTTCATATGAAAATTACCATCAACACGCTCCAACTTTTTTTGTTTCACAGAAATCCGACATATATCAAATTCTATATATCGAGTTGAAGTTCAAAACTCCATATTACGAACTACCGTGCGATTTTGAGCTCGTTTTATATTTATATTAAATTATCGTTAAACATTCGTTTTAAATAATGAATAAAATATTAAAAATCAATTAATACTCCAAATATAATATTTAAAATAATAAATTAAATATTTGACGGCCAAAATACGGGTCGTTACAAATCCGACCCCCACATCGCACCAATCCCAATCACTACCATTCAAGACCTAGATCCCATCGGGCTCTTCAAATTTCCCTTAGAACTTGCTACGAATTATTGAACGTGGAGGAAGATCAGAGGCAAAATTGGCTGAAGCGATTTTAATCATCCAAGTAGGATGGTGGTAGCTGTATAATAGAGAATTAGGGTTTTTTTTCTTTTCCAAAGGATTATTATATATATAGAATAATATTTTAATATTTAATTCGTTTTAAAAGTCAAAACTGTCACGAACTCCAAATCAAACCCAACGACTGTCGCCCCTAGCCATATACCCCCAATCCGGACACAATGGGATATGTTCCATAAGCCAATTCGATTGTTTCGATCAGTTTTTCTTTAAATTAAATTATAAATCAATATATAGTTAATTTAAATGTGCATTTTAATTTACTGGGGCCACATACTAACTCCAAAAAATTAAGAATAATAAATCTAGCTATGTTTTGGTGATACAGTTCTAATAAAACTAATTTCATCAAATTTGGAGACCGTTTGAAAAACGGTCATTTTCCAGTCGATTAAATTCAAATTGAATTGACCAAACACGTTTAAATTCACCATGCTCACATATTAATTCCAAAAATGATGGAAATTGGAATCTAGCAATAATTCGACATTCCGAATCCAAAAAAAGTGGTTTCATTGAAAACGGAGGTCGTTAGCAAAATCGCTATTATTTATATTAAAAAATATATAAATTCCATAGCGACTATTCTGAATTTTCAACTAGACAAAACTTTTTTTTCCCGTTACGAAATCTGGATTTTTTGCATTCGTTGGAAAGATATTTTCAAATATGTTCAAATATTTCTGGTTTTACTAAAATCCGGTATATTTTAAATTATGTACCTTCATTTGAAATCGAATTTTCAAACTACCGCGCCATTTCTAGTTCGTTTCATAATTAAAATAAATATTTATATTCTAACTTCGATTTAACTAAATTTATACGTTCCAATTCTATTCAAAATAAATTTCTAGTCGTTGTTATTTAAAAAAAATATTTTAAATATTCAAAATTCATTAAAATAGCCAAAATAAAAAATTTAAATTGGTTTTGATTTTTTGGGTTGTTACACAGAACCTCATCCCAATTATCACTAAGTCGAATTCCATACACCTATAATTTAATATATTAAATTGGAAAACTTTACTTTGGACAATTTCCATTAAATCTTATTTAAAATATTTATAAACTCCAGATTATAACTTCACTGTTAATCAGGTTTAAGAACCAATGTCATTTAAAACATCATTCACAATGTTCCATTTAATTCCAATTATATTAATTAACTGGAAAACTATATTAAATCTTGGTTAAAAGATTTATTATTTCCTCAACTGGGTTTAAGAACAGTGTTATTAAAGACTCCATTCATGACAAACCCAAAATCAAATTTGATATAAATACAAGGCTCTAAATAAAAATTATATCGACTTATATTCAGTATCAAATTCTAAAACAAACGGATATCGTATTGGGAATAACGATATCTATATCTTCCAAATTCCTCAACTATACCCGTATAATCACGGAGTCCAATATGAAAATATTCTGAAGATTATTTCCGTTTAAATCCTTTTCAGTACATACATTGGAAAAATTCAGGTTATATTAAAATCACTTTAATTCTTTTCATTTCTTTACTCAAGTTAACAAACAACTTAAGTTCATAAAAAACTTATCCCGATGAAAATATCATTTATCTTTATAAACTTGGAATTCTCATCTAAATTTTTTTCCAAATCAATTATTATGATTTGACATAATTTATTCAGATTTTTAGTAATTTTAATAAGGCGCTTACCGTCGGTTTCCAATATTGGCCACCGAACTGCATCCATAACGACCCTTTCCAAAACTGATTTGGACATATCTTAAAATCTAACCATTAGATTTCAAAAATCTTATTATCATTCGAAAGCTCTTTTCGATTCGAACCCAATGGTACTGGTTTTAGTGGAATCCGACGATCGGATCTCCCGTTACGCCAATTTGAAGTCAATGGTTGAAATTCGTGAACGATCGTTGTGCGATACGATCTATTCAAATCATTTAAATATATATAATATATTTCATTGATTTCTATTTAAAACTTATTTATAAATCGTTTATAAATTCATTTTAAAATGATTACAACTTCCATTTTCAATTTTAAATCAAAATTGAACAATCTATATTATTATAATATCAAAAATAATAATATTATCAAAATATCTAATTTTGAAATCAAATCTTTTCGATATTCATTATAAAATAAATAAAATCAACAGAAAATTCTTTCCGAGTTAAAATAGTGTATATCTAATTAATTCAGCTTCATATATTTCAATAATTTTATGTCCATCCTAAACCAGATATTTTAAAATATTCGTTATTTCTGAATTGGAATTAGACTCAATAAATTACCATAAAATTTTGTTTATATGGATTTAATACATTGCATTTATTCTAAAATAGTGATAAAAACTATTAAACATTCAATTCACATCTAAAGTGCAATTACAACTGTATAAGCATTAAAAATATAAATAATGTTTATCACGGCCTATTAATCAATCGGTTGAAATACAGTCAAATCCGAGGGAGATGTGAATTAATTATCATCCCCAGACCCGTGTGGGGTTTCCAATCTTCAAACAAATATTATTATTTTTATACTTGGGCGATGTGTAAAATTATCGTCCCAATAACCCTGTGTGGTTTACATCAAAATCCATGTGAATTTATTTACGTTTTAATAATAATGGCATTAAAACTACACACATCCATCATCCACCAAACAAATATTACAATCGCAGGCAATCAATATATATTCAGTTATAAAAATAAATAACTGTGCAAATTTTGAGTGAGAGAGTTCTCATATTGATTTCCACTCCGTCGGTCTTTATTTGAGGGTTTTACTTTTAAACTAAATTAAATAGGCGTTTAATTTAGCTAAAAAATCAACTTGCTCCATTTCCATTCTGTCAGTTCCGTGTTATAGTGTCCGCTTCCACGATCACAATGCAATTGTTTCATTGCATTATGAGCTACTATGAAAAAGTTACAAATTTGTACATTAATTGCATCGTTAAGCTAATTAATATATTAACTAACTAAATTTACTTACCCTTAAACCATCGTCTTCATCTGGAACCACATTCGCCACTTAGGGATTCAGCCCGACGCCAGGGGCCGCATGACATCAAACGTCTGCCACCGCGTCAACCGCCGTTTCGATGCTTCCCCATGCCTCCACCGTCGCGCCACTCGGTGGCCCCATCCCGTTCGAAAATGCATGCAAGCGGCGCATGTTTGAGCTCCCAAATCGAGCAAAATACTCCATGATAATTCATCACACCCGTATGGATTTGAAGCTCTCCCCAAGCTGTACAATATTCATGTATTATTTTTTTGGAATATTGAGTGGACTTCGCGAAACCTAAGGATGAAATTTCAAAATTTTTGCCTGCAAATCGTAAGTAGCAGCGATTTTCAGAAATTTAGGGTTTTGGGGGTGGAAAACGTTAATATATACATATATTATGTTATTATTTAATTCATAAAAGTTAGATTTTCTATTCGAACTCCAAATCGAGCCCAACGACTGTCGTTCCTAGCTAAATACCCCCATTTCGAGCACAACGGGATATGTTTCGTAAGCCAATTCTACTGTTTAATCAGTTTTTATGAAAATTAAAATATAAATTAATATAACGTTCAATATTGAATTTCAACGTAAATTTTAATTTACCGGGACCACATACTGACTCCAAAAAATTATGAAATTTGAAATCTAGCTATGTTTTAACGATACGGTCCAGACAAAATTAATTTTGTCGAATTTGAAACTGTTTGAAAAATGACCATTTTATTAGCTTATTAAACTCAAACTAAAATTGAAAATATGGTTTTAATACGCTCACATAATAATTCTAAATGACATGAAATTTTAAACCAAAATATAATTTAACGTTCCGGATCCAACAAAAGTGGTTCCATCGAAAACGGAGGTCGTTTGCAAAATCTCTAATTTTAAGGGCTATATATAATATTAAAATATAAATAAAATCCATAGCGACTATTCTAAATTTTAAACTGGATGTAGCATACAATTTATAAAGTAAAATCTCAGTTTCTTACATTCGTTAGAAAATTACAATTCAAAATGTTCCAACATTTCTTGTTTTACTGAAACATGATATATATTGAATTTTGTACATTCAATTGAAATTAAAAATCGAATTTTCAAATTACCGCGCCATTTCAAGTTCGTTTTAATTAAATTTTATATTTATATGTTCTAACTTCGATTTTAAATAAATTTTAAATCATTCATTCTCAAAATAAATCATTTTAAATTCTTAAAAATCCATTAAATCGGTAAAAAATGAAATTTTAAATTGGTTCCAAAAATCAGGGTTGTTACAGATGGCCTATGCTGGTCGGAATTTTCCAAAAACCATGAATATTTAGTTTCACTCTTTGATGTTTTATGGCACTTTGGTGAAGAATTAGTTGATGGTGTTTGAAGATGATTTGTAGAGGGGAATCAGGCTTTCATCTTTGTTGTTGGGGGTTTCGTCTGATATTGACCGTGGTGGTCATGGGGATGAGTTGATTGGAGACAAGGAGTTTGGTTGTTTTTGAAAAGCAGCAATCGGTTTAGACCGATTTCCAATGGCTGGAGGACTTGTTGGTAGCGGGGGTAAGAAGGGAAAAGGAGCGGTGGAGGTCGACCGGTCGATTCCTGGTGGTGGCGAACATTCTGGTGGAGTGAGGCGATGGCAATTTGAGGTTAAACGGTTTCTAGTCGAATGGGTTTTACAGGCAATCGAAGTTCAACTGGGGTACGATGGTCTGGCCAGTGGCGGTTCTTGGCGAGGGGAAGCGAACGGAGGTGGTTCCATACCTTGCCATAGTTGAAATCCATTCTCCAATAAGCACCTTACGATTTTTGATTATATACTATATGTACAGCATGATATGCAAACGTTTTACTATATGATTATTTATTTGTGGTTTGATAGACACTATTATAATATCGCTGATTTTGATTTATTAAAAATATTTCGGGTTATAGTAAGGTAAAAACCATCCATGTTTATGTATGGGCTGGTCGTCTTGTTTATGTGTGGTTGGTCTTACTATTATCCTCTTACTATTATCCTTTCTTTCAAAAAAAATTTTTATAAAGTTGAACAAGTTGTTTGTGCTGTGAATTTATCACTGAAATTATTCCAAACTGATCCGGGTGAATTTTGCTTTGCTTCTAATGTGCTCGAGTCAGACTGAGTATATTTACAGGTTAGTTTTTCGCTTGGAGTCCCGGAGCTAGAAGCAGGAGGCTTCACCGTTAGTTATATAAAGTTATTTTCCGTTGTGACACATATATTTTGTACTCTGATGATTGATATGTATATATAGTTTTCTTTTGTATAAAGAGGTTCGATATATTATATTTTATTCGTTCCGCTGTGAGATTATGATGTGTTCTTCTTTTTCTTCTATTCTAATATTTCTTTCTTTCTTTTCTCATGCTCTAATTTCTTTCTATTAACAATCTGGGATTTCGATATTTGCATTTAGCAAGTAATAAGATTTTATGTATTATTATCGAAATTTGAGCGTCGAATTTCCCGGGTTGTTACTGTGGTATCAAAGAAATGGATTGGTGATAACCTTGGCTTTGTGGCATAACTCAATAGAGACAGGGTTAATAAACCTTAGATTGAGTTTGAGTGTATATACAAAAGTGCGTATTTGTAATTGGGTATAAAAAAAATATTATCTTTAATTTATTTTTGCCTAGTATATTTCATAAAGCAATAGAAGCAATGATTTTCTAAAATTATTATAATACGGGCAATCAACTAGATTTACCGAGGTTGATTTAAATGGATTTTTTTTGGATCGTGTGGTTGATTGTATGAATATAAACTTGAAAATGGATAGACATGGTTGAAAACCAATCTAAAGTAAATAAGTTGAATATATTAATCCAAGATAAGTGAATCTTGATGAATTTTTAAAGAAATAATTGGATTGTTAAGAAATAATTATAAATAAATTTCATGTGAATCGAATCGTGTGTGGAATTGGTTGGAATGGATGATATGGATTCTTGAATCTGGTTGACATTGTTTTGGAAACTAATGAAGATCAGCGAACAGGTGCCGAAGAGCTTGTTCAACTTTAAAATTCACCCGAGAGAAACTCTGGAGTAAACTGAATTCAGTTTGGCATGTTAATCAAGCAAGCGTGAGTATATTTATCGCTTCTCGCGTAATAACGCTCGCAAAAAGATACACCTACATAAAACATAAAATTTTGGTTTTTATTTAGATTTTGAGATCGGATTTTGAATTTTTCCGACCATGTTGGTCGATGTATATATATTTCTTGAACCTGCAATATTGCAGATGTCTCTCCATAAAGGGAGACTCTACCAAAAAAATTCCAAAATTTAAGGTGTTAGAATATTTTTGAAGATTTTTGGAAAATTATGTTATTTGAAATAAATTTGTTTTAAAACCAATTAGATTGGTTTTGGAAATAAAACCGAGTTTTAATTAAATATTTTTGTAATGGTAATGGGTTGTAGCGTTTTTTCTGCCTTAGTAATTTCGAGGATGAAATTCTTTTAAGGGAGAAGGAATGTAACATCCTGTATTTTCTGGTCAATTATTTAAATTATTTTATTATTTTAAATGTTGATTTGAATTTAAATAATTGAATTTAATTATTATGAATATTTTAGTAACATAAATAATATAAATATATTTTAATTTTGAAGTAGTCGGAAATTATTGAATTTGCAGTATAATGTGAATTGGCGACATCAAAGGATTAATACTGCTTATATTGAGTTTATATTAATGAACTCGTTTGTTAAACGACTTTATAACGTATAATTTATAATCATATTATAAAACAGCTTGCAAAAACACGGTAGTTCGTAATATAATGTTTTGAACTTTAATAGATTGTACAGGATCCAATTTAAGTCGGATTTCTTCGAAAAAAAGAAACGCTCGAATCTAATTGATAATAATTTTCTAATGGATGAGAACAATCGATTTTTCATGTTGCAAATTTTGTTTTAGGTCCAAATCAAATTTTCAAATAGTCGCTATGAATTTCGTTTATAAATTATAACATTTATTTATATAAATAAAATTGTTTTTAAATATTTTTAATATCATTTTGGCTTATGATTCAACCCGAGCTATTTTATTTTGATACTACATGAAATTCTGCCTAGGTATGGCCGATTATAATTTTTCATTTTTATTATACTGAGATATTTTTAAATTGATTTGTTTTAATTTAAATTGGACCCTTAAAAAGGGCTACTATTCAAGTGACCTTGGTTCTTAACGAAACAAATTTTATTCAGACCGCAACAGCTATATGTTGCTAGATTTCAAGTTTCGCATGAATTGGAGTTAATTTGTGAGCGCAGCAAAATTGAATGCAAATAAAACGATACTTTGGATGTGAACGAGTCCGTTTGAGAAAATGAACTCGGAATTCGAAGAAACAAGTTTCATTAGAACCGTAACGTCGAATTATACCATGACGTCCATTTTCATTTCGAAAAGAGTTTGTACGTGATCACAGGAACGAATAAACAACGTTTAAAAATTGCGATAGGCACAAAATAAAATATTGCTAGTCACATCAACCTAAAATAATAATATTTCCATTTATATATACCCTTTACCGTTCACCCAAACCAGAATTTCCCAAACCAAATCCATTCCATCAGTAATTTTTGCAGAAAAGCCTTCCATTACAAATTGATTTATATCTTTAAATCTAGAGTGAATCGGCTAGAGGGATCTAAAGCAAAGTTGTTCGGCATGATGAGCTCTACCTCTAGTAAAAATTTCATGGCCAATAGTGGCATGTGCTGGCCAGAATCTTCCAAAAACCGTGAATACTCAGTTTGATATTTTGTGGCATTTTGGTGAAAAATTAGTTGATAGTGTTTGAAGATGATTTGTAGAGGGGGGTCAGGCCTTCATCTTTGATGTTGGGGGTTTCATCTGATATTGACCGTGTGGTCATGGGGATGATTTGATCGGGTAAAAGGAGTTTGGGTTGTTCTTGAAAAGCAGCAGTCGGTTTAGATCGATTTCCGGTGGCTGGAGGACTTGTTGGTCGCAGGGGTCTGAAAGGAAAAGGAGCGGTTTAGGTCGGCCGATCGATTCCTGGTGGTGGTCGCGAACATTCTGGTGGAATGAGGCGGTGGCAATTTGAGGTTAAACGGTTTCTGGTCAAATGGGTTTTATAGGCGATCGGTGTTCAACTGGGGCACAACGGTCTGGTCGGTGGCGGTTCCTAGAGAGGGGAAGCGAACGGAGGTGGCCTCGTACCTTTCCATTGTTAAAATCCATTCTCCAATAAGCGCCTTGTGGTTTTTGATTATATACCATATATGTAGAGCGTGAGATGCAAGTGTTCTACTAGATGATTATTATTTATGGTCTGATAGACACTATTATAATATCACTGGATTTTGATTTATCAAAAATATTTTGGGTTATAGTAAGGTAAAACCCGTCTGTGTTTATGTGTGAGTTGGTCTTACTATTATCCTTTCTTTCAAAAGATTTTTAGAGTTAAACAAGTTGTTTGTGCTATGAATTTGTCACTGAAAGTATTCCAGACTGATGCGGGTTAATTTTTCTTTGCTTCAAATGTGCTTGGGTCTGACCGAGTATATTTACAGGTTAGGTTTTCCCTTGGAGTCCAGGAGCTAGAAGCAGAAGGCTTCATCATTAGTTATATAAAGTTATTTTTCGCTGTGACAGATATATGTTGCACTCTGGTGATTGGTATGTATATATAGTTTTCTTTTGTATAAAGAGATTTGATATATTATATTTTATCATTCCTCTATGAGATTCTGATGTGTTCTTCTTTTTCTTCTATTATAATATTTTTTCTTTCTTTTTTTCTCATCCTCTAATTTCTTTCTATTAACAATCTGGGATTTCAATACTTGGGTTTTGGCAAGTAATACAGTTTTATGCATTATTGTCAAAATTTGAGCGTTGAATTTTCTCGATCGTTACAATATACAGGAATAATAATATTCTTTAACATCTATGGTGAATAATATGAAGACCGAGGAGACAAAGACTACATTTTACTACAGCAGTATGTGCATTTTTATCTTTAAGCTTTGTGTTGTATTGTATTTTGGAATCGTCACTATAGTATGTGTTTAGATTATTTGTATGGATTACATGTTTTAATATGGTAGAACTTAGAATGTAACTTTAACTAACCTTTTGAAATGTTTGTTAGAATTTAATGAATCTGATTTTATCTTGTTTGTGTCTATTGGAAATCCTTGTTTATTTATTTCTTGGTAATATATGCTTTCATTATTATATTATTAAATGCAGATGATGGTGAATTATAGTTGACAAATGGGTTTTTTTAAATTTAGAAAAGGGCATGTACTGTTGCAAATAATCAAATTGCAACTATACTGAACAGCTGTAGTTGACTCATTTGTAACTGTTGGAAATAGTTGTATTATCTTACTTTTCCATTGTCTATTCTAGGTTTGCAACTGGCATTTGTTACGGTAGAAGAATTTGTTGAACAACAAAGGCTAGTTGTATAAAAGTCTACCGCAACTTCTTATTGCAACTGGCAAAACTGTTGCGAAAACATACTGATCTTTTACAACTTCGGCTATATAGATAGGCACGGGTTTGTTGCAATAGGCCTACTGCAACAGATATTTCCTGTTGCAAAAAGGGTTTTCTATTATAATAGGTAGCCATTGTTTATGGGACCCTACCACAGTTAACTCTAACTGTGGGTTTAACTATTACATCTCATTTGTTGATTCATATTTAAGATTTATCTGAATATATTTTCTTAATTCTAAATCAGAAACTAACAAAGAAGTTGTGCAGTTTGTGATCTAGTAGAAAATCAAATAAACCAACAAGTTAAAATAATTCAAATTGATGGAGGAGCTGAGTTCAAACAACTAAAGAAATTTTTCAGCAAGAAGGGAATTATGCATAGATTAATATGTCCTCATACCTCAGAAAAAATGGATTGGTTGAAAGAAAACACGTGCACATTTTTCAAACTGGCCTCACCTTGATAGCTCATGCATCCAGGCCAATCAAATTATGGCTAGACTCATTTGACACTGCAGTATACCTCATCAACAGAATACCCACCAAAGCACTACAAAACATTTGTCCATTATAAAACTTATTCAATATCAAACCAGACTATATGGCACTAAAAAGCTTTGGATGTTTATGTTTTCCTAACATGAGACATTTCAACCCACACAATTTCAACTTCATATCTGAACCTTACACCATCACTGGGTATGCTCAAAATTAGAAAGGCTATAAATGTCTTACCAGCAAAGGACGAGTAATTATCTCAAGACATGTTGAATTCAACGAACATATCTACCCCTTTGCTAACTCTGAGGTGAAAACATATGGAAAGATACACAATAAAAGGCGATCCACACTACCGGTTCCTGTCTATCAACAAGATCAAGTATCTGCACCAACTTAGCACATAATACCTAGCATTGAACTAGGGTCAAGACAACAGAGAAGCTCAACACACTGTGTTCAATGCCAAGCTAGATCAAGAAGGTGAAGAGACTCTAAGCAACAACTAAGGAAACTCCAACACTGATCACACTAACAACATTACTGGAGAAAGCACAAAACAAAACCAAACATTAGAAAGAATCACTAATTAAAAACCCAATCAAACTATCATAGGCCACCACATGATTACAAGATCAAAAAGGTGAATGTTTAAACCAAAGGTCTATAGTTTGAACTTAACCCTGAATGAGCCATCCACCTATGAAGAAGCTACAAAATGTAAGCATTAGAAAACTGCAATGGACGAAGAGTATGGAGCATTACTAAAAAAATAAAACCTGGAATCTTGTTACAAAACCAGAAAATAAAAATATCCTTGGAAGAAAATGGACATTCAGGATTAAAAGGAATCCAAACGGAATAGTTCAAAAGTTCAAGGCAAGACTGGTTGTTATGTGACGACCCCAAACCCCGTGCTGACGGAGACAAGGGTAATCTTTGGAATATAACACAGAAATAGATAATAGAAGAACATAATAAAATAAATACACCAGATAATGAATAATAGAATATACTGGATAAAAGTAATCATCAGAGTTACACAGTATACAGGATCATACTTAGTACAAATGCAGTTCAGATATACATAAATGTCTACAGCGGAAAACAAACATAATGTACAAATGGAGCTGAACAGCATAAAAAGAGATAAATGGTAGAATCCATCTTCAGCTCCAGCTATCCAGAAAGAACCAGCTAAACATGAATACAAGGCTGCCCATGTAGAAAAAGGGGCACCCGAGTTTGAAAGTGAAACAAACTACGAGTCAGTCATAGGACTGGTATGAGAAATCAACTCAACACCTTTAAAATATGGCTAATCACAGGACCACACCACTTTTGTGGAACGGGTTTTCTCCGTTGGATTGCCAGTGCTTTAAAAACAAATCTTTCTTTTAAGCATCGCAATGCTTTTTATAAAAATGAAGCCATTATAAGACTCAGTTCCCATCACACAATGCAACGCAAACCGGAGGATAGAGTTTTACCTTATAATGGCCAAAATATGCTTGATACGAATAAAACAAAAGCATTTGATATTATTACTAGTGTTTACATGTTTCAAAAACAATTTCAATCATAACTATCAATCATAGACGGCATGGGTACCATATATCATGTCGCCATATATATATATATATATATATATATATATATATATATACACACACAATCAAAACCGCACACTCACGTATTTGGAAATTGGATTTCCGTCTTGAACCAAGGCAAAAGATAGTCCTTACCGACTTCGAGACTGCCTAGCCCGAGCCTAAGGACCCAGACTCAGGTGGGCCCTTGGATCATCAGGGCCGGTCCACCGATGTGGATTAAAATTCCTGAACAATGCGTTTCCCCGCCCTATGGGGCGTAAGTGAGCCAACGAATGACTCCATCGGACCCGGATCGTCCGATCAAACCGAGGCGCCTTGCAACAGTAACAACCACATAAGTCAAACTCGTCAGGGCGTGTAAAACCACTGACGCCACTTCTAGCTAGGAAGAAACGCATGTCCTCCCTGAGGTCCTTTCTCCCTTTTCTGGTTCATACCAGGTGTGAGGTTCGCGATTTCACGTTATACACAAAGCTAAGCCACATAGGCGGTGCTTTGGTCATCATCACAAGACTTTGGTTTTCAACAGAAGCCCTGATCATTTGCCACTTAGGCATGCCACACTAGCAATTCATGCCATGCGAGTGATGTCCATCGATACACAACCTCTGAGCTCGTGCGTTTCAGAGAAGGTCGTTAAGCAAAAGAATAAATTCTCCGCCGCCAAACAGATGTATATTTAATAGAGATCAATCAACACAGAATAAAATCCAATGTCGAACACAAAGTCCATTTACAAGTCCGTTCTGGGTCTGAACGAAACCGGAGGCACTATATACCTCGCAAACCCATCGATCACCACGTACGTCTGGACGATCACCACTCATTATCCATATTTCGGGATGCCTCCCAATCAGGACCTCGGTTACCATCCAAACAAGGTGAAGATCTCCGGTCTTCGACCGCCGTCTTCATCTTCGATTTCTTATCGTCGATTCAGTTATTCAGAATGGGATCAACCCGGTCTTTCTGAGCAACTCGCGTATATAATAAACAAGTGCAACACTAACATACACACGCATCATTTCAATTCATTAATCACTAACCGTCAATCAATAAGGGAACGATTTCCCAAATATTAACCCCGAAGGCCGAAACCAACATCGGATCAATACCCGAGAAACCATTCGACTTAGCCAACCTTCATTTATATTCTATATTTCACATCCATATTGTTTATAATATTTTATAATGATTTATCGCTGTTTTTATTTATTATAAAATAGCCAATTAATTCAAAACAACGCTTTGGGCCACAACGCGACCGTGGCGCTGTTTTTCTTCAGATTTGAATTGAACATTCCAGACGATCCAACCGTTGGATTTTTACAAAGTTGGTGCCATTGGAAAGATATTTCCAAAGCGAACCCAACGGTTGCAATTTCAGGAAAATCCGATGGTCGGATCTCCCGCACTAATTGTTTGAAATCACGATTTCAAAATACGAACTGCAGCGTCGTTATTCGATATATTTCAATTCTATTTAAATATGTACATCGATTCTTCGATTTCAAAACCATATTCTTTTCATACATTTGATAAAAATAATATTTTTATCTAACTGTCTCCTATTTCAACACTTCACTATTTTTAACAATTCATCTATATAGTAAAAATGTGATTTTTAATGTAAAACAATTTATTTCAAAACCGGATTATTTTATATAGTTCATATTGGTGATAAAAATGGGATTTTTTATTATAAAACAATTTATTTCAAAACTCAACTATTTTATATAGTTCATATAGATGATAAAAAGGTGATTTTTATATTTAAAACACAAACACCATTCAACACATGAATTTCAATCCCACGAATGAATATTGACTCAACACATGAAAATAATTCAAACACATGAATATTATTCAAAATTTCGGCAGCATAACGGTCGGGTAGTTAAAACCGGGACCGTCCCTAGTACGGCTCCTCGCTCTACCTTAAAACCTCGCAGTTTTTGACAATGGGGAATCATGCATCTAGTTCGCACGCAGGCGGCATGTATATTTTTATTTCATTTCCACAAACTAATCCTATGTGGTTACAATTAAATATTTCTCAACCACCAACGGGTATTTTTCAACCACAATCAATCAGTATTAACCACAAACAATTCCAATCAATAATTCGCTATCAATCAATTTTCACACCAATCACAACCAATAAATATCGTCCATGGTTTGTGGACGAGGGGCGTATATATATATATATATATATATATATATATATATATATATAGCAATTCACTTCTATTTCTGCACATATATAATTTTTACAACGCATATATAACTAATACATCGAACGTACAACTTATACAACGCTTATACATGAGGTGTAAAATGCTTATATAACCCATACATCGACTATATAATTTATACATCGTCGTTTTCCATATCGTTTATAAATTAGAAATCACACATTGGGTTCCACTCCACCAAAAATAACAGAAGGCTCAGAAAAATATGCGGTCTCTTCTAGAATGTAGAAGACATCCACACGAGTCCACTGTCTCTCGTTTCACTGAATTTCGAAAAGAAACGAAAAAGATATGATTTTTAATAGTTTGCAACGGTTTAAAAGTGTTAAAACTGATTTAAAATATACATAGTTGTACCTTTCAGAAATCGTTCAAAACTAGGTCGCGATTTATCTTCCAATCCGTTGATTGTTGCTTCGATCGGCCAGCGCCACCTTGTCGGGCTAGGAGAGGCGCACGTGCGCCAGGAGGTGGGGCCAGTTCGGTGGTCCCAGGTGGCGGCGGCGAATTGAAGTCGTCGACTTCTAGGCGTCGATTCTCACTCCATAGGCCACGAAAAATTCCAAACTTTATATGGATTTGAAGATCTCAAGAAGATCTTCAAAAAGTTCAACTGTGGCACGAGCTAATTCGGCGTGGATTGATCGGAAAATGAGGGGAAAGATTTAAAGCGGTTTCCGCCTTCGATCGGGGAGAGAGAAAAAAGATTTTTCTTTTTTTTTTTTATAAAAATTATGATTGGCCGGTGGGTTTTAAATGGGTTTTCTAACACGACCACCAATCTAAACCCAATGACTGTCGTCCCTAGCGTTTTACCCCCATTACGAACACAATGGGATATGTTTCGTAGGCCCATTCGACTGTTTCAGTCAGTTTTCCTTCAAATTAAAATATATAACATTCAATATTCAATTTGAACGTACATTTCAATTTGCCAGGGCCACAAATTGATTCGTAAAATTCCAGAAAAATAAATCTAGCTATGTTTTGACGATACGATCCCAACAAAACTAGTTTCGTCGAATTCTGAGACTATTTGCAAAAAGGCCCATTTCTGGTCGATCCAATTTAACTATAATTGACCAGAACACATTTTCCTTTGCCATGCTCACATACTAGCTTCAAAAATTATGAAATTTGAAACCTAGTAATAACTTCACATCCCGGATCCAACAAAAGTGGTTTCGTCGAATTCCGAGGTCATATGCAAAATGGCCAATTTTACGGGCTATATAAATTCCATAGCGACCTTTCTGAAAATTCATTTGGCCATAACTTTTGGTTTCCGCTATGAAAATTCGATTTTCTAGATTCGTTAGAGAGGTATTCACTAACAGATTTAAATATATTTGGTTTCACTCAAATCCGTTTTGTTTTGCACCCGGTACAGTCCGGCAAAGTTTGAATTCAATTTTTGAAACTACAGCGCCATTTCAGGCCTTGTTTATAATTAGAATTAATTATATTCGTTTTCAATTGTCAATTCAAACTCACTTTTCATCGCTATTATTTAAAATATTTATTTAAAATATTTAAAATCCATTATTTTAGCCAATTTAAAATTTTTTAATTGGTTCAGATTTTCCGGGTCGTTACAATCTCCCCCACTTAAAACTTTTCATCCTCGAAAAGGAACAAAGTCGAAAGTGGTTTGATTAATCAACTCTACGTTCAATCTGGCTTCAATTCTCCAACTTTTCAGTTTCTGAGAATTTTCAAATTCTTCAAAAATTTGGCTAACACCCGGAATTTTTGAAAAATTTCGCCATAACCTCCTTTGTACGGGGAGGGTTTGGAAATTTATTGGGCCGTATTAGGTACCCAATAAATCCTAATAAGCATACACATATTTATAGTGATATATTCTGGTGTTTACAGGGGAGCGTGTATTGATAATAACTCCAGAGAATAAATTCTCGTCACCCTGCCAAAGCCCGAGGGAGTGTGTATTTTAAATGCTCCATAGGATAAATCCTCGTCACCTCGTCCCGTGTGGGAAATAAATAGTCCATGTGCCGTATCTAATAACTAGAGAGACGTGGTTATTGTCAACTCCAGACCCGTGTGGGGTTTTTATTAATCTGGCAATTTAATCGTTATAATTTAAATAGTCCATATCAGTCATCAGTTCAACCTGTAAAATATAGTCATCGCCATACAAGCCACTCGCTCGTATGGTAAATCTTCCACCTCGTCACATAAGCTCCAAATGCTTATGTGGTATATGATGAAGTATGCCTATCTTCAGAAGTATGCCATGTAATGTAGTTCAAAATTAATTGTTACTATCCTATGGCGACATTTATTATTACACACAGAATAACCAGCACTCCGCATCCAATGGCATTCACAGGAGTTGATATAATAATATTTCGCATCCAACTCATTAAGGTTTACCTACTTGTCGGGCACGCAAATAAAATCTTTACTCAACAGCTGATCCATTTACCTGTTCAAACATATATAATGCACATGTATATATTTCTATCTATTTTCTACTCAGTTCAATGTGTGATTTAAATGAATAAATCCTACCATTATTCCATCATTGATTAAATTAACTATCGTTTTAATAATTTAATCAATCAAATCTACTATCACACCACACAAACAACAATCAAATTGTTTTTAACTTTTCAAAATCATACAAATTAATTTCTATATTCTTTTAAAATCATTCAGACTATAGAAGTAAAAGTGCACATCCATGGAAAGAAAATAACAACAGAGTAGAGAACTAATTGGTAATGCAAAGTATGGTAAATGTACCTTGCACCGGAGTCAATCAGAGATATCTACTCGACATCTAGGATAGGATTTCTGAATGCTCTCCTCAGTTTCCTAAGTACAATCTCGCGGATCTCCACTCCATTGCACTTTGACTAAGTGAACCTTCTTGTTCCTTAGCTCTTTGGTTTCTTTGCCGATAATCTTTGGCGGCTCTCTTCTCACAGCTAATTCTGGAGTAATTTCAATATCCTATTGAGCTGCTTCTTCCACGATCAAGTCTGGATCATGAACGTGCTTTCGAAGTTAAGATATATGAAATACATCATGAACTCCAGGCAACCAATCAGGCAATTTAACCCTATAAGCGAGAGTTTCGATCCGTTCCAGAATAGGAAACGGACCAATGAATTTGGGCACCAACTTTCCAGTTTTACCGAACCGGATTACTCCTCTCATCGGCGATACTTTCAAATATACATAGTCGCCAACAACAAAGGATATATCTCTTCTTCCCCTATCGGCATAGCTCTTTTGTCGGCTTTGAGCGACCAGTAATCGCTTCTTAATAAAATCAACTTTGTCGGCAGCTTCTCGGATCGTATCTGGCCCCAACACAAGTCTATTACCGGGTTCGACCCAACAAGAAGGAGATCGACACGGTCTACCATATAATGCTTCGAATGGCGACATTGTCAGGCTCGCTTGGTAGCTGTTATTATATGAGAATTCAGCCAAATGCAGATTATTTTTCCATGATCCACCGAAATCTAGAACACAAGCCCGCAATAGATCTTCTAAAATACGATTCACCCTCTCAGTCTGACCGTCTGTCTGAGGATGATAAGCGGTGCTTAGATTCAGCTTTGTTCCCAGTTCTACTTGAAATGCCTCCTAGAATTTACTAGTAAATATTGTATCTCTATCACTGACTATAACGAGCGGCACTCCATGTAGTCTAACTATTTCCTTGAAGTAAATCTGCGCCAGACTCTGAGCAGTTCTGTTTGATCTAACGGGTATGAAATGGGCGGTCTTCGTGAAGCAATCTATGACCACCCAAATGCTATCATTCCCTTTTCTGGTTCTGGGCAAACCATCTATGAAGTCCATGGAAATATGTTCCCACTTCCAACCAGGAACGCCTAGCGGTTGCAATAATCCAGCAAGTTTTTGTTGGTCGCTTTTGACTAGCTGGCAAGTAGGGCATCGGCTAACATATAAAGAAATGTCCCTCTTCATCGACCTCCACCAGAAAGTGCGTTTGATGTCATTATACATTTTGCTTACTCCCGGATGGATACTAAGTTTTGATTTGTGGCATTCATCCAGGACTTCCTTTCGGAGCTCAGCAATGTTAGGAACACAGATTCGACCTTTCAGCCTTAGAATCCCCTCATTATCAACCTGAAAATTCGAGGGTTTGCCCTTCTGAATTATCCCTCTGATCTTCTGAATGAAGTGATAATCCTTCTGAAGAGCAGATATTTTATCTATCAGTGAAGTCGTAATAATAAAACTGGCGATCATTTCATTTTTCAGCTCAACGCATCGGCCACGACATTGGCTTTCCCTGGAGTGTATATAATCTAAAAGTCATATGCTGCAAGAAACTCCAGCCAACGTTGCTGCCTCAGATTCAAGTCTTTCTGGGTGAACAGATACTTTAACGACTGGTGATCTGTAAACAGTTCAAATCTCTCACCCAGAAGATAGTGTCTCCAGATTTTCAAGGCGAATACTATAGCCAATAACTCAAGATCATGAGTTACGTAATTTTTCTCGTGCGGCTTCAGCTGACGGCTAGCATAAGCAATCACTTGGCCCCTTTGCTTTAACACTGCGCCAAGGCCTTCTCTAGAAGCATCAGTCCAGACTTTCAAATCCTGATTGCCGTCGATAATGGTTAACACTGGAGCAGTAGTTAATCTTAACTTTAGCTCTTCAAAGGCCTCCTCACTTTCTGTAGTCCATTTGAATTTAGAGTGCTTCTTTGTAAGCTTCGTTAAGTGACCAGATATCTTCGAAAAGTTTTTAACGAACTTCCGGTAATAACTAGCCAATCCGAGAAAACTGCGGACTTCCATAGGAGTACTTAGCTGTTTCCAATTCTGAATAGCTGTGATTTTACTTGGATCCACAACAATTCCTTCTTTAGATACGACGTGGCCTAGAAATTTCACTTCATCATGCCAGAATATACATTTGGATAGTTTGGCTTTTAATACATTCCTTCTGAGGATTTCAAGAACCTGTTCCAAATGCTTTTCATGTTCGGCCTTTGATTTAGAGAAGATTAGAATATCATCAATAAAAACAAGAACAAATTTATTAAAAACCCCTCTGAACACTCTATTCATCAGATCGACGAAGTAAGCTGGAGCATTACATAAGCCGAACGGCATTACTAACCACTCGTAGAATAAGTCGAGACCTCTGAATGCTGTCATTGGAACACACTCTTCCGCAATTTGAAGTTGATGGAAACTGGTAGCTAGGTCCATTCGTGAAAATACTTGTGCGCCATTTAATCGATCCAACAAATCATCAATCCGCGACAATGGATATTTGTTCTTTATGGTCTGCTTGTTCAAATCATGATAATCCACACATAGCCATAGAGTACCGTCAGATTTTGGGACAAATACCACTGCTGCTCCCCAATCAGAGAAACTAGGCCTGATCAGACCCTTCCGTATGAGCTGTCATGTTTGATTGTCTAATTCCTCTTTCTCTTTCAAGGACATTCTTCGAATAGCGTGGACTACCGGCCTTGCATTCGGAATTAAAGCAATTTTGAAATCAATTTCTCTCTGCGGAGGCAAGCGAACAACTTCTTCGAACACATCCGCATAGATCTTGACGACAGGAATGTCTTTGATGAGGTCAGGAATATTCTCTATGACTTCAGGGATATTTTCTATTTGAGCTGGAGAAACATCCAAAGCTTCCCAGAAGTCCTTTCTATTTGTATTCTGACCTTCACAGGGAATGGTTATATAATCACCTGATTTAATCTTCGCCTTAATGACTCTGTCGGCGTATTTAACTTCAGCTTCATATTTGGTCAACCAGTCTAACCCCAAGATAAGATCCAACTCTTTAAAATTCATGACGACCGCGATGGTAGGAAACCGATAACGAGAAAAAGAAACCGACACTCCACAAACCCAACTGAGATCAACGGAACCCCCAACCGGATTCTGGACAGTCATTGGTTCCTTGAGCATTTTCAAATTCAAATCCAGTATCTTAGCTGCATCCTTTGCGATGAAGCTTCGTGACGCGCCTGTGTCAAATAGTACTTTAACAAGAATGTCTTTGACAGTAATCGTGCCTTATAAAACATCAGGCCTTTCCTATGCAGACGAAGATGCAGGCACTTCTGCCACTTCATTTACATGTACTGCTTCAGATTTTTGAGATAGCGGGCAGTTTTTCGCAATATGCCCAGCCTGATGGCACTTATGGCATCCTCTGCCCTCATGAACCTTCTTACTGGGTCTAAATCCACTCTTCCCTCGTTTATTCACAGAATTACAATTCCTGGACAAATGCCCCTTCTGATTGCAGTTCTTGCATATGGCAGTCGTGGTTGGTTCTTTTTCAGATCTGGCCCTTTTTCGATTGACTTTAGGCCCTTTACTGACCTCATACCTCGTACTGGCTTCAGAAATATCAATTTCTGACTCTTTTTTGTTACTAGAACTGACTTCCTCTTCGTCTTGCAGCATACCTTTCTTATGGAGATCTTCATACTGATAAGCCATGTAAATCATTTCAGAAAAAGGGAGCTTCACACTCCTCATTACACTATTCTGATATCTCCTTTGCAGGCCATGAATAAATCTCAGATTCTTCCTCTTTGGATCTTGAATCAGATGAGGAGCAAAGTGAGAAAGTACGTTGAATTTCTTATGATATTCTGGGATGGTCATATGTAACACCCCGTGAATTCTATAACATTAAGCTTCACGAATTAAAGTATAATTAATTATAAATGATGAAATCAAGGGAAATGGGTTATGCCATTGCGTTCATCTCGGAAAAATACGTGAAATAGAGTCTGTGTTTTCGAAAATCGGATACCGTATGAAGAAGATATGGACGAACGAAGTTAGGCAGAAAAACCGAAAACAGTCCAGAATACACTGGCGCACTTGTGAAGTGCGCCAGTACAAAAATACACTGGCGCACCTGCCAAGTGCGCCCGTACAAATCCAGCACCGAATTCTGGAGTGTTCTGAGGTGACGTGTCTTCTTTTGAGTGGCTAGATGATGTGTATTCGAGCTGTGCGATTCTGATGACTTCTGGAATGATCTGAAGGCTCTAAATCACCATATTCGCCTATAAAATAACACCTAGACCTAGCCTAAATCATATTATTTCATTTTAGCCTCAGGCCACCGCCATTAAACCTAGAGTTCTGAATTAAAAATACAAAGAATAAAATTATAAAAGATGGAGGACGATTCCTGAAGGCTACAACTAGAAGCTACAACAACTACGACGCTTTAGACAACGAATTTGGGACTAATTGATTTGGGATTTTTATTTGGATTATTTGCTTCATATTGTAAGTTCTATGTTACTTTTTAGGCAAAAACACTAAAACAATATGGACATGCCATGAATTGAAACCGGATTCAGGAACTATTGTTAATCCATTGTTTATATTGTTTATCTTTGAATTATAATTTGGGGATATTGCTATGGCAACGTTGCAAGTTAAACTTGTCATGATTTTGATGTTGTTATGAATCACTTGGGCTTAATTGTTTGGCAAGTTGGACTAATACATGTCCATGGAATCACTATGTTTATTGAAATTTTTATAAACCATGCCTATGATGCTAATTAAACCATGGCTATGACTATTGATGGAATTATGCCTGTGATGTTAATATACCCATCATGATCAATGAAAAATGGGGTATTGCTAGGTTATGATGAAAAGTTGCAATCATTATGTTTATAATGTTAGATATGTTAAAAACGCTAAATTGGAATCATTATGTCTATAATGTTAGTTGAGAATCATTATGTTAAAAATGCTAAATTGGAACCATTATGTTTGTAATGTTAGTTGAGAATCATTATGTTAAAAATGCTAAATTGGAACCATTATGTTTATAATGTTAGTTGAGAATCATTATGTTAAAAACGCTAAATTGGAATCATTATGTTTATAATGTTAGTTGAGAATCATTATGTTAAAAATGCTAAATTGGAACCATTATGTTTATAATGTTAGATGAGAATCATTATGATAAATTGGAATCATTATGTCTATGAGAATTATTATGTTAAAAATGCTAAATTGGAATCCACTATGCCTATTAGGATTACTATGCCTTTAATGTTTCATGTTTGTAATAAAATTATTATTATGCCCGCAATGATTATTATGCCTATGATGTAAAGTTGAAATCATCATGTTAAATTAAGTTGGAATCATTACTATGCCAAGTTATCATCATACTAGTATTGAAACCATGTGATATGTTATAGCCTGTTTATTATGCAAGTGATGTTGGAATTGTCACATATGCCTATCACATGTTTGGTGTTATTCCCCTTTATCTCTTGAATTGTTTATGCTTGTGAATGAAGTACGTTTATATACGTTGGGGATACGATTGGGTAGAATAGGCAAAACTTGAATTAATTATAAGCATAAACTGTGAAATTTGGCATAAGTAGAACATGAAATATGGCACGAAAACTTGACTTGAACATGCCATAACTTGACTTTAAACATGCCTTAGTTGGGCACGAAGTTGACATATGAACATGATGTGGAAATAGCAAAATCTGATAAGAACATGGGCATGACTTTAGAAAACAAGAAAGTGGCCAACTCGAGGTTGGGTTGAGTTTGTAGTGTAAATCTGCCCGGAACCGCCCGGCAAATCCAGTTGCTACAAACAATAGGATCCAATGTGGGTAGTTGGTCACATCGCGCTTGAAACCCGAGGTTGGGTTGAGTTCGTAGCGTAAACCTGCCCGGAACCGCCCGGCAAATCCAGTGGCTACGAATAATAGGATCCAATGTGAGTGGTTCGGTGCATTAATGAATCAATTAATGCCAATTAGGGTTAAGTCATGAACATGAAAAGGCAACTTAACCAACTTGAACACGATTTGTAGGGCTAAGTCATGAACTTGAAAACGACAACACTTAGCCAACTTGACATGACACGTAGGCGGGTTAAGTCGTGAAATGAAATGACATACTTAACCATCTTGACATGACTAGACTGGAATAGGATTAAGTCATGAATTACATGACTTAATCTGTTAGGCGGGTTAGGTCACGAATTACATGACCTAATCTATTAGGCGAAACCCTAGACACGACC
Source organism: Allium sativum (assembly GCA_030737875.1). Classification (NCBI taxonomy): domain Eukaryota; kingdom Viridiplantae; phylum Streptophyta; class Magnoliopsida; order Asparagales; family Amaryllidaceae; genus Allium; species Allium sativum. Next base: position 777,602,622 of record CM060909.1, read on the forward strand.
CCTTTCAGCAGTAACCCTCTAGATGTATCAAGGTACCCTGGGGCTAGGCCGGGTGGGGCACGATTACTGGGCTGATTGTAAGAGGTGAACGACGGCAGTGGGGTACGCCAGTGTAGGTTCGGTGGACTACGATCGTGCACGTATCCGGGGCAGACACTGGGTATCCGTAGATTTATCTGTGCATCTTGAATCGTGTCAGGGGTTGACTCCCTAGGGCTGATACACCCGAAGGTGGACCCAGCACAGGTGAATACATTCGTGATTAGCCGTATGACACAGACACTTGATGAGCTAGAACTTGTAGGGAGCCGATCGACTAGATAATCGCTCCGTAGGACCCCGTACTTGGGTCAGACCCCGTTTCAGGGTCATTTCATGATATTGGGCCGTGGGATTTATTTCGTGATCAACTTGTGATATGGGCTTAGTATACTAGTACAGTCGATGCAACGAATCTCGAACATGTGATGCTTTACTTGACTTGTCTTGACTTATCCTGATCACCTTAGTCTATCTTGTTCACCTTGACACCATTCTTAAGTTTAGTTCCAGTTCATACATGACAGGTTGTTTTAACCGTTTCTACACTGAAAGTCACTAGAACTTACTCAGTCTTTATGACTGACCCTTTTTCCTTTCGCCTCTTTTTCTTCGGTCCCCCCCCCCCCCAGGTTCTCAGGGAGGGAATACCGCAGCTTGACCAGTTTTCACATCCAGCTTGAAGAGAAAGAATGTATTGCTTGGATCTTTTCCGTTTTAGACTATGGCTTTGGACAGCAATTAGGGGACTTTTGCAGTTTATTTATGTTTTCTTCATGCTTCTTTAAATAATGTAATCAAGACAGTTATGATTTTGGGAAGTATTATGGCATGGTTTGTGTAACACGTATTTTGAAGAAATAAAAGTTGTTGTTTTCCGCTGTTCAAAAATATGTGTTATTATATCTGTCTTGTATATCTGTGACTTATACTTATAAACCTCCACCAAAATTAGGGCATTCCCTTTGAGAGTGACCCTAACGGAGGTAGGGTGTTTCACTTGGTATCAGAGCATAGGTTTACCAGATAAGATAAAAGTTTCGAAAATTTATTTTCAAAGGAAAATTTAAAGAAGCATTTTTAAAAGATAAAATATTATTTTATTTTAAAAAGGTAAAGTCCCCCAAAGCCATAGGTGTTATCTCTTATCCTTCGTTTTGAATCTATCCTTCTTATTTCAGCATGTCCGAAGAACTTAACTTGCCAGAGGGTGTACCAATACCTGGTTGGTTTAGACGATTCTTAGAAGCAAGGGCCACCCAGCCAGGTCCTACCGTTCCTCCTCCCCCAGCTGCAGGAAATCATCCAGCTGCAGCAGCACCTCTTCCTCCACCTCCTCCGTGGGGAAACACTTTTGCTAAGATATGTAAAGATTTTAAGGCTATGAGAGGAAAGGACTTTCATGGAACTGAGTCCTTCGTGGCAGCTAGGAATTGGCTGAAAGAAACCGAGGACTTATTCGTCATCTTTGAGGTAGAAGATAGGCAGAAAGTACAACTGGCAGTGTGGCTACTAAAGGGCGAGGCTTCCTACTGGTGGGAAGTCACTAATGCAGAAAGACCAGTGGAAACATGGGAGGACTTTAGGGCAAGGTTTGAGGCTAAATTTCTCTCAGAAGCTGAAAGGAGTCTTCAGTTGGAAAATTCTTATTTCTTAAGCAAGGGAATATGACAGTCAAGGAGTATGTTAATCAATTCGATGAGCTAGCTAGGTTCGGACTGGACCTAGTCAACACCCCGCACAAGAAGGCTCTCCGCTTTGTCAAAGGGTTGAATGAGCCATTACACAGTTTGGCCATGACCCATATACCCATGGGATCTACGTACGAAAGGTTGGTGCAGATGGCATTGCTGAACGAGGAAGATAAGGGCAAGAAGGAGACAGAGGCAGAAAACTCTCAAGGGAAGAAAGAGGTCAAGCCCAACGATCCCAAGAATAAGAAGGTAGACTCCGAGAAAGGAGGCAAGAACAACAACTCACGTGATAAAAGGAAATGCAATTACTGTGGTATGGAAGGGCACATAGCCAAGGATTGTAGAAAGAGGAAGAGAAAGCAAGGTGAATGTTTTCATTGTGGGAAGACTGGACACATCAGCAAAGACTGCCCTGAGAAGCAGATCGGACCTTCTGGCGGTACATCGTTAACTTATTCTAGATGCTTTGTTTTATCTTATTTCTCTCCTCGATCCTATCTTGAGAACCATAGGTAGAATCTTCTTGGATGTAAACATGTAATTGAAACATGTTATGATTGCGAAATGGTTGCAAGTGGTCGCAAGTGGTTGCTCGTGGATGCATGAATACACATTAGGCACTAGATCGGCTCAGACACATTTTCATGTTGCATATGCATGAGTGTTTGTTTTGGAAACTTGGTTGTGCTATCATTTGGTTGTTGCATATGATTGAATGTTCGAGCACTCATGTAGAAATTATGAATTATAGTAGGAAAAATTTGCATACATATTGGATTCATTTCACTAAACATATTTTGCATTTAGAAGATCAATCAGGCCTGATCATTAGCATTAGCTAAGGAACATATACACACACTTCGCATATGATCATAAAGCATTAGAAGTTTTTTTAAGGACAATGGATGCTCGTGTTTGATGGATGAGTAGATGGATGTTTGGATGTTAGGATGTACATTCTTCCTGAACTTGAAGATTTCGGGGACGAAATCCTTTTAAGTGGGGGAGAATGTAACACCCCGTGAATTCTATAACATTAAGCTTCACGAATTAAAGTATAATTAATTATAAATGATGAAATCAAGGGAAATGGGTTACGCCATTGCGTTCGTCTCGGAAAAATACGCGAAATAAAGTCCGAGTTTTCGAAAATCGGATACCGTATGAAGAAGATATGGACGAACGAAGTTAGGCAGAAAAACCGAAAACAGTCCAGAATACACTGGCGCACTTGTGAAGTGCGCCAGTACAAAAATACACTGGCGCACCTGCCAAGTGCGCCCGTACAAATCCAGCACCGAATTCTGGAGTGTTCTGAGGTGACGTGTCTTCTTTTGAGTGGCTAGATGATGTGTATTCGAGCTGTGCGATTCTGATGACTTCTGGAATGATCTGAAGGCTCTAAATCACCCTATTCACCTATAAAATAACACCTAGACCTAGCCTAAATCATACTATTTCATTTTAGCCTCAGGCTGCCGCCATTAAACCTAGAGCTCTGAATTAAAAATACAAAGAATAAAATTATAGAAGATGGAGGACGATTCCTGAAGGCTACAACTAGAAGCTACAACAACTACGACGCTTTAGACAACGAATTTGGGACTAATTGATTTGGGATTTTTATTTGGATTATTTGCTTCATATTGTAAGTTCTATGTTACTTTTTAGGCAAAAACGCTAAAACAATATGGACATGCCATGAATTGAAACCGGATTTAGGAACTATTGTTAATCCATTGTTTATATTGTTTATCTTTGAATTATAATTTGGGGATATTGCTATGGCAACGTTGCAAGTTAAACTTGTCATGATTTTGATGTTGTTATGAATCACTTGGGCTTAATTGTTTGGCAAGTTGGACTAATACATGTCCATGGAATCACTATGTTTATTGAAATTTTTATAAACCATGCCTATGATGCTAATTAAACCATGGCTATGACTATTGATGGAATTATGCATGTGATGTTAATATACCCATCATGATCAATGAAAAATGGGGTATTGCTAGGTTATGATGAAAAGTTGGAATCATTATGTTTATAATGTTAGATATGTTAAAAACTCTAAATTGGAATCATTATGTCTATAATGTTAGTTGAGAATCATTATGTTAAAAATGCTAAATTGGAACCATTATGTTTATAATGTTAGTTGAGAATCATTATGTTAAAAATGCTAAATTGGAACCATTATGTTTATAATGTTAGTTGAGAATCATTATGTTAAAAACGCTAAATTGGAATCATTATGTTTATAATGTTAGTTGAGAATCATTATGTTAAAAATGCTAAATTGGAACCATTATGTTTATAATGTTAGATGAGAATCATTATGATAAATTGGAATCATTATGTCTATGAGAATTATTATGTTAAAAATGCTAAATTGGAATCCACTATGCCTATTAGGATTACTATGCCTTTAATGTTTCATGTTTGTAATAAAATTATTATTATGCCCGCAATGATTATTATGCCTATGATGTAAAGTTGAAATCATCATGTTAAATTAAGTTGGAATCATTACTATGCCAATTTATCATCATACTAGTATTGAAACCATGTGATATGTTATAGCCTGTTTATTATGCAAGTGATGTTGGAATTGTCACATATGCCTGTCACATGTTTGGTGTTATTCCCCTTTATCTCTTGAATTGTTTATGCTTGTGAACGAAGTACGTTTATATACATTGGGGATACGATTGGGTAGAATAGGCAAAACTTGAATTAATTATAAGCATAAACTGTGAAATTTGGCATAAGTAGAACATGAAATATGGCACGAAAACTTGACTTGAACATGCCATAACTTGACTTTAAACATGCCTTAGTTGGGCACGAAGTTGACATATGAACATGATGTGGAAATAGCAAAATCTGATAAGAACATGGGCATGACTTTAGAAAACAAGAAAGTGGCCAACTCGAGGTTGGGTTGAGTTTGTAGTGTAAATCTGCCCGGAACCGCCCGGCAAATCCAGTTGCTACAAACAATAGGATCCAATGTGGGTAGTTGGTCACATCGCGCTTGAAACCCGAGGTTGGGTTGAGTTCGTAGCGTAAACCTGCCCGGAACCGCCCGGCAAATCCAGTGGCTACGAACAATAGGATCCAATGTGAGTGGTTCGGTGCATTAACGAATCAATTAATGCCAATTAGGGTTAAGTCATGAACATGAAAAGACAACTTAACCAACTTGAACACGATTTGTAGGGCTAAGTCATGAACTTGAAAACGACAACACTTAGCCAACTTGACATGACACGTAGGCGGGTTAAGTCGTGAACTGAAATGACATACTTAACCATCTTGACATGACTAGACTGGAAAAGGATTAAGTCACGAATTACATGACTTAATCTGTTAGGCGGGTTAGGTCACGAATTACATGACCTAATTTATTAGGCGAAACCCTAGACACGACCCCTTTCAGTGGTAACCCTCTAGATGTATCAAGGTACCTTGGGGCTAGGCCGGGTGGGGCACGATTACTGGGCTGATTGTAAGAGGTGAACGACGGCAGTGGGGTACGCCAGTTTAGGTTCGGTGGACTACGATCGTGCACGTATCCGGGGCAGACACTGGGTATCCGTAGATTTATCTGTGCATCTTGAATCGTGTCAGGGGTTGACACCCTAGGGCTGATACACCCGAAGGTGGACCCAGCACAGGTGACTACATTCGTGATTAGCCGTATGACACGGACACTTGATGAGCTAGAACTTGTAGGGAGCCGATCGACTAGATAATCGCTCCGTAGGACCCCGTACTTGGGTCAGACCCCGTTTCAGGGTCATTTCATGATATTGGGCCGTGGGATTTATTTCGTGATCAACTTGTGATATGGGCTTAGTATACTAGTACAGTCGATGCAACGAATCTCGAACATGTGATGCTTTACTTGACTTGTCTTGACTTATCCTGATCACCTTAGTCTATCTTGTTCACCTTGACACCATTCTTAAGTTTAGTTCCAGTTCATACATGACAGGTTGTTTTAACCATTTCTACACTGAAAGTCACTAGAACTTACTCAGTCTTTATGACTGACCCTTTTTCCTTTCGCCTCTTTTTCTTCCGTTCCCCCCCCCCCCCCCCAAGGTTCTCAGGGAGGGAATACCGCAGCTTGACCAGTTTTCACATCCAGCTTGAAGAGAAAGAATGTATTGCTTGGATCTTTTCCGTTTTGGACTATGGCTTTGGACAGCAATTAGGGGACTTTTGCAGTTTATTTATGTTTTCTTCATGCTTCTTTAAATAATGTAATCAAGACAGTTATGATTTTGGGAAGTATTATGGCATGGTTTGTGTAACACGTATTTTGAAGAAATAAAAGTTGTTGTTTTCCGCTGTTCAAAAATATGTGTTATTATATTTGTCTTGTATATCTGTGACTTATACTTATAAACCTCCACCAAAATTAGGGCATTCCCTTTGAGAGTGACCCTAACGGAGGTGGGGTGTTTCATCATATCTCCTTGTATCAGATAAGAGAATTCATCACTTAATCGCTCAGTCACTTCAGGAGGAGTAAATCTTCCTAGGAAAATCTCTTTGAACCTATCCCAAGTGATATCACCTTCTGGATTATCTTTAATGATTGTTTCCCACCAGATTAAAGCTTCTCCATTGAGCGCCCAAAATGCTACTAATCTTTTCTGGTCGTCTCTCAGCTGGAAACGCTCAAATATTCTTTCTGCAGAGCTCACCCAAGCTTGAGTTTGAATAATAGATTCATTGCCCGAGAATTGTGCTCCTCCAAGATTTCGATACCTCTTAAATAGAGCTTCTAGATTTGGTTCTGCATTTCTTCTATTTCTGACACTCATTTTCTAGTACTTCTGCAAACAGCAGATAGAGTGTCAGGTCAACGGTAAAGATATTTCGAAATATAGAGACAAATACATGAATGTAAATGTGTCTACTGGGGTGTATTTCATTCTGCTTTTCTCATACTAGGATATTACTGATCCTATCGGTATAGAGTTAGCTGTCCTAGAACACTACTGGTTCTATTCTGACGAGTTCGTTCATATGTTATTTTCCAGAACTAAGCTTAACCAAAGCTCTGATACCACGATGTGATGACCCCAAACCCCGTGCTGACGGAGACAAGGGTAATCTTTGGAATATAACACAGAAATAGATAATAGCAGAACAAAATTAAATAAATACACCAGATAATGAAAAATAAAATATACTGGATAAAAGTAATCATCAGAGTTACACAGTATACAGGATCATACTTAGTACAAATGCAGTTCAGATATACATAAATGTCTACAGCGGAAAACAAACATAATGTACAATAGGAGTTGAACAACATAAAAAGAGATAAATGGTAGAATCCATCTTCAGCTTCAGCTATCCAGAAAGAACCAGCTAAACCTGAATACAAGGCTACCCATGTAGAAAAAGGGACACCCGAGTTTGAAAGTGAAACAAACTACGAGTCAGTCATGGGATTGGTACGAGAAATCAACTCAACACCTTTAAAATATGGCTAATCACAGGACCACGCCACTTTCGTGGAACGGGTTTTCTCCATTGGATTGCCAGTGCTTTAAAAACAAATCTTTCTTTTAAACATCGCAATGCTTTTTATAAAAATGAAGCGATTATAAGACTCAGTTCCCATCACACAATGCAACGCAAACCGGAGGATAGAGTTTTACCTTATAATGGCCAAAATATGCTTGATACGAATAAAACAAAAGCATTTGATATTATTACTAGTGTTTACATGTTTCAAAACAATTTCAATCATAACTATCAATCATAGACGGCATGGGTACCATATATCATGTCGCCATATATATATATACACAATCAAAACCGCACAATCACGTATTTGGAAATTGGATTTCCGTCTTGAACCAAGGAAAAAGATAGTCCTTACCGACTTCGAGACTGCCTAGCCCGAGCCTCAGCACCCAGACTCAGGTGGGCCCTTGGATCGTCAGGGCCGGTCCACCGATGTGGATTAAAATTCATGAACAATGCGTTTCCCCGCCCTATGCGGCGTAAGTGAGCCAACGAATGACTCCATCGGACCCGGATCGTCCGATCAAACCGAGGCGCCTCGCAACAGTAACAACCACATAAGTCAAACTTGTCAGGGCGTGTAAAACCACTGACGCCACTTCTAGCTAGGAAGAAACGCATGTCCTCCCTGAGGTCCTTTCTCCCATTTCTGGTTCATACCGGGTGTGAGGTTCGCGATTTCACGTTATACACAAAGCTACGCCACACAGGCGGTGCTTTGATCATCACCACAAGACTTTGCTTTTCAACAGAAGCCCTGATCATTTGCCACTTAGGCATGCCACACTAGCAATTCATGCCATGCGACTGATGTCCATCGATACACAACCTATGAGCTCGTGCGTTTCAGAGAAGGGCGTAAAGCAAAAGAATAAATTCTTCGCCGCCAAACAGATGTATATTTAATAGAGATCAATCAACACAGAATAAAATCCAATGTCAGACACACAGTCCAAACGAAATCGGAGGCACTATATACCTCGCAAACCCATCGATCACAACGTACGTCTGGACGATCACCACTCATTATCCATATTTTGGGATGCCTCCCAATCAGGACCTCGGTTACCATCCAAACGAGGTGAAGATCTTCGGTCTTCGACCACCGTCTTCATCTTCGATTTCTTATCATCGGTTCAGTTATTCTGAATGGGATCAACTCGGTCTTTCTGAGCAACTCGCGTATATAATAAACAAGTGCAACACTAACATACACACGCATCATTTCAATTCATTAGTCACTAACCATCAATCAATAAGGGAACGATTTCCCAAATATTAACCCCGAAGGCCGAAACCAACATCGGATCAATACCCGAGAAACCATTCGACTTAGCCAACCTTCAGTTATTTTCTACATTTCACATCCATATCATTTATAATATTTTATAACGATTTATCGCTATTTTTATTTATTTTAAAATAGCCAATTTATTCAAAACGACGCTTTGGGCCATAACGCGACCGTGGCACTGTTTTTCTTCAGATTTGAATTAAACATTCCAGACAATCCAACCGTTGGATTTTAAAAAAGTTGGTGCCGTTGGAAAGATATTTCCAAAGCGAACCCAAAGGTTGCGATTTCAGGAAAATCCGATGGTCGGATCTCCCGCACTAATCGTTTGAAATCACGATTTCAAAATACGAACTGCAGCATCGTTATTCGATATATTTCAATTCTATTTAAATATATACATCGATTCTTCGATTTCAAAACCATATTCTTTTCATATATTTTATAAAAATGATATTTTTATCTAACTGTCTCCTATTTCAACACTTCACTATTTTTAACAATTCATCTATATAGTAAAAATGTGATTTTTAATGTAAAACAATTTATTTCAAAACCAGATTATTTTATATAGTTCATATTGGTGATAAAAAATGGGATTTATTATTATAAAACAATTTATTTCGAAACTCGACTATTTTATATAGTTCATTTAGATGATAAAAAGGTGATTTTTATATTTAAAACACGAACACCATTCAACACATGAATTTCAATCCCACGAGTGAATATCGACTCAACACATGAAAATAATTCAAACACATGAATATTATTCAAAATTTCGGCAGCATAACGGCAGGGTAGTTAAAACCGGGACCGTCCCTAGTACGACTCCTCGCTCTACCTTAAAACCTCGCGGTTTTTGACAATGGGGAATCATGCATCTAGTTCGCACGCAGGCGGCATGTATATTTTTATTTCATTTCCACAAATTAATCCTATGTGGTTTCAATCAAATATTTCTCAACCACCAACGGGTATTTTTCAACCACAATCAATCAATTTTAACCACAAACAATTCCAATCAACCATTCGCTATCAATCAATTTTCACACCAATCACAACCAATAAATATCGTCCATGGTTTGTGGACGAGGGGCGTATATATATATATATATATATATATTTATATATAGCAATTCACTTCTATTTCAGCACATATATAATTTTTACAACGCATATATAACTTATACATCGAACGTACAACTTATACAACGCTTATACATGAGGTGTACAACGCTTATATAACCCATATATCGACTATATAATTTATACATCGTCGTTTTCCATATCATTTATAAATTAGAAATCTAACATTGGGTTCCATTCCACCAAAAATAGCAGAAGGCTCTTAAAAATATGCGGTCTCTTCTAGAATGTAGAAGATGTCCACACGAGTCCACTGTCTCTCGTTTCACTGAATTTCGACAAGAAATGAAAAAGATATGATTTTTACTAGTTGGCAACGGTTTAAAAGTGTTAAAACTGATTTAAAATATACACAGTCATACCTTTCAGAAATCGTTCAAAACTAGGTCGCGATTTATCTTCCAATTCGTTGATTGTTGCTTCAATCGGCCAACGCCACCTTGTCGGGCTAGGAGAGGCGCACGTGCGCCAGGAGGTGGGGCCAGTTCGGTGGTCCCAGGCAGCGGCGGCGGCGAATTGAAGTCGTCGACTTCTAGGCGTCGATTCTCACTCCACAGGCCACGAAAAATTCCGAACTTTATATGGATTTGAAGATCTCGAGAAGATCTTCAAAAAGTTCAACTGTGGCACGAGCTAATTTGTGATGACCCCAAACTTCCACGGAATGAAAGTAGGAGTAATTATTTTTGGAATACAACAAAAATACAATAAAACATAACATAAATAAAATATAGAAAAGGAAATTCATAGAGTAATAACATTATAGCAGCGGAAAAATATAATGTCATCAATCACAGAAAATCCACAGTCACATAATCTAAGCTATTACAACAAGTTGCAGAAAAGAAATAAATTTGATGTCTAAAAAGAAAAGAAAAGATGCCATAGAAACAAAAGATAAATGTCTTCAAGCTCCAAGTCATCACCTCTCTACTTCAGCAAATCCAAGAGACAGAAAATAAGCAGCTCCAAAGAAAAGACTACAAGCAAAGAATGAACCTGTCTACTTGGCTGCCCATGCGGAAAAGAGGGCACCCAAGTTTGCAAAAAGGTGAAACAAACGATGGGTCAGTCGTGGGACTGGTGTGAGAATTCTTAAGTAAAATAACTATTAGATATAAGGCAAATCCAAAGACCACGCCGCTAACGCGGAACGGGTTTACTCTAATGGATTGCCGTGCATAATTTAAAGTGTCATGACAAATAATTAAATACATCGTAAACAACGCAATGCTTTTTGGAAAAAAATGGAATCACCATAAGACCCAAGTCCCATCACACAATGCAACGCACACCAGAGGATAGGGTTTTACCTTATGGTGATTAAACATGCTAAATACGGCAAATACGCATCTAATATTATTATTAGTGTATATGAAAGCATTTCAAAGTAAATGTATTAATCTTAGGAAGCATAGGTACCATATACTATGCCTCCGTACTAGTAATACAATCAAATTCGTCGGTTCGTATTTGGATTTTGGTTTCCATCATGAGTCAAGGCTAGAGCGGAGCTCCTTACCGATTCGAGACACTCTAGCTAGTGCCTCAGGATTCCCCGCGGAGAACCCTTGGAAATGGCAGGGCCGGTCCGCAAATACAGCTTAGCGGATTGGCAATTCCTAAGCATACGTTTCCCGGTCCTATAGGACCTATCCAAGGCGCGCCACATTCCATCATCCACATAAGTAAAGTATCAGCGCTGGGAGGTCCCTGACACTACTTCTAGCTAGAAAGAAACGTGTTGCTTTCCCTGCGTTCCCTTCGCCCGTTTTTGACTCAACCGGGGTGTGAGGCTCGCGAAGTCCCGTTACACAAAGCTACGCCTAAACAGGCCATGCTTTGATCGTCTCCACAAGGTTCTTCTTTTCAACAATAAACCTTGATCATTGCATCTTAGTATGCCACACTGTCACTCCATGCCATACCATTGCTTCTCCATCAATACATAAATGGGTGTTAAGTAGAGAGTAAATTCTCCACCACCAATATTTATATATTAACAGAAAATCAACAATATGATATATAACGAAGTACGATGTCAGACACACCATCCATTTAAACTTATGCTCTGGGTCTGAACGAAAGTCAAATCCATGAAATCAACGCGTACGTCAGGGCAATGACCTTGACCCATGAATTGGTAGCAAGTCAATTCAGGATCTCGATCGCTGTCCATTCGAGGGAAGATTTACGGTCTTCATACGTCGTCTTCTTACTTCGATCTTTAACGCCGCTGGATTAATTTGGGATGAGAATATCTCGGACTTCCCAAACAATCCTCGTATGCATATACATATATATATCTTGAAAATCCTTCTTATTTGTTAACAATTACTTTTATTAACAATTCATTCTATTTTAATTATTTAAAATAGTCAAACTTCTTATTTAACGACGCATTCTCAAAATCATATTTTTATTTACATTAATTAAAATGTAAACTTTCATTACATATCGCATTCTTGTTTTCTTTACATTCAATAAAATGCAAACTTGAAATTACATGTCACATTCTTACTTATTTACAATGAATAAAATGCAAACTTGCATTTACATGTCGCATTCTTACTTATTTACATTGAATAAAATGTAAACTCATCCTACGGTGGAATTCCTTTATTTTAACATTAAAATAATGTAAATTTTTCCCTATGGTATATACACTTTTTATATTAACATTTAGAATAATGATAACTCATCCTACGATGCATATTTTCTTAATTTTAACATTAAAGATAATGTTGACTTATCCTATGGTTAAATTACCCTTTATTAACATTAAAAATAATGTTAACTCACCCTATGGTGTTATTCCTTCTTAATTTCATAAAAAAAAATGTAACATTCCTACGGTCAATTCTCTTTTATGATAACATTATAAAATAATGTTAATTTTATCCTGCGAAGTAATTCTCTTAATATTAACATTAAAAATAAATGTATATTAACCCTATGGTTAAATTATCCTTTATTAACATTAAAAATAATGTAATCTCATCCTATGTTAAATTACTTTATTACTTTACATTAAAAATAATGTAGCTCGATCCTACGGTTAAGTTACTCTTTAATTTAACATTAAAATTATGTTAATTCAACCTACGGTTGAATTTCCTTTATTTTAACATAAACAAAATATAATGTTAATTCATACTACGGTGGAATTCACTATATATTAACATTAAAAACAATGTTAATTCATCTTACGGTCAAATTCCTTATATACTAACATTATAAATAATGTTAATTACCCTATGGTGAAATTATTTTATTTAAACATTAAAAATAATGTTAAATCCTTCTACGGTGAAATTCTTTTACTTTAACATTAAAAATAATGTTAATCATCCTACGATGTAAATTCTTTTTATTTAACATTAAAAAATAGAGTTAATCTTATCATACGATGTAAATTCTTTTTATTTAACATTAAAAATAATGTTAACCATCCTACTGTGTAAATTCTTTTTATTAACATTAAAAAAATAGAGTTAATCTTATCATACGATGTAAATTCTTTTACTTTAACATTAAAAAATATATTAATGACATCCTACGGTTAAAAATTTTATTATATTAACATTAAAAATGTTAATTACATCATACGGTGTTATCTTTAACATTAAAAATGTTAATTTACACATGCGGTGAAATTACTATTTAATTAACATTAAAAATAATGTTAATTGCTCATGCGGTGTAGTTTCTTATTATTAACATTTTAAAAAAATAATGTTACTTTCTCATACCATGTAAATTCCTTATATTTAACATTAAACAAAATGTTAATTTCTCATCACTTTAATTTTACATAATTAAATGTAAATTTAATGTTAACACAAATTCCTACTTTGGTTTTACATAATTAAATGTAAATTTATGTCATTCCAAATTTCATACCTTAATTTTACATAATTAAATGTAAATTTAATGTTAATACCAATTCCTACTTTAATTACATTGATAAAAATGTAATCTTTTTCCTACGGTGAAGTCCTTGAATATATTACATTAAAAAAAATGTAAACTTTATTTACATATCACATTCTTAATAAAATAAAACGTAAACTTTAATTACATTTCACATGCTCAATTTGTTTACATAAAATAAAAGGTAAACTTTAGTTACATTTCTAAAAATTTAAATTTCACCTACGGAGTAAATTCTTATATATATTACATTAATAAGAATGTATATTGTGCATACAATTAAAATTACCATTTTATTCACATTACAATTTATTCACATTAATAAAAATGTGTTACATGCCTAATAATTTATTTTATTCACATAAGTAAAAATGTGAAATTTTACATGTCCAATATTTAATTTATAATATTAACACTAAAAATGTTAATGTACATACGGTTGAATTTTTATAATATTAACATTAAAAATGTTAATGTACATACGGTTGAATTTTTATAATATTAACATTTTTACGGTTGAATTTTTATAATATTAACATTAAAAATGTTAATTTACATAAGTGGTGAGTTTTATAACGTTAACATTACAAATGTTGATTTACATATGTGGTGAACTTTACTTTTTACAAACATTTAAAAAAAAATGTTAATCTTCATGCATTGCAAATGCTTCTTATTAACATCAAAAATGATGTTAATCTCTCAACAATGTAAGTTACTTATTATTAATATCAAAATAATGTTACTTTTTCCCATTTCAATTTTACATAAGAAGTGAATATAAATCTCATCACAAGTAGCTTTCTTAATTTATTTGCATCAAATAAATTGTAAATTTTCATCACATCGCATGACCACACATCCAAACATAACCACAAATCCAAATCCAATAACTAGCATCCAGGTGATTACAAGGTGATGTTATAACTGGGCATTAGTAAAATCAACACGGTGTAATTAAATAAAGAATATATAAATAATTTTAATTAATTTATAATTCAGATTTAAACCTGAAATTTCAGGTCTAATCACATAGCATTATAGACAATTCCGATTTCACGTCATATGTTATGATCGGTTTAGATCTATGTTTAAATATCATGTCGTATCGGTTCTACTGTTAATAATCATAATAATAATAATAAAATAAAATAAATTAAATAAAAATAAAATTCTCACAGTGGTCTAGTCTGAAAAGATGGATCGGGTTCAATCAGATCCGGTGTTCGTATTCAATTTGATTTCAGATCTGGAATGATTCGAATAAAAATTCATATGAAAAATCAAATTCAGGCTTTTAACAACTGGCTGTGTAACATTTAAAAGCGTGGGGAAATCCGAAGCGAAAATTACCTTAGAACGTTCAAAACTTTGATTGCGATTTTCTGGAGTTGTAGTTGACGAAACGACGAGTCGTTTGTTGGAGAAGGACCGGCTACGAGAGGTGCATCCACGCCGGGAAGGGGGGAGGCCGCGCGCTGACGTGGTGGGCCCAAGGGGGGTGCGTTCGGCGCTGGTTCGGGGGCCTGGTGGCGGAGCTACGGGGCACGGGGAGGGATGCTCCTTATCTAGAATCGAAGAGCTCGCGAAGAGCTTCGAAATGAGTATTTACACGAAGTTTTTCGTTGAGAAATGAGGTTGGAATCGGAGTTTGAAATTCTGAGTAGTGATGGGTTTCGGCGGCTCAGCAAAGAGGAAGAAGACGTACTGTTCATCCGTATTTATATGGTATTTCTAGGGTATTTTAATTATTATATTATTTAATAATTCCAAAAAAAAGTGATTTTCCATCCGAACTCCGATTCGCGCTCAACGACTATCGATCTTAATGTTTTGACGTCTTCTGAACGCGATGGCGCAATCCCCGAAGTCCAATTCTGAAGTTATACGCATGTTTCTTTTATTTTCAAAATAAATCCTTTATTTTCAATTCAAACGCACACATAAATTCACCGGGACCACATACGGACCCAGAAAAATCCAGAAAAATTATTTTTGGCTTTCTTATGACGATACGATCACAACAAAATTAATTTCGTTCGATTCTGAGACTTTTTGAAAAATGGCTATTTTCAAGGCGAATATATTTAATATTAAAAATACATTTGGAAACAAATATTTTCTGAAACTCGAAACATATAAGTGCTTACTGTTTTTCAATGCAGAAACGTCATTCTGAAACCAATGGAAGTGGTTTCGAGTTCAAATTCCTTCGTATGCAAAAAGTAGCATTTTTGTCCTATGCAAATTACCTAGCGACCTTTCTAAAAATTGAATTGGCCATAACGTTTGATTTCCGCTATAAAATTTCGATTTTTCAGATTCGTTGGAAAGATATTTATAAATAGATTCTAATAATTTTGGTTTTACTAAAATCCGTTAAATTTGGCATCCTGTATGGTTAGTCAAAGTTCAAGTTTGACTTTTCAAACTACCGCGCTATTTCTAGCTCTTTTTATAATTAAAATTAATTTATTCATTCTAACTTTGATTTGAACCAAATTTGTAATCCTTATTATTTAAAATAGATTATTTTAAATATCAAAACTCATTTAAAATCACTTAAAATAAATTTTAAATTGGCCCAAAATTCAGGGTCGTTACAGTCTCCCCCACTTAAAAACTTTTCGTCCCCGAAAAGGAAAAAGAAAAATAGAAGAGGAAGAATAAACACAGTCTTCTTCGAATGCACGATCAAGGGAAGAGTCAAAATACATCAGTAATGGTGATTCTAAGAGATAGAAAAGATCGAAGGACGAAAGAAAAGATGACGATAAAGTGACTGGCTATTATGTATCTCATGAAATATTCGCCGTAGAATATAGTGATTCTACGTAAACGAATTATTATAAATATGTTATATTCCGCTTTGTAAACCAAAGCTCTGATACCAACTGTGATAGCCCGGACGAAATCCGGTAGGCTTTGCAACCATCCCTTCATCCCCCCAAAGCAGCAGGTAAAACCCACCGTGGCTCACAGTGGTCCCCCAGTACACCTTGTTTTACGGCGACCCTCTCGAGCCTCCCGGCCATTGCCTTACCAACCCTCAACAGGGACATGTGGGGGTAAGAGTCTCCCGTTCGCCACCAAACCGCGAAGCGAGAACCCCCCATCATGCTGTATCCTATTCCCGGCATGCTAAACAAGGACTGGTGTGAGAATTCTTAAGTAAAATAACTATTAGATATAAGGCAAATCCAAAGACCACGCCGGTAACGCGGAACGGGTTTACTCTAATGGATTGCCGTGCATAATTTAAAGTGTCATAACAAATAATTAAATACATCGTAAACAACGCAATGCTTTTTGGAAAAAAAATGGAATCACCATAAGACCCAAGTCCCATCACACAATGCAACGCACACCAGAGGATAGAGTTTTACCTTATGGTGATTAAACATGCTAAATACGGCAAATACGCATCTAATATTATTATTAGTGTATATGAAAGCATTTCAAAGTAAATGTATTAATTTTAGGAAGCATAGGTACCATATACTGTGCCTCCGTACTAGTAATACAATCAAATTCGTCGGTTCGTATTTGGATTTTGGTTTCCATCATGAGTCAAGTCTAGAGCGGAGCTCCTTACCGATTTGAGACACTCTAGCTAGTGCCTCAGGATTCCCTGCGGAGAACCCTTGGAAATGGCAGGGCCGGTCCGCAAATACAGCTTAACGGATTGGCAATTCCTAAGCACACGTTTCCCGGTCCTATAGGACCTATCCGAGGCGCGCCACATTCCATCATCCACATAAGTAAAGTATCAGCGCTGGGAGGTCCCTGACACTACTTCTAGCTAGAAAGAAACGTGTTGCTTTCCCTGCGTTCCCTTCGCCCGTTTTTGACTCAACCGGGGTGTGAGGCTCGCGAAGTCCCGTTACACAAAGCTACGCCTAAACAGGCCATGCTTTGATCGTCTCCACAAGGTTCTGCTTTTCAACAATAAACCTTGATCATTGCATCTTAGTATGCCACACTGTCACTCCATGCCATACCATTGCTTCTCCATCAATACATAAATGGGTGTTAAGTAGAGAATAAATTCTCCACCACCAATATTTATATATTAACAGAAAATCAACAATATGATATATAACGAAGTACGATGTCAGACACACCATCCATTTAAACTTATGCTCTGGGTCTAAACAAAAGTCAAATCCGTGAAATCAACGCGTACGTCTGGGCAATGACCTTGACCCATGAATTGGTAGCAAGTCAATTCAGGATCTCGATCGTTGTCCATTCGAGGGAAGATTTACGGTCTTCATACGTCGTCTTCTTATTTCGATCTTTAACGCCGCTAGATTAATTTGGGATGAGAATATCTCGGACTTCCCAAACAATCCTCGTATGCATATACATATATATATCTTGAAAATCCTTCTTATTTGTTAACAATTACTTTTATTAACAATTCATTCTATTTTAATTATTTAAAATAGTCAAACTTCTTATTTAACGACGCATTCTCAAAATCATATTTTTATTTACATTAATTAAAATGTAAACTTTCATTACATATCGCATTCTTGTTTTCTTTACATTTAATAAAATGCAAACTTGAAATTACATGTCACATTCTTACTTATTTACAATGAATAAAATGTAAACTTGCATTTACATGTCGCATTCTTACTTATTTACATTGAATAAAATGTAAACTCATCCTACGGTGGAATTCCTTTATTTTAACATTAAAATAATGTAAATTTTTCCCTATGGTATATACACTTTTTATATTAACATTTAGAATAATGTTAACTCATCCTACGATGCATATTTTCTTAATTTTAACATTAAAGATAATGTTGACTTATCCTATGGTTAAATTACCCTTTATTAACATTAAAAATAATGTTAACTCACCCTATGGTGTTATTCCTTCTTAATTTCATAAAAAAAATGTAACATTCCTACGGTCAATTCTCTTTTATGTTAACATTATAAAATAATGTTAATTTTATCCTGCGAAGTAATTCTCTTAATATTAACATTAAAAATAAATGTATATTAACCCTATGGTTAAATTATCCTTTATTAACATTAAAAATAATGTAATCTCATCCTATGTTAAATTACTTTATTACTTTACATTAAAAATAATGTAGCTCGATCCTACGGTTAAGTTACTCTTTAATTTAACATTAAAATTATGTTAATTCAACCTACGGTTGAATTTCCTTTATTTTAACATAAACAAAATATAATGTTAATTCATACTACGGTGGAATTCACTATATATTAACATTAAAAACAATGTTAATTCATCTTACGGTCAAATTCCTTATATACTAACATTATAAATAATGTTAATTACCCTATGGTGAAATTATTTTATTTAAACATTAAAAATAATGTTAAATCCTTCTACGGTGAAATTCTTTTACTTTAACATTAAAAATAATGTTAATCATCCTACGATGTAAATTCTTTTTATTTAACATTAAAAAATAGAGTTAATCTTATCATATGATGTAAATTCTTTTTATTTAACATTAAAAATAATGTTAACCATGTGTAAATTCTTTTTATTAACATTAAAAAAAATAGAGTTAATCTTATCATATGATGTAAATTCTTTTACTTTAACATTAAAAAATATATAAATGACATCCTACGGTTAAAATTTTTATTATATTAACATTAAAAATGTTAATTACATCATACGGTGTTATCTTTAACATTAAAAATGTTAATTTACACATGCGGTGAAATTACTATTTAATAAACATTAAAAATAATGTTAATTGCTCATGCGGTGTAGTTTCTTACTATTAACATTTTAAAAAAAATAATGTTACTTTCTCATACCATGTAAATTCCTTATATTTAACATTAAACAAAATGTTAATTTCTCATCACTTTAATTTTACATAATTAAATGTAAATTTAATGTTAACACAAATTCCTACTTTGGTTTTACATAATTAAATGTAAATTTATGTCATTCCAAATTTCATACCTTAATTTTACATAATTAAATGTAAATTTAATGTTAATACCAATTCCTACTTTAATTACATTGATAAAAATGTAATCTTTTTCCTACGGTGAAGTCCTTGAATATATTACATTAAAAAAATGTAAACTTTATTTACATATCACATTCTTAATAAAATAAAACGTAAACTTTAGTTACATTTCACATTCTCAATTTGTTTACATAAAATAAAAGGTAAACTTTAGTTACGTTTCTAAAAATTTAAATTTCAGCTGCGGAGTAAATTCTTATATATATTACATTAATAAGAATGTATATTGTGCATACAATTAAAATTACCATTTTATTCACATTACAATTTACTCACATTAATAAAAATGTGTTACATGCCTAATAATTTATTTTATTCACATAAGTAAAAATGTGAAATTTTACATGTCCAATATTTAATTTATAATATTAACATTAAAAATGTTCATGTACATACGGTTGAATTTTTATAATATTAACACTAAAAATGTTAATGTACATACGGTTGAATTTTTATAATATTAACATTAAAAATGTTAATGTACATACGGTTGAATTTTTATAATATTAACATTAAAAATGTTAATTTACATAAGTGGTGAGTTTTATAACGTTAACATTACAAATGTTGATTTACATATGTGGTGAACTTTACTTTTTACTAATATTTTAAAAAAAAAAATGTTAATCTTCATGCATTGCAAATGCTTCTTATTAACATCAAAAATGATGTTAATCTCTCAACAATGTAAGTTACTTATTATTAATATCAAAATAATGTTACTTTTTCCCATTTCAATTTTACATAAGAAGAGAATATAAATCTCATCACAAGTAGCATTCTTAATTTATTTGCATCAAATAAATTGTAAATTTTCATCACATCGCATGACCACACATCCAAACATAACCACAAATCCAAATCCAATAACTAGCATCCAGGTGATTACAAGGTGATGTTATAACTGGGCATTAGTAAAATCAACACGGTGTAATTAAATAAAGAACATATAAATAATTTTAATTAATTTGTAATTCAGATTTAAACCTGAAATTTTAGGTCTAATCACATAGCATTATAGACAATTCCGATTTCACGTCATATGTTATGATCGGTTTAGATCTATGTTTAAATATCATGTCGTATCGGTTCTACTGTTAATAATCATAAAAATAATAATAAAATAAATTAAATTAAATAAAAATAAAATTCTCACAGTGGTCTAGTCTGAAAAGATGGCTCGGGTTCAATCAGATCCGGTGTTCGTATTCAATTTGATTTCAGATCTGGAATGATTCAAATAAAAATTCATATGAAAAATCAAATTCAGGCTTTTAACAACTGGTTGTGTAACACTTAAAAGCGTGGGGAAATCTGAAGCAAAAATTACCTTAGAACGTTCAAAACTTTGATTGCGATTTTCTGGAGTTGTAGTTGACGAAACGACGAGCCGTTTGTTGGAGAAGGACCAGCTACGAGAGGTGCATCCACGCCGGGAAGGGGGAGGCCGGCGCTGACGTGGTGGGCCCAGGGGGTGCGTTCGGCGCTGGTTCGGGGGCCTGGTGGCGGAGCTACGGGGCACGGGGAGGGATGCTCCTTATCTAGAATCGAAGAGCTCGCGAAGAGCTTCGAAATGAGTATTTACATGAAGTTTTTCGTTGAGAAATGAGGTTGGAATCGGAGTTTGAAATTCTGAGTAGTGATGGGTTTCGGCGGCTCAGCAAAGAGGAAGAAGACGTACTGTTCATCCGTATTTATACGGTATTTCTAGGGTATTTTAATTATTATATTATTTAATAATTCCAAAAAAAAGTGATTTTCCATCCGAACTCCGATTCGCGCACAACGACTGTCTATCTTAATGTTTTGACGTCTTCTGAACGCGATGGCGCTATCCCCGAAGTCCAATTCTGAAGTTATACACATGTTTCTTTTATTTTCAAAATAAATCCTTTATTTTCAATTCAAACGCACACATAAATTCACCGGGACCACATACGGACCCAGAAAAATCCAGAAAAATTATTTTTGGCTTTGTAATGACGATACGATCACAACAAAATTAATTTCGTTCGATTCTGAGACTTTTTGAAAAATGGCTATTTTCAAGGCGAATATATTTAATATTAAAAATACATTTTGAAACAAATATTTTCTGAAACTCGAAACATATAAGTGCTTACTGTTTTTCAATGCAGAAACGTCATTCTGAAACCAATGGAAGTGGTTTCGAGTTCAAATTCCTTCGTATGCAAAAAGTAGCATTTTTGTCCTATGCAAATTACCTAGCGACCTTTCTAAAAATTGAATTGGCCATAACTTTTGATTTCCTCTATGAAATTTCGATTTTTCGGATTCGTTGGAAAGATATTTTTAAATAGATTCTAATATTTTTGGTTTTACTAAAATCCGTTAAATTTTGCATCCTGTATGGTTAGTCAAAGTTCAAGTTTGACTTTTCAAACTACCGCGCTATTTCTAGCTCTTTTTATAATTAAAATTAATTTATTCATTCTAACTTTGATTTGAACCAAATTTGTAATCCTTATTATTTAAAATAGATTATTTTAAATATCAAAACTCATTTAAAATCACTTAAAATAAATTTTAAATTGGCCCAAAATTCAGGGTCGTTACATAATTCTGCGTGGATTGATCGAAAAATGAGGGGGAAGGTTTAAAGCGGTTTCCGCCTTCAATCGGGGAGAAAGAAAAAAAGATTTTTCTTTTTTTAATAAAAATTATGATTGGCCGGTGGGTTTTAAAGGGGTTTTCTGACACGACCACCAATCTAAACCCAATGACTATCTTCCCTAGCGTTTCACCCCCATTCCGAACACAATGGGATATGTTTCGTAGGCCCATTCGATTGTTTCAGTCAGTTTTCCTTCAAATTAAAATATATAACATTCAATATTCAATTTGAACGTACATTTCAATTTGCCAGGGCCACAAACTGATTCGAAAAATTCCAAAAAATAAATCTAGCTATGTTTTGACGATACGGTCCCAACAAAACTAGTTTCGTTGAATTCTGAAACCGTTTGCAAAAGGGCCCTTTTCTGGTCGATCCAATTTAACTATAATTGACCAGAACACATTTTCCTTTGCCACGCTCACATACTAGCGTCAAAAATTTTGAAATTTGAAACCTAGCAATAACTTCACATCCTGGATCCAACAAAAGTGGTTTCGTCGAATTCCGAGGTCGTATGCAAAATGGCCAATTTTACGGGTTATATAAATTCCATAGCGACCTTTCTGAAAATTCATTTGGCCATAACTTTTGCTTTCCACTATGAAAATTCGATTTTTCAGATTCGTTAGAGAGGTATTGACTAACAGATTTAAATATTTTTGGTTTCACTCAAATCCGTTTTGTTTTGCACCCGGTACAGTCCGACAAAGTTTGAATTCAATTTTTGAAACAGCAGCGCCATTTCAGGCCTTGTTTATAATTAGAATTAATTATATTCGTTTTCAATTATCGATTCAAACTCACTTTTCATCGCTATTATTTAAAATTTTAATTTTAAATATTTAAAATCCATTATTTTAGCCAATTTAAAATTTTTAAATTGGTTCAGATTTTCCGGGTCGTTACATGTTAAAGGATATACTCAACAGTATGGGTTTAACTTCAGAGAAAAAATTTCTCATGTTGTAAAATCAACTACCATAAGAATTATACTCAGCATTTCCCTACAATACAAATGGAAATTAAGACAACTTGATGTCAA
The DNA here is from genome assembly GCA_030737875.1 of Allium sativum. Taxonomy (NCBI): domain Eukaryota; kingdom Viridiplantae; phylum Streptophyta; class Magnoliopsida; order Asparagales; family Amaryllidaceae; genus Allium; species Allium sativum. The sequence continues at coordinate 777,626,005 of CM060909.1, forward strand.
TAATGCATTCTTAAATGTTGAACTTTAAGAGGAAGTGTTTACGACTCAACTACAAGGATAGCACCAAAATGACAATAACACTATATGCAAAGTAAACAAAGCAATTTATGGTCTAAAGCGAGTACCCAGAGTATGTCACGAGAAGCTAAAAGCAACACTACAAACACTGCGATATCAAGCAACAAAGTCAAACAACACTCTCTATACAAAAGTTAAGGATGGATACACTGTTTACATTCTTTTATATATTGATGACTTAATCATAACTGGAGACAACGACAATGAAATAAACTCCACTATTAGTTATCTAGACAAGTCATTCTCTGTCAAGGATCTAGGTGAACTCAACTATTTTCTCGGAACAATGGTAATACAAAAATTTAGATCTGAAATAATTCTAAGTCAAAGCTATGCCAACCCCATTGATCAGCAGCTCACACTTATCAAAGGACAAGGGTGAAAATTTCCCAACTCCAACTATATACAGAAGTATAGTAGGTGCTCTTTAGTACACTACAATCACTAGAACAAACATAGCATTCAGTGCCAATAAAGTATAACAATTCATGCACAATCCTAGTGAAGAACACTGGAAAGCTATTAAGCGAATCCTAAGATATCTAAATGGAACAATCAATCAGGGGATACAACTAAATGCAAATGAAAAATAGAAATTAAAGGTTACGTTGATGCCGATTGGGCCTCAAAACTGGATGATCAAAGGTCAACAACTGGCTATGTGATCTATATCAGCAACAAACCCATTTCATGGTGCTCTAAAAAGAAAGCAACCGTCTCACTCTTCTGCACAAAGGATGAATACCATAGCGTTGCATGTACAACTACTGAAATAGTCTGGATCGAGACTCTGCTCAACGAAATCGGAGTTAAGCAACCTCGAAAACCCACAATCTGGTGTAACAACCTCATTGCAGTTGTCTTAACTAGTAATCCAGTACTACATGCTCGTACAAAGCATATTGAAATAGATCAATACCTTGTAAGAGAAAGACTAATTTCAAGCAAATTAGAAATCAACCATCTTCCCACCAATTTTCAAAGACTTGACATTCTAACGAAAGCACTATCGAAGAGGAACTTCGACCGCTTCAAATAAGATTTAAGAATCGTTAATATCAGTGAAGATTTTAGTGGAAGAGAGCAAAAGATCGAAAATGGACCCGCTGTTCGTAGCTTGGGTGGTTTAGAAGTCGGGTGATAAGGATCAAAGCACTATTGCCGGATGGTTCGAATCTCGCTACAAACCACTTCGGGGGATAGGACGTTAATCATCCGTGTGCGATGACTATACAAAGCGGGGTTGACACATGGCACGAGGTTTACTTAAGTGAGTATCAATGTATACTATGACTTTAAGGTTCCACGTGTTACTAAAAAAAGGATTGGAAATGGCAGAGCAACAGAAGAACCCTAGTAAAATTTGAGAGGGCATATCAGGAAAGTAAGAAATACATTACCAAACTTATACTAGGGTTACAAAGACTATTAGTCTTTTTGCATTTCTTACCTACTTCTATTACTCGCGTTCAACATGATCACTACAGAAATAATGTATAGATATTAGGCATCGATGGTTTGTAAGAATTGAAAAAGATCAATACAAATACTTTTTTCTTTTTTTTATTCAATCATTATTCTTGCATAACTCTAATAAATAAAATACAAGAAAACAGGTGATATACAAAATGGATAAGGTTAAATTTGGAATGGAATCATGACTTAAGAAAAGTATCACATTTTCATCGTGGTAGCAAAAAATTCAAATGATTTTACTACATTCTGTAAACAACAATGTACTTCTTATGATATTCCTCAACAAAACCGAGTCGCTAAAATAAAATAATGTATGATATTAACAAAAATGGTTAATGTTATGCTAACTAGTTCAAACTTATTTAAATCTTATGGGATGATGCCATTTTATATGCATGTTATATTTTAAATAGGATTCCTTTAAAACAATGGATATTTCACCTTATGAACTATGGTTTAACGAAAACCTAACTTAACATACTCAAAGTTTGCGGATGTTTAGATTATGTTATAAAGTTATATTCTTAAAAAAATAGGAAATAGAACATTTAATGTGCTTTATAGGTTATTTTCTTAATATAATAACTTATCATTTTGCTATTCTTGAATCCTTTGAGATAATTGAGTTAGTAGATGTAGATTTCTTTGAAAGCATGTATACAGCCCAACATCAAACTAGTGAGAATCCATTGGCATCATCTTGTTAAGAACATGATGAAACTAATGATAACAATGATGAAGTTTATACCACTTTTCAAAATAGACTGAAGAAGTACTATTTACGAAAATTTAAAAAGCAAGGGCAGTAAAGGGTTACGGTCATGATTTCATTACAAATCTCGTAAAAAAGGTAATAATAAAATTTTTAACATCATAAAGTACATAATTAATATTAATAATGACCCAAAAACTTATTTTGAAGCCATGAGCTCTAGAGATTCTAATTTCTGGGAAGAAGCTGTTAGTGATGAAATGAATTCAACTAAAATTTGATTTTAACTAATTTATCTCCTAGTGCTACACCAAAATGATTTAAATGTATATTAAAAAGAAAATTAAATATTGATAGATCAATCGATAAATTTATGGCCAGATAAGCAGCAAAAGATTATAAGCAAAATAAAGAGTAGACTATTTGAAATATACACTCATATTGTTCACTTATCTTCAATTCGTTGTTTGATAGCACTTGCATCTATTCATAAACTGGTAATAGATCAAATGGATGTAAAAACCACTTCTGTTAATGAATTTTAGAAGAAGAGATATACATATAATAACTAGAGGGTCTTATAGATCTAGGTCAAGAAAAGAATTTGTATATTGATAAAAACGCTTTATAGTTTGAAGCATTCTCTTAAGAAATAACTTAAGAAGTTTGATAAAGTAGCATTGTCTGATAGAAATTTTTGTTGGAATGCTTGTAGGGCTAACTGGTCCCTTACAGGTTTATTAAAAACCTGAAATGATATGAGCCAATGATTCGCATAGGATGAACAAAGAGGAATAGTTAACACAATAAATGGGAAAAAAAATAAAACAAAAACACAACTTAAAATTACGCGGCACAAGACCTAAAATTGCATGCTTCACAGTATATTAATTGCGCCTATGCTGGAGTCTTCATTTTTTACTATTTGAGTGAGTCCCTATTAGCTTAGTCTGCCCCATTCAACTAGTGCTTCGCCCCCATCCATTTCCCCAGGGGATGGACATATTGAGTAACGTTTGCACTTAGATGCATTCGCATTGGCTTCGTTAGGCCCCTTGACTCTCTTTGTTGTATTAATAGAGTAACACAAATATCTCCGGTAGTCAGTCTATTTCCATCAGTCGGCCGGTGGGAGCGAGAAGTATAAAATATGTTTGGTGTTTCTTCCATAAATCAGATTCATGCATTTGTGGAAGAGATGTTGTGATCTTTATTTGTCAATTGATGAAGAATTACAACATACAAACTCTGGAGAAGTTTTGATTTTACTGTAGAAAGTAAATGAGAATGTTTCAGTAGTTATTATAATGATACAACTGATATATTTATATAGTTAATCCAAAGGCTAAAAACGTATAGGCTTTCGAACGCCGGGTAGCTTTATGGAAATGAGTTTGGGCAATGTAAAGATTTAACCTGATATGTTATGTTAACCGAACCCTTCAACACAACATTTGTAACACCCCGTATTTCTGTTAACACTAATATTCACAAATTAAAGAATAACTAATCTCAGATATGAGAACTAAGGGAAGCGGGTTGTGCCATTGTGTTCGTCTCGAAATTCTGGTTGAGATAAAGTACGAGTTTGCGTGAATTGGACTTCGTAGGAAGAAGTTATGGCCATCGGAAGTTTCAGAAAATTCAAAACAGATTTCAGAAAATTCAAATTTCGGAGTCAGATAGGCTAGGCGGGAAAATTCCCGCCAGGGCCAGGTCGACCATAGGGTCGACCTGGGGGTCAACCTTCCCTGACCAGGTCGACCTGGGGGTCGACCTTCCCCCCTCCCCCCCCCCCCCCCCCGGGCAGATTTGTTTTATGACCTGTTGATGACTAGATGCTGACTCATTAGGGTTTCTGATATGCTCTGATTGGCTGGGATTAATTCTGGGTTGATCGGACGGCTTAAACTAATCCTAAACTCTATAAAAACACCTATAGACTCAAACCCTAAAATCAAAACAAAAATTAGATTCATGGCCTCCATGCCATCACCTAGAAACTCAGCATAGCCGCTACCAATTAGAGCGGAAGAAAGCTAATCTAAATCAATTCTTTTCAACTTAAACAATGAATCTTCTTCAAGGGAAAGCTATTACAACTTCAGAACTCAGAATTCAGAACTCAAGACCTTCTTTGAGTTGTGAGTTCGATAATTTTTATAAAATAATTAGCAAATTAATTGGATTGAGTTTGATGTGGATTATTTGGATATGACGTGAATTATTGACCGCATGTTATTTATTCATGTAGTAAAATTGTGATGTTTATGTTGTAAATCCTATGATGCTATCATATAAAGTTGAGATTATCTATGTTGTAGTTTTAAGGTTGGCTTATGTATAATCGAATCACCATGTTGTTCATATGCTAGTTTGGGTATGTTGATTCATATGATAAATCATAAGTTTGTATGCAAGTTTAGATTTTTATTAAGACATGAATCATATGCAAGTTGGGGAAAATTATATGTATAACCTTATATGCTTCATGACATCTATTTTAGATCTAAAGTTAGGCTATGACATGTGTGAGTTATATGCCAAATTCTACATGCTAGTTTACATGTTTAGATGTAAGTTTATACCATTGTTATGTTGCATAAATCATATATGCAAGTTTATATGAATACATGTGTTTGAATATGAATCATGTTATGCAAGTTTGTGGTTATTGCCTATGCAATTTTACACCTTTAGATATAGATCTATGACATACATGGTTTATGCAAATTTGTGACCATTATCTAAACAAGTTCACACCTTTAGATTTGGATCTATAACATATGTTGTTTATGCACGTTGTAACTTTGGCCTATGCATGTTTTAGATGTAGAACATCATTCACACATGCAATTTCACCCCTTATGTCTAGATCTAGTTTTAATTATATGTATATTGTGATGCTTTCTCTTTATTCCATGAGTTAGACTATTCGAGTCTAACATATATTTTTCGTTAAAACGAATAAACATACAACATTGGGGTAAGAGGGGATAATATTAAAAGATTTAATTGGCATAGATGCCTTAAAAGGCATAAAATAAATTTGTGATGAAAATTGGTATGATTTTACATACCATAAATAGATGGACATAATTGAGTCAATTATGGCCATAGTTAAATTTGGAATTAATTAATAATTTGAATAGGGAAAGTAATTCAAATTGGGGGATGATTAATTAGGAGTAATTAATTGTTTAAGACACGAGGTTAGGCTCTTTTGTGGTGTAAGACTGCCCGGACCCGCTCGGCAAATCCAGCTGCCACAAATGCCAATCTAATGTGGGAGGTCTTAGGCATAAATTAAATACGTAACAATTGTAAAGACACGAGGTTAGGCTCTTTTGTGGTGTAAGACTGCCCGGACCCGCCCGACAAATCTAGCTACCACAAATGCCAGTCTAATGTGAGAGGTCTTTATGAGGTTATGGTCTTAATGAATTAAGAATCACTTAACTAGATAAACATGTAGTGGGACATAAGGGGATTAAATGGGTGCCATGGGTGGCATGTGGAATTAAGTGGGTGCCTTGGGTGGCATTTGAAATACGATTTGAAATACTTAACCAAAATTGAAACATGTAAGTGAACATGAATAAGAAGTGGGTTATGTGGGATGTACTAGAGGGGACCAAGCTTAGGTGGATAGCTTGTGTCAAGTAATGGGGGGCCGTTTCAACTAGTAACCCATACATATCTTTGTGGGATCGACCCAAGTCGAGGACGGGACACACATATTGGGCTTGACTGTAAGAGGCCAAACCGGGTTAGCGGTGGCAACGCAAGTCCAACGGGTTCATATGCGTGTGTGGACCCGGGCTGGTAGGTAAGACGTTGTTGCATCGTGTAGGTATAAGCCGTGCATTATTTGTGGTATCGGGTTGCCACTTTGGGGGGTGATACACCCCACCGTGGGGCCAGCATGGTTATCTACGAGTTAGGGAGCTGATCGCTTGGGGGTAGTGGGTACACCTAGTGGAGATAGGGGCGGGCGACACCTATGAAGGCAGCTAGGGGTGCACAAAACTACCATTATCATTATTTAAGTCTGTAGGCGGGATCAACCCTAGGGTGACTAGTGGTGGTGCAGTATAGCAATTTTCCTACAGTGTTGGTGTAGTTTAGTAATTATCTTATAGTGGTTTAGGTGCGCTTTAACGATATCTTTGTTCATCTTGTTTCCTTGTTTACTCTGCCATACTCAATGGTTCATGGTCATTTCCTGATTTTCCAACTTATGCCTTAGCCTAGTTACTTTGGTAATTATATTGTTAAAGTTATCGCACTCTCCAGACTTTATGTCTAACCACCTTTCTTTCCTCCTCTTTTCTTAATCCCCCCCCCCAGGTGCTCAGGTCGGAATAACACCAGTGGAACTTGATTTTGGACAGCTGTGCTTCTTGCTTTTACAAGATTGCTTGGATCACTTAAGTAAAGTTCAGCCTATCTTTTATTTATGGCTATTTTGTATTGGGGACTATGTCTTTCGATTTATGTACTTTGATTTAGTCAAGATGGATATTATGTACTTGGATCTGGTTTTGATGATGTATTCAAACATATGTATTTTCCGCTGCAATGAAATAAAGTTTTTAATTTTTCAAGTACTGTTATATATGTCTTGTTGTTAAGTTTTTGTTCTATACTCACTTAAAATGCTCCATAGAGGTTAATGCATTCCCTTTGTGAGTGACATTAATGGACGTGGGGTGTTACACGTTGTAATAGAGCTGAAGGTTACCAGAACATATATGAATTTTGAAAAGTTGTTTTTCAAAAACAATTTTTATAAAGAAGTACCTTCAAAAGTATGTTTTAAGGAAAGTATTTTCAAGAGAAAAGCTTATTTTTGAAAGCGTAACCCCAAGAGCCATATATCTTTCCTTCAGTTCTTTTGTATTGAATCTTTACTTTTTCGTTTCAGCATGTATGAAGCATCTGAGATACCAGAGGGTGTTCATGTACCCAGTTGGTTTCGTCAATATCTCGAGGCTAGGGCCGCCACCGCAGGTCCAACAAATGCTCCTCCTCCTCCTCCTCGCGTCGATGCTTTTGCTAAGTTATGTAAGGACTTTCAGGCAATAGGTAGAAAACCTTTTCACGGGATGGAGACATTTGTTGAAGCTCGAAACTGGCTAAAGGAGGTGGAAGAATTATTTGGAATCTTTGAAGTGGAAGATGGAAGGAAGGTCCAGTTGGCTGCCTGGCTAATGAAGGATGAGGCCTCGTTTTGGTGGGAGGTCACTAATAGAGGACGCCCAGTTGATACATGGCCAGATTTTAGGAAGAGGTTTGAGGTGAAGTTTCTCTCAAGGACTGAAGAGAATCTATACATGGAAAGGTTTTTAGCATTGAAGCAACGGAATCTATCGATGAAATAATACGTCAACAAATTCAATCAGTTGGCGAGAGTTGGCTTGGACTTGGTGAATACTCCTGAAAAGAAGGCCCTGATATTTGTTAAGGGGTTGAACGAGTCGCTTCATGGGTTAGCTATGACCCACATCCCCATGGGGGCTACCTTAGAGAGGCTAGTTGACATGGTGCTTATGCATGAAGAAGAGAAGGGCGCCAATGCTAATAAGGCACCCGAGAAGAAAGGGGATCAAAAGAAGCCGCAACAGCTACAACAGAACAAGAAAGGTGGGAAAGGCAACAATGGTAAGGGAAAGAAAAGATGCTTTAACTGTGGGACACCCAGCCATATAAGCAAAGATTGTAGGAAGAAAAAGAAGACCGGCTGTTTCCACTGTGGCGAGGCGGGACATCTTATTAAGGACTGCCCAAGGAAAGGGCAGAGGGCAGGGTCTACCTTGGGAGGACAGGTGCAGGCTCTTATGGCACCAAGGCAGGCAAGGGGACAAGTTCAGGCTCTCGTGGTCCCACCGCTGCAAGAACGAGGTAGAGCCATTTTTGTTGAAAGTTTAGTTTTTCTGTTTGATCATCCTATCCGTACTTTATTCGATTCTGGTGCATCACATTCGTTTATCTCTACATCATTAGTTGAAACACTGCACCTAGATACTAGTCTAGTTACAGATCCTTTAGTAGTCTCAAATCCTATTGGTGGTTCGGCTCATCTTTCTATGAATTGTCGGGATTTGAGAGTGTTTATCTTGGGCGTTGAGTTTGAATGCAACACCTTTGTTCTTGGCTTCATGGGCTACAGTTTAATTCCAAGTATGTATTGGCTAACTAGATACGGGGCCATCCTAGATTGTGAAAGAAGGGTAGTTAGATTGTTGACTCGTTTTGGAAAGACCCTTGATATTTCTTGTGACCCTAGAGGTTCAGTAATGCTTAGCTACCCAGAATCACTTGACGCATCCGATGATGATTTACATTCTGTTCCCATAGTCTGTGAATATGTTGATGTCTTCGATGAGGTGAGGGGTTTACCCCCAAAACGTGAAATAGACTTTCGAATATATCTAGTAGATAATGCAAAGCCAGATACATTGCCAGTGCGCCACATGAATCCAAGAGAGAGAAGAGAACTCAGTAAGCAAGTGAAGGAGTTGCTTGAGAAGGGGTTCATCAGATGTAGTATATCGAAGTGGGGTACTCCAGTAGTATTTGCCACGAAGGCAGATGGGTCCCTTAGACTTTGTGTGGACTATAGAGAACTTAATAAGCTTATTAAGAGGAATAGACACCCACTACCGAGGATTGACGATCTCTTCGATCAGTTAGTTGGCGCCTCAGTGTTTTCGCAGTTGGACTTAGCCACGGGTTTCCATCAGTTGAGAGTGGCTGAGGATAGCATAGACAAGACTGCCTTTAGGACTCCAGACAGTTTCTTTGAGTGGCTTGTGATGCCCTTCGGTTTGACAAACGCTCCCGCATACTTTGTTGACTTGATGAGTAGGGTGTTTAGGGAGTACCTTAATAAATTCGTGGTAGTCTTTGTGGACGACATCTTGTTCTTTTCTAAGAGCGAGGAAGAGCATGCCCTACATCTTAGGGAAGTGCTGGAGACTCTTCAAGCACATAGCCTTAAAGATAAATTTTCTAAATGTCACTTTTGGAGGAAGGAAGTGTGATTCTTAGGGCACGTGGTTTCCAAAGAAGGGATAGCTGTGGATCCCGCGAAGGTAGTGGCCATCCAAGATTGGAAGGTCCCTAAAAATGCTACAGAGGTGAGGAGTTTCTTAGGGTTGGCTGGCTACTATAGGAAGTTTATCAAAGACTTCGCAAAAAATCAGCTCCAATAACACGCTTGACGAAGAAGAACCTGGTTTTCACATGGGACGTAAATTGTCATGATGCATTCCCACGTTTAAAGAAAGCTTTGACCACAGCCCCAGTCTTAGTGTTGCCAGATGGGAGTAAGCCATTTACCGTTTATACTGATGCTTGTGGGACAGGACTAGGCGCAGTCTTAATGCAAGAGGGAAGGGTAATAGCCTATGGTGGAAGGCAGTTGAGAGTGCATGAGAGAAATTACACTACACATGACCTAGAGTTGGCCGCTATTGTTTTCGCGCTTAAGTCTTGGCGCCATTATCTTCTTGGCGAAAAATTCGAATTGTTCACTGACCACAAATCGCTAAAATACTTATTCTCTCAGAAGGACTTGAACTTAAGGCAGCAAAGGTGGATGGAATTCTTAGCATCCTACGACTTCGAGATAACATATACCCCTGGCAAGGGTAACGTGGTGGCGGACGCCTTAAGTAGAAAAAGGTTGTCCTTGAGTCCGTTGTTTGTTGAGCATCGTAGCTTAGAGTTCATCTCAGCGTTTGACTTTAAACCTTCCATTGACTTTGTACCCGGTTTGCTAGCATCCTTAGAGGTCAGACCTACTCTTTTGGGACAGATTGGCGAGGCACAGCGAGACGACCTACAGTTGGTTGAGTTAGTAGAGAAGCTCAAAGGAGGGGAGTCATCGAGCCATCTCCGTAGGTATACCCTAGATGATAAGGGTTGGTTACGTAGGGACGACAGACTTTGTGTACCAAAATACGAGGACCTAAGGAAGAACACTCTTGATGATGCACATCGTTCGAAGATGGCCATCCACCCCGGCGGGGAGAAGATGTACATGGACATGAGACGAGTTTACTATGGAACGGCATGAAGAAGGACGTGGCCGAGTTTGTCGCTAGATGCTTGGTGTGCCTAAAAGTAAAAGTAGAGCAAAAGAAGCTCGGTGGATTGCTTCACCCATTGGATGTCCCACAATGGAAGTAGGAAAGTGTCTCGATGGACTTTATTGATGGGTTACCGAGATCGAGGAAGGGTAGTACCGGGATTTGGGTCATGGTAGACAGACTTACTAAGAGCGCCCATTTCATTCCCGTAAAGAGTAAGAGTACTGCTCCATGGTTAGCCTCCGTATACATACGAGAGATAGTTCGTTTGCACGGTGTTCCTTCTAGCATAGTGAGCGACCGCGATCCTATCTTTACTAGCGAATTTTGGAAGAGCTTGCAAGTGGCGGTAGGGACTCAGTTATGTTTGAGCACCGCATATCATCCTCAGACGGACGGCCAGGCCGAGAGGGTGAATCGTATTCTAGAGGACCTATTGAGGTTGTGTGTCTTGTACTTCGGGGGTACATGGGAGGAACATCTTCCATTGGTAGAGTTCGCATATAATAATAGCTTTCAGTCTAGCATTGGCATGGCACCGTTCGAGGCTCTTTATGGACGGCCGTGTCGTTCGCCTACATGTTGGTGGGAGTCTACAGATAAGATCTTGCTTGGGCCCGATATGATTAGAGAGACTTCGGAGAAGATCGATCTGATTCGAAGGAGGATGAAGACATCACAAGATAGGAAGAAATCTTATGCGGACAAGAGGAGGTCAGATCTTGAGTTTGATATTGGGGACATGGTCTTTGTCAAGGTGTCTCCATTACGGAACGTCGTTCGCTTTGGGTCCGTTGGGAAGTTAGCACCAAGGTTCGAAGGGCTGTTTCCTATTAAGGAGAGGATTGGGCAGATGGCGTATAGAGTGGAGTTGCCCGAAAGACTTAGTGGTGTACACGATGTATTCCATGTATCACATTTGAGGAAGTGCCTGCACGAGACCGCGGAAGTGGTGGAGCTGAGCTTGCTTAGAGAGATGGAGACAGAGCGTGATGCGACGATTCGATGAGCTCCTACGTGCATTCTTGGGTCGGAGGTTAAGAAGTTGAGGAATCGAGAGGTCAAGCTAGTCAAAGTTAATGGGGGAGATGATGAGGGCAACGCTACTTGGGAGACGGAAGAGAATATGCGTTCATTATACCCTTTTCTTTTCGAGGGTATGTCTTTTAATTTCTCCTTTATCGCTTACCTTGTACTTATCTTATCTTTAGTATGTCCTCTCGCTAGTACCTTTGACCTTTAGATAGGGTAGTCTTATGGTTGAAACATGTGTTTGAGACATGTTATGCTTGATGGATGCATGTGAATGCAAGTGTTTGCTAGTGTTTGCTCGTGGATGCATATACACGCACTTTAGGCACTAGATCGGCTCAGTCACTTCATGTTGCATATTGCATATAAATGTGTGTGCATATTTAAGTTAATGGTTGTATAATGGTTGTACCATCATATGGATATTGCATTTTGGTGAATGGTTGTGCACACATGTAGAAATAATATGTATCGATGGGTTCTTTCGCATACATAATGGACGTAAGGCACTATAATGGTTTGCATTAAGGAGGTCAACTGAATCAGTAGACCGCCTGATTTTGCATTAGATAAGGAACATATACACACACTTCTTGCATATGTTCATACATCATTAGAAATTTTTAAGGACAGTGGATGCCTGTGTTTGGTGGTTGAGTAGATGGTTGTTTGGATGGTAGGACATGCATTCTCCTTAACTTGGAGATTTCAGGGGCGAAATCCTTTAAGGAGTGGAGAATGTAACACCCCGTATTTCTGTTAACACTAATGTTCACAAATTAAAGAATAACTAATCTCAGATATAAGAATTAAAGGAAACGGTTGCGCCATTGTGATCATCTCGGAATTTTGGTTGAGATAGAGTCCGAGTTTGCGCGAATTGACATTGTATGAAGAAGTTATGGCCATCGGAAGTTTCAGAAAATTCAAAATAGATTTCAGAAAATTCAAATTTCGGAGTCAGACAGGCTAGGCGGGAAAATTCCCGCAAGGGCCAGGTCAACCATAGGGTCGACCTGCCCTGATCAGGTCGACCATAGGACCTACCACCCCCCCTCCCACCCCCACCCCGGGCAGATTTGTTTTATGACTTGTTGATGACTAGATGCTGACTCATTAGGGTTTCTGATATGATCTGATTGGCTGGGATTAATTCTGGGTTGATCGGATGGCTTGAACTAATCCTAAACTCTATAAAAACACCTATAGACTCAAACCCTAAAATCAAAACAAAAATTAGATTCATGGCCTCCATGCCATCACCTAGCAACTCAGCATAGCCGCCACCAATTAGAGAGGAAGAAAGCTAATCTAAATCAATACTTTTCAACTTAAACAATGAATCTTCTTCAAGGGAAAGCTATTACAACTTCAAAACTCAGAAATCAGAACTCAAGACCTTCTTTGAGTTGTGAGCTCGATAATTTTAATAAAATAATTACCAAATTAATTGGATTGAGTTATGATGTGGATTATTTGGATATGATGTGAATTATTGACCGCATGTTATTATTCATGTAGTAAAATTGTGATATTTATGTTGAAAAGAATTGATTTAGATTAGTTTTCTTCCTCTCTAATTGGTGGCGGCTATGCTGAGTTGCTAGTTGACGACATGGAGGCCATGAATCTAATTTTTGTTTTGATTTTAGGGTTTGAGTCTATAGGTGTTTTTATAGAGTTTAGGATTAGTTTAAGTAGTCTGATCAACCCAGAATTAATCCCAGCCAATCAGAGCATATCATAAACCCTAATGAGTCAGCATCTAGTCATCAACAGGTCATAAAACAAATCTGCCCGGGGGGGGGGGGAGGTCGACCTCCAGGTCGACCCTATGGTCGACCTGGTCGTGGAAGGTTGACCCCCAGGTCGACCCTATGGTCGACCTGGCCCTGGCGGGAATTTTCCCGCCTAGCCTGTCTGACTCCGAAATTTGAATTTTCTGAAATCTGTTTTGAATTTTCTGAAACTTCCGATGGCCATAACTTCTTCATACGAAGTCTAATTCACGCAAACTCGGACTTTATCTCAACCAGAATTCCGAGACGAACACAATAGCGCAACCCGCTTCCCTTAATTCTCATATCTGAGATTAGTTATTCTTTAATTTGTGAACATTAGTGTTAACAGAAATACGGGGTGTTACATTTTCCACTCCTTAAAGGATTTCGCCCCTGAAATCTCTAAGTTAAGGAGAATGCATGTCCTACCATCCAAATAACCATCTACTCAACCACCAAACACAGGCATCCACTGTCCTTAAAAATTTCTAATGATGTATGAACATATGCAAGAAGTGTGTGTATATGTTCCTTATCTAATGCAAAATCAGGCGATCTACTGATTCAGTTGACCTCCTTAATGCAAACCATTATAGTGCCTTGCGTCCATTATGTATGCGAAAGAACCCTATCGATACATATTATTTCTACATGTGTGCATAACCATTCACCAAAATGCAATATCCATATGATGGTACAACCATTATACAACCATTAACTTAAATATGCACACACATTTATATGCAATATGCAACATGAAGTGACTGAGCCGATCTAGTGCCTAAAGTGCGTGTATATGCATCCACGAGCAACCACTAGCAAACACTTGCATCCACATGCATCCATCAAGCATAACATGTCTCAAACACATGTTTCAACCATAGGACTACCCTATCTAAAGGTCAAAGGTACTAGCGAGAGGACATACTAAAGATAAGATAAGTACAAGGTAAGCGATAAAGGAGAAATTAAAAGACATACCCTCGAAAAGAAAAGGGTATAATGAACGCATATTCTCTTCCGTCTCCCAAGTAGCGTTGCTCTCATCATCTCCCCATTGCACTTTGACTAGCTTGACCTCTCGATTCCTCAACTTCTTAATCTCTGACCCAAGTATGCACGTAGGAGCTCATCGAATCGTCGCATCACGCTCTGTCTCCATCTCTCTAAGCAAGCTCGGCTCCACCACTTCCGCGGTCTCGTGCAGGCACTTCCTCAAATGTGATACATGGAATACATCGTGTACACCACTAAGTCTTTCGGGCAACTCCACTTTATACGCCATCTGCCCAATCCTCTCCTTAATAGGAAACGGCCCTACGAACCTTGGTGCTAACTTCCCAACGGACCCAAAGCGAACGGCGTTCCGTAATAGAGACACCTTGATAAAGACCATGTCCCCAATATCAAACTCAAGATCTGACCTCCTCTTGTCCACATAAGATTTCTGCCTATCTTGCGCCGTCTTCATCCTCCTTCGAATCAGATCGATCTTCTCCGAAGTCTCTCTAATCATATCAGGCCCAAGCAAGATCTTATCTGTAGACTCCCGCCAACATGTAGGCGAACGACACGGCCGTCCATAAAGAGCCTCGAACGGTTCCATGCCAATGCTAGACTGAAAGCTATTATTATATGCGAACTCTACTAACGGAAGATGTTCCTCCCATGTACCTCCGAAGTCTAAGACACACAACCTTAATAGGTCCTCTAGAATACGATTCACCCTCTCGGTCTGGCCGTCCGTCTGAGGATGATATGCGGCGCTCAAACATAACTGAGTCCCTACCGCCTCTTGCAAGCTCTTCCACAATTCGCTAGTAAAGATAGGATCGCGGTCGCTCACTATGCTAGAAGGAACACCATGCAAACGAACTATCTCTCGTATGTATACGGAGGCTAACCGTGGAGCAGTCCTCTTACTCTTTACGGGAAGGAAATAGGCGCTCTTAGTAAGTCTGTCTACCATGACCCAAATCCCCATATTACCCTTCCTCGATCTCGGTAACCCATCAATAAAGTCCATCGAGACACTTTCCCACTTACGTTGTGGGACCTCCAGTGGGTGAAGCAATCCACCAGGCTTCTTTTGCTCTGCTTTTACTTGTTGGCACACCAAGCATCTAGCGACAAACTCGGCCACGTCCTTCTTCATGTCATCCCAAAAGTAAACTCGTCTCATGTCCATGTACATCTTGTCCCCGCCGGGATGGATGGTCATCTTCGAACGATGTGCATCATCAATAATGGTCTTCCATAGGTCCTCGTCTTTTGGTACACAAAGTCTACCGTCCCTATGCAACCAACCCTTATCATCAAGCGTATACCTACGGAGATGGCTCGATGACTCCCCTCCTTTGAGCTTCTCTACTAACTCAACCAACTGTGGGTCGTCTCGCTGTGCCTCGCCAATCCGTCCCAAAAGCGTAGGTCTGACATCTAAGGATGCTAACAAACCGGGTACAAAGTCAAGGGAAGGTTTAAAGTCAAACGTACAGATGAACTCTAGCTACGCCGCTCAACAAACAACGGACTCAAGGACAACCTTTTTCTACTTAAGGCGTCCGCCACCACGTTACCCTTGCCAGGGGTATATGCTATCTCGAAGTCGTAGGATGCTAAGAATTCCATCCACCTTTGCTGCCTTAAGTTCAAGTCCTTCTGAGACAATAAGTATTTTAGCGATTTATGGTCAGTGAACAATTCGAATTTTTCGCCAAGAAGATAATGGCGCCAAGACTTAAGCGCGAAAACAATAGCGGCCAACTCTAGGTCATGTGTAGGATAATTTCTCTCATGCACTCTCAACTGCCTTCCACCATAGGTTATTACCCTTCCCTCTTGCATTAAGACTGCGCCTAGTCCTGTCCCACAAGCATCGGTATAAACGGTAAATGGCTTACTCCCATCTGGCAACACTACGACTGGTGCTGTGGTCAAAGCTTTCTTTAAACGTTAGAACGCATCATCACAATCTACGTCCCATGTGAAAACTAGGTTCTTCTTCGTCAAGCGTGTTAATAGAGCTGATATTTTTGCGAAGTCTTTGATAAACTTCCTATAGTAGCCAGCCAACCCTAAGAAACTCCTCACCTCAGTAGCATTTTTAGGGAACTTCCAATCTTGGATGGCCACTACCTTCGCGGGATCCACAGCTATCCCTTCTTTGGAAACCACGTGCCATAAGAATCGCACTTCCTTCCACCAAAAGTGACATTTATAAAATTTAGCTTTAAGGCTATGCGCTCGAAGAGTCTCCAACACTTCCCTAAGATTTAGAGCATGCTCAAAACTCAGAATTCAGAACTCAAGACCTTCTTTGAGTTGCGAGTTCGATAATTTTAATAAAATATTTAGCAAATTAATTGGATTGAGTTATGATGTGGATTATTTGGATATGATGTGGATTATTGACCGCATTTTATTATTCATGTAGTAAAATTGTGATGTTTATGTTGTAAATCCTATAATGCTATCTTGTAAAGTTGAGATCATCTATGTTGTAATTTTATGGTTGGCTTATGTATAATCGAATCACCATGTTGTTCATATGCTAGTTTGGGTATGTTGATTCATATGATAAATCATAAGTATGTATGGAAGTTTAGATTTTTATTAAGACATTAATCATATGCAAGTTGGGGAAAAGTATATGTATAACCTTATATGCTTCATGACATCTATTTTAGATCTAAAGTTAGGCTATGACATGTGTGAGTTATATGCCAAATTCTACATGCTAGTTTACATGTTTAGATGTAAGTTTATACCATTATGTTTCATAAATCACATATGCAAGTTAATATGAATACATGTGTTTGAATATGAATCATGTTATGCAAGTTTGTGGTTATTGCCTATGCAAGTTTACACCTTTAGATATAGATCTATGACATACATGGTTTATGCATGTTTTGACCATTATCTAAACAAGTTCAACCCTTTAGATTTGGATCTATGACATATGTTGTTTATGCAAGTTGTAACTTTGGCCTATGCAAGTTTTAGATGTAGAACATCATTCACACGTGCAAGTTCACCCCTTATGTTTAGATCTAGTTTTAGTTATATGTATTGTAACACCCCACACCCGCTAGGGTCACTCACTAAGGGAATGCCATAGCATCGGTGGAGCATTTTAGTGAATATAGAACAGAAAAATTACAACAAGACAGATATAAATAGTACTTGAAATTCTAAAACATCATCTCATAACAGCGGAAATAAACATGTCTGGTTACATCATAAAACCATGATAAAAGTCAAGTACAACATCTGTCAAAATTAAGAAGTACATAATCCCACTCTCATATACAATAGCCATACGAAAAGAAAAGATAACTGGATAACTGGAGCTTTACATCTACCCAAGCTCCTCAAGACTGGAACAGCAATCCGATCAAGCTCTACTACCGCTAGGATCCACCGTAGGACCTGAGGGTTGGGAAAAAGGTAAAAACAACGGGGTCAGACATAAGTCTGAGTGAGTCCTATAACTTTAACAATACAATCATTAAAGTAACCAGAGAAGACATAAACTTGACCACGGTAATATCTGGGGATGAATGGCTACACTAAGCAGCTTGGTAGGCTTAGGATAAACTAAGATAATCGTCAGGACGCATCTACCCACCCAAGGATAATTACTAACTGCACCACACCAGTCATTCCTACTTAAAGGTTGATCCCTTCCAAGGACTTAGAAAATTTCCCCAGTAGTTTCATGTACCCCTAGCCCACTACATAGGTGCCGTCTGCCCCTATCTCCACTAGGTGTACCCAGTAATTCTTACCCAGTAGTTTAGTGTACGCCTACATAGGTGCCGTCTGCCCCTATCTTCCTTAGGTGTACCCACTACTCCCCATCGATCGGCTCCTTACCGTAGATACCCGTGCTGGTCCCACAGTGGGGTGTATCACTCCCCTAAAGTGGCTACCCAATACTAACGGTGCACGGCTTTATATCTACACGATGCAACAACGGCTTATCTACCAGCCCGGGCCCACACACGCATATGAAGCCCGTTGGACTTGCGTTGCCACCGCTAACCCGTTTTGGCCTCTTATAATCAAGCCCAATATGCGTGTCCCGTCACTCGACATGGGTCGAGCCCACAAAGATACGTTTGGGATATTGGTTGAAATGGGCCCCCACAAGCTACCCACTTAAGCTTGTCAAATATCTAGTGTATCCCACTTAACCCTTTAATCATGTTTAATTACATGTTTCCTCTTGGTTAAGTATTCTAATCGTATTTTCTATTGCCACCCAAGGCAACCCACTAGATTCCACCTGCCACCCAAGGCAATCACAAAATTTCCTCATGCCACCCAAGGCACCCACTTAACCCCCCATGTTCCACTACATGCTATTATGGTTAAGTGTTTCTTAATTAATTAAGACCGTGATCTCCCATAAAGACCTCCCACATTAGACTGACTGTTATGACCGCCTGGTTAAGCCGGTAGAATCCGGGCAGTCTTACGTCATAACAGAGTCTAACCTCGTGTCTTTACCTTAATCACGTATTTAATTTATGGCTAAGACCTCTCACATTGGGCTGACATTTGTAGCAACTGGTTAAGCCGGTCGGGTCCGGGCAGTTTTACACTACAAATGAGTCCAACCTCGTGTCTTAGTCGATTAATTACACCTAATTAATCACCCCCATATTAATTATCCCTAATTAATATCAAGTTTTCCATAACATGGGTAGACCTAACTCAATAGGTAAATTCCCATGGGGTAGACCTAACTCAATAGGTAAATTCCCACTTATGGTAATTTATTTTTTTATGGTATGCTTAATCATACCCAATCATTCATTTAACATATTTACCACCCCATCGTTCCCCACGTAAACCGTTCTCATTTCATGACATAAAAAGGGGAAGATCATTACAAATATCATGGGTTTAACGTACAACTTTGTCATGGGTTAAGAGGATGTCAACTTGCATATATGAGCATATATTAACCCAACTACATATAAACCCAAACTTGCATATTATCATACACATGATTTGCATAACATGTTGCATATGAGCTTGCATATTAACATACACATATCTTGCATAACATGTTGAACATGCATTTAAGCATACACATAACTTGCATAAGTATTCATATACTTGCATAAGCATCCACATACTTGCATAACCATTCACATACTTGCATATACATGAATAACTTGCATATCATGTCATTTAAGCATATACATATCTTGCATAAGTATTCATATACTCGCATAAGCATGCATAACTTGCATATCACATAAATCTTGCATTTAAACATATACATGACTTGCATAAGTATCCATACACTTGCATAAGCATGCATAACTTGCATATCACTTTCAACTTGCATTTAAACATACACTTAACTTGCATATCACTTTGCTAAACATGCATAACTCCACTTACTAAATATGCATAAATCCACTTATTAAACATGCATATATCAACTTGTTAAACATGCATAAATCAACTTATTAAGCATGCATAAAACAACTTATCACATATATGCATAAACATAGAACAACATAGAGTAACATATCATCATACATGATTTAAACTCACTAATCCGCATTTAAGACCATAAGTCTCATTACACCCAATCTACTTACTTTAACAATTAATGTTAAAGTGATAGAAACTCACCAAAACACAATTAGCAAGCTAATGAAGAAGATTAAGATACTTAGAATGGATTAGAGAATGATTTGAGAGGGATTTGCTTGCAACTCCTTCATGAACTAGTGGAGGCCATGCTCAAATTTCAATTTGCCATAGTTTAACTACTAGATTTAATTATGAATGAATTAGAGTAGGGTTAGGGTCTTATTTATAGGATTAGGTGAGTGTTTTAGGCCCTTAGATTAACCCTAGATTAGATTAGGACCTTTAGATTTAGGAAATCTCTAGAACCAGCCCTCCTAGCCAGCCTGAAACCCAACCTGGTGCAACCTGGTGCACCCAGGTTCACTGGGCGTCTGGACCCTGTCGACAGGCAAGTCGACAGGCATGTCGACACCCCTGTCGACAGGCCTGTCGACAGCCCTGTCGACATGGGCTGGGCGGGAAGCTTCCCGCCTGACCCCGCCTGGCCCATTCCAAATCTGAATATTTTAAATTTTTAAATCTGTTTTAGTTTTGAATTTTCTGCAAACTTCATCGGGCCATAACTGGGCCATACGGACTCCGATTTTCGAAAACTCGGACTCTATTTCGCGTATTTTTCCGAGACGAACGTAATAACGCAGCCCGTTTCCCCTAATTCCCACATCTGAGATTATTTATCCAGTAATTAGTGAATTTTAATATTAACAAAAATTCGGGGTGTTACATTCTCCCCTCCTTAAAGGATTTCGTCCCCGAAATCTTTAAGCTAAGGAGAATGCATATCCTACCATCCAAACAACCATCTACTCAAACCATCAACCACTGGCATCCATTGTCCTTAAAACAACTTCTAATGATGTATGAGCATATGCAAAAAGTGTGTGTATATGTTCCCTATCTAATGTATGAACATATGCAAACCATGATAGTGCCATGCATCCATTATGTATGCGAGAAAAACCCTATCGACACATATAATATCTACATGAGTGCACAATCATCCACCAAAATGCATCATCCATGTGATAACACAACCATTTTACATCCATAAATATATTTTCCTACACACAATTTTATGCAATATGCAATATGAAGTGATTGAGCCGATCTAGTGCCTAGAGTGTGTGTATATGCATCCACGAGCAACCACTAGCAAACACTTGCATCCACTTGCATCCATCAACCATAACATGTCTCAAACACATGTTTCAACCATAGGTTTACCCTATCTAAAGGCCAAAGGTACTAACGAGAGGCCATACCAAAGATAAGATAAGTACTAGACAAGCGATAAAGGAGAAAGTAAAGACATACCCTCAAAAAGAAATGGGTACAATGAACGCATCTTCGCTTCCGTCTCCCAAGTCGCGTTGCTCTCCTCTTCTCCCCATTGCACTTTGACTAGCTGAACCTCTCGATTCCTCAATTTCCTAGTTTCTGACCCAAGGATGCGAGTAGGAGCTCGTCGAATCGTCGCCTCACGCTCAACCTCTACATCTCTAAGCAAGCTTGGCTCTACCACCTCTGCGGTCTCATGTAAGCACTTCCTCAGATGTGACACATGGAATACATCATGAACACCACTAAGTCTGTCGGGCAACTCCACCCTATATGCCATCCGCCCAATCCTTTCCTTAATAGGAAATGGCCCAACAAACCTCGGTGCTAACTTCCCAACGGATCCGAAGCGAACAACATTTCTCAACGGAGATACCTTGACAAAAACCATATCCCCAACCTCAAATTCAAGATCCGTCCTTCTCTTGTCCGCATAAGATTTTTGCCTATCCTGCGCTGCTTTCATCCTTCTTCGAATCAAGTCGATCTTCTCAGAAGTCTCCCTAACCATATCAGGCCCAAGCAAGATCTTATCCGTAGACTCCCACCAACATGTAGGTGATCGACAAGGCCTTCCATAGAGAGCTTCGAAAGGAGCCATACCAATACTGGACTGAAAGCTGTTATTATATGCGAACTCCACTAGTGGAAGATGCTCTTCCCATGTACCTCCAAAATCTATGATACAAAGCCTCAAAAGGTCTTCTAGAACACGATTCACCCTCTCAGTCTGGCCGTCTGTCTGAGGATGATATGCGGTGCTCAGACACAATTGAGTCCCCACTGCTTCTTGCAAACTTCTCCAGAACTCGCTAGTGAAGATAGGATCTCGATCACTCACTATGCTAGAGGGTACCCCGTGCAATCGAACTATCTCTCGAAGATATACTGAAGCTAACCATGGAGCGGTCCTCTTACTCTTCACAGGTATGAAATGGGCGCTCTTAATAAGTCTATCTACCACCACCCAAATTCCTGTATTACCCTTTCTTGATCTGGGTAACCCGTCAATAAAATCCATCGAGACGCTATCCCACTTCCATTGCGGAACCTCCAATGGGTGAAGCAACCCACCTGGTTTCCTTTGCTCCGCCTTCACTTGCTGGCACACCAAACATCGAGCGACATACTCGGCCACATCTTTCTTCATACCGGCCCAGAAGAAAACCCTCTTCATATCTTGGTACATCTTATCCCCACCGGGATGAATGGTCATCCTAGAACGGTGTGCATCATCAAGAATAACCTTCCTCAACCCTTCATCTTGTGGTACACAAAGTCTACCGTCTCTGCGCAAGCACCCCTTATCGTCTAGGGTGTATCTACTCAAATGACTGGACGACTCCCCCCTTATGAGCTTCTCTATCAACTCAACCAACTGTGGGTCGTCCCTCTGGGCTTCCCCAATCCGCCCCAAAAGAGTAGGCCTAACTTCCAAAGAAGCTAGCAAACCGGGTACATAATCAATGGAAGGTCTGAAATCAAACATCGAGATAAACTCCAAGCTTCGTCGTTCCACGAACAATGGACTCAAGGACAACCTCTTTCTGCTCAAGGCGTCCGCCACCACGTTACCCTTGCCAGGGGTATACGCTATCTCGAAATCATAAGATGCTAGGAACTCCATCCACCTTTGCTGTCTTAAGTTTAGATCCTTTTGAGAGAACAGGTACTTCAAAGATTTATGGTCAGTGAACAGCTCGAATCTCTCACCAAGAAGATAATGGCGCCAGATCTTAAGCGCAAAAACAATAGCGGCCAGCTCTAAATCATGGGTAGGGTAATTTTTCTCATGTGGCCTTAACTGCCTTCCACCATAGGCTATCACCCTTCCCTCTTGCATTAAGACTGCGCCAAGGCCTGTCCCACAGGCATCGGTATAGACAACAAATGGCTTGCTCCCATCTGGCAACACTAAAACTGGAGCCGTGGTTAAAGCTCTCTTTAACCGTCGGAACGCATCATCACAATCTACGTCCCATGTGAAAACAAGATTCTTCTTTGTCAAGCGGGTTAATGGGGCTGATATCTTCGCGAAGTCTTTGATGAACTTCCTATAATAACCCGCCAACCCCAAGAAACTTCTTACTTCGGTAGCATTCTTCGGAACCTTCCAATCCTGAATTGATACTACCTTCGCGGGATCCACAGCTATCCCTTCCTTGGAGACCACATGCCCCAAGAACCGCACTTCCCTCCTCCAGAAGTGACATTTAGAGAATTTAGCCTTTAGGCTATGTGCTCGAAGAGTCTTCAACACTTCCCTAAGATGTAGGGCATGCTCTTCTTCACTCTTAGAGAATACTAAGATATCATCCACAAAGACCACCACAAATTTATTAAGGAACTCCCTGAACACCCTACTCATCAAATCAACAAAGTATGCAGGGGCGTTCGTCAACCCAAATGGCATCACCAGCCACTCATAGAAACCATCCGGAGTCCTAAAGGCAGTCTTGTCTATGCTATCCTCAGCCACCCTCAACTGATGAAACCCCGTGGCTAAGTCCAACTGAGAAAATACTGAAGCGCCAGCCAACTGATCGAAAAGATCATCAATCCTCGGCAATGGGTGTCTATTCTTCTTTGTGAGCTTGTTGAGTTCTCTATAGTCTACACAAAGTCTGAGGGACCCATCCGCCTTCGTAGCAAATACTACCGGAGCACCCCACTCCGATATGCTCCGTCTTATGAACCCCTTCTCAAGCAACTCCCCTACTTGCTTATGGAGTTCCCTCCTCTCACGAGGAGCCATGTGGCGCACTGGTAAAGATACCGGTTTAGCATTATCCACCAAATATATTCGGAAGTCAATCTCCCGCTTCGGAGGTAAGCCCTTCACCTCCTCAAACACATCCGGATATTCCCGGACTACTCTCATAGATTGCAAACTCTCGACCGAAGCGTCAAGCGATTCAAGATAACTTAGCAGAACAGAGTCCATGGGATTACAAGAAATCTCGAGAGTGTTACCCAAGCGGGTCATGAGCCTAACAACTCTCCTTTCGCAATCAAGAACGGCACCATTACTGGATAACCAGTCCATGCCCAAAATCAACCCATAGCCCGTGAAGCCCAACACAAAAGCATCACATCTAAACTCAATGCTAAGTATAGAAATCTTCAAACCCAAACATATCATGGATAAATAAGTGGAGCCCCCAATTGGGTTTGAAACAACCAAGGGATCATCTACCAGACTGGTGTCTAGGTGCAGTGACTCAACTAATGATGATGAAATAAACGAATGCGATGCGCCTGAATCAAACAATGTACGGACAGGATGGTCAAATAGAAAAACCAGACTTTCAACGGAAATAGTTCTACCTCTCTCCTGAATCGGTGGAACCGCGAGAGCCTGTACTTGCCCCCTAGCCTGACTCGGTGCCATAAGAGCTTGCACCTGTCCTCCTGAGGTAGATCCCGTCCTTTGCCCCTTCTTAGGGCAATCCTTCACTAAGTGCCCAGCTTCGCCACAGTGGAAGCAACCGGTCTTCTTCTTCTTGCGACAATCCTTGCTTAGGTGGCCAGGTGTCCCACAATTGAAACACTTCTTCTTCTTGCCCTTGCCACCGTTGCCTTTCCCACCTTTGCTTTGCTGTTGTTGAGGTCTCTTTTGATCTCCCTTCTTCTCGGGTGCCTTATTAGCATTAGGACCCTTCTCTTCCTCAAACATGAGTGCCATGTCAACTAGCTTCTCAAAGGTGGCCCCCATAGGGATGTGAGTCATGGCCAACCCATGCATTGGTTCATTTAAGCCTTTCACGAACCTCAAAGCCTTCTTCTCCGGTGTATTCACCATGTCTAGGCCAAACCTTGCCAATTGATTAAACTTGTTAACATATTCCTTCACCGAAAGATTTCCTTGCCTTAGAGTCAAGAATCTTTCCATATACAAGTTCTCCTCCGCCCTTGAGAGAAACTTTGCCACAAATCTTTGCTTAAAATCCGCCCAAGAGTCAACGGGGCGTTCTCCATTAGTAACCTCCCACCAGAATGAGGCCTCTCCCTTCATTAACCAAGCAGCCAACTTGACTTTCTTCCCTTCTTCCATCTCAAAGATATCTATCAACTCTTCCACCTCCTTAAGCCAATCTCTAGCCTCCACAAAGGTTTCAGATCCTTGAAAAGGTTTCCCTCCCATAGCTTTAAATTCCTTGCAAGTCTTAGCAAAAGTATCCGTGCGAGGAGGAGGGGGAGGAGGAAGATCGGGTGCTACGGTTGGTGGAGGAATATTTGCTGGACCTGCAGTGGTGGCCCTAGCCTCCATCAATCTCCTATACCATACTGGTACCGTCACACCCTCCGGAAGATTAGGATTCTCGGCCATACTGAAACGAAAAAGGAAAGATTCAAAACGGAGAATTCGAAGGATATAGATATGGCTATTGGGGATTATGCTTTTCTTTCAAAAACTTTTCTCTTAAAAGACATGCTTTTGAAAATATCTTTTCCAAAAATGTTTTAGAAAAATAGTTTTCTAAAAATTTTATCTGTTCCGGTAACCTCGCTCTGATACCACGTGTAACACCCCACACCCGCTAGGGTCACTCACTAAGGGAATGCCATAGCATCGGTGGAGCATTTTAGTGAATATAGAACAGAAAAATTACAACAAGACAGATATAAATAGTACTTGAAATTCTAAAACATCATCTCATAACAGCGGAAATAAACATGTCTGGTTACATCATAAAACCATGATAAAAGTCAAGTACAACATCTGTCAAAATTAAGAAGTACATAATCCCACTCTCATATACAATAGCCATACGAAAAGAAAAGATAACTGGATAACTGGAGCTTTACATCTACCCAAGCTCCTCAAGACTGGAACAGCAATCCGATCAAGCTCTACTACCGCTAGGATCCACCGTAGGACCTGAGGGTTGGGAAAAAGGTAAAAACAACGGGGTCAGACATAAGTCTGAGTGAGTCCTATAACTTTAACAATACAATCATTAAAGTAACCAGAGAAGACATAAACTTGACCACGGTAATATCTGGGGATGAATGGCTACACTAAGCAGCTTGGTAGGCTTAGGATAAACTAAGATAATCGTCAGGACGCATCTACCCACCCAAGGATAATTACTAACTGCACCACACCAGTCATTCCTACTTAAAGGTTGATCCCTTCCAAGGACTTAGAAAATTTCCCCAGTAGTTTCATGTACCCCTAGCCCACTACATAGGTGCCGTCTGCCCCTATCTCCACTAGGTGTACCCAGTAATTCTTACCCAGTAGTTTAGTGTACGCCTACATAGGTGCCGTCTGCCCCTATCTTCCTTAGGTGTACCCACTACTCCCCATCGATCGGCTCCTTACCGTAGATACCCGTGCTGGTCCCACAGTGGGGTGTATCACTCCCCTAAAGTGGCTACCCAATACTAACGGTGCACGGCTTTATATCTACACGATGCAACAACGGCTTATCTACCAGCCCGGGCCCACACACGCATATGAAGCCCGTTGGACTTGCGTTGCCACCGCTAACCCGTTTTGGCCTCTTATAATCAAGCCCAATATGCGTGTCCCGTCACTCGACATGGGTCGAGCCCACAAAGATACGTTTGGGATATTGGTTGAAATGGGCCCCCACAAGCTACCCACTTAAGCTTGTCAAATATCTAGTGTATCCCACTTAACCCTTTAATCATGTTTAATTACATGTTTCCTCTTGGTTAAGTATTCTAATCGTATTTTCTATTGCCACCCAAGGCAACCCACTAGATTCCACCTGCCACCCAAGGCAATCACAAAATTTCCTCATGCCACCCAAGGCACCCACTTAACCCCCCATGTCCCACTACATGCTATTATGGTTAAGTGTTTCTTAATTAATTAAGACCGTGATCTCCCATAAAGACCTCCCACATTAGACTGACTGTTATGACCGCCTGGTTAAGCCGGTAGAATCCGGGCAGTCTTACGTCATAACAAAGTCTAACCTCGTGTCTTTACCTTAATCACGTATTTAATTTATGGCTAAGACCTCTCACATTGGGCTGACATTTGTAGCAACTGGTTAAGCCGGTCGGGTCCGGGCAGTTTTACACTACAAATGAGTCCAACCTCGTGTCTTAGTCGATTAATTACACCTAATTAATCACCCCCATATTAATTATTCCTAATTAATATCAAGTTTTCCATAACATGGGTAGACCTAACTCAATAGGTAAATTCCCATGGGGTAGACCTAACTCAATAGGTAAATTCCCACTTATGGTAATTTATTTTTTTATGGTATGCTTAATCATACCCAATCATTCATTTAACATATTTACCACCCCATCGTTCCCCACGTAAACCGTTCTCATTTCATGACATAAAAAGGGGAAGATCATTACAAATATCATGGGTTTAACGTACAACTTTGTCATGGGTTAAGAGGATGTCAACTTGCATATATGAGCATATATTAACCCAACTACATATAAACCCAAACGTGCATATTATCATACACATGATTTGCATAACATGTTGCATATGAGCTTGCATATTAACATACACATATCTTGCATAACATGTTGAACATGCATTTAAGCATACACATAACTTGCATAAGTATTCATATACTTGCATAAGCATCCACATACTTGCATAACCATTCACATACTTGCATATACATGAATAACTTGCATATCATGTCATTTAAGCATATACATATCTTGCATAAGTATTCATATACTCGCATAAGCATGCATAACTTGCATATCACATAAATCTTGCATTTAAACATATACATGACTTGCATAAGTATCCATACACTTGCATAAGCATGCATAACTTGCATATCACTTTCAACTTGCATTTAAACATACACTTAACTTGCATATCACTTTGCTAAACATGCATAACTCCACTTACTAAATATGCATAAATCCACTTATTAAACATGCATATATCAACTTGTTAAACATGCATAAATCAACTTATTAAGCATGCATAAAACAACTTATCACATATATGCATAAACATAGAACAACATAGAGTAACATATCATCATACATGATTTAAACTCACTAATCCGCATTTAAGACCATAAGTCTCATTACACCCAATCTACTTACTTTAACAATTAATGTTAAAGTGATAGAAACTCACCAAAACACAATTAGCAAGCTAATGAAGAAGATTAAGATACTTAGAATGGATTAGAGAATGATTTGAGAGGGATTTGCTTGCAACTCCTTCATGAACTAGTGGAGGCCATGCTCAAATTTCAATTTGCCATAGTTTAACTACTAGATTTAATTATGAATGAATTAGAGTAGGGTTAGGGTCTTATTTATAGGATTAGGTGAGTGTTTTAGGCCCTTAGATTAACCCTAGATTAGATTAGGACCTTTAGATTTAGGAAATCTCTAGAACCAGCCCTCCTAGCCAGCCTGAAACCCAACCTGGTGCAACCTGGTGCACCCAGGTTCACTGGGCGTCTGGACCCTGTCGACAGGCAAGTCGACAGGCATGTCGACACCCCTGTCGACAGGCCTGTCGACAGCCCTGTCGACATGGGCTGGGCGGGAAGCTTCCCGCCTGACCCCGCCTGGCCCATTCCAAATCTGAATATTTTAAATTTTTAAATCTGTTTTAGTTTTGAATTTTCTGCAAACTTCATCGGGCCATAACTGGGCCATACGGACTCCGATTTTCGAAAACTCGGACTCTATTTCGCGTATTTTTCCGAGACGAACGTAATAACGCAGCCCGTTTCCCCTAATTCCCACATCTGAGATTATTTATCCAGTAATTAGTGAATTTTAATATTAACAAAAATTCGGGGTGTTACATGTATGTTGTGATGTTTTTTCTTTATTTCATGAGTTAGACTATTCAAGTCTAACGTATATATTTTACGTTAAAACGAATAAATGTACAACGTGGGTAAAAGGGGATAATATTAAATGATTTAATTGGCATAGATGCTTTAAAGGGCATAAAATAATTTTGTGATGTAAATTAGTATGATTTTACATACCATAAATAGATGGACATAATTGAGTCAATTATGGCCATAGTTAAATTTGGAATTAATTGATAATTTGAATAGGGAAAGTAATTCAAATTGGGGGATGATTAATTAGGAGTAATTAATCGTCTAAGACACGAGGTTAGGCTCTTTTGTGGTGTAAGACTGCCCGACCTGCCCAGCAAATCCAGCTGCCACAAATGCCAGTCTAATGTGGGAGGTCTTAGGCATAAATTAAATACGTAACAATTGTAAAGACACGAGGTTAGCCTCTTTTGTGGTGTAAGACTGCCCGGACCTGCCCGGCAAATCCAGCTGCCACAAATGCCAGTCTAATGTGAGAGGTCTTTATGAGGTTACGGTCTTAATGAATTGAGAAACACTTAACCAGATAAACATGTAGTGGTACATGAGAGGGTTAAGTGGGTGCCTTGGGTGGCATGTGGAATTAAGTCGGTGCCTTGGGTGGCATTTGAAATACGATTAGAAATACTTAACCAAAATTGAAATATGTAAGTGAACATGAATAAGAAGTGGGTTAAGTGGGATGTACTAGAGGGGACCAAGCTTAAATGGATAGCTTGTGTCAAGTAATGGGGGCCCGTTTCAACCAGTAACCCATACGTATCTTTGTGGGCTCGACCCAAGTCGAGGACGGGACACGCATATTGGGCTTGACTGTAAGAGGCCAAACCGGGTTAGCGGTGGCAACGCAAGTCCAATAGGTTCATATGCGTGTGTAGACCCGGGCTGGTAGGTAAGACATTGTTGCATCGTGTAGGTATAAGCCATGCATTATTTGTGGTATCGGGTTGCCACTTTTGGGGAGTGATACACCCCACTGTAGGGCCAGGACGGGTATCTACGAGTTAGGGAGCCGATCGCTTAGGGGTAGTGGGTACACCTAGTGGAGATAGGGGCAGTTGGCACCTATGAAGGTAGCTAGGGGTGCACGAAACTACCATTATCATTATTTAAGTTTGTAGGTGGGATCAACCTTAGGGTGACTAGTGGTGGTGCAGTATAGCAATTATCCTACAGTGTTGGTGTAGTTTAGTAATTATCTTATAATGGTTTAGGTATGCTTTAACGAAATCATTGTTCATCTTGTTTCCTTGTTTACTCTGCCATACTCAATGGTTCATGGTCATTTCCTGATTTTCCAACTTATGCCTTAGCCTAGTTACTTTGGTAATTATATTGTTAAAGTTATCGTACTCGCCAGACTTTATGTCTGACCCCCTTTGTTTCCTCCTCTTTTCTTCCTCCCCCCCCCCTCCGGTGCTCAGGTTGGAACTAGCACCAGTAGAGCTTGATTTTGGACAGCTGTGCTTCTTGCTTTTAGAAGATTGCTTGGATCACTGAAGTAAAGTTCAGCCTCTCTTTTATTTGTAGCTATTTTGTATTGGGGACTATGTCTTTCAATTTATGTACTTTGATTTAGTCAAGATGGATATTACGTACTTGGCTCTGGTTTTGATGATGTAATCAAACATATGCATTTTCCGCTGCAATGAAATAAAGTTTTTAATTTTTCAAGTACTGTTATATCTGTCTTGTTGTTAAGTTTCTATTCTATACTCACCTAAAACGCTCCATAGAAGTTAATGCATTCCCTTTGTGAGTGACATTAATGGACGTGGGGTGTTACAACATTTTTCCATACTTTATTTGCCCCCTTCAAATCGATATTAGGGTCTCTCATAGATGCTCCTACGGTGGCGATTCTTCACTTTTTCTCTTCAAAACTTGTCTTCAGATGAATCAACTCTTTCTTCTTCTTCTATGACTTGATTTGTCTTCGATTTATAGCTTGAGCTGATTTCTTCATGTAATGATGGTTTTTGTTTTCAGATCTGTAATAGTTCAACTGAATGCTCGCTTCCTTTTTCCGATTTGAAGATCGTTGTGAGCAAGATCTGCTTTTGATGGATCTAGCTTGATTAGATGTTCCTAGGGTTTCGACCACACTCAGATCTATTCGAAACTTTGAGAAATTATGGAATGATAAGGATTTTATGAGTGTACAGCTCTTTGGCAAGTAGCAGGTACATGCCTAACTTCAAGATCTCTCTTCCATACTTGTTCTCTTACAAAGTACTGATCGATTTCAATATGTTTAGTCCTTGAGTGTAGAATAGGGTTCAATGACATTTATACTACACTTAAATTGTCACACCATAATACCGATTTGCCCATAGTTACGCTTAGTTCAAATAACAAGGATTTTAACCACGTTATTTCAGTAGTTGCATTAGCTATACTTTGATATTCTGCCTTAGTACTTGATATGGATATTTTTGATTGTTTCTTTGAGCACTAGGAAACTATATTGTTTCCAATATAAATGCAATAACTAGTTGTTGACTTTCTGTCATCTGGGTCTGAAGCCCAGTCTACATCTGTAAACCCAGCTATATTGAAGTTGTTGCTGGCCTTGGTTAATAAACCATTTTTTATTGTGTATCTTAGGATTCTCTTGACTGCTCTCCAATGTGTATCCAATGGTGCCTACATAATTTGACAAACTTTGTTAACCCTAAACAAAATATTTGGTCTAATGATAGTTGTGTACTGTAAAGCACCAACTACGCTTCTGTATTGTTTTACATTATATATGGATTCTCCTATGTGTTTTGAGTAGTGCTGACTGCTTATCATAGGTGTTGGTTGAACTTTTGCATAACCGGTCTGGTGTTTTTTCCCATAATTCAACTATATACTTTCTTAGAGAGAACTATTTCTGTTGATGATCTTGTCTTTACTTCTATACCCAGAAGTAGTTTAATTGTGCCAGATCGTTTACTGAAAATTTTTTGTCCAACAGTTTGACAATCTCATTGAATTTATCAGCATTACTTCTTGTAATGATAAGATCATCAACATAAATTATAATATATATAGTAGAGTATCTGTTAATTTTTATAAATAGTGAGTTATCTGATTTGGTAGATTGAAAATTCATTGTATACAGCGTGTTTTTAATTTGTCAAACCATACTCTAGGTGCCTACTTAAGACCATAAATGGCTTTCTTAAGCTTCCACACATATTCAGATTGGGTGTTGTAGCCCTAAGGTTGATCCATATAAACATCTTCCTTCAATATGTCATTATTGACATCTAATTGTGTCAGTTACCATCCTCTGCTAACATCTATGGTCAGTACAACTCTGATTGTTGATGGTTTGACAATTGGGGGGAATGTTTCTTTATAATCAAAGTCTTGCTGCTGAGAAAAACCCTTTGCCACAAGTATGGCTTTATATATGCCTATTGACTATCTGGGTTTCTCTTGATTTTGTATGTCCATTTGCATCCATTGATATTTTTGTTCTTTGGTGGTTTGACTAATTCCCAAGTTTGATTTTCTATATGTTCTTGATATTCAACATTCATTGTTGTTCTCTAGTTGGAAAATGTTTTTGCTTGATCATAGTTGACTAGTTCATCAATTGTGATAACATCATTGTATAGTTTAGGA
Organism: Allium sativum; assembly: GCA_030737875.1. Lineage (NCBI taxonomy): Eukaryota > Viridiplantae > Streptophyta > Magnoliopsida > Asparagales > Amaryllidaceae > Allium > Allium sativum. The sequence goes on from CM060909.1 coordinate 777,658,595, forward strand.
TTAAATATACTACTTTTAGCTATTGTATCATTAGGTAAGTGGATGTTGCTTGAGGTTGATGTGCAAGTTGACATTCTTCGCTTGTACTTTGATTATCATTGTTTATTTCTTCATCTTTTTTATGAGTGATGTTTTTCTCTTCTCTTTGTATGTCAGGTGCTTCACTGTCTTGACATGATGATTGAACAGTATCACAAAGTTGTGTTATTGTTTATTCATAAGCTCTTGCAGTATCACCTGAACTCAATATATCTGAATATACAGGTAAAGGTGGTGTAGAAACTATTGCATCATATACTTTATTTGAAGTATAAATGTTTTCAAATTTATATGGAAAGATTTTCTCATTAAAAACAACATGTCTGCTAATATATATCCTTCCATTATAATCTAAGCATTTACAACCATCCTGATTTTGAGCATACCATATGAAAGTACAAGGTTTTTATCCAAATTCCAATTTATGCTTATTGTATGGTCTTAGATATGAGTAACATAGACATCCAAAGGTTTTAAAATAATTATAATATGTTTTTACTCCTATTAACTTTTCTTGTGGACTAATTCCATTTTATACCTGGGTTGGCAATCTATTTATCAAATAGACTGTTGTAACGAATGATTCAAGGCATAATTTTAATGACATTTTGGATTGAGCTAATAGGGTTAGACCAGATTGAAATATATGTATTTTTTTTCTTTCTACAAGACCATTTTTCTCCTAAGTGTATGAATAAGTTGTCCTATGTACTATTCCCTTTTGAAGGAAATAGTCCTTCAGAGGCTTTTATTATGTACCTCCATCAGATTGAATGATTTTAACTAAAGAATTGGTTTGCTTTTCAGCCTGAGTAATAAAATGAACTACAGTATTGTAAGTTTTAAATATTGATGTCATGAAGTATATCCATATATATATATATATATATATATATATATATATCTACTATAAGCATCTACAAAAGATATATAATACTTATATCCATAATTTGAATCAGTTGGTGCAGGACCCCATAAATCTGTAGCAATCAAGCTTAGGGGTTCTATGTACTCAGTGTTGGAAATATTGAAAGGTAATTTATGGTTTTTTCCCATTTGACAGTATGTACATATGTGTGGTAAAGAAATATCATCAAACTTAATATTGTTTTCTACAAGTACTTATTTCACAATACTAGTACTATGACGACCCAGTTTATTGTGCCATAGATTGAAAACATTGTTTTCTTCTCCCACATCATTAACACTGAAATTACACATCACATTATTTTCAGCATTACTGCTGATGTCGTTTTGAGTGAAACTATACAGTCCCTTCACTTCATTGCCCTACAATGAAAATTTTCTAGTTAGTATGTCCCTAACTAAATAGTGTTTTAGATAAATTTCAAAATATACTTGATTATCTTTAGAAATTGGGACGCACTTAAGAGATTTTTCTTGATATCTTGAACTCTCAATAATTTATTTAAAATTAGTTGGTTATTTCCATGTAAATAACAACTACCTGTATGAGTAATGATGACAGGCTTACCATTTTCCATGGACACAGTTTGATTACCTCTGCACTCCTTGCAACCTATATTTAGGTTATCTAGGTTGTTAGTCAAATGTTTTGTTGCTCCTTGTTAGACCCAAAAGTGGTTCTAACACCCAAATTGATTAAAAGCAAAATGAAATGAGATAAAAATAAAAATGAACACACAGGATTTATAGTGGTTTGGCGAAGAAATGCCTACGTCCACTTATCTTTCACTATATTCAATGATTCAGTTGCAAATACAATGTAAGATTCACTTGATTCCACTCACAACTCACTTATATTCACTCAATTGACTAAAACAAATAATGAAAGATGATTTGGATTCTCCGGGAGTATTGGAGTTCGGACTATGGAGGTGGTTGAATTCTCGAAATGCCCAAAAAAGATCCTTTTCTTTGTCTCCAGACGGGGTATTTATAGGTGTGAATTTGCTCAAAACCCGATCCGGATCGGAGCCACGTGTCGTCCATCCCATTAGCATCGGGTTCGGATGAATTATTGTGTTGACAACGCATCAGAGTAATGAACGTTATGGGTAGGAACTGGTCATAGCCGATCCGGATATCCAGGCGCTTTTGCTGGAGAATGATATGAAAAATGGGCTCGGGTCGGAGACACACATGTAAGGGGTTCGGATCGGGATACCCGATCCGACCCGGATTGGCTTGGAAGCAATGCTCTCTCTTCTTTAATCTGCTCCGCTTCACTCCGATCTATTTCCGTGGCAACCAGGTGGCTTTCCGATCCAATTGAGATTACATTGCCCTCCGATCCGAATAGCTATGCCTTACCAATTTCCTCAGCAACAGTTCACCGATCCGAACAGAAGATTTTATCCGACCCGAACCGATACATGGCTCTGACCCAACCCGAACAATTGCAGCTGTCCGATCTAGGCTGTAGTGTCTTCTCCGATCCGAACCGAAGTCTTCTAATTAAAAATGCTCTTCAATGTCTGATATCTAGACTTTGTGTTGCCTAGTTCACAAAGTAGGCTAACACTTTGCCCCCTCAAAGGATGCTTCTATGGGAAATGGAGCATGCTTTGATTGCTGTTGCACACCGCCTTCATCCTTCCTTTTGAATACGCATGCTAAGCTGTCGTACTGCATCCTGTTCGGTTCGGATTCCGACCCGAACGGATTTTTGGTTTGGGTTCCGACCCGAACGGATCTCCTTCTTCCTATTCCCTGCATTGGATTAGTGGGCCAAGCTGCGTCATTGGGCTTTTCGAACCGGTCCGATCGGGAATACGAATAGTCAGCTTGTTTTTTATATAAATTAACTTCACTTTTCTTCCTTTCTTTCATTCACTGTTTCTGCTCATCCGAACCGATTCCACATCGAAACTTTAGTCTTTCCAAAAAACTCCAAAATTCTCGCTTCAATCTTTGAATCAAATACATAGGTAGCCTTGTAATCTTGAATCTCGTTGCCATAATTGTTTTTAATTTATATCCGCAGTTAAGATAAACGATTCTAGCAAGGTAATTGACTAATTCTATCGCCATGGCTTCCTTCATCCTCTGCCTTCGTCGTTAATGGCATCGACGCCATTTCGAGGCGTTAGAGGAGGGTACTGAGACTCGTTGTTGAATACTTGAGTGCTTACTTACTTGATTTTAATTAAGGCTTGGGATATCGAGTTGGGTTCACTACTTAAGAGGAGGAAGAGGAAGGAAATTGAAGGAGATCGGTTCGGGTAGGGGAACAGTAGGAGAAAAAGGAAAAGAGAGAAATTCACAGAATCGGACCGGGTCGGAGCAATAAGGCAAAGAAATGGGACTTAACCTGTTTGACCGGGTCGGATCGGACCTATGAATAAAATGGAGGTCAAGACTTATGCGCTCGGATCGGACCGGGTTGTGAAACAAAAGAGAGAATAGGTGCATGGTTATTCAGGTTAATCCGACCCGCCCCGAACGTCAATCCCCGAACCGATCCGGATATATCTCTCAGAGTGCGAGCCTTTGCTTATCCGATCCGAACCTGGTGTCTGCATTCGAACCGAAAACTACTCAATCCAAAACACAAACTTTCGTCCAACTATTTAAAAGATATTACTTCTAACTTCATGAAAAGTTAGGATAGTGCCTTGCGGACATAAATGAACATTAAGAACTACTCTGACTATCACTTTCTCTTCGAAATTTTGTCTTACATTGTTGCACCTTTACTTTGCATTTCTCACATTTGCTGCACACATTTTAGTTCACACACATGCACAGGGGGGTACGGGCTAATTTACTCTAATTCGTGCTATTGCTTCTTCAATAGTTCTATGACAATGAGACCCAGACGCTCTTCCAGACTAGCTGAGAGGAAAGACGCCCCGGAAACTTCTAACAAAATCACTCTCAAGGATATATCTTCTCCTTCGGATCCAGAATGGGACAGCAAGGGTCCAGATTACGGGGTTGGACATCGAGAAAGGGACGAGGTGTCTTCAGAGAATGAAGTTTCTCTGGGTTTTGAGGAGGAAGGAGGGATTGGTGACGATCGAGCCCCTGATGAATTTGAATCGGCCATCATATTGGAATCACCTCCAGACTCCGTTGAATCAACCATCGACAACGATCGACTCGTCCGAATTTGCTTAAAGTACGGAATAATGAAAAGGGACACTCTAGTGCCTTCACGCTCTGACCGTCCCCACAACCCTCTAGAAGGATATATGACGGTCACTCGATTGATGTGCATGGTCGGCGCCATTCCTCCATTCTCTCCCTTCATCTTTGACTTTTTAAGACAAATGCGGATTGCCCCCATGCAGTTGCATCCCAATTCATATGCCTATTTGCACACCTTGTACATTGCATATCGTGAAATCTTAGGCATAGAGCTCACGTTCGATGACGTTCACTTCTTCTATAATTTCAAGCATCGGACTCGAGAGACTCCATCTTTCTGCTACTTTGAATCAGTTCCAAAAAGGAAGATAATCTCTGCACCATTCAGCAGTAAAGCTGGAGATTCCAGACTAGAATGGTTCTACGTGAAACGACAGCCTGGATGCGCCAGGAGGTGGACAAAATCAAGTAAAGCACTGATTTTCTAAATCCGGGCTCTATACACTTGGATTATCACCTTGACTTGTTTTCCTTTTTGTTTGCAGTCGACAATCACAAACAGATATCAGACCAGGTGTTCTTCGACCGGATGCACGGACTCCTTAATGGCGATCAGAAATTCTTGACTATCGACGAAGCCCTTAAAGACGAATACCTTCACTTTCATGGGCTATTATCTGTTTTTCGTAGCATTGGTCATGGGACGGTTCCATACACATACATTCCTCCAGTGGAGGTAGTCCCAGAGACAGGAGAAGGCTCAGGAGTTCCTACAGCGCCTCTTCAAACTTCACCTTCTCCATCTTCTACATAAGATGATGAATTGGCTAATCTGGCCGAAAAGCATCGTAAAGGATATATTGCCCCCGAGGAAACTACCTCTCTAGAAAAGTCAAAATCTTCCCAAGAGTCGCCACTTCATGCTTCAGAGGGGGATGTCCCTAGTACTGATGAGCGAATATTTCAGGGTTTGGGGGATCTCCCCTTACCTGAGACTATATACACTTCAGAGGATTTCAGGAAGGATCCTTTAGTCTTCACCTCTTCCGAAGAGACCACTCCCGCTAAGGCCAAAGAGCCTGCCCGTACTAGTCTAGCTTCAGACTCGGGTTGGTTGGGGGGAAACACACCACTTAGGATACACTTTATAACGGCATTAGCATTCATTGCACCTCTTTCCTTGTGAATCCATAAATTCTAAATTTCGTTCGTTTTATCGTGCAGGTACGATGTCTCGATCCTACTACGATATAAGAAAGCTTCGTCGCAGCATGTCCAATCCTCCTCAGGATGTCGAGTATGATCGCCGGGATGATCGTGGTAGGGAGGAGAGAAGACCTTATGATCCCTATCGTTCTCGACCCTCACGTTCCTGCTCACCAGTTCGACCGGAACAAGAGAAATATAAGGGCTATCAAAGCCGCAGGGAAGAGGACAGACCACCATCTAAAGACTCCACTTCTTCCCATGAAAAGCGCAGCAGAGAGAGAACTCCTCCAAAAGAAACTGGGTCTCGAAGCAAGCACAAGGTCCCTGCTACTAAACGACCTAGGACAGACAAAGAGACTACCGAATCCTCTTCACACAAGGACACCGAATTATCGATCCCCGCTCCTCCCCCACTAGATGCGGGAACTACAGTAAAGCGGGCATATTTGGTGGAGCAATTTCCCGAGCACTACTTCGAGACTTTGTCTTTTTTACCCGCTCTTGAACCTATTTCTTCTAAGTGGGCAGATGAGGCCAAAGCAAAGATTGATGCGGTGGAAAAACAATATACTGAGATGTTCAAATATTCACACAATCTTTCTAGAATCATCCGCACTCTAATCACAAATACTGATTCAATGCAAAAGACCGCGGAGGAGGATGCTAAGGCCTTAAAAGCTCTAGGAAAAGATTTGGAAGACACTCAAGCTCAACTAGCGGTCGCTCAAAGGGACGCTTCTAATTTCAAACAACAATTCGAGGACATGCAAAAGCGTTATCACGACTTGCTTGAATCTCACACTCAGGAGCGTTCTGAATTAAAAAAGCAAGCTGACGAGGCCAAATCAGAAGCTACTAAGACACGCCTTGCTTATGCTGAGCTTGAACGGAAAAACACCGAGTTAGCAAAGAGGAGTGCTGAATTAGAAAAGAAGAATGCCGACTTGGCTTCAAAGCTGTTGGAGGTAGAGAACAGGGCTGCCCTGGCCGAGGGCAATGTGGAGTGTGCTATTAAATCTGCGGAGGAAGCCCGCAAGCAACTATCAGAGGCGGAGGCTGATATTCAGGGTTTCGGCGAACTAATGATTGAATTCTTCGAACATATTATTCGTCGCCGAAACATTTCTTGGATCGAGGATTATCCATCCACTCTAGTTCAAGTATGGAATCAGATCGTCGAGTGGGAAAAAGAGGAACTTAAGGTCGATTCCCTCGATGAAGATAAACTAATGGAGAAATACTTGAGGGATGATGAACCGGAGCGCCTAGCTGAAGGGCGCCGCCTTATTGCTGAGGCCATGGAAGAAGAGAGACGGAAGTCTAAACAAAAAACTGTTCTCGAAGCTGGTTCCTCTTCTTCTGCCCCTGCAACTTCTGAAGTAGAGGGGTATGATCCTGAAAATCCGGGAATTCCCCGAACAACTCTGCTATCTCCTATTCCTGAAACAACACCAGAGGTAGTAGTCACCCCCGCAGAAAAGTCTTCGGAAGGTATCCCTACCTTTTCTCCTCAATTTGCCAAGGCTATTTCTACCTTTCGCCATGTGATTGAACAATCGATGAAAGACCCATTGTTTTCGCCTGAGTTGATAACTGTTGCTTCTCATTCTGTAGGTGTTGAATCATCCGTAAAGACAGATGTGACTCAGGGAGTCACCGCTGGGACAAAGCCCGCAGATAAGGCCAAAAAAGGGGAAGACAAGGCTGCTTCTATAGATTTGGGAGAAGGAGGTGAGCCAACTAAGGTCGCCACTCCCCATGATGAAGAAATGATAGCAGCTTTAAAGGACGATGGCGGAGACAGGGGGCATGAAGAGGAACCAGAAGTTGCAATAGTCGGGGAGTCAAAAAAATGCCGATGATGTTACCTTGGCTACAATGAAAGCCGATCAAGACAAACGCTTGCAATTAAAAGCTGAAGAGCTAGATCCCGAAGTCCTCAAACCCCTCGCAGTCGTGGATGTGGGATCAAGGTTAGTTGTTAAGCTCTCAACTAGATCTATTACAGAGGAACTCGCTAAAAAATCTTCTCTTGATTCCAGCGCCCCGCCCTCCGGGAAGAAGTCTACTGGCTCCAGCACCGCATCTTCAGGAAAAAAGAAGACAAAACGAATCTTGACGGAGGCTGAGAAAGAAGCAAAGGACGCGGAGAAAGCCGCCAAGAAATCCAAGGCTCATTTAAAATCTAAATAGTGGATTGCCTTGTATCGTTTTAGCATTTAGTGAACCAATAATTGCTGCTACAAGAGTAGCTCCTGCACTTTCTTTTTTAGCTATTTTCCTGTACAAATTCATTCATTTGTAAATAAAAATAACTCATTTTTTGCAATGTTTATTTGTTAGTAGTTCTGCACTTATGTAAAAATGCATGCTATAGTTATGAAACGAAGTCGTGGAGGGGGGAAATATGCGTGTACATATGTGTCCCCAGTCAATTCCCACAAATTATTTAATGCTTAATCAAGCAATCTGAATGCTCCCGATTTTCTGACGGGATAGCACTTCCTGTGTCGTCAGTGCCTATCGTTTTTTCTGGCATTTCTTTTATACTCTCTCTCTTTCTCTTGAGAGTTAGAGTTCGAGCTCAGTCATCTGTTTATTCCCCGGTCTTTCAACGGGGAAAGATTTCTTTCTCAGCGCTCAGTCGGAGACGCCTTTATACTCTCTTTCTCTCTGGAAAGTTAGATTTAGGAGGAGAATTTCTTTTTCAGCGCTCAGTCGGAGACGCTTTTATACTCTCTCTCTCTCTCTCTGGAGAGTTAGAGTTAGGGGGAGAATTTCTTTTTCAGCGCTCAGTCGGAGACGCTTTTATACTCTCTCTCTCTCTCTCTGGAGAGTTAGAGTTAAGAATGTCGTTTTCTCATTCTTTTATGTCTTATCGCACAAATAGTCGTTGTGCTTCTTTTTATGTCTAAACTGTTTTCAACCTTTTTAGGTTGTGATTTATCCTGTATCTTATAATCACAACAGAATAACTGATAAATGTATATATGTAATGCATAAAAATAAATAACACACGGTATTTTTATAGTGGTTCGGCTAAGTCGTAGCCTACATCCACTTTATAGTTCTTCATTCATATCGTCAGATTTTCCCAAGGCAAGTCGTGCCTTATTACAGAGTTCATAAGAAAAATAACACAAAGTACAGCATTTCTAATCCAAATATCGCATTAAGTGTTGGGCATTCCATGCTCTGGGGACTTCTTCGCCATCCACGGTCGTTAACTTGAAGGTTCCTTTTTCAAGTTTCCGTTGAATGACAAAGGGTCCTTCCCATTTTGGACCAAGGTGAGGAAGGGATGGAAAGACTCTTTTTAGCACCAAATCTCCTGGTTCAAAAGTCCTGAGGCGAACTTTTTTGTCGTAATAGCGTGCCATCTGACGCCGATGTCTTGCCGCACGCAAATCTGCTTCGTCCCTTTTCTCTTTGACTTCATTAAGAGACTCAAGTAAAAGTGCCCGATTTGTCATCGGGTCATAATATGTCACCCTGTGGGAAGGAACTTCTAGTTCAACTGGAATTACAGCTTCTGAGCCAAAGGAGAGAGAGAAAGGGGTATGACCGGTGGCCGTTTTAAATGTTATTCGATATGCCCACAAAGCTAAGGGCAATTCATCAACCCACTTTGCCTTTGCACGCTCTAATCGTTTCTTGAGGATGGATTTTATTACTTTGTTTATTGCCTCTACTTGCCCATTCGATTGCGGATAGGCAACTGCAGTATATCGTTAGTCTATCTTATACTTCTGGCAGAAATTTCTGAATTCAGTACCATCAAATTGGGTTCCGTTGTCAGTTATAATCGTCCTTGGGATCCCGAACCGGCATATAATATTTCTGACCACAAAACTTATCACCTTTCTTGTTGTGATCTTGGTCAAGGGCTCAGCTTCCACCCACTTCGTAAAATAGTCCACGGCCACTATTGCATACTTAGCTCCTCCTTTAGCAATTGGTAGAATTCCAATGATATCAATTCCCCACGTGGCAAATGGCCAAGGACTCACCATTGATTTAAGTTGGGTCGACGGTGCCCTGGGGATTTTGGCGAATCTCTGGCACTTATCGCAGCGTCATGAATAATCAGCTGCATCTTTATTGATCGTAGGCCAGAAGTATCCGTACCGCAATATCTTCTTTTCTAAAGTTTGACCTCCTGTATGATCTCCACACTCACCTTCGTGTACTTCTCTTAGTACACGCTTGATGTCGTCGTGTGCTATACATCGTAACAGGGGCATAGAAAATCCTTGTCTATAAAGAGTATCATCTTGTATGACATATCTGGTAGCTTTGCGAACTACATCTCTTTTCTCACTCTTCTTTGATGGGAGTGTCCCATTCTTAAGGAAATTCTTAATTGGAGTCATCCACGACTCCTTCTCTGGTTCCGCTTCAAAAGCGAATTCAATTTCCATTGACTCAAAGCTTGGCGATTCCAACGTTTCAATTGGAATTATTTCAGTCTCTTCTGGATTGTCGGAACTAGCCAGCTTTGCCAGTCTATCCGCTTTCTGGTTTTCAACTCTGGGAATGTGTGTTATGTTATACCTCTCTAAGCTATTCAATAGCTCTCTCACTTTCTTGAGGTAGGCGATAAGTCGAGGTCCTCGAGCCACAAACTCCTCTCGCACTTGGCAAACAACAATTTTAGAATCACAGAGTATATCTAACATTTTTACTCCGAGGTCTTTAGCAAGCTTCAGCCCGGCAATCAGGACTTCATATTCAGAGTCATTGTTAGTCGCCGAAAATTCTAATCGCAGGGCGTAATATAACGACCGTCCTTCGGGAGTGACTAAGACGATTCCAGCTCCGGACCTTCGGTCGTTCTTGGCTCCATCTATATATAGTTTCCACGGATCTATTTTTAACTCATCCTCGGACTTAACCACTCTATCATCGACTACCTCCTCCTCTCGAATGGTGAACTCCGCAATAAAGTCTGCTAGAGCTTGCCCCCTATTTGACTTTCGTGGTTGAAAATTCAAATCAAACTGACTTAGTTCTATGTTCCATTTGATCAACCTTCCCGATGCTTCGGGTCTCTGCAATACCTGCCTTAAGGGCTGGTCAGTGTATATGGTTATTGGATGAGCTTGGAAATAGTGACGAAGTTTTCGGGATGCGATCAAGAGGCTGTAAGCGAGCTTCTCAATTTTTGGGTAGTTGCGCTCTGCCACTGCTAATTTCTTGCTTACATAATACACTGGCCTTTGTATTTTGTCTTCTTCTCGAACCAGGGCTGTGCTGACGGCGTGAGTCGAGACTGCCAAGTAAACAAACAATTCTTCGTGATCTACGGGCTTTGATAAAATCGGCGGTTTCTCTAGCAGTTCCAATAAATTACGAAAGGCCTCAACACAGTCCGGAGTCCACTCGAAGTTCTTCTTTCCTCTTTTAATAAAATCGAAAAACGGAACACATTTGTCTGTGGCTTTGGAGATGAATCTACTCAGTGCCGTTACTTTCCCTGCGAGACTTTGGACGTCTTTAATTCTCCTCGGCTCTTCGATATTTCTAATCGCTGCTATCTGGCTAGGGTTTATTTCAATTCCTCGGGAACTCACAATGAAGCCAAGGAACTTTCCCGATGCCACTCCAAATGAGCATTTCAGAGGATTCAATTTCATCCGGTACTTTCGTAGGATACCAAACATTTCCGCCAAGTCTTGCGTATGGCTGGAGGACTGTTTCGATTTGACAAGCATATCATCCACATAAACTTCCATAGTTTTTCTATTTGATTATAAAACATTCTGTTCACCAAGCGCTGATAAGTAGCTCCAGCGTTTTTCAATCCGAATGGCATTACAACATAACAATATAATCCCAAATTCGTAATGAAGCTCGTATGTTCTTGGTCTGGTACGTGCATAGGAATTTGGTTATATCCAGAATATGCGTCCATGAAAGAGAGAAGTTCATGACCTGCTGTCGAGTCTACAAGCTGGTCAATCCTGGGAAGTGGGAAACTATCTTTTGGGCAAGCTTTGTTTAAATCTGAAAAGTCAATGCAAGTCCGCCACTTTCCGTTTGGCTTCTTTACTAAGACGGGATTCGATATCCAGTCGGGATATGTCGAATCTCGAATAAATCCATTCTGCTTCAACTTCTCTACTTCCTCTTTGAGAGCAGCCGACCTCTCTGGGCCCAGCATGCGTCTCTTTTGCTTCACAGGCGGATGCTTTGGATTTACATTTAATTTGTGACTTATAATGGATGGCGATATCCCACACATGTCAGCATGTGTCCAGGCAAACACGTCTAAGTTTGTCTTCAAGAAGTCCGTTAGTTCTTTAGCTCGACGTGGATCCAATTAAGAACCAATCTTCAAAACTTTTGTCGGATCAGCTTTATCAATGGGGATTTCCACTGTCGCTTCATTAGGACTTGCATTCCTAGCCTCTGGTTCCTCGTCTTTTCTGGGATCCAGGTCTTCGGGTGTTCCTTTGGGCAACTCCTTGGGGGTCAATCTCTCTAATTGCTATGCCGAGCCCCCCTTTTAGGGAGACGAGGCATCTTTACTCTCAACGTTAAGTCCTTTCATCAACATCTTTAATTCAGCCACGTAGCAGGCCCGTCCGGAAACTTGATCCCCTCTCATTACTCCAGTTCCGGCTTCGGTTGGGAACTTAAGTAACAAGCACCAATGGGCGATACAAACCCTGAATTCAGCAAGGGCAGGTCTCCCCAAAAATGCATTATAAGGCGAATCTACGTCCAATACTACGAACTGAAGCATCCGCACTCTTCTACGTTCTCCTTGCCCCAGGGTCACGGGCAACTCTATGTATCCCATGGGAGCTGTCGACGCCCCGTTGAAGCCTCTGATCCATCCTTCACATGGCTTCAAATCTTCAGATTCAAGCTTCATCTGATCAAATGACTTCTTGAACAAAATATTTACGGAACTTCCGTTGTCTACTAATACCTTATGGACCAAGGCCGGCCCAATGGTGGTAGTAATAACCAACGGATCATTGGTGGGTGATTGGATCCCAGTATTGTCTCGGCTGCGAAATACCACGTCGTCAAACATGGTCTTCTATTGTTTTATGGGGGTGATATCTTCCAAATCATCACCTTCATTCACGTCTAGATGCTTGGCAGCATTTACATGTTGATCCATTGATCTGAAACTTCGGATTGCCGGGTGAGGTCCGCCTACTATGGAGTTGATAACAATTCCTTTACCTTTCTGCTGCGCTGTAGGCTTGGGAGCAGGTAGAATCTGTTTTGGAGCCTGCTCTCCTTGCCCCCTGTCCCTCGGGGCAACCTTGTATTCATCCAACTTCCCTTCACGCAGCAGCTTCTCAATCACATCCCTCAAATGTCGACATTCATTGGTTGAATGCCCATGAGTTCCATGAAACAAACAAAATTTCCCTGTCGCCATTTCTTTCTCGGTCGAATCACGAGGTGGCGGTCTTTTGTACTGTAACACGTTGTACGTATCCAGGTAAATATTTTCCAGGGTGTCGTTCAATGGTGTATAATTCTCGTAGTTCTGGAATCGGGGTCTTTTGTTAGGATCACCTCCCCTATTTCTGTTTCTTCTGTTACCGTTCGGATTACGGTTATTGTTGTTGTTACCCCTGCTTCCAGCATTGCTGTTTCCACCCTTGTTTCCTACATTTACTTCAACCTTGCCAGAACTTTCCCCAGACTGCTTCACAGCGATATTACTCTGCACATTCTCCTTTGAAGCCGTCTCAGACTTTCTCTTTTGGTTTGCCCTGGCCTCCTCTCGCCTTAGATAAATATCGGCTTTTTCGTAGAATATCTCCCTTGTGGAGGGTGTTTTCCCAGAAAGATAATCTCCAAACTCAGATTCAGGATCGACTCCTTCCTTCAATGCCATCAGAATAGTGGGCTCATGCGGGTCACTGACCTCAGTTACAGCTTGGTTAAAACGGTCAAGATATGCCCTCAAAGACTCTCCTGGTGCCTGCTTGATTCTCGATAATTCAATAACACTTTTGGACTTTCGGGCATGGAGTCGGAACTGGTTCATGAAATGCTCGCTTAGTTCCTTGTAATTCGAAATCGAACGAGGAGGAAGTCGGGTAAACCAGAACAGCGCCACATCTTCTAAGTAGATTGGGAATGCTTTGCACTTCACTTCATCAGGGGCAGCAGCGGCATTCATGAGCCACGAGTATCGCATTAAATGCTGTCCCGGATCAGTCCTTCCGTTGTATTTGTCCATCTGTGGCAAGTTAAAGCGTCGGGGAAATTGGAAGTCGAGGATATCATCGGTGAAGGGAGTATGGCTTCGTTCGATGCCATAATCTTCATTTGTATAGTTCCGGCTCTCGGACATGATCTGGCGGACCATTGCCTGCACATCAGCATTAGTTAGGGGCCGCTCAGGTTCCCTGGCCCTAGTATCCGAGTTTCTTCTGGGCTCTTGTTCAGGAGATGCCCTTCTTCTTTGAGCTGCCTCTACTCGATTCCGTTCCCTGCGCTCCCGGTCGATCTCGGGAGGAGGGGACTGGAGTCTTTGCCCCCGAGTGGGGTCATTGTTTCCTAGCGCTCGTGCAATATCCTCACGAGATCCCAAAGATCCAAATGTCAGCTGCTCCACGTTCTGAGGTCGTTCGAGCGGCCTTCGTTCACGGGGCCGCTCTTCCTCGGAAGATGAAGATTGATCCACTGGTGTGTGACGAACCGGTGATGGAGTTCTCTGTCGACGGAGTTCACTAATCTCCCGACTCATGAGCCTCATATTTTCCTGCATCATGAGATTAGTGCGCTCGTGAACTTTCATAGCCTCCCTTGTGCTCTCAAGCATGTCAAGTAAGCGCGAGAAATCTCCTTGAGTGATGAGCGCAGATGGATTGACTTGATCACTAACCCTGGTGGCTGGAATTGGAGCATTCGTAGGGACTCGAGTAGAGGTTCCAGCTTCACCAAGCATCGGGTCGGATCGGAGGTAGGAGGTCGGGTCGGTTCGGAGCTGGGGGCCCTGGTCGGATCGGTACGTGGCAAGCTGCTCGGGTCGGTTCAGATTGGGGGAATGCACTGCTTCAGAGTCTCCTACCCGGATCGGATCGGAGCTCTCCCCCTGTTGGCGGCTCAGATTTCCCGCATTGGTTCTTCCTGCTGCTGAACTCTGCCCCCGAGACCTTGTTACAACCGCATTTTGCTGATCTTCGCCAGCTACATTTCCTCGACCAGATTGAACTTCTTTGCCTTTTCCTTTGACCATGATTCTTTGACAATCACTTCAACAAATATAAAAGAGCGGAGAAACTTAAGGATTAACTTCTTTGAACTCAATGGTCCAAAAAGTAGAAAGAAATCCCGGAAAATAAAGAATTTAGATGAGGATTCTCAGTGAAAGCACCAAAATGTTAGACCCAAAAGTGGTTCTAACACCCAAATTGATTAAAAGAAAAATGAAATGAGATAAAAATAAAAATGAACACACAGGATTTATAGTGGTTCGGCGAAGAAATGCCTACGTCCACTTATCTTTCACTATATTCAATTATTCAGTTGCAAATACAATGTAAGATTCACTTGATTCCACTCACAACTCACTTATATTCACTCAATTGACTAAAACAAATAATGAAAGATGATTTGGATTCTCCGGGAGTATTGGAGTTCAGTCTATGGAGGTGGTTGAATTCTCGAAATGCCCAAAAAAGATCCTTTTCTTTATCTCCAGACGGGGTATTTATAGGTGTGAATTTGCTCAAAACCCAATCCGGATCGGAGCCACGTGTCGTCCATCCCATTAGCTTCGGGTTCGGATGAATTATTGTGTTGACAACGCATCAGAGTAATGAACGTTATGGGTAGGAACTGGTCATAGCCGATCTGGATATCCAGGCGCTTTTGCTGGAGAATGATATGAAAAATGGGCTCGGGTCGGAGACACACATGTAAGGGGTTCGGATCGGGATACCCGATCCGACCCGGATTGGCTTGGAAGCAATGCTCTCTCTTCTTTAATCTGCTCCGCTTCACTCCGATCTATTTCCGTGGCAACCAGGTGGCTTTCCGATCCAATTGAGATTACATTGCCCTCCGATCCGAATAGCTATGCCTTACCAATTTCCTCATCAACAGTTCACCGATCCGAACAGAAGATTTTATCCGACCCGAACCGATACATTGCTCTGACCCGACCCGAACAATTGCAGCTGTCCAATCTAGGCTGTAGTGTCTTCTCCGATCCGAACCGAAGTCTTCTAATTAAAAATGCTCTTCAATGTCTGATATCTAGACTTTGTGTTGCCTAGTTCACAAAGTAGGCTAACACTCCTGAATCTGGGTACCAGCTTTCATCATTTATTCTTTTAGCTCTGGCTATGTCTGTCTGATTGCTTCATCTGTTATCACTTTGTACCCATTGTTCTTGTTGCATATGACCCACATTAGCACTTGAGTTGCCCTGATCTTTGATTGTTTGCTGTTTAATTTGGTGTGGAACTCTGACTGAATCTGAAATAGCATTTAAATGCAATGTGACCGATTTTCTCACAAATTTGGCACTTTGGTCTATTACTGTTGTTGTAATTTCTGCCTCTTCAACTTGATCTTCCACTATAACCAACTCTTTGTTCTTGAAAGTTGATTCTTGAGTCTTTGTTCTTGTTACTACTATCATATTTGATGTTTAACTAACTTACTTGAGGTTTCTTGTTTTCTAATCTGGCTTTATGTCACAATAAAATGGATTGAAATTTATCCATTTGTGGGGGTAATTCTTTGTGATGAAATGATTGCTTCCACTGCCTCATAATCATTACCAAATCTATGTATAATGGTTAAAACTTGTTCAGATTCTAGAACTTTTTTCCCTGCTACATCGAATTGATCACATAAAGTTTTTACATTGGCAAGATACTCTCTAATGCTAATATTTTATTTTCTTGAGTTGTGCAATTGCCTTCTATAATGCATGATCTTCGCAGATGATTGAGAATTAAAATTCTTTTCAACATTAACCTAGATGATCGTAATTCAGGCAACTTATCCTCAGATTCTTCTCTTTTTAATGCATTTATTCAATCTTGTTCACTTATTGAACTCCCTATCAACAATCGTTATTTTACATGGTCAAGTAGAAGAGAAAATCCATCATTATCCAAGCTTGATCGTTTCTTCTTTAATCTCATCTGGGATGACCTCTTTCCTTTGACCTTGGTCAATGGTCTTGCTACTACCATTTCAGATCACTACCCAGTTCTTCTTGACACCTATTCAAACACTCCACTTAAGCGCACATTCAGATTCGAGCGTCTCTGGCTATTAGAACCATCTTTTGACGACTTTATCAAACTCAACTGGGATCAACTTCCATCTCACCACTCTTCCATGGTTAGAATTGTTAACAAGCTTCGCTCTCTTCGTAAATTGATTTGACCATGGGCTAAACATGTTTAGAATTCCTTAAAAAGTCGAATTTTAGCCACACAAGATGCCATTCTTAATCTTAATATCGTTGAAGAACTTCGACCTTTATTTGATTCTAAATGACATGTTCTGAAAGAACATGAAGCAGAACTGGACAGACTAATCAAACAAGAAGAGATTGGATGGAAACAAAGATCTAAAGCGAAATGGATTAAAGATGGCGATAAAAACACTGCATATTTTCATAGAATTTCCAATTGTCATAAACGCTCCTCATTCTTCTCTGAAATTGTTCACAATAACATTACCTTCACTGACTCTAAAGGCATTTGCCATCAATTTACTATCTTCTACAGAAGCATACTTGGTTCATCTCCATCCCCTCTCCAAACATAGATTGGCACTATCTATACCCAAACCCAACACCCATTAACATTGATCATCCTTTGTTAAAGGAGGAAATATGGAATGTTGTTAAGGATATGGCCGATGATAAGGCTCCTGGGCCTGATGGCTTTGGCCCATCTTTCTTCAAACACTTTTGGCCCATCTTAAAAATTGACATCATTGATATATGTTCTGAATTTTACTCAAACCCCTCATCAATTGCAAAATTGAATTATGCCAACATTATCCTCATTCCAAAACATTCAGGTGCTAACATTGTCTCCTCCTTTAGACCTATTAGTCTTCTCAATACAACTTTAAAAACCGTCACTAAAATTCTATCTAACAGACTTCAACAACACATTGACTCTCTGGTGGGTAACGAATGATCAGCTTTCATCTCTGGTAGAAATATCCTTGACTGTGTAGCAGCCACACAAGAAGTAATCTCTCATTGTCATTTCTCTGACTCCCCTAGTGTCCTACTCGAACTTGATTTTTCAAAAGCTTTTGACTCAGTCAATCGGGAATTCATTTTATCCCTGATGATGCATAGGGGTTTCCCATTAAGGTGATGTAACTGGATAAAAGAAATTTTGCACACTAGCATTTCTACTGTGTTTATTAATGGTGAATATGAAGGTAAAATTAAATCTAAGAGAGGCTTAAGACAGGGGGATCCTCTCTCCTCTCATTTTTGTTCAAATAGCTGATGTCTTTAATCAAATGGTAAAACAAGTCCTATCTCATTGCATTCTTTCTGGTATTCCAATCCCAAGTTCTGAAATTTTCACAACCAATATGCAATTTGCAGATGATACAATTCTTTTCACCATCCCCTCCCCAAAAAACATTCACTCTCTCAAGTTCTTCTATACTCATTTGAAATGATTTCAGGCCTCTCAATTAATTTTAACAAAAGCACCATTATTATGCTTAGTAATTGTGCTCACCTGGGTCATGTTATTGCTGACTGCCTTAATTGCAAGCTCGATTCATTCCCAATTAATTATCTTGGTATTCCTCTCTGCCCTACCAAACTCCACAAATCAGATTCGCAACCACTCATTTCAAAGATTGAAAGTAGGCTTTCAAGTTGGAAAGCAAATTCTTTGTCCTCTGCTGGCCGTCTTGTTCTGGTAAAGCACGTACTCTCATCACTACAAATTACTGGATGTCATTCCACAAACTCCCCAATTGGGTTATCAAAAGAATTGATTCAATTCATAGTACATTCCTTTGGAATGGGAGTAAGCTGAAAAAATTAATCAACTGGCAAACTGTTTGTCTCCCAACTAACCATCGTGGCCTTGGTGCTCTGAACCTCTCGACCTTTAATATTGCACTGCTTGCTAAATGGCTATGGCGAGCTCTCTTGCCTGGTCAATTCATCTGGAAAGACTGGATCTTGAATCGCTTGTACAATTCTAACCCCTTAATCATTCTCCACTGTAGACCTGATGTCAGACCCTCACCATTATGGAATGGAATTGTATCCACCATAACGAGAGTTAAATCTTTTTTCATGTTAAAGTTGGTAATGGGGAACCTTGCCTCTTCTGGTTGGATATTTGGAAAGAACAGATCCCTCTTCACTCTCTTTTTCCCATCCTTGCATCAAGCAGAAATAGCATACTCACGATAACTGAGGCCCATGAGCTTGGCCCAATGGGCTTTTTTCCTAAAACTTTTCTGGGCTTTGAAGCATTAAATGAAATAAATTCAGTGGATCATATTTTCAGCTCAACTCATCTATTACCAGAACCTGATTCATTCGTTTGGGCTTTAGGCCCATCCAGCATCTTCTTGGTAGAATCCTCCTACAAGTTCTTAATACACCCTGGACGAAGCTTCTCCTTCTCGAGAATCTGGAAATGCCACCATCTCCCACGCATTATTTTCTTTCGATGGCTTCTCATACATGACCGTATTAATACCAGAGACAGGCTTCATCGCTTCAATATCAATATTGATCCCATATGTGTGTTGTGCAAACAATGTAACGAATCCATTTCACATCTCTTCTTTGATTGTGAATTCTCATATGCAATGTGGGCTGCAGTCAGTTCTTTCATCCTTGGTTTCGTCCCTTCTTTCAACTCATTCTTCGATTACTGGCAACATCACCTCCCTGACCCCTTAATAGATTCTTTAGTGGCTTTTTTTCATGGTGTATTTGGTTAGAACGTAATGCAATCATCTTCAGCAGACCCTCGAAGCTCATGATGGGAACATGTTATCATATCCTGCATCTATTTGAATCATGGACAGGAACAAACAGGCATGCGCGCTTCAGGCTTTCCCTTCCAATACCCCAGTCTCCTGGCTCTCAAGAAAGCAGTACCTTTGTCCCTCATTGATCCAGATGTAGCTGCTCAGTATTACATATGTAGTATTTTGGCTGTGTACTCTTACCGTATGCTCAGTTCTCTATGATGTATATATTCAGATCAGTACTTGTATTATCTTTTTGACCGCCTAGGTCTAGACTACTTGCTACTGGTTGGGCCTGTCAACCAGTTCATATTATTACCTACAATGTTTTACACGTAACCGGCTGTGTAGTTTCACGCTACACACCCGTCTCCCTCTAAAAAACATTGACCTATATTTTGTTTGCAGAATTACACCATGTAATTTGTGATAGTAGATTATTGCTAATGGATGATAATAACCAGGCACGTATTAACATGTCTTCCCTTGTGATACTTGGTGTAATCTTCATTGATGAAAACTTTGTTTTCTTGATTTGTGATAAACTTTAGTGGAATTTCAGGGTTCCTTAATGATGACTTTCTAATCCATATCCTTGGTTTGACGTTTTTATTTGAAATTTCCATAATAAGTAGTTGCTTTCTTCTTGCTTGACTGTGATAAGTTGGCTTTGTGGGCTTATCACAGTCATGACTAGTTTATCAACTGCAGACGTTGGTCGGGCTGGTTGGTTCAGAGAAGCAAATTGATTATGTGATGCTACAGATCTTGTTGCTGGTGTTGAATCACCCATGATGCAGAAACAACTTAACAGTAAACTAGCAGAATTTTGAAAGAGAAATCTCCTTCAATGATGCTGAAAATCAGGGGTGAAAATTCAGGTAATTCTGCAGTCTGATGCCTATCAGATGATGATGAATTTCTGATGACTAACACAGGTATGGTAGTCTTCATGAAATGATTTATTGGTTTTCTTGGTAGTTTGATTTTGATTTTCTCTGGGTTTTTTTTGCACACGACTCCAAAGTTTAGATCAATGCAGCCAATATGATGATTAGGCGGGACAGTGATCTGAATTGATTCAACTCTCAAGTGATGAATTATTAACTCAAATGAAAGGAACACCCAAGTGATGAGATTACTCTGATGGGTTTAAAGAAAATTTTCTTTTCTTTGGTTGGTTCGAAGAATAATTGCTGTGAAACTATCAGCTTTGATACCATGAAAGGAACATTGTGATCTTTATTTATGAATTGATGAAGATTTACAACATACAAACTTTGGAGAAGTTTTGATTTTATTGCAGAAAGTAAATGAGAATGTGTCCATGGTTATTACAATGATGCGACTGATGTATTTATACAGTTAATACAATGGATAAAATTGTAAATGGACTTTCTAAGGCCTAGAAATGAATTTGGGCTATGTAAAGCTTTAACCCGATATGTTATGTTAACCTAACCTTTCAGCACTGCAATTTTAGGCATTGTTATTGACACTCTAAATATTATTAAAGGGGGGAGGAGGCTATTTTTTTCTTAAAAAATTGTTAAGGGGAGTACTAACGAAGAAAGTAGCCCCTTAACAAATAAAGGTAATTTTACCTTATTACCCATTTAGTCCCTTAACAAATAAATGTAATTTTACCTTAACAAATATCGCAAGGGCCATAGTATTTTTTTTTTGATTCGCATATATCGATTTTTTTAAACCCTAAATGATAAACGTTTTCGGAGGAATAAGATTGAACTATTTTTTTAGTTGACATAAATATGCCGAATTTTATAATTACGGAGGTAATGCACCAAAATGATTATTAATTTTTGACATATCACTGTCGAATACATATATAATTGATTACGTACTGCATTCGGTGCAGTGGTGACAAACTACTTATTTTAATTTGATTTCCCTTATCGAATAAGTTTTTAAAAATCTAATTTAAAGGGGCAATCCAGGAATATTGAGTAATGTGAAATAATATGTTTGTGTAGCCCCTTAACAATTTTTCAAAGAGTGGAGTGTTTTTAAAAAAATGACTCCTCCTTAACAATATTTGAAGTGTCAATAACAACAAACCATTTTTTCCATACTTTATTTATTTGCTTCCTTATTAATTTGCATAGCTCCTTGTACAGTGATAAACCTTCTCTCCTCTTATTATTTAAGTGTAGCGTTAAGGGTACCCCAATATGTTCTTCTTAATACCACGACTAAAAAATACCACAAAAATTAGTATTACAATCTTCTAAATACCACGCACTTAAAAAATAGGACTACCACACTATTTTACCCTATTTCTATTTCACTCGATATTCGTTCATCCTCATTTCTAAAACCAATCGACAAGATAAACCGTAGATCTATAACCGATCAACGAATTCGATGCCGCAATGCCGAGGAATATACAAAAGCCGTTAATAAGGTTTGAATTAACCAAACTGGAATAGGAAATGAGAGATTAGGGTATTCAAATCACCAAACAATTGAGAGATTACCATACGAATTTGAATTTTCGCGCAATAAATGCGAATAAGACGGCGATTACGAGAGATTAGGGTTTTTAAATTAGCTTAGTATGTGATTAGTTCAACAAATAATGATCGAGTGATAGATTATAATGAAGAGACAATGTGGTATTAGGAAACATACAAAATTTAATGAATTTTATTTTTTAGTTGCGGTATTAGGAAGAACAAATTGGGCCTCTCTTCCATATTGGACATACAAGATGAGGAATAAGGTGTCTCTTGTTTCGTTCAGACCCAATGGACTTGTAAATAGATGTGTGTCTAACGTTGAATTTCATTCTATGCGAATTGATTTCTATCAATATATAACCTCTAAGCTTGTACGTCTCAGAGAAGGGTGTTTAGCAAGAGAATACATTCTCCGCCACCATACAGATATATATTTTATAGAAATCAATTCACATAATGCAATGCAAATCGGAGGATAAAGTTTTACCTTATAATGATCAAACATGGTCACACATCCATTTACAAGTCCGTTCTGGGTCTGAACGAAACCGAAGATACCTTATTCCTCATCCCGTATGTCCAATATGGAAGAGAGGTTCTTGCATATCCGGACAATCAACAAGTACGTGCGGGACGAGGAATAAGGTGTCTTCGGTTTCGTTCAGACCCAGAACGGACTTGTAAATGGATGTGTGCCTGAAATTGAATTTCGTTCGGTGTGAATTGATCTCTATCAATATATAACCTCTGAGCTCGTACATCTCAGAGAAGGGTGTTAAACAAGAGAATAAATTCTATGCCACTAAACAGATATATATTTTATAGAAATCAATTCACACAATGCAACACAAACCGAAGGATAGAGTTTTACCTTATAATTATCAACATGCTTGATGCCCTTCTCTGAAACGTACGAGCTCAGAGGTTATATATTGATATAAATCAATTCACACAGAACGAAATTCAGTGTCAGAGACACATCCATTTACAAGTCCATTCTATGTATGAAGGAAACCGAAGACTACTCTTTCGTTTCGTTAACTACAAACCAACCTAACAAACTTATTCAAAATAATTAAAATTGCATTTGTTTCACCGTATTTCCAACGCCCCGCCTTGTAGATGATCTCCTACTCAAGCGACCTAATATGTTGAACATTAAGCCTTCAAAAAGAGACCATAAGCATATCCCAGATATCGTGGGTACAGGTGCAGGAGAAGTAGTGGTGAACCTCCTCCTCATGATCGGAGAATACACAGTCTGTTTTTAATTGGAATGTTCCTAATAACCAAATTATTCCTTGTGTGAACTGCATTTCTAATAACCTTCCAAAAAAGCAAGTTTTCAGCTTCCGGAGAATGTCACATCCAGATCCCCTTCGACCGTGCAAAATTCAAAAGCGCACAGTTACTAGAAATGGCTTTGAGGAGTAGCGAAGACATGTATTGTATCTTTTCACCAGTCCATACTATTGTGTCTTTGAGTTTAGAGTCATAAAGAACTACTTTAAGCTCATACCAATGGAGTCTGATTTGTAAGTTGCTATTGCTTGAGTAAGGTAAGTGAATTTTCCTTGGGTGATGTAGTTTTTATATTTAGCTTCCTTTGGAATTACAGTTAGAATTACAAGTTGATACGACATACATTTGGATAGGATGCGTCGTACTTTAGAAAAAGGATCGTTCAAGAATATGGCTTTGCCTGAAAGGGAAGTAATGAATTTTATGTGAGGTAATAGGATTTCCCTTAGCTTAAATATGCTCCTCCATGGCCAACTACAACTTTGGGGGTTTACATTGTCTAGAAATTTTTCTTCCCAATGTTGTTTACTACCGTCCAGTTCACTAAGGAATTTTCTTCCTTGTTAAGTAAGGAGTCAAAGTGCTTGGCAAAGGCAGCTTTGTTCCATAAATCAAGATTTAGGATACCTAGGCCTCCCTTATTTTTTGGACATTCAACTTTTTTTGAGAGATCAAGGTATTAATTTTCTAGAGTGTATGTTACGGATCCATAAAAAGTGATTCATAGCACTCTTCATCATAATAATAAGCTTTTCCGGCAGTATGAAAGTTCTTAACTAGCACATAGTCATCAAATGTATTACTACTTTTACTAAGGTTAGTCTATTGGGAAGAGTTAAATAGCCAGTTTTCCCAGCAATCCGTAAGTTTGTTAATCTTGGAATGAAAAGGATTGCACCTGAGTTATCCTAGTAGTGGATAGAGGTATACTAAAGTAGCTTATTGGTTCTAACATTTGTTGTAAGGTGGAAGTCCTGAGGAGGTCAAAGTTTAGTTGTTGTGGAATTCCAGCAGTTAGAATGGAAGATTTATCAGAATTAATTTTGTGACTAGTCGTATGATAGAAATAGTGAAGAATTGTCATTATTACTTAGACTGATTCAACATTTGGCTACGTTGGGATTACTAAGTCATCAACAAAAATCAAGGATGAAATAAAGGATGATTTGCATTTAGGACGAGTGTAGATTTCTCCTCTACCAGTTGGTTTTTTGATTTTCTTGACATTGGCATTCACTCAGAAAGTATGCACCGATACAAGTTTCACATAAGAGAATATGGAATAGATGTGATGACATGTTCTTAAGAGCAGAAGTTAGTCACTTGTTATCA
Organism: Allium sativum; assembly: GCA_030737875.1. NCBI lineage: Eukaryota > Viridiplantae > Streptophyta > Magnoliopsida > Asparagales > Amaryllidaceae > Allium > Allium sativum. The sequence continues at coordinate 777,683,008 of CM060909.1, forward strand.
TGGGATGGCTTTTCCTATACTCCCGAACAACTGGCCTAATACAATCAGTTTCATCCTTTGCGTTATAGTATGCTTATACATTGATGACATGTTAATTTTTGAGACTAATATATCTTATGTGAGAGATGCTAAAAATTTTATATTATCAAAATTTGATGTGAAAGATCTAAGAGAGGTTGATGTAATTTTACGGATTAAAATAAAAAAAAAAAGATTTAGTACTATCCTTATATCAAGAAGTTCCTCGATAAATATAGTTATTACAATGAAAAACCAGCAACAACTCCTTTAGACCGAAATATTAAGTTAGAGGAGAATATTGGGCGCATAATATCTTAACTTACATAATCAATATTGTTGGTAGTTTAATATATGATATGCATTGCACTTGATTAGACATGGCGCATGTTATGAGCGTGCTGTGTCAATTTACGAGTGATCCATGTTATGAACATTGGAAATGTATCTCTAGAGTTATAGCTTATCTAAGAGAAATGTATATTATAATCTGTTTTATAAAGGATATCTTGATGTATTAGAAGGACATAGTGATGTAGCTTGGAACAATGTGGATTCCAAATCCATAATTACAACTACATGGATTTTCACATCAAAAGGTATAGTTGTGTTTTGATACTTCAAGAAACAAACCTCAATTTCAGACTCAACAATGCAATCATAATTAATTACATTAATAATGACTGGTATTTCTTTATTACTCTTAAAGATGAAACTTAATACATCTTCGATATTTGCATATTGATCGTTTAGTCGTATGATAACCATTAGGGGAAAGAAAAGGAGGTGACTGAACATAAACTTACAAATATGTTGAATAATATTTAATACAAATAATTCATCACGAAAACAAAGGAGCTGTAATATAGATATATAAAGACTACAACCAACACTAATTTATTACTACCCTTGGATAGTAATGACACATACCCTTACAAATGCTGATAAATTTGAACAAATATATACAACAAAAGATAAAGGATATACGGAAGTACATCGTGGGCCTCCACTTCCTTTCTAAACCTCGAAAGTATCAAAATGTAATCTAAATACTCAATCTGAACCGAGCATTGCAAGAAAACAATGCTTAGGTCCGTCTGAAATACTAACGTGGGAAAACTCTAGTCACAAAGAGTTGAATTGTCATATCTTAAAACTCTTTAAAATAAAAGATATCTCGTAAGACCACATTGTACATAAACATGAATGTGTTTTTTTTTCAACTTATGATAAACCGTGGTACTATATTTATGTCTTGGGTCAGAGTTAAATATATAAATTAGATGAAATGCCTACTCTCATGTTTTAGCATAGTAGATATACAACTATAACCATAAGGGCATAGCTTAAAAACTAGATTACTCAAAATGACAGGGTAAAGGATTACCCTCTAAAAAGTACATCTCTAGATAAAGTGTATTGGAGGGTTGACCAACGACCTTCTGCCAACACAGGGCCAACTGCCCATTTAACATGATGTGTCAGATTACATCATTCCTTGGGCCAAGTATAAACCATATGCACTTTCCCTGGCATGCTCTTTGCGCACATCTTGTACTGTGAATATCAAATCAAGATAGGAGAATGATGCTCCAAATGGTACCGAACTAGATAGTCTTGTTGCATAACCTTGCTTTAGCCATTTTCGGATACTAAAGCTAATGGTTACAATCACCATTCTTTTATATATTCACCTTGAATACTACATTGTCCACCAATGGCAATGTATTAGTTGGCCATTCAAGTTCGTTATGCGACTGAACGAAGCCGAATGCACTATTCCTACTACATCCATTTTGGGATCTCTTAAAATTAGTAGGGAATAACACTTGCACTTCAAGAGTTTCATCTTAATTCCATCATCTTCGAGATGTCTTGCACATGTGAATAACTTAGCTAGTTCGAAGTTTGTCTCGGATAGCAGATCTAACTCAATCTCTTTTGAAACCATCAAAGATAGTTTTTAGTAAAATCAACCCTAATTCTTTCATAAGTAAATGGACAGACATAAAAGAGGGAAAACTCTTAAGCATTTGTTGATGGATTCTCATTTCATTTATCCTAGGAGAACATAACAAGTATTATACGCATGTTACAACATCATTGGGAATGTTTATGCTATATAACTTAAGTGTTTACATATTTATAGAGTCACGCTTGGAATAAGATTTCATAACCGGTTATCTTTTTACCCATTCCAAACATTTTAACAAATATTTGGAGTATTTTTCTATAAATATAGTAATCCTATTATCTATATATTTAATTTGTAGATGTGTGAAAAAAAAATGTCATCCCATTTGTGACATTTCAAATTCAATTTTCATGATATTCAAAAAATTATTACATGGTTTCCCATTAATTAAACCAAAAACAATATCATCAACATAATTTTAAATTATTAGTATATCATCTTTTTTTGTATCTATTTACAAATTTGAAATCTCAAATTAATTAATTGGTTTTTCTTGTATCAAGCGCGAAGAGTTTGTTTTAATCCATATAAATATTTCTTTATTTTAAAAACATGATCCAAATGTATTTCATATATAGGTAAAAGTGGTTGTTTGACATGAACATTTTCTCCATTTAAAAATGCGCTTTTGACATCTTTGAACTAATTAATAATTATGGTGATACGCAAAAGCTAATAATGTTCTTATTCCTTCGTGATATGCTAATAGACCAAATGTCTCTTCATAATCAATTCCTTTTTTAATTGTATCCTTGAGCAACTAATCATGTTGTATTACAGGCTATGTTCCCATTTCATCTAAACACTCACTTGGTTCTATTGACAGATTGAACGTTTGGCCTCGGTAAAAGTTCCCACACGACATTACGTATAAATTGATTTAATTCCTTTTGCAGTGCTAAAACCTATAAACCAACATTTGATGATTCATTTTAATTTATTGATTTAATATTGGATATTATGCAACGTGACTCAATTTATATAATTATTTTCTAGTTAATAATTCAATGTTTATGTCACTAATTATATTATCAATAGAATGATCATGTTTTGAAATTCATGTTGATGACCTTATTCCATAAGTTTCAATATTATTGTTATTTATTATAGTACTTCAATTTTTGTTGTTAATTTGAACATTGTGATCAATCATTTCTTCATCATCATTAATAGTTTTATTAGTTATCAAAGGAAAAATGAAGACTTTATTTGGTTGTATTTGCTCATTTGTTAAAGATGCTATAAGCTTTGCTATAATCTGTATAACTAATGAAATCCCTTTATCATCTTTCAGATTAATTTTTTTTTTAGTTAGGATTGTGTTTGGTGTTTAAAATAAAAAAATTAATTCAAATAAACAAATACTTTAGGTTGCTTTGCCTAAAAAATTTCTTAATAGATACTTTTAGTCAAAGGTAATTAAAAAGCACGCTTAGGAATTAATATGCAGTAGTAATAGCTTTGGCCCAAAAATGTTTTAGCAAACCACTATTAACCTTGCACAATACTTGACTTTTCCTTAAAACAACACCAACTTTTATGATTTTCAGGAAAATAAAAAATTGTGACTAATTCCTTATTAACACAAAAATTTCATTTTCAAATTCACCACCATTACTACTTCGTATATTTCTTCCATTTTTAGATTCAGTTACACTATGAATTGGTTTGCCCTAAACTGGGCTTTAAGGCATTAAAGCACTCCATTATGTTAAGAAGAATCAAAGGAAAAGCTGGACACTATACATCGAAGTGCCTTGCCTTGAAGCAACCCATAATAAAAGAACTCCTTTTCTATAGTGGCATCATACCAAAAAGTGTCTTCGAAGCAATAACGATAGCTTTAGCCTTAATATAAGGAGTGAACCTTTGCATTGTTGTAGAGAAGCCAACGGGATTTTAAAGCAATGGAGATCGCTTTCTTTGAAGCCACTTCCACAAAAAAAACATCCAAAGAACCCTTGAAACCTTTGAAGTACTACCTCCGAAGTGGAAGGCTTTGGAAGAAGAATTGTTTTTAAACCCAGATAATCGAAGAACTCACTTGGGAAGCAAGACCAAGTTATCTCAAGGCTAGGACCAATGAAGCATGGACCATCATAGCACAGAGAAAAAGCCCTCAAAGATAACTGACTCGAAATATAAGGCTTCGAAATAGTGCTTTTCGAAGTAAGGATTCACAAGGCCAAAGTAGTACAAAGAGTCTAAGCCACTTCTTACCTGCCTGTTCGAAGCCACTATCTAATCTAAGCGTGTCCCATTAGTTCGAAGACTTTTCAAATTGATCGGAGAAAGTACCAAAGGGCTTGAAAAATAGCTTTTACCTATAGATAAAGGCAAGGCATCACCAGAAAAAGGGTTGATCAAATCGTTTCATTTATAAACTATATACTTTTCTATTGAAATACCTTAAATCCAATTGTTGGCGTAATCATACCTAAATCAATCTAGACTTGTACTTAGGCTATTTCATGTACGTTTCAGATTGATATATCACATTTAGGCACTTGTAACACTTTGTACTAACATATTATACGAATGATTATTGAAAATACAATATTGATTTAAACTTGTATACTTAAAGTCATGGATATTATGATTTTTAGAATTGACATAACGTAATGACTGCTATGAACTTATTTAACTCACTTTGAATCATTTATATCCGAGTTACTTAAACAATTAGCCATAATCAAACAAGCTTTCTCCTCTTTGCTTTGATTTGAAGAATGGTCAAGACTACGAAATTGATTTGCCAATTCAAAGCACCCTTATGGATTCAAGTCCTATCCATTTTCAACTTGATTATAATTTCTTTCTTTTAGAAAAGATGTTTGGCTTCTAACCTATCTCCAGAAATGCTTGAAATTACTTAATTGTTTTAAACTTCGAGTCTGTTATCAAACTATTCCTATTTAGCCACTTGAAGGTCATTTGGAGTGGTATAATATTTTGTAGACTAACATTTTTAGGACAAGAAGAAGGGTTAGATACTCTAATCTTATTAAACAACCTAAGGTTTCATAAATAGGATCTAGAGAATTCTTTTACCATTCATAACCTATCTCTCCAATTGCAACCTTACTCTGTTAAAATCAAGATTAGATCTGAATAGGGATCGTCAAAACACAGAATACAATCCTTAATACAATGGAATAAGGACATAAGAGATCTTTGGGCTTGACAGAAGCAATGCACAATTAAACCAAGGGAAGAAGGCCCATCTTACAATTATCAGCAAAAAATGAAGTTCAAAAATAAGAGAAACAAACACTTCAAATGAAAGCCCTACACCTTATAAAACAATGAAAAGGAATTATAGTCCCCTACGATTTAAATAAATGGAGCGCTAATCCATTTCACCTTGGGTCAACTCTTAATTTTATAACAAAGATTCTATTCATAAGGTTGATTCATTCTCAAGGCTTCAAAGAGAAAACCAACTCCAAGCTATGGGGAAATTTTTGAACGAGAAATGGTAAGGATTTCGAGAGACTCGCAATTAAATGGAAATTGCTTTAGATCAATCTTACAAACATCCTACTTGTTTTAAACGAATAGTTGTTAAAGGAAAAGCTAACTAGCTTACAAAAAGAAGAAAGCCTTCGAAAGAGAAAAATGTTTTAACATATTTCTTAATGACAACATCCTATGAAAATATGTATGTTTGAACTAAATATTATTTTGATTGTTGACCCTCAAAGAAAAGCCGCTAAACAAAAGAAATCTCAATCGAGAGAAGTTATTACATATTCCGTCAAATAAATGGTCATGATACCAATGACTATAGAGATCTTAAAAAAACATCAATTATTTTTTGACGCATAGGAAACTAAGCAGATATGTAAAAAAAATAAAAAAATAATGTGGATTGTTATGCCTAAGAAAGACAAAGAAACCAATGGTTCTTAATAAAATACTAAACTGTGAAGAGATAGTCCTCGTAATCAACAAAGTCCAGAAGGTCCCTAACATCTTGAGACTCTTGTCAAATTATATGAAAAAAATGAAAAACCGTGACATAGACTCAAGGTAGCGAGCCTTTAGCGCCATTATATGCCTTACTGGAGCACCATTGGCATACAAGTGGGTGAACCTTACGAAATAAGGCAAAGCCTTTGCCCATTTGTGAACCTTCTAGAGGGAGGAAACCCTTGATAGAGACTCAAGGTAGTAAGCCTTCAGTGTCAATATATACCTCACTGAAGCACCCCGTGGCAGGTAAGCGGAAAGCCTTTACGAAGTAGGGTGAAATCCTATCTCATACAAACAACTCCTAGAGGGTGGAAACCCTTGACAAAGACTCAAGGTAATGATCCTTCAGTGTCATTATATCCCTCACTAGAGCATCCCTAGTAGACATATAGTAATGCCCTAACTAATATTCAAACAAAGCTCTGAGCCATCCAGGCACCTTTTAGGAGGAGGTAACCATGCCAAGTGAAAACGCTCCTTGTCCTCCATGGCCATTTTTCCTTAGATGAAAGGCTTTTGGGAGTCAAAATTGTTTCTTCTAAGAATTCTAGAATTTAAGGTCGTTTCCCTAAGTAAACTGGTTCTTGAGAATAAAATTTGTTTTTATGAATAAGGGTGTCGTAATCATTTCTCCAAATAAAAGATTTGTAGAAGACATACCAACTACCAAACAAAAGATGGACAAAATCATTTAGCAATCAACTCGTTATCATCATACAAAGATGCTTTGAAATACGAACGATATCAAATTTGATTATCTAAATCAAGAAGCAAGGTGAGCTCAGGCAAAATGATATAAGAGGCCTAGGTTATGGAAAACTGGAAATTCGTAAAGCAAACATTTATAACTCTGTAAACAACAATATCCATGACAATAAAGGAATTCAAAAAGGAAAATTTACTAGAAACCAAAAAAAGAGGTAACAAAATTGTGCCATACATGTTAGTAATGGTTTATATTATATAAATGTATGAAATAATTATCTATTAGCCAAGAAGCTCTTCGGTCGATCCATTTAAAATTTTTAATATTATGAGAAGAGTTTGTGATACTGAGGATTAGTACAGTAAGAATCTTCTTTAGTTTCTTCTCTTTCTTCCTTATCTTCTTTACTTTATTCTCTTGCTTCCTTTTGTTATCTGCATTGTTGATAAAAGAAACTTAAATGTCTGTAGTAGTCTTAAAAGCTTTAACTTCTAACATTAGGTCTTTTGCTTTGCCTTTGAGCTTTTAATTTTTGTGATTAAGGTAGAATTATCATTGATAAATATCTTTGTATGAGGATTTATAAAACTTCACACAACCATTGAACTTATCATCCCATTGTTTAATTATGAATTTAGATAGTTTATATTTTACTCATTGGCACCAGTTACTTATCACATCATCGCCCAAACTCAGTAGAAGGTTTCGAATCACATAAAATGGATCATCCTCCAATGAAGGAGTAGGAGTCAGTAAACTCGATTCACCACTGTTTGCATTCAACTTGAGAGATCGGATAGTAGCTCTTTTCCATGATACGTCGATCTCCAATCATTTATTTTTAATGCAATTTTGCAACCTTTAAATCTACTAATAAACCTTTAAGCTAAAGTAAATCTCAATTAGCTAAACCCCTATGCTCTTTATCTTTAGCCTCATGCTTTTTCCTTAAATCCTCGATGGTATTATTAAATTTATTTGATATTTCCTTCTAATTTAAGTGAAGATCAAACCATTTTTTGGCCTCGGGATTACTAAAAAAAATCTCAGGCTCAAGGTTTTCTTCCCAATATCTTGATATAATATACTTAAGAGTATGTTTAGCTTGTCTATAATATTACAATTAATGTCAGCCCAAGTATGAGTTTTCATCTAGTAAAATAAAATAAGAATAAACAATTAAAACAAGAAATGAAACATCTATTTCAGACGATGGCATATTACAAAATCTAATAGTACAAAATCTAAATAATAAACTTCTGAAAATTATGTGAATACACCTTAATAGTTTCATTTACTATAAATATTAATAACATTACATAACATTTTAGCCTTAAAATCTTAAGTAACATTAAGCCATTTAACTTTCTCATCCCCTTGAAAATTGAACTTTAAGCTATGAAGCATATGATATCTCTCTTGTGAGTGTTTTAAAAAGTCATCCCAGGCTGAAGGAAAGATATGAAACGATGATCTTTTCTACTCGAACTCTCCTTTTAAGCTCAGATACTTATTCAAAAAAGGTTATGTGATAAGAGAAAGCATGGAATGTAAATGATACTTAAGATAAGAAAGACAGGATAAAAAGTGCCTTGCTTATAAAGTTTTAAGCATAGTGTCATATACAAAAACTATTACTCATCTGACCCATAAAAAATTAAAATTATATGAAATTAACAAATAAATATATTTTGGTATATGTAAAGTTTTTTTTTCGTAAAAAGGGGCTCTGAGTGGGAAATACAATGGATCATTAACATATTCCAAGAACATCCTATACGAGGATCTTTTTCCAAATTCATCCTAGCATCTTTCGTAGAAGCGCCTAAGTAACCCATGCTTACAAGCAAAGGGTCCATAATTCATTGTTTTGTATCTTTTCGATGAATGACTATAAAAACCAAAGCTCGGCTCACTCCTTTTTCAAAATTTTCTAATTTTAAATCTAATTCGAGACTATAAATTTTAACTAATGAGTATCAAAAAGTTCTAAGTACAAACAAAAAAACCGACCTTCATGGCAACCAAGCGATATGCTTGGAAAACCTAAAACCCTAAGCCTCTCCCCACCTTCGAGCCTCAGTTTCCTCCTCTTACAATTCCAAAGCCTCATATTTTGCCGCCACCAGATCCTTCCGAAACAGGTTCACTGAAGGCAGTCACTCTGACGACCGTACAACTAGTTAATGACAACAGATTTCAAGTGGTGGTGCATAAGCAAAATCAAAAATGACTAAACGCTAAATCGTTCCAATGTCTCTTAGATGAAGCTGCTGCCTCGTCCAGATGCTCAGCCCATACTGCAATGTCGAACTACCCTAATTTCAATAAGGAGTTTCCTCCTCTTCAAGTTGCTAATAAGATGATAAGCTCGAAGAATGGAAAGGCTTCTAATACATCAAGATTTAAGTTGATTGCCTCTCCCATTCTACTGCTTGCGCCTGATATTTCAGTTGTGAGAGAAGCTACAATGAATTCCAATTCCAATCAGAAAGATAGCAAAGCATGGAAAGACTTCGTATTAGGTAATCAAATTCGAGTTTATACCCCGTTAAAATTTTATTTGCCTAAGGATTTCAATAATTTAAACTGTGCCAAAATGTCTACTGGTTTGTTACATAAGGCTAGGCAGCAATGGGAAAATGCAACAATAATTTATGTAGTTGGTTCTAAACCAGATTATCTATTTTTTAAGGCTTATATTCACAGAGTATGGAATTCTCTTGGAGATTTTACTATTTATTCTAAAGAGGATGGTTCCTCTATCATTAACTTTGATGTTAAGGATGATGGCGATAGAATTCTAGAGGGTGGTCCTTGTCTCTATAACAGAAAACTAATAATGATGAAATGATGGACATGGGGAATGAAACTTAACAAAGATATGTTGCATACCATTCCCATATGGGTTAGACTACCGGTTTTGTTCCTTGATTACTGGACAGAGGAGGGGATTGGCATAATAGCATCTGTCATTGATAATCCTCTTAAGCTTGACAAAATCGCAGAAGGAATTCGGAAAATAGCATATGCTCGAGTCCTAGTAGAAATTTCAAGTTTGTTTTCTTATACCAAACAAACACCTATTTTGACAGAAGATGATAGACTGATTGTGCAGGATACAGAGTATGAATGGCATCCTCCTATATGCTCTAAATGTCATGGTTTTGGACATCTAAAAAAACATTTTTTCATTTTCTGAATCTGGGTTCCAAAGAATACTATTCATCAAAATTATAACAACAGTTCTATGGATATTGAACCAGGTGCACTGTCTTTTTCAAATATTGATAATGAAACACAGTGTGCAACAGAAGAGAACTTGCTGCAGGATAGTTGTAGTGAGATGCAGGTTCATGAGTCAAGGTCTAAAGAGGACCCGATTCCTTTGCATGATCCAATTGATATGTGCTCAGAGGATTTGTCAAAGGATCCCTGTAAATAACGCATTAGGTGGTAAAGAAGAAAATCAGATAACAACTAGGTCGAAGGCTATATGTCGAGGCTATGCAGTTAAAGCTCCGCTAAAACCTTGCAAAATCCCCTCTATAGCTCATATCATACTTCAACCACTACGCTATTTCAATTTAGTGTTGATGAATAGTAGATGTACTTTTAGCTTCTCTATTTCCTGCTGCATCTGCTCAATCAAGGCTTTTTAGCACCCGCTTTAGCAATATTAATATGCAGAGCTCGATTTGGCTAGTTCTCTTTCTAAAAAATTAATAAAGTTAGTGTAAATAGCGAATATTAAGGCACAAGTGTTAAACATATAGAGGAAATCTATTATGATTTTCAAATCTAGTATGCATAACCATAATATTCCTCCATTTTGTCATATAATATTAATTAATGTTAGCTTCTTCACACGCATATCATGAGAACATGAAACTAACATAAGGTCTTGCGGCACACACACAATATTCCTCAATGAAGTTAAATTAATCACTGGACCACACCGCTATACATGGAACGGGTTTACTCCATGTGAATACCAGTGCATTGAAATTAGCAATGGTTGTTTGAAAAATGAAACTAACGTAAGGTATTGCGGCACACACATAATGAAAACGCACACATGGGCGAGGTTTCTCCTTACGATAGTAAAAAAGGCTTGATACGTGAAAATCCTCTTTCATGTTATTATTAGTGCATAGTGTGAAAATCCATTTTGTAAGTAAATGTATTAATCATAGTGAGCATAATTCCCTATCTCATTATATCGACATATTCCTACCAGTAACCAGTAGACATGAACCTGAAATCGTAAAGGCTCACAGTGGAGATTGGGTTTCAACAAATGACTAGGCAAAGGAATTTCCTTATCCATGACGGGTACGCCTCTACAGGGACTCCCCGAGAACCAAACCGGTTCTTTGCCAACACGAGGCCGGTCTCTCCCTTAATGGATTAATTAGATCACACCTAAGTAGTTCATCCCCCGTTCGTTGCCAACCTTTAATTGGGATCCTGCATCATCAACAACCATAAAATTTGATGTTTTCCACATAGGTTAATACTTGAGTTCCATACCATGGTACACCTTCTATTTAGAAGGAGATGACTACCTGTGTCATCGCCGCATCTTTCCTTTTTAGGGCATTTTCGGGCTATGAGCGTTGTCGAGGTCATGATATATACAAAGCTGCACTTCAATAAACCTTTCTTTGCTTATCAATAGCTCATGAATTAAGTATGCCACAATTTCCATTCACCACATATAACTGATATCCATCAATATATAACCTCTAAGCTCATACGTCTAAGAGAAGGGTGTTAAGCTAAGAGAATAAATTCTCTGCCACCAAATTAATATATATTTAATAAAATTAGTTGCTACGCAATCAATTACAATGCCAGACACATAATCTATACAATTCCGTTTGGAGTCTGAAAAAACCAAAGGCACCTTATTAAAGGTCCTTGTAAATTCGGAAAATTTCCAAATATGTCCAGACCTCTACAACTTATAACCTCATATTGGGTGTATGGCCCAACCAAGACATTAGCCAATAGTCCAAACGATGTGAAGATCCCCGATCTTCAACCATTGTATTTAATATTTTCAACTGGTCCATAACATCGTATTATTATTTGGAATGGCTTTCGAATAGAATTCTGATCTCAGTCTTTTTAAATAATAAGCGCAATTTAAAAAAAAAAAAGGATCATATAGGATTTCAATAAATCTCCTTCAAATAGTTAGTTAAGTAAAACCTTCAATAGATTCATTCTTAAGTTCTCATAACATTCCATTTAATAACTTATTATTCAAAATTCAGTTTCTTTTGAAAATCCTTAATTCATATTTCAAAATTACGATCATGATTCCCACTTTAAAAGATTATTCAATATCCGTCAGTCTTAACTAAAAGATTGTGATCCTTTCCAAATTCCATGCCTTTAATTTCCTTAGATTAAAGATTTGATTAAATCCTCAATTACGATATGAATTTCCACAACACAATCCTATTAAGGTTCAAGAATGATTTTATTGATGATACCATCCACAACAAATCCAAATCAATTGATACTGAACATAAGTTAAATGGAAATTATATCTACTTATACTCGATACCGATTCTCAAAATCAATTAATACTATATGCGAAATAACGATATAAATATATCCCAAATTCCTCAAATAGTATACGTTCAACAATTGAATTACATATCAAATATCCGAAGATTATTTCAATCCGACTTATCCTAATCAAATTGGGAAACCCTTATCTTAATTCAAAAAAATTATCAGACCCCTTGATATTAGATCTGGACAGAAATCTCATCAACTTATCCTCAATATTAATCTTTGTATTCAACCCATACTATAAGCGGATTAACAGTAAACTACCTTCTAAATTCCTCAAGTAGTAAGAGTTATCATCTACAGTGATAAACATTTGAAGATTTATCTCTAACCACATCCCATTAATTCATAATTGGAAAACCTCTTTTTAAAGACCCGAATTTCACTGCCCTTCAAACCGACCATAAACCACACAGGGTTGACCCGCAAAAACAGAAAAGCTCTAATTGTTATGAGAACAGAACGCATCTGAACACAAAACAAGATAACATTTCATTGATATAACAACAATTTTACATCAGAGTATAAATAATATATCACAACGGAAAAATATCAGAGATTAACTAATTTCAAAACAACGAAATTTTAAATACATAAATATAATTAGCGGAAGACTACCAAATAAACCAGAGTGCAGCTCCATCTATAATCCAGGATCCTATTGAATTAATATCTGCAAAACCAAAACTGCTAGCTGCCCTTGTGGAAAATATAGGAATCCAAAGCTTAGGTGGGAAAGAATAAACTCCGAGTCAGTCATAGGACTGGTGCGAGAACTATAAACAGTTATTAGGCTTTATTTTAAATTTAGGTAAATCACAGGACCACGCCGTATAACATGGAACGGGTTTCCTTCTAGGAATACCATAAAACAAACTCGCAATGCTAAAACAAAAAAAATGAAGCTATTATAAGACTCAGGTCCCATTATATAATGCAAACGCAAGCCGTAGGATATAGTTTTACCTTATAATAGCCAAAAATGCTTGATACATGAACTTTAGCTTTTATTATTAGTGCATAGTGCAGAAGACAAGTTCGAATATAAATGTATCAATCATAGGCGACATAGTACTCCATCCTACTATGCCGCCATATAGGTTTACAACTAAAACCATAAAGTAATGTATTGGAATTTTGATTTAATCTATGAGTCGAGACAAGGGATCTTCCTCACCGATTCGGGCCATTTCTACCTGGATGATCAACACACGTGACACTTGGATCCTGCAGGGCCGGTCCACTCTTACTTTTGTGGATTAGTTATTCCTGAACAACACGTTTTCCAGTCCTATCGGACCTATAACTTGGTCAGTATGTCGACCATATGAGCCCTTTACGGCCCTATATCCGAGGCGCCTCGCTATCCAATCATCCACGTAAGTATATGCCTAGGCTCTATACCATGACGCTACTTTTAGCTAGAAAGAAACGCATCTCCTCCCTGATGTCCCTCATCTCGTTTTAGAATCATACTAGATGCGAAGCTCGTGAATTAACGTTATACACAAAGCTATTCTATATTAAAGTCATGCTCTGTTCATCATCCACAAAATTCTGCTTTTCAACAAAATCTTTGATCCATGCATCTCAGCATGCCACAAAGTCATTCCAGACCATACAACTGATAACTGCCAATATATTACCTCTAAGCTCAAACATCTCAAAGATAGGTGCTAAGCTAAGAGAATAAATTCTCTGCCACCAAACAGATATATATTTAGAAGAAATCAATTAATACAGTTCTGAATACCACGTCAGACACACAATCCATTTACAAGTTTGTTATGGATCTGAACGAAATGGGAGGCACCTTATTACTCATCCCGTATGTCCAATACGAGAGAGAGGACCTTACATATCTGGTCGATCAACAAGTACGTCTAGATGATCACCACTTATTACCTTCTCTTGGGTGTACATCCCAATCGAGACATCAGTAATAATCCAAACGATGTAAAGATCTCCGATCTTCGACCACCATCTTCAAATTTTCGACTTTTAATCGTTGTATCAGTTATTCAGAATGGGTTAGACCCGGTCATTCTGAATAACCAGCGTATCTTAAATCAAGTGATATATAAACATATCATAACCTCATTCCAATCCAAAACAATTTTTTATACATATATTCTTCACATTGGGAATTATTCCCACAAATCTTACCAAAGGTTGATGTAACAACCCGGAATTTCAGAACTAATTTAGAAATTTTGATTTAACCTATTTATAAGAATATTGAATGTAAATTGGTTATATTTGCAAAATTAAATTTGAGAATAATTTAAAAATTAGTTTTTATATTCTATTTGACTTAAAACAAACTCAATAACATTATTAAATTGATTTATAAGCCTTGGATTAGAAAATTTTAAAGATTCAACTTTTAAAATCATCGCATAGCCCTCAAAAAGTGAAATTTTGCTAGTCAGCTCAGAATTCGATGTGACCAATTTTGTTGGATTCAGAATAATAAGTCATGGTTAGATTTCAAACTTTACGCGAAACGGAGTTAGTATGTGGCCGTGACAGGCAAACAAGTTTAGGGTAAAACTAACAGTCAATTCACAAAGGAATGTTATTAAGATGATCTCAGAATTAAAAATTCACTTTTTTTTTTACAGATTTGTATCATCAAATAATGGTAGAATCCAAAATTTCATAATTTTTGGAATTAGTGTGTGGGCATACAAGAAGAAAATGTACGCTAACATCACATTTTAGAGTTAGTTAAAACTTAGTCAAAAAAATGTTAAAACTTTTCACTATATAATATCTTTTCCTCCCCAAAAACTTGCTTTTCTTTCCTCTTCCTCCTCATTTAGCAGTAGCCCCCTTTCTTCCTCTCCCTCAAAATATTTTGCAGAAAAGCCCCTCAACACTAAATAATTTATATCTCTAAAACTGTAAGGAGTTAGTCTATGAAATTTTAGGGTTTTATAGATCTTGAAGAGAGATACCCATAGCTTAGATTTTGCGGTTATTGGGTTTGTGGTTTGGCCAGAATTGAGCTCGAAGTGCAGTAGCTCATTTTCGGTATTTTGGCTAATGCGGGCCCCACGTAAAGAATTAGGTCGAGCGGTTTGGAGGGATGGTGGAGTGGAAGCATACGAAGGTTTTTGTGGAGGTGGCATGGCTTCAAGTGGCTGGAATTGGTCGGAATGTCAAGTTCATCGGAGGGGTGCTGGAAAACAAGGTAGTCACGAAAATGATTAACTTCCCACCAATCCATGCATTTTCAAGTGAAGTGATCCAAAGGAAAGTTTTTCGGGAGGTCGAGACCTAGCTAACGGCAAAATTTGGTGGCATTTGGAGCATTGTGGTGGCTGCATCGAAATATTCCGAAGATAATTTCGATCCAACTCCAGTCTAATTCACATATTGGGAATATTGGTTATTTTTAAAATCACTTTCAAATTCAATTTATTTATTTCAAAAATAAATTGATTTTAATTCTAGTTCAAAACTAGTTCATTTCGATAAAAATCTATTTTATCAAGGCCCGTACAGTCGATTTCCATCAACGGCCATCGAACTGCACTTACAATGACCTTTTTCAAATTTGATTTGGACATAATTCCAAATCCAACCGTTAGATTTCAAATTTCTAATATTCATTGGAAAGCTCTTTTCGACACGAACCCAACGGTTCCGGTTTTTAGAGAATCCGACGGTCGGATCTCCCGCAACGTCAATTCGAAATCAATGGTCGAAATTCACGAACTGCCGCGGAGCGGCGCGTTCTATTCAGGCCATTATATATATATATATTATATATATTTCATCAATTTCCTTTTAAAACATATTTTATAAATCGTTTTAAATTCGTTTTCAAAACCATTTCAACACTATATTCAATTTTAGATCGATTTGATTTCAATTCAATTCGAATTCATTTCAATTTAATTCAATTTGAATTTACCTTCTATTTGATTCAATTCGAATTCGTTTCAATTTAATTTCATTTGAATTCATTTCTATTTTATTCGAATTCAAATTCACTTTCTATTCAATTCAAATTCTAATTCGTTTTCTATTCAATTCAAATCGAGTTCATTTTCTATTCAATTCGAATCGAATTCATTTTCTATTCAATTCGAATCGAATTCATTTTATATTCGATTCGAATTCATTTCAAATTGATTCAATAAAATTTCAATTTCAATTTTTATCTAATTCAATTTGAATTTCATTTCAAAATATTAGATTTTGAAATCACCTTTCCATATTCATTATAAAACGAATAAAATCGATATAAATATCGTTCGCGTCAAAATAGCGCATCTCTATTCAACACGGCTTTATATTTTTCAAAAACTTCTTTATTCTATTCAACAAATGAATATTTATCCCATTCAACACATGAATCTATATTTCTTTCAACACACGACTAATCTCAACACATGAGTACTGTCAACACATCACTATTTTTGTTATGTAAAATATTTTACAAAACTAAGGTATCTATCGTTTGATTTTAATTAGACTCCACCGTAAAGTAGATTCTAATTGTAAATATGATAAAGATGTAATTTTTAGTATTTAAAATATTTTACTCAACACACGAATATTTTCAACAGGAACATCGTCAACACATGACTATTTTTATATTCAACACATGAATCTTCTTTTATAATATTCATTATTTTCCCGAGTGGAATGAGGCCCAATCAATCACCATATAATGTTAATTATATGGATTCCATACAACACATGTATATAATAGCATTGAAAAAAAAACAATCAACCATCAACCAAAGTGCACTACACTGTATAAGCGTCAAATATAGATATCTAACGCTTATAACA
Source organism: Allium sativum (assembly GCA_030737875.1). Classification (NCBI taxonomy): domain Eukaryota; kingdom Viridiplantae; phylum Streptophyta; class Magnoliopsida; order Asparagales; family Amaryllidaceae; genus Allium; species Allium sativum. Next base: position 777,700,080 of record CM060909.1, read on the forward strand.
GTCTGTCAATCAATCGATCGACATATTTAATCAATCAGGATGAGTGAACTTCAAATTTCATCCCAACACACGTGTGGGGTTTCAAACAATCAAACACGGATTTTAGTTGTGCAGTTGGGCGATGTGTAAAATTTATCTACCCAATCAATATCAGTCAAATCAGTGTATATAAACAAATCGGCCGATTTGTTTATAAATATTTATTTATTCACTTTCACGCTAAAAATTATATTTTTAACGATAATATATTTTATTTTAACACATGAATTTCTATGTTTCTTTCATTTACACAATAAAAATGATATTTTTATATTTCTAACATATTTTAGAAAATTTCGGCGGCATAACGGCACGATACTAGAAATGGGACGAGGCCTAGCCTTATCCCCAGTCTAGTGAAGGCCCACGCCATTCACACATCAATCAAATCCATTCCATTTCACCAAACAATTCAATTCCAACCAAATAAACTAACCAACTACTCAACCAAACAATTTAACAAGCAAGCCATCCATGGTCTGTGGATGACGGGTGTCCGGTGCTACTAAGCACCGTCTGCATCCTAGTATATATATATAACTAGAAAAAGAGATTTTGAGTGAGAAGTTCTCACCAATAGCTATCCAACTTCACGACACTTCATTTATAGAAATCTTCTTCATTCTGGAGTTTTTCATCCCAATTCTTTCTAAATCATTTCTTATGATTTTACACAAATTATTACGATTTTTAATAATTTTATCAAGGCCCGTACAGTCGATTTCCATCAACGGTCATCGAACTGCACTTACAGCGACCTTTTTCAAATTTGATTTGGACATAATTCCAAATCCAACCGTTAGATTTCTAATTTATAATATTCGTTAGAAAGCTCTTTTCGATACGAACCCAACGGTTCCGGTTTTAGGAGAATCTGACGGTCGGATCTCCCGCAATATCCGTTCGAAGTCAATGGTCGAAATTCGCGAACGGCCGCGGCGCGGCGCGTTCTATTCAGGCCAATATATTATATATATAATATAAATAATATATACTTCGTCGATTTCAATTCAAAACGTACTTTATAAATCGTTTTTAAATTCATTTTCAAAACGGTTTCAACTTCATATTCAATTTCAAATCAAAATTGAATATTCCAATTTAAATTCATTTTAAATTCATTTCAAATCGATTTCAATTGAAATTGAATAGAAATGAATTCGAATTGAAATTGAATATAAATGAATTCGAATTGAAATTGAATAGAAATGAATTCGAATTGAATTGAATTGAAAACGAACTGATTTGGGATATAACACACAATGCAACGCAAACCGGAGGATAGAGTTTTTCCTTATAACAGCCAAAATATTATTGATACGAATAAAACAAAGGCATTTGATATTATTGCTAGTGTTTACATGTTTTGAAAACAATTTCAAATCATAACTATCAATCATAGACGGCATTAATGCCCCATACCACTATGTCGCCATATATAGGTATACAATCAAAACCGCACAGTCACGTATTTGGAAATTGGATTTCCGTCATGAACCAAGGCAAAAGATAGTCCTTACCGAATTCGTGACTCTCTAGCCCGAGCCACAGGCAAGCGCGCAGGCAAGCCTTTAGATCGTCAGGGCCGGTCCACCGATGTGGATTATTATGCCTGAACAATACGTTTCCCCGCCCTTTGGGGCGTAAACGAGCCAACGAATGACTCCATCGGACCCGGATCGTCCGGTCAAACCGAGGCGCCTCACAACAGCAACAACCACATAGGTGAAAAGTATATAAATGTCAGGGCTGGTAGGTCACTGGCACCACCCTAGCTAGAAAGAAACGCATGCCCTCCCTGAGGTCCTTCTCCCGTTTTAGGTTCATACCGGGGTGTGAGGCTCGCGAATTCACGTTATACACAAAGCTACGCCACACAGGCGGTGCTTTGATCATCACTACAAGACTTTGCTTTTCAACAGAAGCCCTGATCATTGCGTCTTAGCATGCCACACAGGCAATTCATGCCATGCGACTGATGTCTATCGATATACAACCTCTGAGCTCGTGCGTCTCAGAGAAGGGCGTTAAGCAAAAGAATAAATTCTCCGCCGCCAAACAGATGCATATTTAACAGAAATCAATCAACACCGAATAAAATCCAATGTCAGACACACAGTCCATTTACAAGTCCGTTCTGGGTCTGAACGAAACCGGAGGCACTAAATACCTTGCAAACCCTTCGATCACCACGTACGTCTGGACGATCACCACTCATTATCCATATTTCGGGATGCCTCCCAATCAGGACCTCGGTTACCATCCAAAAGAGGTGAAGATCTCCGGTCTTTGACCACCGTCCTCATCTTCGACTTTCAATCGTCGGTCAATTATTTGAAATGAGAATTAACTCGGCCTTTTCAAATAATTCACGTATATTTAGAATTTCAAATCAATTTATTTTAATGGTTAAATTATTCGACAACACCAATATTGTTCTTTAATGTAATTTTCACACCAAACACATTCAACCATCAAATATAACATAAATCGAGCAAATTCAGTTTATTTCCATTCCATAATGTTTATGGTACTTTATAATAATTTATCGCTATTTTTATTTATTTTAAAATAGCCCATCTATTCAAAACGACGCTTCGGGCCATAACGCGGCCGTGGCGCTGTTTTTCTTCAGATTTGATTTACACATATCTAAAAATCTAACCGTTGGATCTTCACAAAATTTACATCATTAGAAAGGTCTTTTCAAAACGAATCCAACGGTTCCAGTTTCGGGAAAATCCGACGGTCGGATCTCCCGGTACAATCGTTTGAATTTTCGATTTCAAAATATGAACTGCACGGCTTCGTTTCGTTTTAATTTTATTTATATTTATATATTTATATAAATATAGTTTCTTCAAAAATTCCTATTTCGTTTTCATTTCAAATATTTCACTAACGCCTTAAAATTTTGGAAAATTTCGCCATAACCTCCCCTGCACCGGGAGCATCGGGAAATCGCAAATAGCTTTCCCGGTCCTTCTAATCTCAAAAAGAAAAAGAAAAAGCCAAGCGGCTAGCCAACAGGCTCATAAAATCATCACCCAAACAAAACAGTAAATGTGTACCTATTTGTCGGGCACAAAATTTTATTCCTCTTCTCTAGCCCCTTTGCTATAACCTGTTCAATGGATATGCATGTACATATATATACAGTTCTTATCATTTATCATTTTCTATTCAACTTCATATTTGATTTCTATTTGGTTTAAAAACACCATTCATTCTAATGTTACATACATAGGTGCAAATCATTTCATTAGCTAATTAATGAATATTTCAACTCATATATGTTTATTCTGAACAAGTGGTTATTTTTAACACTTCACATTTCAACGATTCATGCATACAATACAAATGTGATTTTTATTGTAAAACAATTCATTTCAAAACACTATTTTTCTATATAGTTCATATAGGTGACAAAAATAGGATTTTTGTCATAAAACAATTTCTTTTAAAACGAGATTATTTTACATAGTTCATATAGTCGATAAAAGGTGATTTTTTTATTATCAGACAATTTATTTCAAAATATGAATACCATTCAACACATGAATTTCAAATCAACGAATGAATATCGATTCAACACATGAAGGTTTTCTATAGTTTCTATATATAGATAAAAATGTGATTTTTATATTTAAAACGCGAATACCATTCAACACATGAATTTCTAATCAACGAATGAATATCAATTCAACACATGAAGGTTTTCTATTGTTTCTATATATAGATAAAAATGTGATTTTCATATTTAAAACGCGAATACCATTCAACACATGCATTTCTAATCAACGAATGAATATCAATTCAACACATGAAGGTTTTCTATTGTTTCTATATATAGATAAAAATGTGATTTTTATATTTAAAACGCGAATACCATTCAACACATGAATTTCTAATCAACGAATGAATATCAATTCAACACATGAAGGTTTTCTATTCAATGAATAAATATAGTTTAAGCAGATGAAAATAATTCAAACACACGAATATTATTCAAAATTTCGGCAGCATAACGGCAGGGTAGTTAAAACCGGGACCGTCCCTAGTACGGCTCCTCGCTCTACCTTAAAACCTCGCGGTTTTTGACAATGGGGATCATGCATCTAGTTCGCACGCAGGCGGCATATATATATTTATTTCATTTCCACAAACTAATCCTATGTGGTTTCAACCAAATATTTCTCAACCACAAACGGGTATTTTTCAACCTCAATCAATCAATATCAACCACAAACAAACCCAAACAATCATTCGCTATCAATCAATTTTCACAACAATTTCAACCAATAAATATCGTCCATGGTTTGTGGATGAGGGATGTATATATATATATATATATATATATATATATATATAATATTAATATTTCACTTCCATTTCATCATATTTCAATGCATATATGTTTAATACAACGGTTGTATAATTTATGCCTCGCTTATATATCTTATACATCACATGTACATGAAGTATACAATGCGTATATAATTTATATTTTGCCTATATAAATTATACAACACGTTTTCATTTCATTTTTGATTTTAGAGCTCTCACATTGGGGTTTTCGAGATGTTAAAAATCACAGCTTGCTCAGAAAAATCCGCGGTCTCTTCTAGAATGTAGAGAACCTCCTTGCGGTCACGATGCTTCCTTTCTTGGCTGTTCAAAAAGGGATTCGCGATTTTCTCGAAATCCGTGCGTCGAGGCGTCGATCAGAGGTGATGACGTGGTAGAGGGAGGAGAGGGGGACCGGCGCCTGGTGGTTAGGTGGCGATCGGTGGTCGGAATCTTCTCAAGCGGCGCGGGGAATTCGGCGGTTTTGGAGCGTCGATTCCGGCGCTGGAGGGGCTGGGGGTCGTCGAAGGTTGGTCGGATTTGAAGGGGAGAGGGAGCAGCGTCGAATGATGGCGGTGGCGCGGCGAGGTTTGGCCAGAGGCGGCGGCAAATGGGGCTGGAAGGCGCGAGCACGAGAACCGTCAGGGGCTGGGGGAAAAAGGGTTTCTCGGTTTTTTTTTCCTTAATTCTGATTGGCCCATGGTCTATTTATTTCAAAAATTAGGGTTTTGGGCCACAAACTCCAAATCAAACCCAACGAGTGACGCCCCCAGCTAATTACCCCGATTCCGGGCACAACGGAATAGGTTTCGTTGGCCATTTTGACTGTTACAGTCAGTTATTCTTCAAATTAAAGTATAAACCATTTAATTTTCAACTTTGAACGTATATTTTAATTTGCCGGAGCCACAAACTGATTCGAAAAAATCCAAAAAAATAAATCTGGCTATGTGGGGACGATACGGTCCCAACAAAACTGATTTCGTCGAATTCTGAGACCGTTTGAAAAATGGCCATTTTCAGGTCGATCAAAATCAACTTAAACCGGTCAAACGCGTTTTCCTTTGCCATGCTCACATATTGATTCGAAAAATTATGAAATTTGAAACCTAGCAATAATTTGACATCACGGATCCAACAAAAGTGGTTTCGACGAAATCCGAGGTCGTTTGCAAAATGTCCATTTTTAAGGGCCTGAATTCCATAGCGACTATTCAGAATTTTCAACTGGACATATCTTTTGATTCCTGCTATGAAATTTCGATTGGTCGGATTCGTTAGAAAGGTATTCACTAACAGATTTAAATATTTTTGGTTTCACTAAAATCCGGATTGTTCTGCACTCGGTACAGTCCAACAAAGTTTGAATTCAATTTTTTGAAACTACAGCGCCATTTCAGGCCTTGTTTATAATTATAATTAATTATATTCGTTTTCAATTGTTGATTCAAACCCAGTTTTCGTCGCCATTATTAAAAATATTTATTTTAAATATTTAAAATCCATTATTTTAGCCAATTTAAAAATTTTAAATTGGTTCAGATTTTCTGGGTCGTTACACCGCAGCGCCTAGATGACCAAAAAAGGAAGTTTTTGGATTAACTTCTAACTCTGGGTCCGCGTGGTGAACTGGAGGGGATGACCACCCAGCGTGGAAAGAGGAGGAGGTGCCAGAGAAAATGGCACTAGTTTCGTGCAATTCCGAGTTATAGTTTGGTCGTGGCAAGCGTTACAAGTTGAGGGTGCTGTATGGAGAAGAAGGTGAATTGTGGTTTATTATTTAAATGATTGTTCTAAGTTCGTATGTTAATATATTTTTGCTACGAACTCAGAGTCGGGCAAATTGAGGCAAATTTTGACCCAAATAGTACTAAAATTGTCAATTAAAGACTAACGGAGTAGAAACCAATGGTGAGATCTCTCTCACTCAAATTATTTTTTACAGTTATTATAGCTGTGACTAAATGAATATATATATTGATTGCCTGTGATTGCATTATTTGTTTGGTTATTGATGGATGTTTATAGTTTAAATGTTATCATTATTAAACTGTGATTATAAGTATTGATAAATAAGACATTTATATTATGAATTGTTTTGGGATGACAAATTACCTACCCATCTCCCAAATAATAGATAAATTCACATGGATTGTGATGTAAACCCCACGCGGGCATTAGGACGATAATTTCACACATCGCCTAAGTGTATAAATAATAATTGGTTATTTATTGGTTGAAAACCCCACATGGATATTGGGATGATATTTGATTTACTTTAATCCCCAAGTGTTTATAGGATATGTTAATTGATTGATTGGCAGACTGTTATAAGCGTTATTTAATTATTTAATACTTATATGGTTGTAAGTGCACTCTAGATGTGAATTAGATGTTTAGTAGTTATTTATAACTATTGTTGAATACATGAGATGCATAAAATCCATATAAATAAAATTATATGGTAATTGATTGATGCACTTTCCAATTTAGAAATAAAGAATATTTTAATATAGTATTCAGTGAAGAATCAAAATTTGATTTTGATGTCCGATTTTGGATGGACACAAAAATATTAAAGTTTGGTTTTGATGTCCGATTTTGGATGGACACGAAAAAGGGCCTATTTTTAAAATGATTGAAAATAGAGAAAAAATATGTTAAGTTATAATAAATGTTTTGGAAAAAAATTTGGATGAAATATTCTATGTTTGCAAAGATAGAATAATTTTTTGTCTGAATAAGTTATTTATCAACTTGAGTAAAGAATGGAAAGAAGTTATATGTTTTTAATATAACCAGAAATTTCCAATGTACGAACTGGAAAGGATTTGAATGGAAATAATCTTCGGAATATTTTGATATTGGATTCATGACTATACAGATAACGTTGAGGAATTTGGAAGATATAGACATCGTTATTCCCAATATGATATCTGTTGGTTTCAGAATTTGATGTTGAACATAAGCCGATATGATTTCTATTCAGTGCCTTGTATTTAATATCAAATTGGATTTTGGGGTTTGCTGTGAATGGTGTATTCAATAACACTATTCTTAAAACCCGCTTTAGGAAATGATGAATATTTTAATTAAGATTAATGAAGTTTTCCAATTATATTTATTTATTGGAATTAAATGAAAGTTGTTTTTGGGTTCGTTGTGAACGATGTTTTAAATGACATTTGTTCTTAAACCCAATTAACAATGAAGATATGATTTGGAATTCATAAATCTTTTAATTAAGATTTAGGGAAATTTTCCAAAGTAAATTTTTTCGATTTAATACATTAAATCAGAATTGAGTGGATTTCGATTTAGTGATAATCGAGATGAGCTTCCATGAAGGAAGACTGTAACTGTTTATGGAATTTAAAAGGCTTTTCCATTATTCCACTTATAGTATTAGTATGATGCAGAAATTTATATCGACTACGACTGATTGGATTTCCGTGAAGGTTCCATATTAAATGGAAGATGATTTTGGGTTTATCATGAACTGTGTTTTAAGTGACATTGTTTCTTTAACCCAGTTAGATACAGGATTAATTTCCTAAAGGATTGAATAGTCATTAAGTAATGATTTCTGAGATTAAAACCAATTGGAGTTTTAATGAATCTTTTATTAGATTGAAATATGAATGAGGTAATTAAATTTACCGAATTTAAGAAATTACCGAGAATGGAGTACCACCAGTTTTACTCCATGTGATAGCTAAACTTTTAATTAGATTTGTAACAAAAAAGGTAATTAATTTTACCAATAACACAATGGGTGTTAGATATGGAGTACTACCAGTTTTGCTCCAATGGATGAATAGGTTGGGATTGGGATAATAAAATGAATGATTACTTCGGTAAGGCTACTTAATCCTGACTAGCTGATAAACCTTAATTTGGTTTAGGTTGTGCAAATATATTATAAACTCTTTTGAAATGATCTCCAAGAATATTTGGATAAAAGAATATTCTGGATTGGAATGAGGCGAATGATGTGTTTTATAACACTTGATTATAAGATATGCAAGTTATTCGGAAAGACCGGGTTTAGCCCATTCTAAATAATTGATACGATGACAAAAAGTCGAAGATTTGAGGATGGTGGTTGAAGGCTGGAGACCTTCACATTGGTTGGTTGATTATTGATGTCTTGATTGGGCTGTACATCGAAGACGAGGTAATAAGTGGTGATCGTCTAGGCATACTTAGAGAACGACCGGATATGCGAGGGTCTCTCTCTTGTATTGGACATATTGGACGAGGGATAAGGTGCCTCCAGTTTCATTCAGACCCGGAACGGACTTGCAAATGGATTGTATGTTTGACATTGTATTTCGCCTGTATTCGTTGATCTCTGCTAAATATAAATTTGTTTGGTAGCAAAGAATTTATTTTTTTACTTAACACCATTTTCTGAGATGTACGAGCTTATATATTGGTGGAAATCAATGATACGTTATGGATTGACAAGGTGGCATGCTTAGATGTAGTGAACAAGGCTTTGTTGAAAAGTAGGGCCTTGCGGATAATGAACAAAGCACGACTAATATAGCACAATTTTGTGTGTCGAGACGTGACATTGATCAGCTTCATAGCCCATGAATGATCGACGCCGGATAATAAACGGCATGTTGGAATCGGATTAAATGTACAGATGTTTCCTCGGGGATCCAGGCGTAACCATTATGTACCTAAGGTCTAGAGAAGGAATCTGGGATCCTGGCTAAGGGCGACTCCACTGAGCATGAAGAATCTGGGAGCCTACTAAGGCGACTCCATTGTAGCATGAAGGATCTAAGGGATCTAGAAGCCCCGATAAGGGTGACTCCACTGAGCATCAAGGATTTGGGAGCCGCTAAGGGGACTCCATTGTGGCGTGAAGGAACCAGATTCACCTTGAAAAAGGCGATGATTAGTGATGGCAAGAAGGCCTCGGTTATTGATGGAACCCAATTTTCAATACGAACCTTCGTGATTTTAATTGTAACCTATGCATACAGTCGTAGTACACTACGTCTGTTATGATTGATCTATTTATTTTGAAGATGGTTTTTGCACTATGGACTAATAATAATAAAAGATGTTATTGTGTATAAAGCATTCTTGGCTATTATAATGTAAAACTCTATACTCCTGTTTGTGTTGCATTATGTGATGGGATTGAGTCTTATAATAGCTTCATTTTTCTCAAAAAACATTGCGATTGGTTTACGATTGGTATTCTTAGGAGAAAACCCGTTCCATGTTATTCAGCGTGGTCCCTTGATTTACCCAACTTTAAGATAAAGTTAATAACTGTTTTAGTTCTCACGCCAGTCCCGTGACTGACTCGGAGTTTATTGTTTTCCCACCTAAACTTTAGGTGTCCATATTTTCCACACGAGCAGCTAATAGTTTTGGATTTGCAGATATTTCTTTTCACAGGATACTGGATTATGGATGGAGTTGTATTTGGAAAGCTTTTTATCCGTGTATTTCTTTTAGCTGTGGCAGATGATGAATTTATGATGCACATTATATTTATGTATTTATTTTTTGCTGTTTTGTAATTTAAATCTCTGATATTTTCCGCTATATGTTATTTGTTTGAAATCTAATATCATGTACATTGATGTAAATAGTTGTAATAACAATGAAATTTTCTCATGTTTGTGTTATAATGCGTCATGTTCTCAAAGCAATCCGCCTTCTTGTTCGGTCAAGGCCGATTGGAAAGTTCGGGTCGTTTCAGTTTGGTATCAGAGCTTTTGTTTACAAATCTCGAGAAAAAGACACATTAGAACCAAATGAAAGAATTCATTAGAGATAGGATTAGTAGCATTCTATAAGATCGACTCGTTAGAGATAGGGTTACTAATTCACTAGAATGAGTTTGAAGAGTGTTATTTATAAAAATGAAATTGGTTTTGAAAATTACTTCTTATTATACGTATTTGAGTATTTTATTTTATATTGAATTTGAACTATCGAGTATAAGAAGATTTTACATATACGTCTGATCCATGTGTATTCGAAATCTCAAATATACTAGGTAGCTATATAGAATCACACTTTAGTCGCCCGTAGATGATTCTGATGATTGACACATCATCATCAGTATTTATGTTCGAGTTTCAAAAGTGGGATGTCTATACATTTTCAATTGACTGGTGTGCGAACCAAAACTTAGTTAGAGTTTGTTGTTTGTGGTTTGGCATCAAAAATAGATTTTTGAACATGTAGAAGTTATATATTTGAAAAGTTGATCAACTAATTGATTGCTAGTTGTGATGTGTGAATATTAGTTCAACTAATAAAAATATTGGAATAATAAAACCAATACGAGAATAAAGAGAAAATAATGCCAAATAAAATCTAAAATTGAATTGAATTGAAATTTTTGTTTGGATTGTCGAGTAGGTTACGGACTTAAAGCTGGGTAGTGAAATAAATTTGCATACCCGACAAACAGGTGCACCTTTGTGAGTTGGTTGTGCAATTTTATTATTTATAACTATGTGAGTAATTTGGATGCGCTTTGATGGTTATTCTATGTGAAATTAAACATACGCCATAGGATAGTAACAAATAAATTATGAACCACATCGCATGACATACTTTATGGAAGATAGCATATCATATTCCATATAAGCATTTGGTGCTTATGTGACGAGATTAGGATTACCATATGAGCAAGATGCTTATATGGCGAGGACTGAACTACAGGTTGTACTGAGGACTGATTATGGACTTAATAACCTATAATGGGAAATTGCAGGATTTAATAACAAATCCTACACAGGTCTTCGGATGAAAAAAATACACACGTCATTGTCTCTCTTGTTTTAGTTAAGGCGCGTAGGTATGGGGGGAGCAGGGTATATAAATCATAATGGGTGTGCACAATTGATTTGTATGCGATATATTGATTTATTAGGTGCCTAACACGGCCCAATAAAAATTTTCAGATCAATCCGTGCAACGAAGGTTATGGCGAAATTTTTCATAAATTTAAGGTGTTAGCCAAATTTCAGATATATTTAGAAGTTCTTATAAATGGAAAATTTGAAGAATGAAAGCCAGAATGAAAGTTGAGTTGGTTAGTCAGACAATTTTTGGCTCCATTCTTTTTTGAGGACGAAAAAGTTTTACGTGGGGGAGATTGTAACAACCTGGATTTTCAAAACCAATTTAATTTTTTTTATTTAAGCTACTTTAAGGAATATTGAATGTAAATTGGTTATATTTGCTAAATAAAATTTGAGATTTTAAAATTAGTTTTTATGTTTTATTTGACTTAAAACAAACTCGGTAAAATTATTAAGTTGATTTATAAGCCTTGGATTAGACAATTTTGAAGTCCAATTTTTAAAATCATCACATAGTCCTTAAAGCATGAAATTTTGCTATAAGATCAATTTTGTTGGTTTCGAAATAATAAGTCGTGGCTAGATTTCAAATTTCACGCGAAACGGAGTTAGTATATGGCCGTGAGAGGCAAACTCGTTTAGGGTAAAACTGACAGTCAATTTACCAAGGAACGTTATTAAGACGATCTCAAAATTCGATTTCACTTTTTTTTACTGATTCATATCATCAAATAATAGTAGAACCCAAAATTTCATAATTTTTGGAGTTAGCGTGTGGGCATACAAGAAGAAAATGTACGCTAAAATCGCATTTTTAAAGCTAGTTAAAACTTAGTCAAAAAATGATAAACCTTTCTACTATATAGTTTCTTTTCCTCCCCAAAAACTTACTCTTCTTTCCCCTTCCTCCTCATTTCGCAGCATCCCCCTTTCTTCCTCTCCCTCAAAACATTTTGCAGAAAATCCCACAACACTAAATAATTTATATCTCTTAAACCGTAATGAGTTAGGCTATGAAATTTAAGGGATTTCTAGATCTTGAAGAGAGCTACCTACGACAAAAATTTGGTTGTGTTTGGGTTTGTGGTTTGTCCGGAATTGAGCTCGTAGTGCAGCAGTTTATTTTCGGTATTTTGGTTGATGTGTGCTCCCACATAGGGAATTATGTCGAGCGGTTTGGAGGGATAGTAAAGTGGAAGCATATGAAGATTTTAGTGGAGGTGGCATGGTTTCAGGTGGTCGGAATTGGCCGGAATGTCAAGTTCATCGGAGGGGTGCTGGAAAACAAGGTATCATGAAAATGATCAATTTCCTGCCAATCCCTTTATTTTCAGGCGAAGTGATCCAAAGAAAAGTTGTCCAGGAGGTTGATTAATAGCTACCGGTAAAATTTGGTGGCGTTTGGAGCACCGTGGTGGCCGCAGCACCTAGATGACCAGAAAACACAGTTTTTCGATCAACTGCTAACTGCGGGGAACACATTGCGAACTGGAGGGGAGACCACCCAGCATGGAAAGAGGAGGAGATGCCAGAGAAAATGGCACTGGTTTCATCCAATTCCGATTTACGATTTGGCCGTGGCGAGTGTTTCAAGTTGAGGGTGTTGTTTAGAGAAGAAGGTGAACAGTGGTTTATTATTTAAATGATTGTTCCAAGTTCGTATGTTAATACAGTTTTGCTACGAACTCAGAATCGTGCGAAACTAGATCCGCTGCAATTGTGGGGTTGAGGGTTTCACAACAAAACTAATTTGGACAAAAACGGAGCAAGTTAGAATTTAAGGAAAATTTAAACCCAAACAGTACTAAAATCGTCAATTAAAGACTGACAGAGTAGAAACCAATGGTGAGAACTCTCTCACTCAAACTATTTTTACATTTATTACAGCTGTGAAAAAATATATATACTGATTGCCAGTGATTGCAATATTTGTTTGGTTATTAATGGATGTTTACAGTTTTAATGTTATCATTATTAAATTGTGATTATAACTATTGATAACTAAGACGTTTATATTATGAATTATTTTGGGATGACAAATTACCCACTCGTCTCCCAAATAATAGATAAGTTCATATGGATGTGATGTAAACCCCACACATGTATTGGGATGATAATTTCATACATCGCCCAAGTGTACAAATAATAATCGGTTATTTATTGGTTGAAATCCCCGCACGGGTATTGCGATGATATTTAATTTATACTAATCCCACGTGTTTAGAGGAGATGTTAATCGATTGATTGTAAGTGCACTCTGGATGTGAATTGGATGTTTAATAGTTATTTATAACTATTGTTGAATACATGCGATGTATAAAATCCATATAAATAAAATTATATGGTAATTTATTGAGTCACATTCCAATTCAGAAATAACGAATATTTTAATATAATATTCGATGAAAAATCAAAATTTGATTTTGATGTCCGATTTTGGATGGACACAAAAATACTAAAGTTTGGTTTTGACGTCCGATTTTGGATGGACACGAGAAATGGCCTATTTTTAAAATATTTGAAAATAGAGAAAAATTATGTTGAATCATAATAAATGTTTTGAAAAAAAATTTGAATGAAATGTTCCACGTTTGCAAATATTGAATAATTTTTTATCTGAATTAGTTGTTTATCAACTTAAGTAAAGAACTGAAAGAAATTATATGGTTTTAATATAACCAGAATTTTCCAACGTATGAATTGGAAAGGATCTGAATGGAAATAATCTTCGTAATATTTCGATATTGGATTCGTGATAATACAGATAATGTTGAGGAATTTGGAAGACATGGTTATCGTTATTCCCAATACGATATCTATTGGTTTCAGAATTTGATGTTGAATATAAGCCGATATGATTTCTATTCAGTGCCTTGTATTTAATATCAAATTGGATTTTAGGGTTTGATGTGAATGGTGTATTCAATAGCACTATTCTTAAAACTTGCTTGAGGAAAGAATGAATCTTTTAATTACGATTAATGAAGTTTTCCAATTATATTTATTAATTGGAATTTATTGAAAGTTGATTTTGGGTTCGTTGTGAACGATATTTTAAATGACATTAGTTTCTAAACCCAATCAATAGTGAAGATATGATTTGGAATTTATAGATCTTTTAATTAAGATTTAGGGAAATTTTCCAAAGTAAATATTTTCAATTTAATACATTAAATTGGAATTGAGTGGAATTCGATTTAGTGATAATTGAGATGAGCTTCCATGAAGGAAGACCGTTATTATTTATGGAATTTAAAAGGCTTTGCCGTTATTCCACTTATAGTACTAGTCTGATATGGAAATTTATATTGATTACGACTGATTGAATTTCCATGAAGGTTCCATATTAAATAGAAGATGCTTTTGGGTTTATTATGAACTGTGTTTTAAGTGACATTGGTTCTTTAACCAAGTTAAAGACAGGATTAATTTCCTAAAAGATCGATTAATCATTAAGTAATGATTTTTGATATTAAAACCAATTGGAGTTTTAATGAATCTTTAATTAGATTGAAATGTGAATGAGGTAATTAAATTTACCGAATTTAAGAAATGATCGAGAATGGTGTACCACCAGTTTTACTCCATGCCATAGCTAAACTTTTAATTAGATTTGAAATGAGAAATGAAAATTAATTTTACCGATAACACAATGGGTATTAGATTTGGAATACTACCAGTTTTCTCAGTGGGATGAATGGGTTGGAATTGGGATAATAAAATGAATGATTACTTCGAAAACGCTTATTAATCCCGACTAGCTAATAAACCTTAATTTGGTTTAATTTGTGAAACTATATTATAAAATCTTTTGAAATGATTTCCAAGAATATTTGAATAAAAGAATATTCTGAATTGGAATAAGGCATATAATGTGTTTTCATAACACTTGGTTACAAGATACGCGAGTTATTCGGAAAGACCGGGTTTAACCCATTCTCAATAACTGATACGACGACTAAAAGTTGAAGATTTGAAGACGGTGGTTGAAAACTGGAGATCTTCACATCGCTTGGATGATTACTGATGTCTTGATTGGGCTATACACCCAAGATGAGGTAATAAGTGGTTATCGTACAGACATACTTGGACATCGACAGGATATGCGAGGGCCTCTCTGCTGTAATGGACATATTAGATGAGGAATAAGGTGCCTCCAGTTTTGTTCAAACCTAGAACGGACTTGCAAATGGATTGTATGTTTGACATTGTATTTCGCGCTGTATTCGTTGATCTTTACTAATTATATATCTGTTTGGTGGCGGAGAATTTATTCTTTTACTTAACACCCTTCTGTGAGACGTACGAGCTTAGAGGTTATATATTGGTGGAAATCAATGGTATGGTATGGATTGATAAGGTGGCATGCTAAGATGCAGTGATCAAGGCTTTTGTTGAAAACAGGGCCTTGCGGATTATGAACAAAGCACGACTAATATTGTGCAGCTTTGTGTGTCGAGACGGGACTTCGACGAGCTTCACAACCCGTGAATGATTGAGGCCAGATAATAAATGGCACGTTTTAATCGGACTTAGGGTACAGATGTTTTCTGGGGGGGTCCAGGCATAACCCTTGTGTTCCTAAGGTCCAGAGAAGGAATCTGGAATCTGGGAGTCCCGATAAGGGTGAATCCACTGAGTATGAAGGATCTAGGAGCCCGATAAGGTGACTCCATTGTAGCATGAAGGATCTAAGGGATCTGAAAGCCCCGATAAGGGTGACTCCACTGAGCATGAAGGATCTGGGAGCCCGCTAAGGTGACTCAACTGTAGCGTGAATGATCCAGATTTACCCCAAAAATGCGATGATTAGTGATGGCAAGAAGGCCTCGGTTATTGATGGAACCAATCTCCAATACGAACCTTCGTGATTTTAATTGTAACTTATGTATGTAGTCATAGTATACTACGTCTGTTATGATTGATATATTTATTTGTGAAGATGGTTTTCAAACTACGCACTAATAAAAAAAGATGATACTGCATATAAAGCATTTTTGGCTATTATAAGGTAAAAACTCTATCCTCATGTTTGTGTTGCATTGTGTGATGGGATTGAGTCTTATAATAACATCACTTTTCTCAAAAAGCATTGCGATTGGTTTATGATTTGTATTCTTAGGAGAAAACCTGTTCTGTGTTATACACCGTGTGTAACACCCCGTATTTTCTATGAATGTTAAAGTAACAAATTAAAGAATATTTAATTCTAAAATTGGGAATTAAGGGAAACGGGTTGCACCATTGCGTTCGTCTTGGAATTCTGCTTGAGACAAAGTCCGAATTTGCAAAAATAGGGCTCTTATGAAGAAGTAATGGAGTTCAAAAGATTTCAAGTTTAAACAAAAATAAAATTGAAATAATAATTAAAAGTCAAAACAGTTCGAAATTCGAAATTCGGTAAGAGCGGGCTGAGCGGGAAATTTCCCGCTCAAAGGTGTCGACCCCCCCCCCCATAGGGGAGTCGAAATAGTTGTCGACCCCCTATAGGGAGTCGAGCCCTTTTAGATCCAGATTCCAGTGACGAATTTTGACAAACCTATGCTGATATGGTCTTCTCTGATTGGCCAATGACTAATTTCTAAGGTATTAGGGCATATGTGTCATGCTATGGTTGGCTGGATGACTCATCTTTTGGCTTGATGGCTCTGATTTCTCCTAGACTAATCTAAAGGCTAGAATTAAACCTAGACTTCTATATAATCACCCCAAACCTCAACCCTGGAACTCATTTTATGAAGCCGTCATGCTGTCCGTCTACAAATTGGCCTAGCCTCCATTCATCTACCCCAAACTAGCGAATCAAATTCAAACTAGGAATCAATTAGAAGAACTGGAGAATCAAACGTCTACATCAAAGGATAACTTTTCAAATTCAGAAATCAGATCCCAAAAATCAAGATCCATCCTTTTTCTGTAAGTACAATTATTGTTTAGATGTGAACACCTAATAAGAAATCATGACTATAATAACTGGATCTAGAACTATGCCTAATTCTATTCATGCCTATCCTTTTGTCAATTCTGAATTGTCTATGCCAATGAGACTATTGTGATTGATGTAATGACACCTATCGTGCCTGTGAGACTATTGTGATTAACAAAATGGAACCTAACATGCCTATGAGACTGTTGGATTGACAAAATGGAACCTGTCATGCCTATGGGGCTGTTGTGATTGATTTATCATGTTGTACATCCTATGCCTATGAGACTATTCTACTGACACAATTGAACCTACCATGCTGTATATGCCAATTACATGATAAGTTATGTTCATATATGCTTACATGTTTAAATCCAAGCTAGTACCCATGTTTAAGATCTATATAAGTTCATGCTTATACAATTAGATCTATGTTAGTCCCCATGTTAATTGGATCTAATTTAAATGTATGATCACGTTCTTGTGCTTTATTAAGTATGTCATTTTATCCCAAATTTATACTACGCATGTTGATCTATATTGTTTATGCTTGTTGGAATGTTACATGTCCCTTTCTTTTGCCTTTTGCTTATAAGTTAGGCTTATTTACGATCCTAACGTTCTATGTGAATTATGCGAACGAATAACGGGGGAGATGTTGGGGAAAATATTAAACTACATGCTATTGGCATAGATTGGCTCATAATCATGTAAATTATTAGTAGCATGAAGTGGTAGAATTTGTATACCTAGAATTATGTACAAAATTTAAAGGGTAAAAGGGGGCATGACTTGAATTGACAACACTTTTGGATAATTTACATATGAACATAAATTGTAAATATGTAAATTAATTAAAAGATGAACATGCCTAACCCAAGGTTAGATTTAGTTGCGGTGTAAAATTTCCCGGAATCGCCTGGCACATCTAGTAACTGCAATAACAGCACATCCAGTAACCGCAACAACACTGATCTAATGTGAGAGGTTAGCGCATTTAGCCCAAAACCAAGGTTAGAATGAGTTTGCGGTAGAAGTCTACTCGGAACCGCTGGGCACATCCAGCAGCCGCAAACAACAGTTCTAATGTGAGAGGTTAGGGTATTAATAAATTAATTAATGCAAATAAACGAACATTATAAGAATGGTAAGGTTAAGTAACATATGAATAGGCAACACTTAACCAATACAACATGTTAATTAGACAAGAAGGTGGGGTTAAGTAAATTTAGTACACTTAACCATTACAACATGTTAATTAGACAAGAAGTTGGGGTTAAGTAAATTTAGAAACAATTAACTAATATAGCATGATTAATGAGTACGGTTAAGTTAATAAGAAACACTTAACTAATATAGCATGATGAATGAGTAGGGGTTAACTTAACAAGAAACACTTAACCAATATTGGATGATGAACGAGTGGGGTTAAGTTAATAAGAAACACTTAACCAATATAACATGATGAGCGAGTGGGGTTAAGTTAACAAGAAACACTTAACCAATATAACATGTTGAACGAGTGGGGTTAAGTTAATGGGAAACATTTGACCAATATAACATGATGAATGAACAGGGTTAAGTTAATAGGAAACACTTAACCAATACAACATGATGTGTGGGTGGGTTAAGTTAACATGAATGGACAGCACTTAACCAATATTACATGAACAAAGTGGATAGGGTTAAGGCAAGCTTAACCAATAATACAAATTGACTTGATAAGTAGGAAGGTTAAGTAAACCTTGGGTAGGTGGGTAATATTAATAAATATAGGCCCACAAATTTAACCGTTAAATAAACATGTTTGAATCAGTGGGAGGGTTAAGTACATCTCGTGTAGGTGGGTAATATTTGTATATATATGCCGACAAACTTAACCAGTAGGAGACCCTACCCATTTCAGTAGTAAACCACATAGATGTATCATTGTACCCTAAACAAGGCAGGGTGGGGCACGGTTATTGGGCTGATTATAAGCGGTCAAAATAGCGGCAGGTGATCCACCAGTGCATGTTCTGATGGGATCACGGGTATGCACGTATTCCGGAGTGGAAGAATTAGCCATTGGGCATCAGTAGATATAAAGTTATGCATCTTGATCGTGTCGGGTTGCCACCTTAGGGCTTGATACACCCTACGATGGGACTAGCACAGGTATCTACAAGTAGAGGGTCGAGCGACACAAACTAGAACTAGATCGATACAAGTAGTAGCCGATCGGTTAAGGTAGTATGGATACATCTAACACCTTCATGGAAATTAGGCTAATTGAGGAAAGATCCTCATACTAGATGTACACCCTGAAGGCTACCACAATTGCGGGGTTGGGATCACCTTATTATATAACACAGGATACTAGTTGGGAAATTAGTAGGGAATACGAATCATTCTATAAAAGACACTAGTTAGGATACTAGTTAGTTGGTGCAAAGATATAAAAATCAGAATAACGGGGTAGTAGCGACGCAGAGAAAGAGTAGAAGTGCATTCGGTTTATCTTGCCTTATCATATCTTATGCTAATCTTAGGTTATCTTGTTATCCCTATTATCACGTTATTGTCTTCTATTCAGTTTATTCATGTCATGTTACTATTAATTGTTTGCATACTGAAAATCACTGGACTTACCAAACTTATGTCTAACCTAGTTTTTTTGGCCTCTTTTCTTCCGTTCCACCCCCTCCATGGTAGTTAGGGAGGGAATAACTCAACTTAGTTTGGACCGTTTCTCTTTCCAAGCTCGAAGATAGTCGACGTATTGCTTTGGACTCTCTTTTCCACTGCTATGGCTGGCTCATGCTTTATTGGGGATATCATTGTCATTTTATGCTTCTTTATTTTAACAAGACAGATACTTTGTTGTACTTGGTATTAGTGTTTTGGTGTTAGAAAAAAACCTTTGTACAAGCTGTTTTACCAAGCTGCTATTCTAGCAATGGAGTAAAAAATTTATTCTTTTTCGCTGCTTTATTTGTCTGTCCTATAATTTATCTGCATCTTTTACCTATAACGCTTCACTGAAGTTAATGCAGTCCCTTTGTGAGTGAAATTAACTTAGGTGGGGTGTCACACTTGGTACCAGAGCTGAAGGTTACTGGATCAGATAAAAGATTTGAAAAATTATTTTCAAAACAGTTTTAAAATAAGCATTTTCTAAAGAAAAGTTTTGTTTTAAAGGCATATTCCCCAAAGCCATAAGCATTATATTTTGATCCCCTGTTTGAATACTTGTTTTCCTTCTTTACTGAGTCTCCGGGGCTCCTAGCTTTCTGGGAGGTAACCTCATCGCGGCATGGTTACGTAGGCTTGATGAGACTACGACACCTGTCAAAGGGCGAAGAAATGCCCAACTTCCATATATAGCCGCAGTAGTTTCACCTACGGCTAATTTTCTTTCAAGCTTTGTAGGGTTTACCATGCGATGGATGCAGCTTTCAAGAGACTTGTCAGCAAGTTACACAAAGATGGCAAAGATGAGAATGAGGGATTTTGGTTAAGGAACAAAACCCAAGGATGAGAAACTCATGGATATGGACTTGATTCACGAAGGAGGAAAGAATAGAAAAAAAATCTAAGACAAAAGGAAGTGTCGTTATTATGGTATAACGGGTCATATAATTAAGGACAAGGGCAAGAACAAAGAACAGGATTTTCAAGGGGACAAGTGCATGCTCTCACTGCCAGCATACCTGAGAGAGAGGTAGTAGAGTTTCTGTTGAAAAAGTCTAGTTTTTCTATTAGTACTCTTTTTGATTTTAGCGCTTCACATTCGTTTATATCTGCTTCCATAGTTGAGTCTCTACACCCAAGAGCTTGTATTGTAGAGGATCCCATTATTGTCTCAAATCCAATTGGTGGTTCGGCTCATTTGTCTTGGGTTTGTAAGGATTTAAGAATAACTATATTAAGTATTGAATTTAGATGTAATGCTTATGTTTTTGGTTTCATGGGCTATGGGTTGATTCTACGCATGGATTGGTTAGCTAGTAATTGTGAAAGGAGGGTAGTTAGACTTTCGACTTGCCTCGAGAATACCCTCGAGATTTCATGCGATCCTAAGGGATAAGTTTGTCTTAGCTACCTAGAATCACTTGATGCATCTATCGACGAATTGTGATCCATTGGAGTAGTCCATGAGTACGGAGATGTTTTTGATTAGGTTAGGGGTTTGTCCCCTAAAATGCGAGATAAACTTCCGCATATATCTAGTTGACAATGCAAAGCCAATTGCATTACCTATACGACACATGAATCCAAAGGAAAGGAAGATATCAGTAAACAAGTAAAAGAGTTACTTAAAAAAGGGTTCATAAGGCGAAGTATTTCCAAATGGGGTGCTCCAATCATTTTCGTTACAAAGGCGGATGGTTCACTTCGCTTGTGCATAGATGATATTTTGGTTTCCTCTAAGAATGAGGAAGAACATGCCTTGCATCTAAGGGAAGTCTCGGATACCCTCCAAGCGCATCAACTTAAGGCGAAGTTCTCCAAAAATTTCATTTTTGGAAAGAAGAAGAAAAGTTTCTAGGACATGTGGCATCCAAAGAAGGAATAGCAGTAGATCCAGCAAAGGTAGTTGCGGTGCAAGACTGGAAGGTCCTAAGGAATGCAACAGAAGTAAGAAGCTTTCTTGGACTAGCGGGCTAATATAGGAAGTTCATTAAGGGCTTTGCGAAAGTATTAGCCCCACTTACAAGATTGATGAAGAAGAATCTAACCTTTGCTCGGGATATTGGTTGTGATATCGCTTTCTAACAATCGAAGTGGGCTCTTACAATGGCCCTAGTTTTGACTTTTACCTTACGGTATTAAAAGGTTTACGGTATACACGGATGCATGTGGCACGGGACTAGGCGCCATTTTGGTGTGAAAAGGAAGGGTAAGGTCGTAGCGGATGCCTTAAGAAGAAAAAGGTTGACTTCAAGTCCTCTTTGTGTGAAAAGGAAAAATTCAGAATACATATCCACCTTTGATTTTAAAACCATCGGTTAAGTCAGTAGTTGGCATCGCTAGGAGTAAGACCTACGCTTTTGGTTCAAATATGGAATTCACAATGAAAAGACTCTCAGATAGTTGACGAAATGGATAAATTAAGTAGAGAAGAGACCTCTAATCACCTTAACAACTACACATGGTTAGCATCTGTTTATTTTCAAGAGATAGTTCTTCCATATGGAATATCCTCTAGTGAATTTTGGAAGACCTTTTGGAAGACCTTTTTAGCATGACACAGCAGAAGTTGTAGTGCCGAGTATACTAGAAAGAGAAGAGGTGGAACGAGAGGAGACAGTGAAATGAGTTCCAACTCATATTTTGGGAACAGAAATTAAGAAGCTACGCAGTCGTGAAGTTAAGACAATCAGAGCACAATGGGGTGAAGCTCAAGAAGATGCGACTTAGAAGGCTGAAGTCTAGATACGCACATCATATCCTTTCGGAGGGTGTATCCTTGATCTCTTTTTTTTCTGTAAAGTTTATTTGCATGCTAATCTTTATCTTTTAAGTATATCCTCTCGATCCTATCCTCGATCCTTAAGTAGAAGCCAATGGATGTAAACATGTGTTTGAGACATGTTACGTTTGGTGGATGCAAGTGGATGTAAGTGTTTGCTAGTGGTTGCTCGTGGATGCATATACACACACTAGGCACTAGATCGACTCCGTCACTTCCATATTTCATATGCATGAGTGAATTTTTATATATATGGATTGAAACTTGATGTGTTATCATATGGATGTTGCATTTGCATGAATGGTTAAGCACTCATGTAGAAGTTATAATGTACGATTAGGAAAAACTGCATACATGATGGACTCATAGCACTGACATAATTCGCATTAAGGAGGTCAACTGAATCAGTAGACCGCCTGATTTTGCATTAGGTAAGGGCATGTACACACGCTATGCATATGATCATGAAAGCATTAGAAATCTTTTAAGGACAATGGATGCCTGTGATTGATAGTTGAGTAGATAGATGTTGGATGTTAGGATACATTCTTCTTAACTTAGAGATTTCGAGGACAAAATCCTTTAAAGGAGGGGAGAATGTAACACCCCATACTTTCTGTGAATGTTAAAGTAACAAATTAAAGAATACATAATTTTTAAATTGGTAATTAAGGGAAACGGGTTGCGCCATTGCGTTCGTCTCGGAATTCTGCTTGAGATAGAGTCCGAATTTGCGTAAATCGGGCTCCGTATGAAGAAGTTATGGAGTTCAGAAGATTTCAAGTTTAAACAGAAATTAAATTAAAATAATAATTAAAAGTCAAAACAGTTCGAAATTCGAAATTCGGTAAGAGCGGGCTGAGCGGGACGCTCAAAGATGTCGACCCCCACCAGGGGGAGTCGACATAGGTGTCGACCCCCGTATAGGGGTGTCAACAAAGGTGTCGACCCCCCTGTAGGGAGTTGACCCCTTTTAGATCCAGATTCCAGTGACAAATTTTGACAACACTGTGCTGATGTGGCCTTCTCTGATCGGCCAATGACTGATTTCTGAGGTATTAAGACATATATGTCATGCTATGGTTGGCTGGATGACACATCTCTTTGGTTTGATGGCTCTGATTTCTCCTAGACTAATCTAAAGGCTAGAATTAAACCTAGACTTCTATATAATCACCCAAAACCTCAACCCTAGAACTAATTCTATGAATCTGTCATGTTGTTCGTCTACAAACTGGCCTAGACTCCATTCATTTATCCCAAACTAGTAAATCAAATTCAAACTAGGAATCAATTAGAAGAATTGGAGAATCAAACGTCTACATCAAAGGATAGCTTTTCAAATTCAAAAATCAGATCCTAGAAATCAAGATCCGTCCTTTTTCTATAAGTACAGTTATTGTCTAGATGTGAACACCAAATAAGAAATCATGACTGTAATAACTGGATCTAGAACTATGCCTAATTCTATCCGTGCCTATCCTTTTGTCAATTTTGAATTGCCTATGACTATGAGACTATTGTTATTGATGTAATGACACATATCGTGCCTATGAGACTATCGTGATTGACAAAATGAAACCTAGCATGCCTATGAGACTGTTGGATTGACAAAATGCAACCTATTATGCCTATGGGACTATTGTGATTGATTTATCATGTTGTACATCCTATTCCTATGAGACTATTGGACTGACGCAATTGAACCTACATTGATGTATATGCAAATTACATGATAAGTTATGTTCATACATGCTTACATGTGTAGATCCAAGCTAGTGCCCATGTTTAAGATCTGTATAAGTTCATGCTTATACAATTAGATCTATGCTTGTTCGCATGTTAATTGGATCTAATTTGAATGTAAGATCACGTTCATGTGCTTAATTAAGTTTATGTCGTTCGATCCCAAATTTATACTATGCATGTTGATCTATATTGTTTATGCCTATTGGAATGTTACATGTCCCTTTCTTTTCCCTTTTGCTTATAAGTTAGGCTAATTTACGAGCCTAACGTTCTATGTGAATTATGCGAACGAATAATGGGGGAGACGTTGGGAAAAAATATTAAACTACATATTATTGCATATATTGGCTCATAATCATGTAAATTATTAGTAGCATAAAATGGTAGAATTTGTTTACCTAGAATTATGGACAAGAATTAGAGGGTAAAAGGGGGCATGACTTGAATTGACAACACTTGTGGATAATTTACATATGAACATAAATTGTAAATATGTAAATTAATTAAAAGATGAACATAAATTGTAAATATGTAAATTAATTAAAAGATGAACATGCCTAACCCGAGGTTAGATTGAGTTGCTGTGTAAAACTGCTCGAAACCGCTCGGCACATCCAGTGACCGCAACAACACAGATCTAATGTGAGAGGTTAGCGCATTTAGCCCAAAACCGGAGGTTAGAATGAGTTTGCGGTAGAAGTCTGCCCGGAACTGCCCAGCACATCCAGCAACCACAAACAACAATTCTAATGTGAGAGTTTGGGTCATTAATAAATTAATTAATGCAAATAAACAGACATTCTAAGAATGGTAAGGTTAAGTAACATATGAATGGGCGACACTTAACCAATACAACATGTTAACTAGGCAAGAAGGTGGGGTTAAGTAAATTTAGTACACTTAACCGTTACAACATGTTAATTAGACAAGAAGGTGGGGTTAAGTAAATTTAGAAACACTTAACCAATATAGCATGATGAATGAGTAAGGTTAAGTTAATAAGAAACACTTAACCAATATAGCATGATGAACGAGTGGGGTTAAGTTAATAAGAAACACTTAACCAATATAACATGATGAGCGAGTGCGGTTAAGTTAATAAGAAACACTTAACCAATATAACATGATGAATGAGTGGGGTTAAGTTAATGGGAAACACTTGACCAATATAACATAATGAATGAACAGGGTTAAGTTAACATGAAACACTTAACCAATACAGTGTGATATGTGGGTGGGTTAAGTTAACATGAATGGACAACACTTAACCAATATTACATGAACAAAGTGGATAGGGTTAAGGCAAGCTTAACCAATAATACAGATTGACTTGATAAGTAGAAAGGTTAAGTAAACCTTGGGTAGGTGGGTAATATTAATATATATAGGCCCAAAAACTTAACCATTAAATAAACATGTTTGAATCAGTAGGAGGGTTAAGTATATCTCGTGTAGGTGGGTAATATTTGTATATAAGGCCCACAAACTTAACCAGTAGGAAACCCTAATAACGGGGACCCATTTCAGCAGTAACCCACATAGATGTATCATGGTACTCTGAACTAGGCAGGGTGGGGCACGATTACTGGGCTGATTATAAGCGTTCAAAGTAGCGGCAGGTGGTGCAGCAGTGTAGGTTCCGACGAGATCACGGGCATGCACGTATTCCGGAGTGGAAGAATTAGCCATTGGGCCTCAGTAAATATAAAGTTATGCATCTTGATCGTGTCAGGTTGCCACCTTAGGGGTTGATACACCCTACGGTGGGACCGGCACAGTTATCTACAAGTAGAAGGCCGAGCGACACAAACTAGAACTATATCGATACGATTAGGAGTCGATCGGTTATGGTAGTAAGGATACATTTAACATCTTCATGGCAATTAGGCTGATTGAGGTAAGATCCTCATACTAGATGTACACCTGAAGGCTACCACAATTGCGGGGTTGGGATCACCTTATTATATAACACAGGATACTAGTTGGGACACTAGTAGGGAATATGAATCATTCTATAAAAGACACTAGTTAGGATACTAGTTAGTTGGTGTAGAGATATAAAAATCAGAATAACGGGGTAGTAGCGAAGCAGAGAAAGAGTAGAAGCGCATTCGGTTTATCTTGCCTTATCATATCTTATGCTAATCTTAGGTTATCTTGTTATCACGGTACTGTCTTATATTCAGTTTATTCATGTCATGTAACTATTACCTCTTTACATACTGAAAATCACTGGACTTACCAGATTTATGTCTGACCTAGATTTGTTTCGCCTCTTTTTTTCCGTTCCCCCCCCCCCCACCCAGGTAGTCAGGGAGGGAATAGATCAGGTTAATTTGGACCGTTTCTCTTTCCAAGCTCGAAGATAGTCGACGTATTGCTTTGGACTCTCTTTTCCACTGCTATGGCTGGCTCTTGGGGAATATCATTGTCATTTTATGCTTCTTTATTTTAACAAGATGGATAATTTGTTGTACTGGGTATTGGTGTTTTGGAGTTAAAAAAAAATCTTTGTACACGCTATTTTACCAAGCTGCTATTTTATCAATGAAGTAAATTTTTTATTCTTTTATGCTGCTTTATTTGTCTATCTTGTAATTTATCTGCATCTTTTACCTATAACTCTTCATTGAAGTTAATGCATTCCCTTTGTGAGTGAAATTAATGGAGGTGGGGTGTCACACCGTGATCCTTTGAAATAAAGTTAATAATTATTTTTGTTCTAACACCAGTCCCATGACTGACTTGGAGTCTATTGTTCTCTCACATAAATTCTGGGTGTCCATATTTTCCATAAGGGCAGCTAGTAGTTGTGGACTTGCAGATATTTCTTTTCATAGGATCCTAGATTATGGCTATATCTATATTCGGAAAGCTTTGTATCCATGTATCTCTTCCAGCTGTGGTAGTTAACTATCGATATTCGCAAACTATCGCTGAGAGACAAGTTCTATTCAACCCAAACTTCAATTATTGTTATTTAGAATTGAATCAAATTCATCTAAAAATAGTTTATTAACTATTTAATAACTACCAAAAATATTCATTGATATTTTACAATCTATGTGTCCATCCAAAATCGGACTTCGACATCAAACGTTGATTTCTTTTTCACAAAATATTTTATTATAAAAATAATTAATTTTATTTCGAATTGGAACGAGATTCAACCAATTGCCATATGATTTAATCTATACGGACTTCACACATCATTAACATCGATATCAATTACCATCCATCAACCAACATCTATTTCGCATACAAAGTTCCTAAGAACTTTCTAATTTTCTCAAAATTTAGCTAACGTCTTATATTCTCGAAAAATTTCTCCATAACCTCCTTTGTACAGAGTGCTCAGAAAAGTCCCAACTTACCTCTTTAGGCCCACATAAATCAACATGTATACACCTAACCAATATCAGTTGGGAGATGTGTGAAAATTTATTATCCCAACACCCGTGCGGGTTTACATCATGTGAACAACAGTTGTGACTTATCTACACCTAAGAGAGATGTGTAAAAATTATCACCCCTGACCCTGTGATGGGGATTAATTGCGATCCATGTGACTTATCTACACGCAAGAGAGACGTGTATGTTTCTGTCATCTGAACACCTTGTGATGGGGTTTGTTATTACATCCTGATATTTTCATTTTATGTTTATTAAGACCATATCATATAAGCATCAAATAATTTCATGTTATATTATTATACTGTCCAATCCACATTGGATAGTCATCAAACAATTACCTGTTGTACGGTTCTTCTTCCCTCATTGTTTAAGCATCAAGTAATTACATGTTTATACAGATATGCTATTTTATGTAGTGTGGTCCACAATTATTTACTATCCAATGGTGTATGCCTAATTACACAGAAGCAACCATCACAACGCATCCAATTCATACACAATCAATAATAATAATTAAATTGTGCAACTAATGCCATTTATGGCGCAGTGAATTCGAATAACTTTGTGTGTAGTTCAAGTGTTGAACTCAAGGGATATCATACATAACTAGAAAAAAAAATGATATTTTTATCTAACTTATCAATGTTTAACATAGAAATAAACTTGTTTTAACAAAAATCTTATCATACGTGTAACACCACGTATTTCTATTAACACTATAATAACAAATTAAAGAACAACTAATCTCAGATGTGAGAATTAAGGGAAATGGGTTGCACCGTCTCGGAATTCTGGTTGAGATAGAGTCCGAGTTTGCGTGAATTGGACTTCGTATAAAGAAGTTATGGCCATCGGAAGTTTCAGAAAATTCAAAACAGATTTCAAATTTCAAAATTTCAGAGTCAGACAAGCTAGGGAAAATTCCCGCCAGGGCCAGGTCAACCATAGGGTCGACCTGGGGGTCGACCTGCCCTTACCAGGTCGACCTGCCACCCCCCCCCCCCCCGGGCAGATTTGATTGATGACTTGTTTGTGACTAGATGTTGACTCATTAGGGTTTCTGATCTGCTCTAATTGGCTGGGATTAATTCTGGGTTGATCAGACGGCCTAAACTAATCCTAAACTCTATAAAAACACCTATAGACTCAAACCCTAAAATCAAAATAAAATTAGATTCATGGCCTCCATGTCGTCACCTAGCAACTCAGAATAGCCGCCACCAATTAGAGAGGAAGAAAGCAAATCAAATTCAATCCTTTTCAGCTCTAACAATGAATCTTCATCAAAGGAAAGCTAATACAACTTCAGAACTCAGAATTCAGAACTCAAGACCTTCTTTGAGTTGTGAGTTCGATTTCTTTAAAAATAATAATTAGTAATTTAATTGGATTAAGTTATGATGTGGATTATTTGGATATGAAGTGAATTGTTGACCGCATGTTATAATTATGTTGTAAAATTGTGATGTTATCATACATGTTGTAAATTCTATGATATTATGTTGTGATGTTATAATATATGTGGTAAATTTATGATGCTACCATCTATGTGGTAATTCTATGATTGGCTTATATATAATATAATCATCATATCGTTCATATGCTAGTTTGGTTATGTTGATTCATATGATAAATCATAAGTATGTATGCAAGTTTAGATTTTGATTAAGACATGAATCATATGTAAGTTGGGGAAAATTATATTTATAACCTTACATGCTTCATGACATCTATTTTAGATTTAAAGTTAGGCCATGAAATGTGTGAGTTTTATGATAAATTCTACATGCTAGATTACATGTCTAGATGTAAGTTTACACCATTGTTATGTTGCATAAATCACATATGCAAGTTTATATAAATATATGAGTTTGGAATATGAATCATGTTATGCAAGTTTGTGGTTATTGCCTATGCAAGTTTACACCCTTAGATGTAGATCTATGACATACATGATTTATGCAAGTTTGTGACTATCACTAAAACAAGTTCACAACTTTAGATTTGGATTTATGACATATATAGTTTTATGCAAGTTGTAACTTTGGCCTACGCAAGTTTTAGATGTAGAATATCATTCACACATGCAAGTTCACCCCTATGTTTAGATCTATTTTTAATTATATGCATGTTGTGATGTTTTCTCTTTATTCCATGAGTTAGACCATTCGAGTCTAACGTATATTTTATGTTGAACGAATGAAGGTACAACGTGGGGTAATAGGATAATATTAAAAAGATTTAATATTAAGAATTGGCATAAATGCCTTAAATGGCATAAAATAAATTTGTGATGAAAATTGGTATGATTTTGCATATAATAAATGGATGGGCATAACTGAGTCAATTATGGCCATAGTTAAATTTCGAATTGATTGATAATTTGAATAGGGAAAGTAATTCAAATTGGGGAATGATTAATTAGGAGTAATTAATCATCTAAGACACGAGGTTAGGCTCGTTTGTGGTGTAAGACTGCCCGGACCTGCCCGGCAAATCCAGCTGCCACAAATGCCAGTCTAATGTGAGAGTTCTTAGGCATAAATTAAATACGTAATAATTGTAAAGACATGAGGTTAGGCTCGTTTGTGGTGTAAGACTGCCCGGACGCGCCCGACAAATCCAGTTGTCACAAATGCCAGTCGAATGTGGGAGGTCTTTATGAGTTTACGGTCTCAATGAATTAAGAAACACTTAACCAGATAAACATTTAGTGGGACATGAGGGGGTTAAGTGAGTGCCTTGGGTGGCATGTGGAATTTAGTGGGTGCCTTGGGTGGCATTAGAAATACGATTATAAATACTTAACCAAAATTGAAACATGTAAGTGAACATGAATAAGAAGCGGGTTAAGTGGGATGTACTAGAGGGGACCAAGCTTAGGTGGATAGCTTGTGTCAAGTAATGGGGGCCCATTTCAACTAGTAACCCATACGTATCTTTGTGGGCTCGACCCAAGTCGAGGACGGCACACGCATAATGGGCTTGACTGTAAGAGGCCAAAACGGGTTAGCGATGGCAAAGCAAGTCCAACAGGTTCATATGCGTGTGTGGACCCGGGCTAGTAGGTAAGATGCTGTTGCATCGTGTAGGTATAACTGTGCATTCTTGTTGGTATCGGGTTGCCACTTTGGGGAGTGATACACCCAACTGTGGGGCCAGCACAGGTATGTACGAGTTAGGGAGCTGATCGCATGGGGGTAATGGGTACACCTAGTGGAGATAGGGGCAGGCGGCACCTATGAAGGCAACTAGGGATGCACGAAACTACCATTATCATTGTTAAAGTCTTGTAAGCGAGATCAACCTTAGGGTAACTAGTGGTGGTGCAGTATAGTAATTATCCTATAATGGTTTTGGTGCGCTTCAACGTTATCTTGGTTCAATCTTATTTCCTTATTTACTCTGTCTTACTCAATTGTTCACTGTCATTTCCTTATTTTCCAACTTATGCCTTAGCCTGGTTATTTTGGTAATTATATTGTTAAAGTTATCGCACTCGCCAGACTTTATGTCTGACCCCCTTTGTTTCCTCCTCTTTTCTTCCTCCCTCCCCCCCCCTAGGTGCTCAGGTTGGAACTAGCACTAGTGGAGAATGATTTTGGACAACTGTATTTCTTGCTTTTAGAAGATTGCCTGGATCGCTGAAGTAAAGTTCAGCCTCTCTTATTTATGGCTATTTTGTATTGGGGATTATGTCTCTCAATTTATGTACTTTGATTTAGTCAAGATGGATATTGTGTACTTTGACTCTGGTTTTGATGATGTAATCAAACTTATGTGTTTTCCGCTGCAATGAAATAAAGTTTTAAAGTTTTAGTACTGTTTACATCTGTCTTGTTGTTAAGTTTCTGTTCTATACATACTTAAAATGCTCCATGAAAGTTAATGCATTCCCTTTGTGAGTGACATTAACGGACGTGGGGTGTTGCACGTGGTATCAGAGCTGAAGGTTACCAGAAAAGATATGAATTTTGAAAAGTTGTTTTTCAAAACCATTTTTATAAAGAAGTACCTTCAAAAGTATGTTTAAAGGAAGGTATTTTCTAGAGAAAAGCTTATTTTTGGAAAGCATAACCCTAGGAGCCATATATCTTTCCTTCGGTTCTTTTGTATGAGTCTTTCCTTTTTTGTTTCAGCATATCTGGAGCATCTGAGATACCAGAGGGTGTTCATGTACCCGATTGGTTTCATCAATATCTCGAGGCTAGGGTCGTCCGGCCAACGTTCCTCCCCCTCCTCCCCCAGCTCCAGTCATTCCTCCGCGTGCCAAGATACGTAAGGACTTTCGTTCGATGGGTGGAAAATCTTTTAGTGGGACTGAAACGTTCATTGTAGCTAGAAATTGGTTGAAAGAAGTGGAGGACCTGTTTGGCATTTTCGACTTTGACGACTGTAAGAAGGTCCAATTGGCTGCTTGATTGATGAAGGACGAAGCATCGTTTTGGTGGGAAGTCACTAATGGAGAGCATTCAGTTGATACGTGGCCAGATTTTAGGCGGAGGTTTGAGGAGAAGTTTCTCTCACGGGCTGAAGAGAATCTATACATGGAAAGGTTTTTGGCGTTGAAGCAAGGGAATCTATTGGTGAAAGAATACGTCAACAAGTTCAAACATTTGGCGAGATTTGGCTTAGACTTAGTGAATACACCAGAAAAGAAGGCCCTGAGATTTGTTAAGGGTTTGAACGAACCGCTTCATGGGTTAGCTATGACCCACATCCCTATGGGATCTACTTTTGAGAGACTAGTTGACATGGTGCTTATGCATGAAGAGGATAAGAGCGCCAACTCTAATAAGGCACCTGAGAAGAAAGGGGATCAAAAGAAACCGCAACAGCAACAACAGAACAAGAAAGGTGGAAAAGGAAACAATGGTAAGGGGAAGAAGGGATGCTTTAACTCTAGGACACCAGGCCATCTAAGAAAAGATTGTAGGAAGAAAAAGAAGACTGGTTGTTTCCACTGTGGCGAAGCAGGACATCTGATTAAGGACTGCCCAAGAAAAGGGCAGAGGGTAGGGTATACCTCGGGACGATAGGTGCATGCTCTTATGGTACCAGGGCATGCAAGGGGACAAGTTCAGGCTCTCATGGTCCCACCGTTACAAGAACGGGGTAGAGAAATTTCCGTTGAAAGTTTAGTTTTTCTGTTTGATCATCTAGTCCGTACTTTATTCGATTCTGGTGCATCACATTCGTTTATCTCTACATCATTAGTTGAAACACTGCACCTAGATACTAGTCTAGTTACGGATCCCTTAGTAGTATCAGATCCTATTGTTGGTTCGGCTCATCTTTCTATGATTTATCGGGATTTGAGAGTGTTTGTCTTGGGCGTTGAGTTTGGATGTAACACCTTTGTTCTTGGCTTCATGGGATACAGCTTGATTCTAGGTATGGATTGGCTAACTAGATATGGGACCTTCCTAGATTGTGAAAGAAGGGTAGTTAGATTGTTGACTCGTTGTTGAAAGACCCTTGATATTTCTTGTGACCCTAGAGGTCCAGTAATGCTTAGCCACCTAGAATCCCTTGACGCATCTGATGATGATTTGCATTCTGTTTGTATAGTCCGTGAATATTTTGATGTCTTCGATGAGGTCAGGGGTTTACCCCCAAAACATGAGATAAACTTTCGAATATATCTAGTAGACAATGCAAAGCCAGTTGCATTGCTAGTGTGCCATATGGCTCCAAGAGAGAGAAGAGAACTCAGTAAGCAAGTGAAGGAGTTGCTTGAGAAGGGGTTCGTCAGATGTAGTATATCGGATTGGGGTGCTCCAGTAGTATTTGCCACAAAGCCGGATGGGTCCCTTAGACTTTGTGTGGACTATAGAGTGGACTATAGAGAAATTAATAAGCTTACTAAGAAGAATAGACACCAACTGCCGAGGATTGACGATCTCTTCGATCGGTTAGTTGGCGCCTCAGTGTTTTCGCGGTTGGACTTAGCCACAGGTTTCCATCAGTTGAGAGTGGCTGAGGATAGCATAGACAAGACTACCTTTAGGACTCTAGACGGCTTCTTCGAGTGGCTTGTGATGCCCTTCGGTTTGACAAATGCCCCTGCATACTTTGTTGACTTGATGAGTCGGGTGTTTAGGGAGTACCTTAATAAATTCGTGGCAGTCTTTGTGGATGACATCTTGATCTTTTCTAAGAGCGAGGAAGATCATGCCCTACATCTTAGGGAAGTGTTGGAGACTCTTCGAGCGCATAGCCTTAAAGCTAAATTTTCTAAATGTCACTTTTGGAGGAAGGAAGTGCGATTCTTAGGGCATGCGGTTTCTAAAGAAGGGATAGCTGTGGATCCCGCGAAGGTAATGGCCATCCAAGATTGGAAGGTCCTTAAAAATGCTACCGAGGTGAGGAGTTTCTTAGGGTTGGTTGGCTACTATAGGAAGTATATCAAAGACTTTGCAAAGATATCAGCCCCATTAACATGCTTGACAAAGAAGAACCTAGTTTTCACATGGGACGTAGATTTTGATGATGTGTTCCAATGTTTAAAGAGAGCTTTGACCACAGCTCCAGTCTTAGTGTTGCCAGATGGGAGTAAGCCTTTTACCATTTATACCGATGCTTATGGGACAAGACTAGGCGCAGTCTTAATGCAAGAGGGAAGGGTAATAGCCTATGGTGGAAGGCAGTTGAGAGTGCATGAGAGAAATTACCCTACACATGACCTAGAGTTGGCCGCTATTGTTTTTGCACTTAAGTCTTGGCACCATTATCTTCTTGGCGAGAAATTCGAATTGTTCACTGACCACAAATCGCTAAAATACTGGTTCTCTCAGAATGACTTGAACTTAAGGCAACAAAGGTGGATGGAATTCTTAGCATCCTATGAATTCGAGATAGCATATACCCCTGGCATGGTAACGTGGTGGCAGACGCCTTAAGTAGGAAGAGGTTATCCTTAAGTCCATTGTTTGTTGAGCGGCGAAGTTTAGAGTTCATCGCTACGTTTAACTTTAGACCTTCCGTTGACTTTGTACCCGGTTTACTAGCATCCTTAGAGGTCAGACCTACGCTTTTGGGACGGATTGGTGTGGCACAACGAGATGACCCACAGTTGGTTGAGTCAATAGGGAAGCTCAAAAGGAGGGAGTCATCGAGCCATCTCAGCTAGATGATAAGGGTTGGTTACGTAGGGACGATAGACTTTGTGTACCACGGGACGAGAACTCGAGGAAGACCATTCTTGATGATGCACATCGTTTGAAGATGACCATCCATCCCAGCGGGGACAAGATGTACATGGACATGAGACAAGTTTACTTTTGGACCGGCATGAAGAAGGATGTGGCCGAGTTTGTCGCTAGATGCTTGGTATGCCAACAAGTAAAAGCAAAGCAAAAGAAGCCCGGTGGATGGCTTCACCCATTGGAGGTCCCACAATGGAAATGGGAAAGTGTCTCGATGGACTTTGTTGATGGGTTACCGAGATCGAGAAAGGGTAATACGGGGATTTGGGTCGTGGTAGACAGACTTACTAAGAGCGCCCATTTCATTCCCGTGAAGAGTAAGAGGATTGCTCCATGGTTAGCCACCGTATACATTCGAGAAATAGTTCATTTGCACAGTGTTCCTTCTAGCATAGTGAGCAACCGCGATCCTATCTTCACTAGTGAATTTTGAAAGAGCTTGCAAGAGGCGATAGGGACTCAGTTATGTTTGAGCACCACATATCATCCTCAGACGGACGGCCAGACCGAGAGGGTGAATCGTATTCTAGAGGACTTATTGAGATTATGTGTCTTAGACTTCAGCGGTACACGGGAGGAACATCTTCCGTTGGTAGAATTCGCATATAATAATAGCTTTTAGTCTAGCATTGGCATGGCACCGTTCGAGGCTCTTTATGGACGGCCGTGTCGTTCGCCTACATGTTGGTGGGAGTCTACGGATAAGATCTTACATGGGCCCGATATGATTAGAGAGACTTCAGAAAAGATCGATTTGATTCGAAGGAGGATGAAGACGGCGCAAGATAGGCAGAAATCTTATGCGGACAAGAGGAGGTCATATCTTGAGTTTGATATTGGGGACATGGTCTTTGTTAAGGTGTCTCCATTACGGAATGTCGTTCGCTTTGGATCCGTCGGGAAGTTAGCACCAAGGTTCGTAGGGTCGTTTCCTATTAAGGAGAGGATTGGGCAGATGGCGTATAGAGTGGAGTTGCCCGAGAGACTTAGTGGTGTACATGATGTATTCCATGTATCACATTTGAGGAAGTGCTTGCACGAGACCGCGGAAGTGGTAGAGCCGAGCTTGCTTAGAGAGGTAGAGATAGAGCGTGATGCGACGATTCGACGAGCTCCTACATGCATTCTTGGGTCGTAGATTAAGAAGTTGAGAAATCGAGAGGTCAATCTAGTCAAAGTGCAATGGGGAGATGACGAGAGCAACGCTACTTGGGAGACTGAAGAGAAGATGCGTTCATTATACCCTTTTCTTTTCGAGGGTATGTCTTTTAATTTCTCCTTTATCGCTTAGCTCGTACTTGTTTTATCTTTAGTATATCCTCTCGCTAGTATCTTTGACCTTTAGATAGGGTAATCCTATGGTTGAAACATGTGTTTGAGACATGTTATGTATGATTGATGCATGTGGATGTAAGTGTTTGCTAGTGGTTGCACGTGGATGCATAGACACACACTTTAGGCTCTAGATCGGCTCAATCACTTCATATTGCATATTGCATATAAATATGTGTACATATTTAAGTAATGGATGTATAGTAGTTGTGCTATCATATGGATGTTGCATTTTTGTGAATGGTGGTGCACACATATAGAGGTAGTATGTATAGATAGGATTCTTTTGCGTACATAATGGACGCATGGCACTATCATGGTTTGCATTAAGGAGGTCAACTGAATCAGTAGACCGCCAGATTTTGCATTAGATAGAGAACATATACACACACTTCTTGCATATGTTCATACAACATTTGGAATCTTATAAGGACAATGGATGCGTGTTTTGATGGTTGAGTAGATGGTTGTTTGGATGTTAGGATATGCATTCTCATTAACTTGGAGATTTTGGGGGCGAAATCCTTTAAGGAGGGGAGAATGTAACACCCTGTATTTCTGTTAACACTATAATAACAAATTAAAGAATAACTAATCTCAGATGTGAGAATTAAGGGAAATGGGTTGCGCCGTTGTGTTTGTCTCGGAATTCTGGTTGAGATAGAGTCCGAGTTTGCATGAATTGGACTTCGTATGAAGAAGTTATGACCATCGGAAGTTTCAGAAAATTCAAAATAGATTTCAAATTTCAAAATTTCAGAGTCAGACAGGCTAGGCGGGAAAATTCCCGCTAGGGCCAAGTCGACCTACCCTGACCAGGTCGACCATAGGGTCGACCTCCCCCCCCCCCCCCCTCGGCAGATTTGATTGATGACCTGTTAGTGACTAGATGCTGACTCATTAGGGTTTTTGATCTGCTCTGATTGGCTGGGATTAATTCCGGGTTGATCGGACGGCCTAAACTAATCCTAAACTCTATAAAAACACCTATAGACTCAAACCCTAAAATCAAAATAAAATTAGATTCATGGCCTCCATGCCGTCACCTAGCAACTCAGAATAGCCGCCACCAATTAGAGAGGAAGAAAGCAAATCAAATTCAATCCTTTTCAACTCTAACAACGAATCTTCATCAAAGGAAGGCTAATACAACTTCAGAACTCAGAATCCGAACTCAAGACCTTCTTTGAGTTGTGAGTTCAATTTCTTTAATAAAATAATTAGTAATTTAATTGGATTAAGTTATGATGTGGATTATTTGGATATGATGTGAATTATTGACCAAATTTTATAATTATGTTGTAAAATTGTGATATTATCATACATGTTGTAAATTATATGATATTATGTTGTGATGTTATCATATATGTGGTAAATTTATGATGCTACCATCTATGTTGTAATTCTATGATTGGCTTATGTATAATCAAATCATTATGTTGTTCATATGCTAGTTTGATTATGTTGATTCATATGATAAATCATAAGTATGTATGCAAGTTTAGATTTTGATTAAGACATGAACCATATGCAAGTTGGGGAAAAATATATGTATAACCTTACATGATTCATGACACCTATTTTAGATCTAAAGTTAGGCTATGACATGTGTGATTTTTATGATAAATTCTACATGCAAGATTACATGTTTAGATGTAAGTTTACACCATTGTTGTGTTGCATACATCACATATGCAAGTTTACATAAATATATGAGTTTGGAACATGAATCATGTTATGCAAGTTTGTGGTTATTGCTTATGCAAGTTTACACCCTTAGATGTAGATCTATGACATACATGATTTATGCAAGTTTGTGGCTATCACCCAAACAAGTTCACACCTTTAGATTTGGATTTATGACATATATAGTTTTATGCAAGTTGTAACTTTGGCCTATGCAAGTTTAGACGTAGAACATCATTCACACATGCAAGTTCACCCCTATGTTTAGATCTGTTTTTAATTATATGTATGCTGTGATGTTTTCTCTTTATTCCATGAGTTAGACTATTCGAGTCTAACGTATATTTTACGTTAAACGAATGAACGTACAATATGGGGTAATGGGATAATATTAAAAAGATTTAATATTAAGAATTGGTGTAAATGCCTTAAATGGCATAAAATAAATTCATGATGAAAATTGGTATGATTTTGCATACCATAAATGGATGGACATAATTGAGTCAATTATGGCCATAGTTAAATTTGGAATTGATTGGTAATTTGAATAGGGAAAGTAATTTGAATTG
Organism: Allium sativum; assembly: GCA_030737875.1. Classification (NCBI taxonomy): domain Eukaryota; kingdom Viridiplantae; phylum Streptophyta; class Magnoliopsida; order Asparagales; family Amaryllidaceae; genus Allium; species Allium sativum. The sequence goes on from CM060909.1 coordinate 777,738,653, forward strand.
GGGAATGATTAATTAGGAGTAATTAATCGTCTAAGACACGAGGTTAGGCTCGTTTGTGGTGTAAGATTGCCCGGACCCGCCCGACAAATCCAGCTGCCACAAATGCCAGTCTAATGTGAGAGGTCTTAGGCATAAATTAAATACGTAATAATTGTAAAGACACGAGATTAGGCTCATTTGTGGTGTAAGACTGCCCGGACCCTCCCGGCAAATCCAGTTGCCACAAATGCCAGTCTAATGTGGGATGTCTTTATGAGGTTACGGTCTTAATGAATTAAGAAACACTTAACCAGATAAACATGTAGTGGGACATGAGGGGGTTAAGTGGATGCCTTGGGTGGCATGTGGAATCTAGTGGGTGCCTTGGGTGGCTTTTGTAATTCAATTAGAAATGCTTAACCAAAATTGAAACATGTAAGTGAACATGAATAAGAAGTTGGTTAAGTGGGATATACTAGAGGGGACCAAGCTTAGGTGGATAGCTTGTGTTAAGTAATGGAGGCCCGTTTCAACCAATAACCCATACGTATCTTTGTGGGCTCGACCCAAGTCGAGGACGGGACACGCATACTGGGCTTGACTGTAAGAGGCCAAAACGGGTTAGCGGTGGCAACGCAAGTCCAATGGGTTCATATGCGTGTGTGGACCTTGGCTGCTAGGTAAGTCATTGTTGCATCATGTAGGTATAAGCCGTGCATTCTTGGTGGTATCGGGTTGCCACTTTTGGGAGTGATACACCCCACTGTGGGGCCAGCACGGGTATCCACGAGTTAGGGAGCCGATCGCATGGGGGTAGTGGGTACACCTAGTGGAGATAAGGGCAGGCAGCACCTATGAAGGAAACTAGGGGTGCACGAAACTTCCATTATCATTGTTAAAGTCTTGTAGGCGGGATCAACCTTAGGGAACTAGTGGTGGTGCAATATAGTAATTATCCTATAATGGTTTAGGTGCGCTTCAACGTTATCTTAGTTCAATCTTGTTTCCTTATTTACTCTGTCTTACTCAATTGTTCACAGTCATTTCCTTATTTTCCAACTTATGCCTTAGCCTGCTTATTTTGGTAATTATATTGTTAAAGTTATCGCACTCGCCAGACTTTATGTCCGACCCCCTTTGTTTCCTCCTCTTTTCTTCCTCCCCCCTCCCCCCCGAGGTGCTCAGGTTGGAACTAGCACCAGTGGAGCTTGATTTTGGACAGCTGTATTTCTTGCTTTTAGAAGATTGCTTGGATCACTGAAGTAAAGTTCAGCCTCTCTTATTTATGGCTATTTTGTATTGGGGATTATGTCTTTCAATTTATGTACTTTGATTTAGTCAAGATGGATATTGTGTACTTTGACTCTGGTTTTGATGATGTAATCAAACTTATGTGTTTTCCGCTGCAATGAAATAAAGTTTTAAAGTTTTAGTACTGTTTATATATGTCTTGTTGTTAAGGTTATGTTCTATACACACTTAAAATGCTCCATGATTGTTAATGCATTCCCTTTGTGAGTGACATTAATGGACGTGGGGTGTTACAATACATCTTAAACAAAATAGGTGAATATTCATGTGTTGTTTGACTTGAAAATGGGCGTTTAACCCTATAACAACTACCACAAAGCAAATATTGTAATCATAAGCAATCAATATATATTCTGTTGTGACTATATTAACTATAAAAAAAATTAGTTTGAGTAAGAGTTCTCACATTGGTCGTTTATCGCTAGAAAACGGTAAATGGTCGATAAAGTAAATCTGACGTTTTCCTTTGCCAAAAATTGCCACAACCTCCAAACCTCTCCAAATCAGTTTCGTTGCGAAGCTTTCGTCGTTACAGTTCTTACACATCTTGCTTCGCTGAATTTCAATAAAATATGTAAAGGTTATGATTTTTAGAAATTTGCATACATGCTTATATAAACGCTTAACAAAATATTTATGATTTTAGCTAAGTAAATTAAACATTTTTCTTGCGAAATTCTCCCCTCAAGCATCCCGACATCACGGCACTTCGCCGTAGGATCTTCATGCTCTTGCTACAGGCTATAAATGTTGCCTTTCCTTTCCAAATCAACACCATACTTCCCGGCAACACATGAACACATTCTAACTTGAGTTCCAAGGGGGAAAGATGCAATTTTTAAGGGCTTGTGGGGCTCATGCCTTCACTGGACAGCAAAGGAGGATGACTGGGCAGGGTTGTGGGGGTGACATATGGAGTGTAGGACCCACTTAGAGGAGCTTAGAGGCGGTTGGTGTAGCTAGATCATGGTTTTAAGCTAAAAGGAGGTGATTTAGGGTTGCAGGGTGATGTGGGGACGCCATGTGGTAGCGGAGGGGGAGGAAGTCTTCCCTGGTTGGCCCAACAAGGGGGAGGATGTGGGGGCAGTGTGACGGCAGCTAGGGTGGAGGAGAGAGGCCATTAGAGAGGAAGAAGGAAAAGGATGGAAGAAAAGAAAGAAAGGGAAAATGGAAAGGAAGGGCTTTTGTGAAAAATTACCAAGGCCTCACGTGGATTGCTGAGGTGGCATGATCTGGTGAGTCGAAAGAAAAACACCTTGGCCCATTACATTCATTTCAAGTTTAACAATTCAACATTTATAAAAGTGTGCTAGTTCACCTCCACCTTTTTTAATCGCACAACCACAATCAATTCCGTTTGTCATAAAATTTCAGATTTTGAGAATAAATGTAATTTCGAATCCAACGGAATAGGTTTCGTCGAATTCTGAGTTGTTTGACCTTCCATTTTATTTTTTAATCACAATTTTCTTTTATTTCAATACGTGATTTTAGCATATGTTTTCATCTTGCACGTCCATACGCTAACTTCAAAAGTTATGAAATTTGGAATTCTACCATTATTTGATGCAACGGATTCAATAAAAAATGGTTTCATCGAAATTCAAGGTCATTTCAATATTATTCCTTTGTAAATTGCTCGTTATTATTACATTGAACGGTTTTATCTTGCACGACCACATACTAACTCCGTTTGGCGTGAAATTTGAAGTCAACCAATAATTTAATATTCCGGATCCAACAAAATTAATTTCATTGAAAATGGGAGCCATTTGCAAAATGGCAATTTTTAAGAGCTATGTAATATTGATAAAATATTATCTAATTCCGTAGCGACTATTCTAAATTTTGAATTGGACATAACTTACATTTAATAATATGAAATCTTGGTTTCTCACTTTCATTAGAAAAATATAGTTCAAAATATTCTGACGTTTCTTGTTTTACTAAAATCCGACTTATTTTGAATTATGTACATTCATTTAAAATTTAAAACAAAATTTCTCGAACTACCACGACTTTACAAGTTCGTTTTAATTAAATTTTAAATTCATACATTCAAACTTCATTTTAAATAAATTCTACGTTGTTTATTCTTAAAATAAATCATTTAAAATATTTAATTCCCATTACAATCAATTAGAAATGAATTTTAAATTGGATTCAGAATTCACGGTTGTTACAATCTCCCTTACTTAAAACTTTTCGTCCCTGAAAAGGAACGAAGTAACCGAAGGTCGTTTACTTAACCAACTCATCCTTCGCCTTAACACAAGTTCTTTACTTTTCAACTTCTAAGAACTTCCATTCTCGTATTTGTTTTATTATTCCCATATTTTTATTATTTAAATTATATCATAAATCACAGCCAGCAATCAATTAGTTAGTTAATTTTCAAAAAATATAGATTTATTATGTACTTAAAATCATATTTTCAATGCCAAATCACAAACATTAAACTCTGACTAAGTCCTTGGTTCTCACACCAGTCAATTGGAATCATATAAACATCCCACTTTCGAAACTCAAAAATAAACACTGAAGATACTACAATAATCATCTTAGGCGACTAGTGTGTGATTCTATATATATCCGGTATATTTGAGACTTCGTATACACGTTTGCAAGACGTATATACAAAATCTTCTTATACTCGATAGTCCAAACTCAAATAAAATAATTAAATTCTTGTAATAAAATATATTCTTTCAAAACTAAATTCGTTTATATAAATAACATTCTTCAAACTCATTCTAGGGCATTACTAACCCAATTTGTAATAAGTTATCTTATAGGATATTACTAATCCTATCTTTGATGAATTCTTTCACCTAGTTCTAACGTGTCGTATTCTCAGAGCTTTGTAAACCAAAGCTCTGATAACACCTTTAATGACCCAAATTTCCCCGCCCTTCGAACCGACCATAAACCACACAGGTCTGATCCGAAAAGACAGAAAAGCTCAGATTGTTATGAGAACCCGACGCATCAGAACATAGAATAAAAGAACATTTCATTACTATTACGATAGTTTTATATCATAGTAAAATATATCAGAGTACAAACAATATATCACAGTGGAAAAATATCAGAGATTAACAAAATACAAAATAGCAGAATTGTAAATACATAAATATGATCAGCGGAAGACTACTAAATAAATCAGAGTGCAGCTCCATCCATAGTCCAGGACCCTGTTGAACAGATATCTACAAAACCAAAACTACTAGCTGCCCGTGTGGAAAATATAGGCACCAAGAGTTTAGGTGGGGAACAATAAACTCCGAATCAGTCATGGAACTAGTGTGAGAACTAAAACCAGTTAATTGGATTTATTTTAAAGTTGGGTAAATCATAGGACCACTCCATATAACACGAAATGGGTTTTCTCCCACGAATACCGTAAAAAAACTCGCAATGCTAAAAAAAAAATTAAGCTTTTATAAGACTTATGTCCCATCACACAATGCAAGCACAAGTCGGAGTATAGAGTTTTGCCTAATAATAGCCAAACATGCTCTATACATGAACTTTATCCTTTATTACTATTAGTGCATAGTGCAGAAGATAACTTTGAATATAAATGTATCAATCATAGACGACATATTACCCCATCCTACTATGTCGCCATACAGGTTTACAACTAAAACCGTAAATTAGCGTACTGGAAATTGGATTCCATATATGAGTCGAGGCAAGGGATCTTCCTAATCGATTCGAGCCATCTCTAGCAGGATGCCCAGGATCAACACACGTGACCCACGGATCTTGCAGGACCGGTCCACTCTTACTTTTGTGGATTAGTTATTCCTAAACAATACGTTTCTCGGTCCTATCAGACCTATAACCTGCTCAGTATGTCAACAATATGAGCCCTTTATAACCCTATATCTTAGGATCCTCGCTATTCAATCATCCACATAAGTAATTATACTTGGGCTCTATACCATGGCTGCACGACACTCTTATAGCTAGAAAGAAACCCTCCTTACTGTCCCTTATCCCTTTTTTAACTCATACCAGGTGTGTAGCTCGCAAATTAATGCTTACATAAAGTTAAGCTATATTAAAGTCGTGCTTTGATCATCATCTACAAAACTCATCTTTTCAACAAAAGCTTTGATCCATGCATCTAAGCATGCCACACAGTCATTCCAGACCATATAAGTGATAATTGCCAATATGTAAGCTTTAAGCTCAAACATCTTAGAGAGGGGTGCTAAAATAAGAGAATGAATTCTCCGCCACCAAATAGATATATATTTAGCAAAATTCAATTAATACAGTTTAGAATACCATGTCAAACATACAATACATTTACAAGTTCGTTCTGGGTCTGAACGAAATGGGAGGCACCTTATTCTTCATCTCGTATGTCCAATACGGGAGAGAGGCGTTGTATATAACGGTGTTGTATACACAATTATATGATTTTTGTTTGATGGTAAATACCAAATATATTTTATTATTAAATGTGTTTGTAACTGTACTGGTATGCTACACAACAGAGAGGAATATAATATTTCTATTTAAATAAAATACAACTGTACAAAAATCTAAATATTCACACAGTATTTTATTTAATAGGAAAATCGGTTGAAGGAAATACTTGTCGCGTTTTTTAGTTTATAGGACGCGCTAATTATTTTTACAAAAGAAGGACATGCATGTTTTAATATTTGGCTGAAGGAAAATTTTCACAGAAAATTAAATCGTGCGTTTCTTCTTCACCCTCCATTCTAAATTCTGCTGATCAAAAGGCAAAAACAAAACAATCTTCAATTTCAAATCGTGCGCTACAATCTAAAGCCGACACCTTTAAATCCAAATCGATATGAAGTTGTGTTTTTTTCGCTGTCAAATCTGGAGAAGACTTCAATCTGAAGACGACGGTTGTAGGTTGAGCTCGTTGCAAATTTGATCGATTGATCTCGAATCAATCAAGCGACTACTTTGCAGATCGATGACAACTTGAGCGATGATGCTGACGGCCGATTTCAGATGAACAACGGCGGTGGATATGAGCTATTTTACCCTGATATGCTATTTGTGTATAGCATTTTCTGTTTTGTTAATAATAACTGATATTACCTTTGTGAATCAACAAGCTTGCTATCGTTTGTGAATGTTCCACTTGTCTTAGAACGGACTCTTGTTTATTTGAAGTTAATCATGAAATTTGTGAATGTTGGTCGCATCAAGGTATGATTATCATCTTAAATATGGTTTTTAAATTTTGTTGTTATTTGTATTCAAATGGTAGGTTTAGTTATCATTTTCTATGTATATTATCATTTAACAGCAGTGGATTGGAGCTGTTTTACCCTGATATGCTATGTGTGTATAGCATTTGCTATTTTGTTAATAATAACTATACACATTTGTTTTGCAGTGATGATATTACCTCTGTGAATCAACAAGCATGCTAGTTGTTTTTTCGTATAATGATAATTCATATTCCACATGTCATATCATGGACTCTTCTTTATTTGAAGTTAAGCATGAAATTTGTGAATTTTGGTCGTATTAAGGAATGATTATCATCTTAATTATGATTTTTAAATTTTATTGTTATTTGTTTCAAATGGTATGTTTAACTATCATTTTCTGTTTATATTGTCATTTAACGGCGGTGGATTGGAGCTATTTTACCCTGATATGCTATGTGGATATAACATTTTCTGTTTTGTTAATAATAGTTGTACACATTTGTTTTGCAATGATGATGTTACCCCTGTAATTCAACAAGCTTGCTAGTTTTTTTTTAGTATAGTGATAATTCATATTCCACCTGTCCTAGCATGAACTCTTTTCTATATGAAGTTAAGCATGAAATTCGTGAATGTTGGTCGCATTAAGGTATGATTATTATCTTAAATATGGTTTTTAAATTTTATTGTCATTTGTATTTGAATGGTATGTTTAACTATCATTTTAGTCCATGATATTAAATAATGAAGAGTCCATGATATTGTCATTTAGTTTGACAGTGGTTTATTTCTTTTAGTTTGATGAGTATATAATTATTGTTGCATAATGGTAGTTGTATATATCATTTCATACAGTAAAATTATGGAGCAAATTGGTAGAAGGGGGGAGAAATGTGCGTTATGGAAAATAGTTTTTTGTCCTATCATGGAGGACCATTTATCAAAATTAGTTGATGATGGTTTTGGTTGGGATGTTTTAAAATCATCAGAGTTTATTTTTGAAGTTAAGTCGTGGAAGTCACAAGTTGTTGATCTTCAAAATCATTCATGTAGTTGTAATCAATGGAGAATTACTGGTTTTCCATGTTCTCCTGCAGTTTAATGTATTATACATTTTGCCATGTAATTTGATTTTTTTTAATTGTTTAAATACCATGCAAATATCGTCAAATTTTTATTCTACTTGACTTTCTCTATTGATTATGTTTGTTGTTATATTATCATTTGTTACAGTATAATGCTAGTTGTATATATCGTTTCATTTATACTTTATATTGATTGTACAATGCATGTTGTGTGATTTATTTCTGTTTGATTACTCTATTGATTGTGTTTGTGGTTTTATTATTCTTTATTTGAGTATGATGCTGATTGTACATATCGTTTTAGTTATATGGTTTCATATTTGTATTGTGCATGATGGCATATATTTGAGAGGCATACTAAATGGTTTTTCACATTTGACAACACTTATTATACAACTATGATATGTATAGACAAATCCGGTTTTGTATTTGCATTTGGTTTAAAGCATTAGTTGTACATGATGCTCCAACATAAAAGTATAGAAACTATAATGCATTTCAGCTAGGGGAGCATATGGAATTTTACAACGGCATCAAGGGATAATCAGCATGCATACCTAATATTAAGATATTAAACATCATTTTTTATATAATGATAGTTATATATAGAATTTTAGTATAATACAAACTATCAACATCAATTTTCCCAATTTTCATTCTACTATGATAGTTGAATATAGCATTCTTTCCCTTTCATAATTTTCATACCATGTTGTGTACAGATTTTACTTACCACAACTGAAGCTTGTTTGAAGCTAGGAGTTGATGCTTGTGTTGATCTGGTGATTGGTTTATTGTGTACGGATGTCTTTTACATGTCATCGGTACCAGCTCGGTTAATCAATCCCCACCGGGTGCAGATTCGTTGTCTAAGTACCCGATTAGGTCTTGCGTCCAGACGTCTTTTACGTGTCATAGTTACCCGATTAGGCCTTGCGTCCGGATGGCTTTTATGTGTCACAGGTACCAGCTCGGCTAATCAATTCCTACTGGGTGCAGATTCATTGCTGAAGTACCCAATTAAATTTTGCGTCCAGACATCTTTTACGTGTCATAGGTACCTGATTAGGCCTTGCATCCGGATGTCTTTTACGTGTCACCGGTAGGCGCTCGGTTAATAAATCCATATTGGGTGCAGATTCGTTGATGAAGTACCCGATTAGGCCTTGTGTCTGGACATCTTTTACATGTCATGGGTACTCGATTATGCCTTGCGTACGGAAGTCTTTGACATGTCACCGGTACCTGCTCGGTTAACTAATTCATACTGGGTGCAGAATGGTTGTTGGAGTACCCAATTAGACCTTGCGTGCGGAAGTCTTTTACGTTTCATAGGTACCCGATTAGGCCTTGCGTGCGGAAGTCTTTTACGTGTCACGGGTACCCGCTCGGTTAACTAATTCCTACTGAGTGTAGAATCGTTGCTGGAGTGCCCGATTAGGCCTTGCGTACGAAAGTCTTTTACGTGTCATAGGTACCCGATTAGGCCTTGCGTGCGGAAGTCTTTTACGTGTCATGGTTACCCGCTCGGTTAACTAATTCCTACTGATTGTAGAATCATCGTTGGAGTACCCGATTAGGCCTTGCATGCTGAAGTCTTTTACGTGTCACAGGTACCCGATTAGGCATTGCGTGCGGAATTCTTTTACGTGTTATGGGTACTTGCTCGATTAACTAATTCCTACTGGGTGCAGAATCGTTGCATCATTACCTGATTAGGCCTTACGACCGGACGTCTTTTACATGTCATAGGTACCCGATTAGACCTTGCATCCGGATGTTTTTTACGTGTCACCGGTAGCCGCTCGGTTAACAATTCCCTACTGGGTGCAGATTCGTTGTTGGAGTACCCGATTAGGCTTTGCGTGCGGAAGTCCTTTTGTAACAACCCGAAAATCTGGGCCAGTTTAAAATTTTTATTTTGGCAATTTTAGCGAATTTTGATTATTTAAAATGAATTATTTTAAATAATATCGACGGAAATTTATTTTGAATATAATTCGAACGTATATATTATACGCGTCGTCGTTAGAATATAAATATTTATATATAATTATAAATAGAATTGAAAATGGCGCGGTAGTTCGATAATTCGATTTCAAACTTCAATTGAATGTACCGGGTGCAAAACAATCCGGATTTTAGTGAAACCAAAAATAATGGGATCTAATTGTGAATATCTTTCCAACGAATCCGAAAAATCAAGATTTCATATCGGGAATCAAAAGATATGTCCAGTTGAAAATTCTGAATAGTCGCTATGGAATTCAGGCCCTTAAAAATGGACATTTTGCAAATGACCTCGGATTTCGACGAAACCAGTTTTGTTGGGTCCGCAGTGTCAAGTTATTGCTAGATTCCAAATTTCATAATTTTTCGAATCGATATGTGAGCGTGGCAAAGGAAAACGCGTTTGACCAGTTTCAGTAGATTTTAATCGACTGGAAATTGGCCATTTTTCAAACGGTCTCAGAATTCGACGAAACTAGTTTTGTTAGGACCGTATCGTCAATACGAAGCTAGAAAATATTTTTCTGGAATTTTTAAAGTTCGTATGTGACCCCGGTAATTTGAAATGTACGTTTAAAATTCAATATAGTGATTTAAATGTTAATTCAACGGAAACTGATTGTAACAGCCGAATCAGCGTACGATACATATCCCATTGTGTTCGGAATGGGGGTAGAACGCTATGGACGACAGGCGGTGGGCCTCGTTTCGAGGTCGTATGTAAAAGTCAACATTTTGAAATTAAAATAATAATAATAAAAAAAAAAAAAAAATAATAATAAGAAAATAAAATTTTCTCTTTCCTCCCTTAACTTCCCTCTGCCCCCCCCCCCCGATCCATTTTGAATCAGAAGAAAAAGAAAAAAAAAGAAAAAAAAAAGAGACGGAGGCGCGCCCCACCGTCCAACCACCACCACCGCTGCTCGCCGCGACTCCCTCCTCAGCTTCCCCTTCCACCGCCGCTTCTCTCCTCCTCTCCACCTCGCCGCCCTCCCCTGCGGTCCCTTCTCTCTCCTCTTATATCCCAAATCGCCCAAAGACGCTGCCGCGCCCTAACCCCGTAGACCGCCACCAAATCGCCACCGCACTCCCCCCTGGCGCCGCCCAGACGCCCTTCCCCCTTCTCCGATTTCCCCCCCCCTCCTCCAGCGAGGATCTCGACTCCCTTCCCCCCCTTTTTTTTTATCGAGCACTGTAAGTTTAGGTTTTTATTTTATTTTTATTTTAATTCGTTAAAACTAATTTCCAGTTTTTTTAAAGGTTTAAAACAGTTTTTTTTTTTAAAAAAAAAAAGATTTAAAACAGTTTTTTTAAAGGTTTAAAACAGTTTTTTTTTTGGTTTAAAACAGTTTTTTTAAAGGTTTAAAACAGTTTTTTTTAAAAAGGTTTAAAACAGTTTTTTTTAAAAAAAAAAGATATAAAACAGATTTTTAAAAGGTTTAAAAACTGATTTCTTTAGAAAGAAAAATCATATTTTTATGTATTGAAAGTCGAGATAAAAATCAGGTTTTTATATGTTGAAAGCAAAAGTAAAGATTCGATTTTTATATATGGAACTTTGAAGTAAAAATTCGATTTTTATATATGGAACTTTGAAATAAAAACTCGATTTTTATATATTGAACTTTGAAATAAAAACTCGATTTTTATATATTGAATAGCGAAATAAAAATTCGATTTTTATATATATAGTGGCTACGGGCGAAGGTGACAAGGAGGCGAGAACGACGAAGTTTCTGCAAATGAAGAGCCGTGGAGCTAGGATAGCTATATGTGAGAACTTCTCACCTTTCAATTTAATTTTTCTAGTTATATATATACTAGGATGCAGACGGTGTTTAGTAGCACCCGACACAATCGTCCACAGACCATGGACTTGTTTGTTTGACTGTTTGGTGATTGATTGCGATATTGGTTTGAATGTGGTTTGTGGTGTGAAAAATCGAATCGATAAATTGGTTAGGATTAGACGTGCGCCGTTATAAGGCGAAGGAGTAAGGCTAGGTTAGACCCTTACTCCAAATTTTGTGGTTTGCATAACGAAAGTGAATTTGATTGATATGTGAATGGCGTGGGCCTTCACTAGACCGGGGATTAGGCTAGGCCTTGTCCCGTTTCTAGTATCGTGCCGTTATGCTGCCGAAATTTTCTAAAATATGTTAGAAAATAAAAATATCATTTTATTGTGTAAATGAATAATAGAAATTCATATGATAGAATAAAATGTTTTATCGTTAAAAATATATTTTTTTACGTGAATATAAATATAGTGAAAGTGAATAAAATAAATATTCATTTACAAACCAGACGGTTTGTTTATGTACACCTATTTGAATGACGTTGATTGGGTCGATAAATTTTACACATCGCCTAACTGCACAAATAAAATATGTGTTTGATTGTTTGAAACCCCACACGGGTGTTAGGATGAAATTTGAAGTTCACTCATCCTGATTGATTAAATATGTCGATCGATTGATTGACAAGCTGTTATGAGCGTTGAATATCTATATTTGATGCTTATACAGTGTAGTGCACTTTGGTTGATGGTTGATTATTTTCAATGTTATTATATACATGTGTTGTATGAAAATCCATATAATTAATTTTATATGGTAATTGATTGGGCCTCATTCCAATCGTGAAAATAAAGAATATTTTGATAATAACAAATATTTTGACAATAGGAAATATTTGAAATAGAATATTTGAAAATATAAATTTATGAAGCCGTGTTGATTAGATTTACGTCATTTTGACGTAAACGATATTTATATCGATTTTATTCATTTTAAAATGAATATTGAAAAGTAATCTCGAAATCGAATATTTCGAAATGAATTGAATTGAAAACGATTTCGAAATGAATTGAATTGAAAACGAATTCAAATGGAATTGAAATGAATTCAAATTGAATTGAAATTCGAATTGAATAGAAATGTTTTTGAAACGAATTCAAAACTATTTATATAATTCGTTTTAAATAGAAATCGACGAAATATATATTATATATATTATATATATAATAAATGGCCTGAATAGAACGCGCCGCGCTGCGGCAGTTCGTGAATTTCGACCATTTATTTCAAACGGACATTGCGGGAGATCCGACCGTCGGATTCTCCTAAAACCGGAACCGTTGGGTTCGTATCGAAAAGAGCTTTCTAATGAATGTTAGAAATTTGAAATCTAACGGTTGGATTTGGAGATACGTCCAAATCAAATTCGAAAAAGGTCGCTGTAAGTGCAGTTCGATGGCCATTGATGGAAATCGACTGTACGGGCCTTGATAAAATTATTAAAAATAGTAATAATTTGTGTAAAATCATAAGAAATGATTTAGAAAGAATTGGGATGAAAAACTCCATATTTGAAAAGATAAAAATAGATTTTTATCGAAATGAACTAGTTTTGAACTAGAATTATAATTCTATTTATTTTTAAATAAATAAATTGAATTCGAAAAGGGTTTTAAAAATAACCAAAATTTCCAATGATTGCATTGGAGTGGATTTGAATCGAAATTGTCTTCGGAATATTTCGATGTTGGAATTCGTGATTATACAGGTGTTGTTATGGAAATTTGAAAGATATATATTGATATCGTTATTTCCAATACGACATTTGTTAGTCGTAGAATTCGATATTGAATATAAGCCGATATATTTTCTATTCAGAGCCTTGTATTGAATATCGAATGTGATTTGGGTTTGTCGTGAATGGTGTCTTCACTAACACTATTCTTGAACCCAGTTGAGAAAAGATTAAATCTTTTTATTTAGATTTAATGAAGTGTACCAATTAAATAATATTTAATTGGAATTGAATTGATATTGATTTTTGGGTTTATCGTGAACAGTGTTTTAAATAACACTTGTTCTTTAACCCGATAATTAATGAATGTGATTTGGGTTTGTCGTGAATGGTGTCTTCACTAACACTGCTCTTGAACCCAGTTGAGAAAAGATTAAATCTTTTTATTTAGATTTAATGAAGTGTACCAATTAAATAATATTTAATTGGAATTGAATGGATATTGATTTTTGGGTTTGTCGTGAACAGTGTTTTAAATAACACTTGTTCTTTAACCCGATAATTAATGGGATGTGACTTTGGGTTTATCGTGAACCGTGTTTTAAATGACACTGATTCTTTAACCCAGTCACAGATTAAAACTAAGTGGAGTTTTAATGAATCTTTAATTAGATTGAAAAGATCGAGAATGGAGTATCACCAGTTTTGCTCCAGGCGATAGTTAAATCTTTAATTAGATTTGAACGTGAAATTTAGAAACTAACTGTCGGTTAGCTAAGTAGAATGGTTTTCTGGATATTGATCTGATGTTGGTTTCGGCCTTCGGGGTTAATATTTGGGGAATTATTCTCTTGATTAATTTACGGTTAATGACTAATGAGTTGGAATGAGGCGTATGTTGTGTTTGTGTAACACTTTTATAATATATACGCGAGTTATTCGGAAAGACCGGGTTTATCCCATTCTGAATAACTGATACGACGATAAGTCGAAGATGAAGACGATGGTCGAAGACCGGAGGTCTTCACGTCGTTTGGGTGATAACTGATGATCTTGATTGGGCTGTACACCCAAGAAGATGGAAACAGTTGGTGATCGTCCAGACGTACTTGGAGATCGATGGAGATGCGGGGTACTAGGTGCCTCCGGTTTCGTTCAGACCCAGAACGGACTTGTAAATGGACTGTGTGTCTGACATTGGATTTTAGTTCGTGCGATTGATCTCTATTAAATATACATCTGTTTGGCGGCGGAGAATTTATTCTCTTGCTTAACGCCCTTCTCTGAGACGTACGAGCTCAGGGGTTATATATTGATGGATATCAATCGCATGGAGTGAATTGCCTGTGTGGCATGCCTAAGTGGCAAATGATCAAGGCTTCTGTTGAAAAGCAAAGTCTTGTGGTTGATGATCGAAGCACGGCCTTTGTGGCGTAGCTTTGTGTAACGTTGATTCGCGAGTATCACACCCGGTATGAATCAAAAACGGGAGACGGACCTCAGGGAGGGCCTACGTTTCCTCCTAGCTAAAAGTGGCGTCAGTGGTTTTACACGCCCTGACGAGTTTGACTTATGTGGTTGTTGCTGTTGCGAGGCGCCTCGGATTGATCGGTCGTTCTCGAACCGATGGAGTCATTTAGTTGGCTCGCTTACGCCCCAAAGGGCGGCGAAACGTAGTGCTCAGGTATAATAATCCACATCGGTGGACCGGCCCTGTCGCTCCAAGGCTTGCCTGCGCGCTTGCCTGAGACTCGGGCTAGGCAGTCTCGAATCATTGAGGATCTTGCCCCTAGCCTCGGTTCATACCATAAATGATAACCCAACTTCCAATACGACATTTGCGGTTTTGATTGTAAACCTATATATGGTGACATAGTGTTATGGGCCGTTCATGCCGCCTATGATTGATACTTATGATTTGAAGTGTTTTATACACTATGCACTTATAATAGTATCAAGTGATTTGTTTTAACCGTATCAAGCATTCTTTGGCTGTTATAAGGGAAAACCCTATCCCCCGGCTTGCGTTGCATTGTGTGATAGGACCTGGGTCTTATAACAGCTTCATTTTTCTTTATTTAGCATTGCGCTGTTTGTTTTATGCACTGGTATTCTTGGGAGAAAACCCGTTCCGTGTTATACGGCGTGGTCCCTTGATTTACCGAACTTTAAAATAAAGAATTATAACTGTTTTAGTTCTCACACCAGTCCCATGACTGACCTGGAGTTTATTGTTTTAACCTAAACTCTGGGTGCCCCTATTTTCCGCACGGGCAGCTAGTAGTTTTGGTTTTGCAGATTTATATTCACAGGATCCTGGTTTACAGCTGGAACGATATCCGGAAAGCTTTGTATCCGTATATCTCCTTCTAGTTGTGTATTGTATTATTTTCCGCTGCTATGTATTTAAATGTAATTTAAATCTCTGATATTTCTGTGTAATATTCATTTATACTCTGTATATTCTTGTAATCTGATGCATTGTTGTAATATACAATGAAACGTTCTTCTGTATGCGTTCTGCTGTGGTTTGTTCTCGAACTATCCGACGCTTTCCTTTACGGGGAGGTTGCGGGTCTTTACACGTGGTATCAGAGCTTTGGTTTACAAAGCTCAGAGAACAAGACACATTAGAACCATACGAAAGAATTCATCAGATATTGGATTAGTAATATCCAATGGAATGACTCGTTAGAGATGGGATCAGTAGTATCCTAGAACGAGTGTGAAGAGTATATTTTTCAAATGAAAACAAATTTCGTTTTGAAAATTTAAATCAATTATTCGTATTTGATCATTTATTTATATTGATTTGGACAATCCGATATATAAAGATTTTGCATATGCGTCTTGCAAATGTGTATTCGAAGTTTCAATATATTGGATAGATATAGAATCATACTCTAGTTGCCCGGGGATAATTCTGGTGATGGGGCACTGTCGCCAGTGTTTACTTTCGAGTAACGAAAGTGAGATTTCTATATATTTCCTATTGACTGGTGTGAGAACCAAAATTAGATAGGGCCTATTGTTGTGATTTGACATCAAAAATCTGATTTTTGACTATGTATCAAAATTATGAATTTGAAACTCTAATTCACTAATTGATTGATGTTTGTGTTGTTTGTTCAATTGTTTGCTAATTTTGAACCTTTATGCCTAACTAAACCAAATATTGAACTATATTGAGAATTGGTCGCATTTGCTTGCATATACATATACTTACATTGAACAGGTCATAGCAAGGAGGCTAGAGCAGAGAATAAAATTTGTTTGCCCGACAAATAGGTACATGTTTACTACATAATTTCCTGTTTTGTTTGGGTGATGATGATTTTGTGAGCCTATTGGCTAGCCGTTTGGCTTTTTCTTTTTCTTTTTGAGATCTGAAGGACCGGGGAAGCTATTTGAAATTCCCCGATGCTCCCGGTGCAGGGGAGGTTATGGCGAAATTTTTCAAAAATTTAGGGTGTTAGCCAAATTTTTGAAATTTTGAAAATTCTCAGAAACTGAAAAGTTGAAGAACTTAAGCCGTAATCAAAAACAATGGAAGTTGAGTTGAATTGTTAAACAACTTTCGACTTTGTTCCTTTTCGGGGACGAAAAGTTTTAAGTGGGGGAGATTGTAACAACCCGAAAATCTGGGCCAGTTTAAAATTTTTATTTTGGCAATTTTAGCGAATTTTGATTATTTAAAATGAATTATTTTAAATAATATCGACGGAAATTTATTTTGAATATAATTCGAACGTATATATTATACGCGTCGTCGTTAGAATATAAATATTTATATATAATTATAAATAGAATTGAAAATGGCGCGGTAGTTCGATAATTCGATTTCAAACTTCAATTGAATGTACCGGGTGCAAAACAATCCGGATTTTAGTGAAACCAAAAATAATGGGATCTAATTGTGAATATCTTTCCAACGAATCCGAAAAATCAAGATTTCATATCGGGAATCAAAAGATATGTCCAGTTGAAAATTCTGAATAGTCGCTATGGAATTCAGGCCCTTAAAAATGGACATTTTGCAAATGACCTCGGATTTCGACGAAACCAGTTTTGTTGGGTCCGCAGTGTCAAGTTATTGCTAGATTCCAAATTTCATAATTTTTCGAATCGATATGTGAGCGTGGCAAAGGAAAACGCGTTTGACCAGTTTCAGTAGATTTTAATCGACTGGAAATTGGCCATTTTTCAAACGGTCTCAGAATTCGACGAAACTAGTTTTGTTAGGACCGTATCGTCAATACGAAGCTAGAAAATATTTTTCTGGAATTTTTAAAGTTCGTATGTGACCCCGGTAATTTGAAATGTACGTTTAAAATTCAATATAGTGATTTAAATGTTAATTCAACGGAAACTGATTGTAACAGCCGAATCAGCGTACGATACATATCCCATTGTGTTCGGAATGGGGGTAGAACGCTATGGACGACAGGCGGTGGGCCTCGTTTCGAGGTCGTATGTAAAAGTCAACATTTTGAAATTAAAATAATAATAATAAAAAAAAAAAAAAAATAATAATAAGAAAATAAAATTTTCTCTTTCCTCCCTTAACTTCCCTCTGCCCCCCCCCCCGATCCATTTTGAATCAGAAGAAAAAGAAAAAAAAAGAAAAAAAAAAGAGACGGAGGCGCGCCCCACCGTCCAACCACCACCACCGCTGCTCGCCGCGACTCCCTCCTCAGCTTCCCCTTCCACCGCCGCTTCTCTCCTCCTCTCCACCTCGCCGCCCTCCCCTGCGGTCCCTTCTCTCTCCTCTTATATCCCAAATCGCCCAAAGACGCTGCCGCGCCCTAACCCCGTAGACCGCCACCAAATCGCCACCGCACTCCCCCCTGGCGCCGCCCAGACGCCCTTCCCCCTTCTCCGATTCCCCCCCCCCTCCTCCAGCGAGGATCTCGACTCCCTTCCCCCCCTTTTTTTTTATCGAGCACTGTAAGTTTAGGTTTTTATTTTATTTTTATTTTAATTCGTTAAAACTAATTTCCAGTTTTTTTAAAGGTTTAAAACAGTTTTTTTTTTTAAAAAAAAAAAGATTTAAAACAGTTTTTTTAAAGGTTTAAAACAGTTTTTTTTTTGGTTTAAAACAGTTTTTTTAAAGGTTTAAAACAGTTTTTTTTAAAAAGGTTTAAAACAGTTTTTTTTAAAAAAAAAAGATATAAAACAGATTTTTAAAAGGTTTAAAAACTGATTTCTTTAGAAAGAAAAATCATATTTTTATGTATTGAAAGTCGAGATAAAAATCAGGTTTTTATATGTTGAAAGCAAAAGTAAAGATTCGATTTTTATATATGGAACTTTGAAGTAAAAATTCGATTTTTATATATGGAACTTTGAAATAAAAACTCGATTTTTATATATTGAACTTTGAAATAAAAACTCGATTTTTATATATTGAATAGCGAAATAAAAATTCGATTTTTATATATATAGTGGCTACGGGCGAAGGTGACAAGGAGGCGAGAACGACGAAGTTTCTGCAAATGAAGAGCCGTGGAGCTAGGATAGCTATATGTGAGAACTTCTCACCTTTCAATTTAATTTTTCTAGTTATATATATACTAGGATGCAGACGGTGTTTAGTAGCACCCGACACAATCGTCCACAGACCATGGACTTGTTTGTTTGACTGTTTGGTGATTGATTGCGATATTGGTTTGAATGTGGTTTGTGGTGTGAAAAATCGAATCGATAAATTGGTTAGGATTAGACGTGCGCCGTTATAAGGCGAAGGAGTAAGGCTAGGTTAGACCCTTACTCCAAATTTTGTGGTTTGCATAACGAAAGTGAATTTGATTGATATGTGAATGGCGTGGGCCTTCACTAGACCGGGGATTAGGCTAGGCCTTGTCCCGTTTCTAGTATCGTGCCGTTATGCTGCCGAAATTTTCTAAAATATGTTAGAAAATAAAAATATCATTTTATTGTGTAAATGAATAATAGAAATTCATATGATAGAATAAAATGTTTTATCGTTAAAAATATATTTTTTTACGTGAATATAAATATAGTGAAAGTGAATAAAATAAATATTCATTTACAAACCAGACGGTTTGTTTATGTACACCTATTTGAATGACGTTGATTGGGTCGATAAATTTTACACATCGCCTAACTGCACAAATAAAATATGTGTTTGATTGTTTGAAACCCCACACGGGTGTTAGGATGAAATTTGAAGTTCACTCATCCTGATTGATTAAATATGTCGATCGATTGATTGACAAGCTGTTATGAGCGTTGAATATCTATATTTGATGCTTATACAGTGTAGTGCACTTTGGTTGATGGTTGATTATTTTCAATGTTATTATATACATGTGTTGTATGAAAATCCATATAATTAATTTTATATGGTAATTGATTGGGCCTCATTCCAATCGTGAAAATAAAGAATATTTTGATAATAACAAATATTTTGACAATAGGAAATATTTGAAATAGAATATTTGAAAATATAAATTTATGAAGCCGTGTTGATTAGATTTACGTCATTTTGACGTAAACGATATTTATATCGATTTTATTCATTTTAAAATGAATATTGAAAAGTAATCTCGAAATCGAATATTTCGAAATGAATTGAATTGAAAACGATTTCGAAATGAATTGAATTGAAAACGAATTCAAATGGAATTGAAATGAATTCAAATTGAATTGAAATTCGAATTGAATAGAAATGTTTTTGAAACGAATTCAAAACTATTTATATAATTCGTTTTAAATAGAAATCGACGAAATATATATTATATATATTATATATATAATAAATGGCCTGAATAGAACGCGCCGCGCTGCGGCAGTTCGTGAATTTCGACCATTTATTTCAAACGGACATTGCGGGAGATCCGACCGTCGGATTCTCCTAAAACCGGAACCGTTGGGTTCGTATCGAAAAGAGCTTTCTAATGAATGTTAGAAATTTGAAATCTAACGGTTGGATTTGGAGATACGTCCAAATCAAATTCGAAAAAGGTCGCTGTAAGTGCAGTTCGATGGCCATTGATGGAAATCGACTGTACGGGCCTTGATAAAATTATTAAAAATAGTAATAATTTGTGTAAAATCATAAGAAATGATTTAGAAAGAATTGGGATGAAAAACTCCATATTTGAAAAGATAAAAATAGATTTTTATCGAAATGAACTAGTTTTGAACTAGAATTATAATTCTATTTATTTTTAAATAAATAAATTGAATTCGAAAAGGGTTTTAAAAATAACCAAAATTTCCAATGATTGCATTGGAGTGGATTTGAATCGAAATTGTCTTCGGAATATTTCGATGTTGGAATTCGTGATTATACAGGTGTTGTTATGGAAATTTGAAAGATATATATTGATATCGTTATTTCCAATACGACATTTGTTAGTCGTAGAATTCGATATTGAATATAAGCCGATATATTTTCTATTCAGAGCCTTGTATTGAATATCGAATGTGATTTGGGTTTGTCGTGAATGGTGTCTTCACTAACACTATTCTTGAACCCAGTTGAGAAAAGATTAAATCTTTTTATTTAGATTTAATGAAGTGTACCAATTAAATAATATTTAATTGGAATTGAATTGATATTGATTTTTGGGTTTATCGTGAACAGTGTTTTAAATAACACTTGTTCTTTAACCCGATAATTAATGAATGTGATTTGGGTTTGTCGTGAATGGTGTCTTCACTAACACTGCTCTTGAACCCAGTTGAGAAAAGATTAAATCTTTTTATTTAGATTTAATGAAGTGTACCAATTAAATAATATTTAATTGGAATTGAATGGATATTGATTTTTGGGTTTGTCGTGAACAGTGTTTTAAATAACACTTGTTCTTTAACCCGATAATTAATGGGATGTGACTTTGGGTTTATCGTGAACCGTGTTTTAAATGACACTGATTCTTTAACCCAGTCACAGATTAAAACTAAGTGGAGTTTTAATGAATCTTTAATTAGATTGAAAAGATCGAGAATGGAGTATCACCAGTTTTGCTCCAGGCGATAGTTAAATCTTTAATTAGATTTGAACGTGAAATTTAGAAACTAACTGTCGGTTAGCTAAGTAGAATGGTTTTCTGGATATTGATCTGATGTTGGTTTCGGCCTTCGGGGTTAATATTTGGGGAATTATTCTCTTGATTAATTTACGGTTAATGACTAATGAGTTGGAATGAGGCGTATGTTGTGTTTGTGTAACACTTTTATAATATATACGCGAGTTATTCGGAAAGACCGGGTTTATCCCATTCTGAATAACTGATACGACGATAAGTCGAAGATGAAGACGATGGTCGAAGACCGGAGGTCTTCACGTCGTTTGGGTGATAACTGATGATCTTGATTGGGCTGTACACCCAAGAAGATGGAAACAGTTGGTGATCGTCCAGACGTACTTGGAGATCGATGGAGATGCGGGGTACTAGGTGCCTCCGGTTTCGTTCAGACCCAGAACGGACTTGTAAATGGACTGTGTGTCTGACATTGGATTTTAGTTCGTGCGATTGATCTCTATTAAATATACATCTGTTTGGCGGCGGAGAATTTATTCTCTTGCTTAACGCCCTTCTCTGAGACGTACGAGCTCAGGGGTTATATATTGATGGATATCAATCGCATGGAGTGAATTGCCTGTGTGGCATGCCTAAGTGGCAAATGATCAAGGCTTCTGTTGAAAAGCAAAGTCTTGTGGTTGATGATCGAAGCACGGCCTTTGTGGCGTAGCTTTGTGTAACGTTGATTCGCGAGTATCACACCCGGTATGAATCAAAAACGGGAGACGGACCTCAGGGAGGGCCTACGTTTCCTCCTAGCTAAAAGTGGCGTCAGTGGTTTTACACGCCCTGACGAGTTTGACTTATGTGGTTGTTGCTGTTGCGAGGCGCCTCGGATTGATCGGTCGTTCTCGAACCGATGGAGTCATTTAGTTGGCTCGCTTACGCCCCAAAGGGCGGCGAAACGTAGTGCTCAGGTATAATAATCCACATCGGTGGACCGGCCCTGTCGCTCCAAGGCTTGCCTGCGCGCTTGCCTGAGACTCGGGCTAGGCAGTCTCGAATCATTGAGGATCTTGCCCCTAGCCTCGGTTCATACCATAAATGATAACCCAACTTCCAATACGACATTTGCGGTTTTGATTGTAAACCTATATATGGTGACATAGTGTTATGGGCCGTTCATGCCGCCTATGATTGATACTTATGATTTGAAGTGTTTTATACACTATGCACTTATAATAGTATCAAGTGATTTGTTTTAACCGTATCAAGCATTCTTTGGCTGTTATAAGGGAAAACCCTATCCCCCGGCTTGCGTTGCATTGTGTGATAGGACCTGGGTCTTATAACAGCTTCATTTTTCTTTATTTAGCATTGCGCTGTTTGTTTTATGCACTGGTATTCTTGGGAGAAAACCCGTTCCGTGTTATACGGCGTGGTCCCTTGATTTACCGAACTTTAAAATAAAGAATTATAACTGTTTTAGTTCTCACACCAGTCCCATGACTGACCTGGAGTTTATTGTTTTAACCTAAACTCTGGGTGCCCCTATTTTCCGCACGGGCAGCTAGTAGTTTTGGTTTTGCAGATTTATATTCACAGGATCCTGGTTTACAGCTGGAACGATATCCGGAAAGCTTTGTATCCGTATATCTCCTTCTAGTTGTGTATTGTATTATTTTCCGCTGCTATGTATTTAAATGTAATTTAAATCTCTGATATTTCTGTGTAATATTCATTTATACTCTGTATATTCTTGTAATCTGATGCATTGTTGTAATATACAATGAAACGTTCTTCTGTATGCGTTCTGCTGTGGTTTGTTCTCGAACTATCCGACGCTTTCCTTTACGGGGAGGTTGCGGGTCTTTACACCTTTACGTGTTATATGTAACCAATTAGGCCTTGCGTACGGAAGTCTTTTGCGTGTCATGGGTATCCGCTCGGTTAACTAATTTCTACTGGGTGCAGAATCGTTGATGGAGTAACCGATTAGGCCTTGCGTGCGAAAGTCTTTTACGTGTCACGGGTACCCGATTAGGCCTTGTGTGCGGAAATCTCTTTTACGTGTCACGGGTACCCGATCGGTTAACTAATTCCTGCTGGGTGTAGAATCGTTGTTGGAGTACCCGATTAGGCCTTGTATGCGGAAGTCTTTTACATGTCATAGGTACCCGATTAGGCCTTGCGTGGGGAAATCTTTTACGTGTCGCGGACACCCGCTCGGTTAACTAATCTAACTGGGTGCAGATCATTGCTTGAGTACCCAATTAGTCCTTATGTGCAGAAGTGTTTTACATGTCATAGGTACCTGATTAGGCCTTGTGTGCGGAAGCCTTTTACGCGTCATGGGTACCCGCTCAGTTAACTAATTCCTACTGGGTACAGAATCATTGCTGGAGTACCCAATTATGTCTTGCTTGCGGAAGTCTTTTACGTGGCATAGGTACCCGATTAGGCCACGTGTGTGGAAGTCTTTTACGTGTTACGGGTGCCCGCTCGGTTAACTAATTCCTACTGGATGTAGAATTTCGCTGGAGTACCCGATTAGGCCTTGTGGGTGGAAGTCTTTACGCGTCATAGGTATCTGATTAGGCATTGCGTGCGGAAGTCTTTTACGTGTCACGGGTACTCGCTCGGTTAACTAATTCGTACTGGGTGCAGAATCGTTGCATCAGTACCCGATTAGGCCTTATGTCCGGACGTATTTTACGTGTCATAGGTACCCGATTAGGCATTGCGCATCCGGATGTCTTTTACGTGTCACCGGTAGCCGCTCGGTTAACTAATCCCTACTAGGTGCAGATTCGTTGCTGGAGTACCCGATTAGGCCTTGCGTGCGGAAGTCCTTTACGTGTCATATGTACCAGATTAGGCCTTGCATGTAGAAGTCTTTTACGTGTCACGGGTACCTGCTCGGTTAACTAATTTCTACTGGGTGTTATTGGAGTACCCGATTAGGCCTTGCGTGCGAAAGTCTTTTATGTGGCATAGGTACCCGATTAGGCCTTGCGTGCGCAAGTCTCTTTTATGTGTCATGGGTACCCTATCGGTTAACTAATTCATATTGGATGTAGAATCGTTGTTGGAGTACCCGATTAGTCCTTGTGCGCGGAAGTCTTTTACGTGTCATCGATACCCGATTAGGCCTTACCTGCGGAAGTCTTTTACATGTCGCGGGCACCTGCTCAGATAACTAATTCGACTGGGTGCAGAATCGTTGCTTGAATACCCGACTAGGCCTTGTGTGTACCCGCTCGGTTAACTAATTCAGCTTGCTTTGTTATATTTTGTTGATCTTATTTCCTTATCAATTTACAGGTTATTTGCGTTAATATGCCTGATTTGGTTTCAATCAGTAGAGAAGAATAAGGGTATATTTTTAGATACATTGTTATGATTTTTTTTTTAGATTTTAATGCTATGTGCATTTAGCATTTTCTTCCTGTTTAATATTTACTCATATAAATAGCTATTATTTTTTCTATAATATAATGCTAGATTAATCTAGCATTTTCATACATTTGTCAAGGGCTCGATCATGCCCTGTAATGCTAGGTTAACCTAGCATTTTCCATACACCGTTGAAGGGTTCGGTCATGCGCCATAATGGTAGGTTAAGCTAGCATTTTCATACATTGTTCAAGGGCTCGATCATTCAGTAAAATGCTAGGTTAACCTGGCATTTTCATATACTAGTTAAGGGCTCG
Source organism: Allium sativum (assembly GCA_030737875.1). NCBI lineage: Eukaryota > Viridiplantae > Streptophyta > Magnoliopsida > Asparagales > Amaryllidaceae > Allium > Allium sativum. Next base: position 777,763,489 of record CM060909.1, read on the forward strand.
GTCATGCCCTATAATGCTATGTTTACCTAGCATTTTTGTAACGACCCGGATTTTTAGCGACTTTGGTTATCGGCATAAGCTCGATGTCGATAACCAAAACATCGAAAAATCCTGGTAATTAGTGAAAGAAATTAGAGGGTGAGGAAAAAATAAGATAGAAACTTAGAATAGAAGAAGAAGAAGAACACAACATCAGAGTAACACGAATCTCACAGCGGAACAAATAAATATATTTCATAACATAACTTTGAAATACAAATTTGTACTTGAATATACATGTCATTATCAAAGTACAGCACTTACAACACAACGGAAATAACTATAGCTATATGATCCTGAAGCCTCCTGCTCCAGCTCTTCCAGTATATCTGTAAATCCTGACTACTTGACTGCCCATACAAATTTAGGCACCCAAGAGTTTAGGGAAAACAACAAAATAAACTCCGGGTCAGTCGTGGGACTGGTATAAGTAAAACAGTTTAAAAACAGTTCGAACAAGTAAACAATATCTCATAAGACCACGCCGCATAACGGAACGGGTTTTTCCCTTATGAGAATCCAAATTATCTTTATATCAAAAACCTTTTGATATTATAATAATGTCTATCAACCACAACTATAATAATCATCTAGTAGAAACGCTTTCATCTCACATTCTACATATATAGTATACAATCAAAACCGCAAGCACGTATTGGGTAATGGGTTTCCAACTATGACAAGGTATTGAACCACCTATCGCTCGTGTACCTCTAGAGAGGAATACACTGGGTTCAACAAGAACATCTTGCAACCCGGCCACACATGACCGATCACTCATTTCACTTGAGTGTATCGAATGTATATCACCAACAGTTGGGATCAGCAACCGTTTCCCGAATGGGACAGCATCAACAATAGATTTTTAGAAGTAAATGAAACTCTAGATCAGGTGATTATACACCCTACTTCGGTGCGACCGACTTAGCCATGCTGCCTGCCCGATTTCTGTCATTTAGCGGATGATGAGGCTAGAAGCTACGCTTTATCATCATACCAGATTCACTTTGAATGCCACATCGTCAAATCCATCAAATCACCGATTGACGTCTACAACAATACATTATGTGTTAGCTAAAAGAAGTTTCCTTCTCCGCTTCCACTCTTGGTACGGTTGGAGAAATCAATATACGTGATCGTCTGGAAATACTCTGTCAGACATTCATCCATACAAGTCACCCAGGAACAGGATGAACTGAAGGCACCATTTCTATTAATAGAAAAAATCCTTGCACTCTACTCCGCCTTCGATTTTCTTTGTATAATCTGATTCGCAGCGCTACTGCCAATATGGAGTGGTTCTTCGGATAATAATCCAACCGGTCTCTCCATATTGACAACGATGGTCAAAACTTCGATAGTCTGTGATTTAACTATCGAATAAAAACAAGTGTTTCGATAGTCGATGATTTAACTATCGAATAAAACAAGTGTTCATCCAAACATCCAACAATCACTGAACCTTTAATTAATATTCCATTAATTAAATCTCTTCTCTATTTCTTATCAATATTTGTTAACCAAATATTTTCAATAACCATATTGGCCTTATACGTTATTTGGAAAACATTTCCATATATCGCCTTCCTTTATTTTCTAAACTATTAGAAAATATATGCCATTTATAATTGGAAAATATTCCAATTACTTATCTCTTTCCGATCTCGTTTATTTCTATATTTACACTTATTTGGGTCAAAACAGATGTTGTGTAAAACATCGTTACGACAACCCAAATACTATATTCAACTAACTCTTATTCAACATTGATCTTCGAGCCTGAATCTTATTGTTCATTTGTTAATAATGAAATCAATCAAGTTGGGGTATAACTACCTCTCAGACCTTGACTGAATAACATTTACAATGTCAAAACAGATAAGACTACTTACTCGAAAAATCAATACCATACAACTACTTCTTCACTTTTAAACACATATATACTTTCTCTTTCTATTCTTTCGAGATTTTACTTCTAGTCTTCCTTTTTGATTATACTATTCTATTTTTAAGTTCGTTTCCTTATCGACTTCTATATATATTGATAAGTTGATTTCTAACTATCAAATTATCTTAAAAATATTCTATCTCCTTAAATTCTCGGAAAAATTCGCCATAACCTCCTTTGTACCGGGAGCATCGGGAAATTTCAAATAGCTTTCCCGGTCCTTCTCATCTCAAAAAAGAAAAGAAAAAGCCAAGCGGCTTGCCGATACGGCGCATAAAATCTCATATATGAATTAAATACGTACCTTTTTGTCGGGCATTCTATTTATTTCACTTCTATACTTTATTCCATACCTGTCTCCTGTATGTCTATGTCTGTCCAATCTATTTTAACTATACCAATCGTTTTAACTCAATTTGTTAATTAAATCTGTTACTTAACTTTTTAGTCTATTCCACTTCTATTTATCCAAATCTATTTATTATAAATCCCATTTGAATTTCTATATTCAAATTCTATTTGAAATACTATGTTCAAATTCTATAGTTAAACTCCATTTGAATTTTATTATTCAAATTCTATTTCAATTCCTTATATTCAAAGTCCATTTTGAATTCTCTGCATTATTTATAAACAACGTTTATAACTTCATTTTAAATCCCACCTTTCCATTTATAAACAACGTTTATAAATTCAATTCAAATCCCATATTTTCATTTATAAACAAAGTTTATAAATTCGGTTCAAAACCCACCTTTCATTTATAAACAAAGTTTATAAATTCAATTCAAATCCCATATTTTCATTTATAAACAAAGTTTATAAATTCGATTCAAAACCCACCTTTCCTTTATAAACAACGTTTATAAATTCAATTCAAATCCCATATTTTCATTTATATACAAAGTTTATAAATTCGATTCAAAACCCACCTTTCCATTATAAACAACATTTATAAATTCAATTCAAATCCCATATTTTCATTTATAAACAAAGTTTATAAATTCGATTCAAAACCCACCTTTCCTTTATAAACAACGTTTATAAATTCAATTCAAATCCCATATTTTCATTTATAAACAAAGTTTATAAATTCGATTCAAAACCCACCTTTCCTTTATAAACAACGTTTATAAATTCAATTCAAATCCCATATTTTCATTTATAAACAAAGTTTATAAATTCGATTCAAAACCCACCTTTCCTTTATAAACAACGTTTATAAATTTAATTCAAATCCCATATTTTCATTTATAAACAAAGTTTATAAATTCGATTCAAAACCCACCTTTCCATTATAAACAACGTTTATAAATTCAATTCAAATCCCATATTTTCATTTATAAACAAAGTTTATAAATTCGATTCAAAACCCACCTTTCCTTTATAAACAACGTTTATAAATTTGATTCAAATCCCATATTTTCATTTATAAACAAAGTTTATAAATTCGATTCAAAACCCACCTTTCCATTTATAAACAAAGTTTATAAATTTGATTCAAATCCCATATTTTCATTTATAAATAAAGTTTATAAATTCGATCACTTGTTTTATATACCTTCAAAACAAGTTAATATTTTCTATGGTTTTATTAAAAATTCAAATTCTATTTATAAAAATAGAATTCCCTTTCTAAACCTCAAATACCCTTTTCGATATTTTTATAAATCAATATTTCATGCTCTAGTGGTATTTTCAACAATCAGATCAACCAATTTTCAATCACTTGATTTTTAACCCATCATATAGGAATATATATGAAATCAAACAAACAACAGATAATCTATATTTTTGAGGAATCCAGTTGGATTCCTCCAACCTATTTTCCTGCATCCACAGACGTTAGTCAACATAGTAATACCCATCCTGCTTCGTGGCAGGATATCACGGTATAGATGGTCATCCACTAATCATAGCGTGGGGCGTATAGGGTAATCATCCGCTATGGTACCGCGGGCATCCGCTAATGAGACTGCGGGAATCCAACCAATCATCAACCCAATATATATATATAATAGTCAACCAATCCTAGATAACTAATATATTTTTAATAGCCACAACAATATTCAACGCATCCAAACAAATCAACGAACAATTATTTTTAACCAATAAAAATAATTCTAAATAAAACAGAGTGATATTTACTCACATGTTTTGTATTTGCCGAATATCCAAATTAATTTCCATGTTATCGCTGCTACGAATCGTCTCGAACAACCTCTTTGTACCTTAATCGCTACTCAAATGCTTTATCCCTGTAAAACCATATTCGGACACAGCACCCTTCCATAGCCATGATTTTTCTTTCACTACCAAGCTCCTTGAACTGCTCACCTCCGAAACATTACTGCCGAGTCGAATTTCCCCCAAAGTCTCACTATCGATCCTTAACAGTTCAACCCATCTGCTGAACTCTGACATCCCTTAACCCTGCTGCAGTTAAACGCAGCAGCTTCCAATTCAGTGTCGAACTCCGACCCAAACAAGTCCAATGTTACAATTAAAACATCTCGGACCTATTTGCAACTCTAATAATTAACAGTGCCTATCGTTTTCCCCATTTTTATGCTCCCAGGGTCATCGCGTTCTATACCCCTCCGTTGCTACAGTGAACTCCGATCCTCACTTTGTCCCAAGTCGTGGCCATCGCGACTTGACAGTGTACCCATCACAGCGTCGAGCCCATCACAGTTCCCAAAATCCATTGTCGAGCTACACTTCAGTTTACCCATCGAAATCGCACCCTCCCTTCCTTGATCGAGCCTTCCCAAGTGTCTCCAGCTATCATCGCAAGCCCTACGCAGTGCCATACGAAGTCAAGATCCATTCTGAAAACCATCACAGTGAACATCGTGCTTATGGGACTGAAACGCGGGTTCTTGTGGGCTAAACGAATCAAATGAACGATTTTATCTTGCTTTTGATTTTTAATTTGATTTTCAGAGGAGTGATTTTATTTCTGAGCAGTGGAATGAAAAGGAATGGGAATTAAATAGGAAAGGGAAGTGGTTTCTGAAATGAACAGCAAGGCCTTTTAGATTAAGCCTTATAGCTTCTTTCCTGTCCACCAAATTATAATGTTTTATTTAAATTTAAATTTGTTTTTAACCGTATCCTTTAATTTAAAATATTCCATGGTCCTGAACTCCTTTCTGAACCCAACAAATGACATTCCTAGGGTAAAACCACTATTCTGAACCCACTGGGATAAGTATCGAAGTCCAGTTCGATCATCCGCGACAGATATATATTTAAATTGATTTAAATTAAATTTCAAACCATTTAAATTCTTCGATAATAACTTAATATTACTATCGTTATAAATTCAAATAAAATTTCCCATTAATTATTTGAACTGTATTCAATTCAAATTAAATTTGAATTCATCTAAATCCATTTCCGTATTCAGGTAATTTAATGTATTCGATATTAAATCGAAATTGATTATTAATAACATAATATAAAATTCCATTTATATTATCCCCCCCCCCCAATATTTAAATTAAATATTAAATATTCAAAAATTAACCCATAAGGATCTGGGTCATTACAATCTTCCCCACTTAAAATAATTTCGTCCTCGAAATTGCTAAGGTAGAAAAAGTGCTACAAACCCATTAACTTGATACTCAACATTTCAAACTTCCTTACGTCTCTCTTTCGAATAAATCCCTATTCGATAACTCCTCCCTTCGAATAACTATATTCGATAATCTCTCTTTCGAGTAACTAGATTCGAAAACCCTTTCTTCGAATAAACTATATTCAATTTACTCTTATCAATTAGCTCTTTTCACTTAACTCCTTCCGAATAAGCTATATTCGATAATCTCTCTTAACTCTATTTGAATAACTAATATTCGATAACTCCATTCGCTTGACTCTAGATCGCAGCGATCACAAATGGTTACGCCTGATTCCCCCAGGAAACATCCGACCGCCCAAGGCTATCTGCAGCCCTGCGAATTACGCTAGCAGTCATACAAAATGGCAACTTATCCTGAGTAACTATGTTTGACTAATTCTATCTCAATACTATATTCGATCAACTTTAAGTGAATAACTAACATTCAATTAAATCCTAATTCGATTAACTATGTTCAATTAACTCTATCTGGTTAACTCTTAATTTGAATAACAAATATTCGATAAATTCTAATTGAATAGTGAATATCCAATTAACTCTACGGATTAACCCTAACTGATTAACTCTAACTGGTTAATTCTTACTATAATCGATTTATTCTAACTCTAATTGATTATTTCTATCTCTAATCGACTTTTCTTATTCGAATAACTCCTATTGGATAACGTTTATTCATTTATAAAGATTTACTTTCAATAACGGTTCTTTTCTTTATAAATGTTCTCTTTAATAACGTTACTTCACTTATACAAGTGCTGTGTACCCCTTCTATTTAAAACTATTGGTGTTGAAAACCAATATCTCTTTTCTATATAAGTTCAGACTCATATATTCCATTTATCGAATGATAAATATTTAATTTATAAACTGTTATTTATAAATCAATCTTTTCTATTTATCTGTTAAAAACAGATTTCCATTTTCTATTCATCTTCTAAATGTTCCTTTGATTAAATTCTATTTATTTAACAAATAAATATCCCATTTATAACATTCTATTTATTTCCTATAAATAAATATTTCCATTTACTCTATTTGTAAATGTTTTACAAATATTCCCCTTTTAAATTCTATTTGTAAATGTTTTTACAAATATTTCTCCTTCTATTTGTTTGCAAATAACTTCCTTTGTATTTGTGTTACAAATATATTTCCTTTATATTTCCCAATTCATATTCGTGTTGATTTTACTCAATTTATTCATTTCGATACATTTAACTTACTTAAGTTAAATTTAATTTCAATCGTTCAAATTCCCATTAACTAGTTGCTAATTAACCGTTTTGCCTGTTTCAACCTTTTTATTCGAATATCACTTGTTCAAATATATGTCAACTTAATTATAAACTAATCTAATTATAATTTCAACTTGAGTTATATATTCGATTTCGAATATAAATTCTCAATCTCTCTCACTTATCCAAAAATCCAATTTCGATTCAAATTTCCTCTAACTAATTATTTTCCAATTTAGTTAATTCTATTTAACCATTTAAAATATGATTTTTGTCTTAAAAATCATTTCACTTACTTCACTAGAGTTCATATTGATTTTATATCTCCAGTCTGGATTTTTTTTAATGTCAAATTCGGATTTTATTTCCTAACAATCCCTTTGTTTATTCAATTAAACCGTTATGGTTTTCTAATGGTTCTGGCGCTGCTTTTCTAAAAATTTGATTTTGACATAACTCAAAATCTATACGACGAAATCCAGATTTTTCTCTTTCATTAGAAAACTATTGTTCAACCGGTCCAGATGATTCTTGTTTCAAAGAATTCCGACTTCAATAGAGTCCTGTATACTCGATTGAAGTTCGAATCTCCAATTTACGAACTGCCGCGCTACGGCGAGCTCGTTTTAATTATATTTATAGATATAAACGTTTTAACTTTGTTTATAATAAATCTCAACTCCATTCTGATATATTTCGAATATGTATCCAATCCATTTTTCCATTTCAACATAATATTCCCGATCTATTTCACTACTATTTGAAATTCTATATATTTACAATATTCAAATTCCATTTGAATCTCTTTATTCAAACTCTATATTTGAATTTCCTTCTATTAAATTTCTATTTGAAATCCTTATCTTCAATTCCTATTTGAAATCCTTATCTTCAATTCCTATTTGAATTTCTTATTTTCAATTTCTATTTGAAATCCTTCATTCAAAAACCCATTTCAAATCCCTTCTTTTCAAATTCCATTCTTTACTCAATTTCTATTTGAATTTCTTCTGTTCAATTTCTATTTGAAATCCTTTTAATTTAAATTCTATTTTAACTCCTTTTAATTCAAATTCTATTTAATTTCACTTTGAATTCAAATTCTATTTAAACTCCTTTTATTCTAAAATTCTATTTCAAACTTTATATTTTCTTTGAATTCTAATATTCAACCTCCACTCTATATTCTTTTTGAAATTCTATTTAACCAAATTCCATTTGAATTCTAATATTCAAATCTCTATTTGATTTTTCTTTATTCAAATCCATTTGAATTCCTTTGAATTCAAATTCCATTTCAATATTTCTTATACAATTTCTATTTGAAATTTTCTTTATTCAAACTCATTTGAATTCCTTTGAATTCAAATTCTATTTCAATTCTATTTGAATTATATATATATTCAAATTCCTTTATTTTTCTTCTATTTGAAATCTATATTCCCATTTCACATTTCAAAATTCCTTTGAAGTTATATAAATATATACATATATTTATATCTATCTCAAATTCAAAACATCTGAATTTTCAAACAACTTGTTTCTTTCAAAAAAAATTCCATCAAACCTTTTCTAAGGCAGCAATTCATCACTTAGAAACTCGAAAATGAACACTGATGAGGTTGCGATCATCATCAGAATTATTTTCCAGCTACTGAATGAGTTCAGTGCTATATTTCTTTCAAAATCCATTCAAGTGATTTTTATTCAAAAATCCTTCCAAAATAAAGCTATATTATTTTAATATACTTTTTTCCAACTTCCCAGGATTTTATATTCTGAATTCTGGTTGGAAATTAAATTTCAATTTATCACATTTGTATATTTGATTTCATATACAAATTCCATTGGTTATATATAACTATTTCTGTTTTTATAATCTAATTTGATTATAATCCTAACAATCAACTCAACTATTTAAAACAATATCGTGCCCAATCTTCTATTCAAGTGTTTATAAACTCCTATCGACATCGTGGCGTCCCACGATTCGACCAAAATTTATAATCCACTCAACAGACTAGTCAACACAATATAAGACAGTTTTTATATCAAATAACAAATACGCTCTCTCGTATATATATATACACTCAAACTCAATCTAGGGTATTACTAACCCTATCTCTACCGAGTCACGCCACAGAGCCAAGTAATTCTTAACTTAAGCTCTGATACCAACTGTAACGACCCGGATTTTTAGCGACTTTGGTTATCGGCAAAAGCTCGATGTCGATAACCAAAACATCGAAAAATCCGGGTCGTTACAATTTTCATACAATTTTCAAGGACTCAGTCATTAGCTATAATGCTAGGTTAACCTGGCATTTTCATATATTGGTTAAGGGCTCGGTCATGCTCTATAATGCTAGGTTAACCTAGCATTTTCATATAATTTTCAAGAGCTCGGTCATTCGCTATAGTGCTAGGTTACCTTGGCATTTTCATACACTAAATAAAGATGGATGATAAATTAATGCTATAAATATAAATCAATCCATTAAATACAGATCAATGCTATAATGCTAAATTTATCTAAAATATTCTGCACTTAATTAACCTAGCATATTCTGCACTAATTACAATGGATGCTGAATTAATGATATGTATGTCTGTCATTACTCAAATGTTATATTAAAATGACTAACATTATAAAATATGATAAATGATAGATAAATATATAGTTACGTTTTTCAAAGTGAACTAGCCTGTATATAATATGATGAATGATATTTGAATATAACATTATATTTTTAAAGTGGTAAAAGATAGTTGAATTTAGCATTGTACTTTTTAAAGTGAAATAAAATATGTACAATATGCTAAATGATAGATGAATATAGCATTGTATTTTTAAAGTGAGCTACCATGGATAAAATATAGTAAATGATAGTTGAATTTATCATTTATATTTTTGAAGTGAGTTAGCACGTGTAGGGTTTGCAAAATAATGTTTGAGTATACTGTTTATTAGTAAAATAAACTAACATGTATAGAATATAATAAATGATAGTTGAATTTAGCATTGTATCTTTTAAAAGGAAGTAGAACGTTTAAATATGCTAAATGATAGTTGAATATGGCATTGTATTTTAAAGTAAACTAGAATGTACAAAACATAATAAATGACAATTGATTTCAACATCACATTTTTAAAGTGAACTAACATGTATAAAATATGTTAAATGATAGCTAAATATAGCATTACATTTTTAAAGCGAACTAGCATATATAGTAGTGTGTTTCATAAAGAGAAATAACATGTATAAATATGATAAATGATAGTTGAATTTAGCATTGTATTTTTGAAAGTGACCTAGCATGTGTATAACATTCTAAATGATAGTTAAATATATCATTGTATTTTTAAGATTCTATAAGATATATTGCATACACGAAATGATAGTTGAATTTAGCATTTTTGATGTTGTTATAAAGTAGAATGATCCTTCATAAATTGGAACTCAAGAATTCTAGAGCGTCCTTCGTGCATATGAATTACTTTTGAATAGACTGCACATCACTGATAGATTGATGAATCAGGAAATAAACTATCGACGTTTGTGCATGTTGTGCAATGCAAAAAATGAATCAAGAGGTCATATTTCCTTCAATTAGTATGACATTATCAACGATTGTACAATTTAGTATTTTTGAACTATAGAAAAACTAATATGACCTTATTATGATTTAATGCTAAGTTGATTTAGCATTTTTGGTATCAATGATTTTTTGTAAAATTCAGATCATCGATGATTGAGTAGTGGACGTGGTACTGATTTTTTTTAAATTCAGATCAAAGATGATGAGAGTGCGGACTGCTTCAAAAACGACGACGATTGGGGATTCAATTAGCTTCAGGCAACGGCAGCTTTAGGCACAGGCGATGGCGACTTCTGACGACGGCGGCGACTTCGGGCGACGGCTTCAGGCGATGGCAGCGGCTTGAAGAGGCGGCGGCTTGGAAGGCGACAGCTATTTTTGGGGGTGCGATGACTTGGCTGTTGATAATCGAGAGCGACGGCGGCGGTTGATAATCGACGGTGGAGGAAATAAAAGAAGAAGGTGCAGACTGTCCTTCCGCCTAAAATCTTAAAGTTGCGTCTTAATTTTAAAATTTTATTATATGTTTGTCCTTTAAACTAATTTGCTCTTTATTTAAATAGAATATTTTATTTTAACATTTACAAGTTTTATACTCCACTATTTGTACATTTCTATAATACAACTCAAATTCACTAATATTCAATCTTATACAGTACTCCTCACTATAGTTCACTCATCTTTGTTACATACACTTTGTTTACAGTTCACTTGTACAAACATACACACTCCCTCATATACAAATATTCTTATATACGTGTCTCTGTCACCTTCAGTCTTCACTGCCGTAGTCAGTCCAGTCATAATCCATACCTTCCACATACAGAAACACACACAGTATCTGGAACATAAATAATATTTTAAATTCTAGCAGATATAATTTTTTATTCTAAAATTTTATTTGCCTCAGATTCTGGTTTGTTTCTCATCATTTTTCATGACTTGATCTGATTTATCTATGTGTAGTCAGTTTGTACGTGTATAGTACAGGGACAGGAAATATTGTTTGATAATCTGCAAATACACATGTGCATATATATATACACACACACACACGTGTGCACTGCCTCGCCAATCATTGTGCAAATAAGGAGTAGCCACATGGACCATCTCGACTCAGTGCATAAGAATATGGTCGAGAATGTGAACAATTCAAATGCAACATACATGTTTGAGAAATTGAAATCAATATCCAAATTAAACAGTATTTATACTTCATCAAAATAATCATCAGAATTTGAAATTGTGATGAGTTACGAATGTAGTATATTTCACAACAAGAGGAGATTTTATTTAGATTTTCATGATGGTTGAAAAGTTATTATAATATCTTTGAAATGGCAATTATTTCACGACCATCTTCATTATCTATCATATTTCTGCCATCCATCGTGTTTTTATATTAATATGGGGAGTTTAATATTTATTAAAAATCATTTTGAATAAACAGTGAAAATATTTGTTATAGAAATTGGACTATGTTATTATTCAGAATCAGTGATAACTGAAAATTTTCAATGATCCCGGTACAGTCGAGCATATTTCATAATATAATTAATTTAAAATTTTATTTCACGGTCCATTTCTATACCTACCACATTTCTATCATTCATATTGTTTTTATATACCGAGGAGTTTTTCTTTTGAAGCTGAAAATGACATATATATAATTAATACATAAGTATGTCTCTAACCTCGTTTAAAAATCCAAGCTCTGGTAATGCATGGTTAAGAGATCACTTATAACTTAAGTTGCAACTGGCATCATTTAAAAATCTAAGCTCTGGTTATGCGTGGTCAGTGTGCTCTTAAATAAAAATAAAATAAAATAATGTGTTATAAATAGAAATTAATATGAATTTTTCCTTGGTATGTGAAAACTAGCCTATCAATCCATGTTCTAATATGTGAAATGTGTTAATATCTTATGACGTATTATGATTTGTTGATTGACAGTTATTAGGATTCGAGATTATTCGATTTTGTCACTTAAATTGAATTATTAGTTATAGTCCAAATCAATCACTGTTTTTGTGCTCAATTTTATAAAATTCTTTTGAAAATAATTGGAAAAGATTCTTATTTTTTAAACTCTCTCCATTTTTATAAATTCATCGTAAATCTGTCATTCCCAAAAATGTGAAATATGCCACCAGTCCTCAGTTTATTATGACTTTTGTTGACTGATTGAGATTTATGATGAACGTTCTTCCTCTTAAGCTGAAATAATGTTTTTAGTCATTTTTCATCTATATTTTAAATTCTATATCCTTTTGATGATAATAAAAGGGGGAGAATGGGTTGAGAATGATTTATGAGTGAATAGTGTATAAATGTTTTTACTATTGAAATTTTCTTACAATTTCCAATTCTTTCACTCATGCACACTTATAGAGGGTATTTCTGTTGTAGGGGAACATTCAAATAGGGGGAGTTTAGTTATTCACTGTTAAACACATTTATTATATTCAAAATCTTAATATTTGTTTGTCGTCATCAAAAGGGGGAGATTGTTGTATATAACGGTGTTGTATACACAATTATATGATTTTGTTTGATGATAACAACCAAATATATTTTAATATAAAATGTGTTTGTAACTATACTGGTATACTACACAACAGACATTAATATAATATTTCTATTTAAATAAAATACAACTGTACAAAAATTTAAATATTCACACAGTATTTTATTTAAATAGAATATTTTATTTCAACATTTTAAACAGCACAAGGTTTATACTCCACTATTTGTACATTTCTATAATACAACTCAAATTCACTGATATTCAATTTTATACAGTACTCCTCACTACAGTTCACTCATCATTGTTACATACACTCTGTTTACAGTTTCATTTGTACAAAAATACACACTAACTCATATACAAATATTCTTATATACATGTCTCTGTCATCTTCAGTCTTCACTGCCACAGTCAGTCCCGTCACAATCCATACCTATCACATACAGAAACACACAATATCTGGAATATAAATAATATTTTAAATTCTAGCAAATATAATTGTTTATTTTAAAATTTTATTTGCCTTAGATTTCTGGTGTGTTTCTCATCATTTTTCATGACTTGATCTGATTCATCTGTGTGTAGTCAGTTTGTATATGTATAGTACAGGGATAGGAAATATTGTCTGATGGTCTGCAAATACACACGTGCATATATATACGCGTGTGCACTGCCTCGCCAATCAGTGTGCAACTGAGGAGTAGCCACGTGGACCATCTCGACTCAGTGCATATGAATATGGTCGAGAATGTGAACAATTCAAATGCAGCATACATGTTCAAGAAAATGGTCAATGCATCCAAGTTCATACATAGCCAATACAACAGCAAATACAAGGCTGTTCAAAGCTACATGACATAGTTAACCATAGTTCAGAAATCAGCAGTTTTTAAGTACAACAAGTATGTTAAAGTGGCAGCACTTCAGAAAGTGATGACCAAAGCAGTACGTATCATTATGCACGAATGACATGGCAAGTACATAATGTAGCAGCAATATCAAAGCCAGTCTGAATACATAAATAGCAATGACGCTAAGACAACTAAATTGTTTCAAACTCATTTCCATTTTATACAATCATATTTTCAAGCATGCAGGCGTTTCAAGTGAACAAGCTCATGCATGCTCAGCACATAATGTCAAGCATCTATGGTGCAGCAGAGACACAGATTACAAGTTGTACCATGCAACATGTTCTAGTGAAGTCCATGAGATTTCAGTTTCAAAGGTTTAAGTGTGCAAGTGCACAATACAGTGAGCACAATTTCAAACTAGAGTAGCATAATGGTTTAGGTCTTATGACAGGCAGCCTAAATTTCATGAGACTCAAACTAATGGTGAAACAACACAAGTGCAAAATGAAAGTACCAAATATATTTGCTAAAAGGATCATGCCCAGTCACGTGTGATGAACAAATCCAGTTAGAGTCTCAAGGAATCACTGAAGTATAGAAAGAAATGTATTGGAAAATTTTAATTGCATTCCAGAAATGAGAGCAATTAAAATTCAATCAAGAAACATTTTTGGCAAGTGCATGGAATTTATATTCGGTAAATTTGAAGAACATTTTTGGAAAAAAGCATTCAGATAATTTCTAAAACAACTAGTGAAGTCTCAGCCAAATTTTCCATGTTTACAAATGCTAAAATGTGTCAAGTTAGGCTCGGGTAACATGGCTCAGCTCAGCTAATTGAATAGTGGTCGAGCACAGCAAGCCATGAAGCAGTAATACAAAGAAGCATGATCAAGTAAAAAAGATAGTGTGTTCACGTGACAAAGCCAAACTAATATTTGCACGGTTCATGATCGATACACACTTCAGTAATTAGTTCAAGTTTTGAGACAATGCATAGAAGCATATGAAACATGCAAGGAATCAGAAATTTAATCAATGGCAACAGTTTGGCAAGCATTTCGATGATTTCCGGACAATATAGTAAACCATTTTTTGGCAAATTTCCTTCACAAATCATTTTCTTGTTTTGGCAAACAATCTTATCTCTTTTGCACAAATTCTGTAATCACACAACAATATTTGGCAAGCAAATTTTGGGTAAGAAGAAACATATTAGTTTTTACAGCAAAAGATGGAAAGCCTTAAAATTGGAAATTAATTAATTATGGAAATCGAAATTATGTTTTGCCAAAGTTTAGAATGGTTTATAAAATCATGTCCTGGTTCATTTGTTCGATTTCACACATGTTCCAAATCAATCAAGGCCGATACCAACTCAATCAAAGTCAAGAAATTCAAAAGGGGAAAGCATGCAATCAGATCAAGTTATATATGCAAAATTAGAGTGACTAGGGTTTTCGTTTTTACCCTATAAACACCTATCATCACAGGCATTTGAGCATCGAAATTATACAACAAAAGTCCATCGAAACTACAAAACAATTCAAAAGAAATTAGAAGACAAAATACCAGTGAACGCACAATTTTTCACGTGTTTCGGTCACCACAAACACCTCAAACCAGATAACACTACATTTAAGAAGAAATCTCAAGACTGAATCCATATGAGAAGCATTTCAGCAATCGAATCGATTTGGGGAGGATTTCAAAGAAACCCTATAATTTTTCCAGCCATCATCTCGCAAAAGAAAAAGGACGGGCTCAATCATTTAGAAAGTGGATGCCTAATTTTGAAGTGTTAAAGGGGATGACTCTTTTGTTTTAAATCCAAGGTTTTTTTAGATTGTTTTATTTTATTTCGTATTGGTTTTTATTTTTCTTTGTAAACCGGTCCACCAGTTTCTAGAGTCTGTAAAACCTAGGAATTCAGTTAGGGGTTAAACTGACAGTTGCTAGATTCTGTAAAATCTAGGTGGTTTCCTAGTTTCTTCTATAAAACAAGGCAGTTTACTAGAGTCTGTAAAACTAGAGGAAAATCCGGTCTAGGGGATATAGGCCGGGCTAGGGTTTTGAGCGTATGGTTAGGACAAGAGCGAGGAGTTAGCGAGTTTACAGGGTTTGTAAGCGGGATCTATGTTTTACACATAGTAGAAACCTTAGGAATATAGCAGTAGGCAGGATTTTGCCGAAGCTGGGTATATCTTGTGTCATTTACTTTCTGCATTTGTATTTCTGCTATTTTATGTGATCTGTGAATATATTAATATCTCGCGAAAATGTTAATAAACCCTATTCACCCCTCCTCTAGGGTTAATCTAGATCCAACAATTGGTATCAGCGAAGGGATTTTCATTAACTCTAGAGTCATGGGTAACCCTAGTTATCAGTCCACCGAGAATCAGTCCAGTAATATTCCACCTATTTCCAATGGAACGGATTTTTTAAATTGGAAATTAAAAATGAAAATTAATTCAAAATCTGTTCATATTAAATATTGGAATATTATTATTAATGGAGGAGATCTGTCAGATAAAAAGTGTAAAGCTATCAATACTCGTGCTATGAACATTATTTTTTCTTTCCTTAGTATTGATCAATTTAAACTTGTCTCCTGTTGTATAACTACGCAGAAAATATGGAGAACTCTCGATGGAAAATATGGACGAAATTACAAAAATTGCTCAAAACCCCACAAGGACAACTCAAGTTCAGAATTTTGCCTGACTGGATTTACTAAGGATGAATCTAAAGATGGAGACTCAACAGATAATGAGACAAGAGATTACTCATATGATGATTTGGTTTAATTTTGTACTGAATTAACAAAAGCTGTTGATAGTCTCAAATCTAAAATAAACTGTGAAATTTAAAGAACTTGAGTTGATCACCAAAAAATAACATTTTGGAATTAAAACTTGAAATTGTCAGAAAATTAGAAAACTCTGACTGCAAAAATAGTTTCAAATTCAAAGATGACTTAGTTCATCAAAACAAAGATCTCAAAAGACTTGAAAATGAAATCATGATTCTAAAAGAAAACGAGAATGAACTAATGTGTAAAAACAATTTTTTGCAAAAGGAATTGGATAATCTCAAGACGTCTGAAAATTCCAAACTTGAAATTTTTTAAAAAAGAAAATTTGCTAAAAACTGAATCTATTTTGAATGAACTTGAAAAAGAGATTGAAAATTTCAAGAGTTCTAAGGAATTTCATTTTGAAAAGAAAAAATAATTTGAATTTGAAATCTCGGAATCCCAAGCCAGAATTAAATTTCTTAAAGATGAAAACTTGGTTTTGAAAACTTATTTTGAAAAGAATAAGATCACAAAAAACCGCTGTTCAGATTTAATGAAAGAAAATGGTGATCTTAAATTTAAAATTCAACAACTTAAAACAACTTTGGCTAATTTTTCTAATGGTGAAAAATCTTTGAATATATTGCTGAAAAACCAATTTTCTTCTAAAAACAAATATGGTCTTGGCTTTGGGAGGAATAATGTTTTTGAAAGATGGAATTCAAATAATTTTAAAAATTCTTCAAATTACTTTGAAAAGGATCGTTCTGAAAATCTAAACTCTAAAAAGTTCAAAGGATTTTTGAATCAAAATCGTGATGTGAAATTGTGTTATAATAATCCATCTAACAATCCTGGATCCCAAAAAGAAATAAAACAAACTTCGTTAAATTCAAAAAGATTTGGGTTCCAAAGGGTACAAAGGCAAATTCAGATGACTTGTTATACAAACAGATATGGGTACCAAAAGATGTGAACAAAACTGTAAGTGGTTTTACAAATTTTGTTAGGCCACTCGATTCCCTAAACAGTTAGGTACCAGAGGAGGCTGAGGAACTGCTGTGCAGTAAGAGAAACTGGATTCAAGCTGCTTCATATTATTGAATCACTTTCAGTTCCTTAGCCAAACCTGTTGAGTCAGAGATTCTGGTTTACATCGATTTCAGGTATGATCACTAGACTCACTCTTTGTATATTCTTTGTTTGTACTCTTTTATCTGTTTTTCCTTCTTTTACCTTTTATGTCTATTTTTTTTTATTTATCACTTTCATATTATTTTTCGTGTTTGAGCCTTCTTAACTTCCAATTGTAGAATTCATTTTTTTCTTCTAGAAAGTTGCTTCGCTCAAATGAAAATCTGATGTTTTAATCTTATCTAGACCTTGAATCTAAACGTTTATATATCTGCAATTGTTTTGAAGTTCATTTTTTGTTTTTTGAATTCCTAGTAGTGTTGGCATATTCTTGTTATATCTTGAACACTGTTGATTCGAATTCTAAATTTTTGAAGATTTGAAAGTTTTGTTGAATTTCATACACCTTTGCTGTTTTGAGTTTGTTATAATTCGTTTTAGAAAGGCTTGAAATATTATACTCATTACAACACTTTGTTATTTATCAGTTGCGATAATTTCATTATTTTTCAGATTGGCTTGGATTTTTTTAATTGTATTGAATCAGTGATACATCTTGAATTTCACCTTTATTCGTGATCATTATGGTTAAAATTTGTTTGTTTGAAATCATTTGAAATTCTTGATATTTTGAATATCACACACCTCTTAATCCTGAAATCATCATCTTGTGTGAATGATTCATTATATCTCAAAATTGACATTGATTCAAGTGATTTCAAATAAATTATTTTTAATTATCTAGATCATGAATACCTCTCAAATTTGATGTGAATAATCTGAAATTTCTCTTATACTTGTCAGAGATAATTTTGAAAATTCTTGGAATATCTGGTCTTAAATCTCACTTTTATTTCATGATGATTTGATTTGTATATTTGTTTGTTTAAAATCATTTGAAATTATTTATTGAATCTAAACATCTTGAATCTGAAACATAATCTGGTGCGATTGATTCATTAAATCCTGATATTTTCACATTTCTTCAAATGATTTAAAATGAACTAAATTTTATAATCTTGGATCATGGAATATATTTTGTGACCATAAGAAACATCTGCTGACAAGTCTGTTGTGCTATTGGTTTATGTGCTGCTCTGATACTACTTTTGAAAATGATCTTAGATAACTGCTTGGTTTCGATCAGTCTGCTACTCAGATAAATATGCCTAATCTGTTGTCTTTTCTACTTGGGATTTGTGGTTAAAATTCCGCTATTTGATTTATCCTTGTTTGTCTCCAGTGTCATGTTATAATCCTCATTAATAGAGACATCAAGTGGTATCAGTTTAGAAGTGCTAAATATTTTTTTGTATATATATATATATATATATATATTTGGTCCCTCATGCCTTGTATAAATTCTTCTGTTTTCCTCTTGTAATTGATTTTAAATTTTAGATTTATATTGATTATTCATTAAGAAATTGAAATCAATAACCAAATTAAACTGTATTTATACTTCATCAAAATAATTATCAGAATTTGAAATTGTGATGAGTTATGACTGCAGTATATTTCACAACAAGAGGAGATTTTATTTAGATTTTCATGATGGTTGAACGGTTATTATAATATCTTTGAAATGGCAATTATTTCACGACCATCTTCATTATCTATCATATTTCTGCCATCCATCGTGTTTTTATGTTAATGTGGAGAGTTTAATATTTTTTAAAAATCATTTTGAATAAACAGTGAAAATATTTTTTATAGAAATTGGACTATGTTATTATTCAGAATCAGTGATAATTGAAAATTTTCAATGATCCCAGTACAGTCGAGCATATTTCATAATATAATTAATTTAAAATTTTATTTCACAGTCCATTTTTATACCTACCACATTTCTATCATTCATATTGTTTTTATATACCGAGGAGTTTTTCTTTTGAAGCTGAAAACGACATATATATAATTAATACATAAGTATGTCTCTAACCTCGTTTAAAAATCCAAGCTCTGGTCATGCATGGTTAAGAGATTACTTATAACTTAAGTTGCGACTGGCATCATTTAAAAATCTAAGCTCTGGTTATGCGTGGTCAGTGTGCTCTTAAATAAAAATAAAATAAAATAATGTGTTATAAATAGAAATTAATATGAATTTCTTCTTGGTATGTGAAAACCAGCCTATCAATCCATGTTCTAATATGTGAAATGTGTTAATATCTTATGACGTATTATGATTTGTTGATTGACAGTTATTAGGATTCAAGATTATTCAATTTTGTAACTTAAATTGAATTATTAATTATAGTCCAAATCAATCACTGTTTTTGTGCTCAATTTTATAAAATTCTTTTGAAAATAATTGGAAAAGATTCTTATTTTTTAAACTCACTCCATTTTTATAAATTCATCATAAATCCGTCATTCCCAAAAATGTGAAATATGCCACCAGTCCTCAGTTTATTATGACTTTTGTTGACCGATTGAGATTTATGATGACCGTTCTTCCTCTTAAGCTGAAATAATATTTTTAGTCATTTTTCATCTATATTTTAAATTCTATATCCTTTTGATGATAACAAAAGGGGGAGAATGGGTTGAGATTGATTTATGAGTGAATAGTGTATAAATGTTTTACTATTGAAATTTTCTTACAATTTTCAATTCTTTCACTCATGCACACTTCTAGGGGGAGTTTCTGTTGTAGGGGGAGCATTCAAATAGGGTTAGTTTAGTTATTCACTGTTAAACACATTTATTATATTCAAAATCTTAATATTTGTTTATCGTCATCAAAAGGGGGAGATTGTTGTATATAACGGTGTTGTATACACAATTATATGATTTTTGTTTGATGATAACAACCAAATATATTTTAATATAAAATGTGTTTGTAACTATACTGGTATACTACACAACAGACATGAATATAATATTTATATTTAAATAAAATACAATTGTACAAAAATTTAAATATTCACACAGTATTTTATTTAAATAGAATATTTTATTTCAACATTTTAAACAGTACAAGGTTTATACTCTACTATTTGTACATGTCTATAATACAACTCAAATTCACTGATATTCAATCTTATACAGTACTCCTCACTACAGTTCACTCATCATTGTTACATACACTCTGTTTACAGTTTCATTTGTACAAAAATACACACTAACTCATATACAAATATTCTTATATACATGTCTCTGTCATCTTCAGTCTTCACTGCCACAGTCTGCCCAGTCACAATCCATACCTATCACATAAAGAAACACACACAATATCTGGAATATAAATAATATTTTAAATTCTAGAAAATATAATTGTTTATTTTAAAATTTTATTTGCCTCAGATTTCTGGTGTGTTTCTCATCATTTTTCACGACTTGATCTGATTCATCTGTGTGTAGTCAGTTTGTATATGTATAGTACAGGGATAGGAAATATTGCCTGATGGTCTGCAAATACACACGTGCATATATATACGCGTGTGCATTGCCTCGCCAATCAGTGTGCAACTGAGGAGTAGCCACGTGGACCATCTCGACTCAGTGCATATGAATATGGCCGAGAATGTGAACAATTCAAATGCAGCCTACATGTTCAAGAAAATGGTCAATGCGACCAAGTTCATACATAGCCAATACAACAGCAAATACAAGGCAGTTCAAAGCTACATGACATAGTTAAGCATAGTTCAGAAATTAACAGTTTTTAAGTACAACAAGAATGTCAAAGTGGTAGCATTTCAGAAAGTGATGACCAAAGCAGTACATATCATCATGCATGAATGACATGGCAAGTACATAATGTAGCAGCAATATCAAAGCCATTCTAAAGACATCAATAGCAATGACACAAAGACAAATAAATTGTTTCAAACTCATTTCCATTTGATACAATCAGAATTTCAAGCATGCAGGCGTTTCAAGTGAACAAGCTCATGCATGCTCAGCACACAATGTCAATGTGACACCCCGTATTTTCTGTGAAAGTATAAGTAACAAATCAGAGGATAATTAATTTTTAAAATAAGAATCAAGGGAAACGGATTGGGCCATTGCGTTTGTCTCGGAATTCTGCTTGGAAACGAGTCTGAGTTTGCAAGAATCGGAGTCCGTATGAGGAAGATATGACCCTCCGAAGTTTTAGGAATTTTCAGAATCGAAAACAGCTCGAAATTCGAATTCAAAATTCGAATTCAAACCCAGAAGCGGGCTGGGCGGGAAATTTCCCGCCCAGGACCCAGGTCGACTGGGGAGTCGACTGGGTAGTCGACCCCCCCATCGACCAGGTCGACTGGGTAGTCGACCCCCCCTCCCTTGACCAGGTCGACTGGGTAGTCGACCCCCCCTCCCTTGACCAGGTCGACTGGGTAGTCGACCTGGGGGTCGACCTGCTCCCGAAATCCAGTTTTTGAACCTGGTTCATTCTGTTGTATTTGGTCACGTTTTCTGCCTAGGTTCGTCCGCCTAACCCTATATAAACAGCCCTCTAGCCTCATTCTCTCTACACCATTTCATTCTGCTTATACTCTGCCTCTGTTCTAATTAAATAAAATAATGGCGTCGCTACTCTGCTGAAATCTGAACTGGAACTAGGACTAAAGCACCTTCTTCCAACCTGATTAGAATTAAAAGCTAAATCAAATCTCAAATCAGAGTTTAGAGCTACGAAAACAATTAAAGAAGAGTAATTCAGCCTTTCTGCACCAACACCAGTTTATTTCCTTTCTTAAACCACGAAAGGCAAGTGCAGTTATTTTCCGATATAAACTTTAATCATAATTGTGACATGATTGTAAATCTGAATTTGAGATTGTGTATGTTCTGTTCTGATCTATTTTATTTTGTATCTCTTCTTCTTTCTGTTCTATAGCCAGGCTACTACGAGCCTGCGCCAATCTATTAAGAGACTAACGCACGAACGCTAAAATTTTTGGGACAAATAATGAATGTGGCATAATTGGACATGGCTAATCTGTGACTAATTTAAGAAAAAGGACATAGGTTGTAAACTAGATTTAGATCTATGCATATTCTGTGAATTGGAAGAAGAGGAACCATCATATGTTAACATGTGACATGAGACATTGGACATAACACATATTTTGAATTAAGATCTGTTATAACTAGATTGTTGGGCATATTGTTTATATAACAATTCATGATTTGAAAGAGAATATGACTTAGGTGTGAAGATCTATATTACGATTTGATAACTATCAAATGTGAATAACACCTAAGTAGGAGATTTTTGAATATATGACATGCATTGAAATCGATGGCTATATTTGGTGTAATTTATATGTGAATCTTTTGTACTAGGCAAGTTGAACTAAATTGGGACATGTAAATTATGATCATAATCTGTGACATGTAAATTCAATGCAAATGTGGGGTATATGATCATAGTGTGAATCATGACAACTATTTAGGCATGCAAACTTAGGCCAAATTTATAATTAGGCAAGATATGTTTGTGAAACTTCAAGGAATGATTAAATCTGTTATATTTGCCTAATTTGCTAGTTCTGCTATATTTGCCTAATCTGCTAGTTCTGTTATATTGCCTAATCTGCTAGTTCTGTTATATTGCTTAATCTGCTAGTTCTGCTCTACTGCCTAGTCTGCTAGATCTATTCATCTGCCAAATCTATCATCTGCTAAGTCTGCTGAAAATGCCAAATCTGTTATATGCTAAATCTGCTAAATTACTTAATCTGCTGAATCCGTTAAGTCGCCTAATCTGCGAAAATATGTTATCTGTTATATCTGTTAAGTTGATATATTCAGTCTGCTACAGACATAATCTGAATTAGCTATGAATAATTGACATGTATATTAGGAGCGGGCATAAATGGTAAATTATTAGTTAATTGGCCGCAAAGATAAACATGGCTGACTCGAGGTTAGAATGAGTTTGCGGCGTAATTCTGCCCGGAACCGCCCGGCACATCCAGTGGCCGCAAACAATAGGTTCTAATGTGAGAAGTTAGTCATAACGTGCTCGATACCTGAGGTTAGACTCAGTTTGCGGCAGAAATCTTCCCGGAACCAACCGGCCTAACCAGTAGCCGCAAACTGTCAGTCTAATGTGAGAGGTCTGGGCATTAATATTTAATTAATGAAAATCTGAGATTAATATGATGTCTAAAACGTGTTGGGCGTATAGGATTAGACCCACTAGACTGATGAATTTAATTAATCTGTTCCGTGAATCTGTAGGCCCAATTGCAAAGTTAGACAAATCTGTTAAATCCGTATATCTGATCCGTTAGTCCGAAAACTTATCTGATCTGTGAACTAGGTGATCTGAATTTTGTATGTCTGAAACTTGTAAACAAGTTAATCTGAAATTTGTTAGTCTGGGGACACAAGGTTAGGAGGGGAATTACTTGTGTCATCTGTTGTTTGGGACCCATATCAGTAAGTAACCATTTCTGGTATCAAAACTTTGACCCAACAATAGGTAGGGTCCGGGCACGCTTACTAAACTAATTATAAGCGGTTCATTCTGATAATGGCGAGGGGTGTTGATGGTGCGTTCCAACCGGGTCATGTGCGTGCATGGATCCCGGTCTGCCTCTGAGGATGTAAGACGCCGTGACATCTGTAAATAGGTCTGTGTCATTTAAAGGTTGCCACTTTGGGAAGTGATACACCCTTTTGTGGGGCTGGCACAGGGTATTTATGTATTAGGGAGCCGATCGCTTGGGGTAGGGTTTTAGGGTACACTTAGTTCTGCCTGTTTCTATTGGTACCGTCTGTTTCTGTTGGGTGGTAACACCTGTCTATTTCTGAGTTGTACCGTCTGTTCGGGTGGTAAAGGCCCATTACTAGTGTACACCTAATTCTACATTCTGTTTCCGTAGGGATTAATCTGTTTCTGTCCGTTTCTGCTGGGGTGGTAAAGGCCCATTATTAGCATTCTGTTTCTGTTCGTTTCTGTTCGGGTGGTAAAGGCCCATTACTAGCATTCTCTTCTGTGGAAATTATTCTGTACCCGTTTCTGTTTCAGTTTAGACATTAGGGTGGCACCTAATTCTGTTATACTAGTATTAGTGCAGAGAAGTGTAAAGCAATAGCTTATATCATTATGTTCTTCTGTTATATCTGCTACACCTGTTACAGTTATCTCTCATCCAGTTTTATTTTCATGTCATGTTATTATTATCTGTTCATAACTGAAAATCACTGGACTTGCCACACTTTTTGTCTGACCCTTGTTGTTTCGCTTCCTTTCTTCCGTTCCCCTCCCCCCTAAGGTTTTGTAGAAGGGAATACTCTAGCTTGATCCAGATTTCTTCTGCTTGAAGTGCTTAAAGTATGGCTTGTCTTCTTCTGTGGGGATTATGATTTTAAACTATGCATTCTGAAGGATTTTGTACAAGACTGATATTTTGTACTTGAATTCTGATATTGTGATTTGAAAGGATGTAACCAAGCTTATTTCGGTTTCTGCTGTGATAAAGTTATAAAATTTTCAAGTACTGTTTTATCTGTCTTGTAAGTTTCTATTCTGTTTACTAAAATGCTCCTCCAAAGTTAAGGCATTCCCTTTGTGAGTGACCTTAACGGAGGTGGGGTGTTACAGTCAAGCATCTATGGTGCAGCAGATACACATATTACAAGTTATACCATGCAACATATTCTAGTGAAGTCCAAGTGATTCAGTTTCAAAGGTTCAAGTGTGCAAGTGCACAATACAGTGAGAAAATTTTCAAACTGGAATAGCATAATAGTTCAGGTCTTATGACAGACAGCTTAAATTTCATGAGACTCAAACTAATGGTGAAACACAAGTGCAAAATGAAAGTACCAAATATATTTACCAAAAGGATCACGCCCAGTCACGTGTGATGAACAAATCCAGTAAGAGTCTCAAGGAATCACTAAAGTATAGAAAGAAATGTATTGGCAAATTTTAATTGCATTCCAGAAATGAGAGCAATTAAAATTCAATTAAGAAATTTTTTTGGCAAGTGCATGGAATTTATCTTCAGTAAATTCAAAGAACATTTTTGGCAAAAAGCATTCAGGTTATTTCTAAAACAACTAGTGAAATCTCAGCCAATTTTTCCATGTTTACAAATACTAAAATGTTTCAAGTCAGGCTCGGTAATATGGCTCAGCTCAGCAAATTGAATAGTGGTCGAGCACAAACAAGCCATGAAGCAGCAATACAAAGAAGCACGATCAAGTAATATGGATAGTGTGTTCACGTGACAAAGCCAAACTAATATTTGCATGGTTCATGATCAATACACACCTCAATAATTAGTTCAAGTTTTGAGATAATGCATAGTAGCATATGAAACATGCAAGAAATCAGAGATTTAATCAAAGGCAACATCTTGGCAAGCATTTCAATGATTTCCAGAAAATACAGTAAACCATTTTTCGAAAATTTCCTTCACAAATCAGTTTCTTATTTTGGCAAACAATCACATCTCTTCTGCACAAATTCTATAATCACACAACAATATTTGGCAAACAAATTTTGGGCAAGAAGAAACAGATTGGTTTTTACAGCAAAAGATGGAAAGCTTTAAAATTGGCAATTAATTAATTATGGAAATCGAAATTATGTTTTGCCAAAGTCCGGAATGGTTTATAAAATCATGTTTAGGTTCATCCGTTCGATTTCACACATGTGCCAAATCAATCAAGGCTGATACCAACTCAATAAAAGTCAAGAAATTCAAAAAGGGAAAGCACGCAATGAGATCCACTTACATATGCGAAATCAGAGTGACTAGGGTTTTCGTTTTTACCCTATAAACACCTATCATCACAGGAAGTTGAGCATCAAAATCATACAACAAATATCCATTGAAAACACAAAACAATTCAAAAGAAATTAGAAGACAAAATACCAGTGAACTCACAATTTTTCACGTGTGTTTCGATCGCCACAAACTCCTTAAACCAGATAATACTACATTGAAGAAGAAAGCAATTCAAGACTGAGTCTATACGAGAAGCATTTCAGCAAACTAATTGATTTGGGAAGGATTTCAAAGAAACCCTAGATTTTTCCAGCCGCCATCTTGCAAGAGAAAAATAACGGGCTCAACCATTTAGGAAGTGGTCGGCCTAATTTTGAAGTGTTAAAGGGGATGACTCTTTTATTTTAAATCCTAGGGTTTTTTAGATTGTTTTATTTTATTTCGTATTGGTTTTAATTTTTCTTTATAAATGGATCCACCAGTTTCTAGAATCTATGAAATCTAGTAATTCAGTTACAGGTAACTGACAGTTGCTAGAGTCTGTAAAATCTAGGTGGTTTCCTAGTTTTGTCTATAAAACTAGGCAGTTTACTAGAGTCTATAAAACTAGGGGAAAATCTATCTAGCGGATATAGGCCAGTCTAGGGTTTTGAGCGTAGGGTTAGGACAGGAGCGAGGAGTTCGCGAGTTTAAAGGGTTTGAAAGCGGGATCTGTGTTTAACACCTAGTAGAAACCTTAGGAATGCAGTAATAGTTAGGATTTTGCCGAAGCTGGGTATATCTTGTGTCATTTACTTTCTGCATTTCTATTTCTGCTATTTTCTGTGATCTGTGAATATATTAATATCTTGCGAAAATCTTAATAAACCCTATTCACCCCTCCTCTAGGGTTAATCTAGATCCAACAAGAGGCTCTTGCAAATCCGGTCGATCTCCAAGTACGTCTGGACGATCACCACTTATTACCTCATCTTGGGTGTACATCCCAATCGAGGCATCAGTAATTATCCAAAGGATGTGAAGATCTCTCTAGTCTTCGACCACCATCATCAAATCTTCAACTTTTAATAGTCGTATCAGTTATTCAGAATGGGTTTGACCCGTTCTTTCCGAATTACCTGCACATCTTAAATCGAGTGATATATAAACATATAAATACCTCATTCCAAACTAGAATATTCTTTTATTGAAATATTCTATACACTGGGAATTATTCCCACAAATCTTATCGAAGATTTACTTAATTTAAACCACTTGTTTAAATCTTTCCTTTGAAAACAATGCTAAAGATTTTATAATATTGTTTCACAAACTTAAACCAAATTAAGGTTTATATGCCTTGTCCAGATTAACAAGCCTTACCGAAGTAATTATTCAATTTTTTATCCCAATCCCATCTTATTCATCTGAAGAAGCAAAACCGGTAGTACTCCATATCTAACACCCTTCCTGTTATAGGTAAAATTAATTACCATTTAACGTTTCAAATCTAGTTAAAGATTTAACTACCGCATGGAGTAAAACTGTTGGTACTCCATTTTTAAACAATTCTCGAATTCGGTAAATTTAATTAATCCATTCACATTTCAATCTAATTAAAGGTTCAATAAAAATCCAATTCAGTTTTAATCCTAAAAATCATTACTTAATGATTATTCAACTTTAGGAAATTAATCCTGAATTTAACTGGATTAAAGAACAAATGTGATTTAAATATTATTCACTATAAACCAAAACCAATCTTTCATTCAATTCAATTTAATTTATTAAATTGGAAAACTCAATTAAATTTTAAGTAAAAGATTTATTCTTTAAGTTTCATTCTCAATTGGGTTTAAGAACGGTGTTATTAAAGAAATCATTCATAACAAACCCCAAAATCCGGTTTGATATTAAATGCAAGGCTTTGAATAGAAATCGTATCGAGTTATATTCAATATCAAATTCTAAAACCAACAAGTATCGTATTGGAATAACGATATCAATATCTTCCAAATTCCTCAACGATATCCATAAAATTATGGAATCCAATCTCGAAATATTTGAAGATAAATTCCATTTAAATCCTCTCCAGTTCATATGTTGGAAATCTCTGGTTATATCAAAACCAATTACAATCCAATATGTTAATTTAAAATCATTGGATTTTTACTTTTTACAAAACATTGTCTGATCTTAGTCAAATATCTGATTTTCATTTCGGTTCTTCCCACCCCTCGCCTAATGGAATAATTTCCAGTTAGATCTCACGGGTGATACTAGACTGTACTCTCAGGAATCACCGCATATTCCTTTTGTTTCTTTATTCTAGTTGTTAACTAGTTCATTCAGATAAAAAAATATTTTATCATTTCAAACTTGGAATATTTCATCCAAAATCTTTTCAAATCATTTATTATGATTTACAAAGAAAAAAATTCTCGATTTTTAATTATATAAAAATAGTCTAATTCGTTGAAAATCAATTTTAAGTCATTTACATCACTAGCATTGTTTTTATTCAAATTTTGATATGAACATTTCTCAAAATCTAGCCGTAGGATTTTATCATTCTTACTATCATTTGAAAGATCTTTTCGATACGAAGCCAATGCTTTCAATTTTGAGAGAATCCGACGATCGGATCTTGCGGCACGTCCGTTTGAAGTTAACAGTCGACATTTGCGAACTATCGCCAAGAGATAAGTTCTATTCAAACCAAACTTTGATTCTTACTATTTAGAACCAAATTAAATCCATCTAAAATAGTTTATTAACTATTTAATAACTAACGGAAATATTCATTGATATTTTACAACCTATGTAACACCCCGTAATTTTAGCAACACTAAAAGAGGACAAATTAAAGAATAATTAATTTAATATTTAGAATTAAGGGAAATGGACTGCACCATCGCGACCATCTCGAAATTCTGGTCAAGATAGACACCAAGTTTGCGTAAAATGTACTCCGTATGAAGAAGTTATTAAGGTTTGAAGTTTGTATACGTGCAAAAAGAATATATATATATATATATATATATATATACACATACATATATCGGTTCAAAATTCAAAAATCGATTCAAAATCCGAAATTTGGGGAGGCGGCAGAATTCCCACCCATGGGTGTCGACCCCATCAAGGGGGAGTCGACCCCATCAAAGGGGTGTCAACCCCATCAAGGAGGGTCTACCCCATCAAAGGGGTATCGACCCTATGGGGTCTACCCCATAAGGGAGGTCGACCCCCCTGCGCAGATCTGGGAGAAATACTTCGTTTTGTATCTGGACACCTTTCTGAGCAAGATTTGTTGATTCTAGGCTATAAATAGGACCCTAAACCTAGGTTTTTATTCATTTGAAAAATGGTGGCAACGACGGAGCTCTGCTATAACAAAAATTAAATAGCCTGTTCTTCTCCAAAATCAATTAAAAGAAGATTATACATATTCAAAGATTGCTACAACAAAATCAACGTATCCTTCTCAGTTATTTGGATCCATTTTCTTAGATCTATTCACTGTGAGTTTATGTTATTTTTAGATCTAAATATTTAATTGGCAATCTTGATATGCATATAAAAATTGGATCTTGAATCATCGCCTAAATCAGTTCTATTATGACATATTCACCAGATTTGTTCATATATGTTTATATCGCCACCATGCCAAATCTGGTCATAATATGCTTATTCAGTTTTTATGCATCTTTCTTTCGGTTAATTATTGATTCGTTATTTGCCTACTTTTGACTCTCTTCTCTCCCTCTTTTCCCTTTCTACTTTTATATAGCCAGGCTACCTTCGAGCCTTGGCCTAACGCTGAAATATGCGAACATGCGAAATTGGGAATCGTTGGGAAAAAATATGAATTTGGGGAATAAATCTGAACATATGTGGATATTGAATTGGGGCATAAATTGGAACATATGTGAATATTGAATTGGGATATAAATTGGAACATATGTGAATGTTGAAATTGGGAATAAATTGTGAGGACCCGTTTCTTCCCCGTTAAGGAAAGGGCGGATACTTTGAGAACAACACACAATAGAACGCAGACGGAAGAAGATTTCATTGCTATTACAACAATTCCATCAGATACAAGAATATACAGAGTATAATTGAATAAATTACATTCGATAAATATCAAAGATTACAATAAATTACATAGCAGCGGAAAAATAATACAAAGCACAACTGAAGGTGATATACGGATACAGAGCTTTCCGGATATCATTCCAGCTATAAACCAGGATCCTGTGAATATAAATCTGCAAAACCAAAACTACTAGCTGCCCGTGTCGAAAATAGGGGCACCCAGAGTTTAGGTTAAAACAATAAACTCCAGGTCAGTCATGTGACTGGTGTGAGAACTAAAACAGTTATTAAAACTTTATTTTAAAAGAGAGTAATTCAAGGGACCACGCCGTATAACACGGAACGGGTTTCCTCCCAAGAATACCAGTGCATATCAATAAACAACGCAATGATTTTTCGAAAAATGAAGCTATTATAAGACCCAGGTCCCATCACACAATGCAACGCAAGCCGGAGGATAGGGTTTTACCTTATAACAGCCAAACATGCTTGGTACGTTTAAAACAAATCATTTAGTTACTATAATAAGTGTATAGTGTCAAAACAATTTCAATCATAAATATAAATCATAGACGGCATGAGTGCCCCATCCCACTATGTCGCCATACTAGGCTCTACAAATAAAGCCGAAATACACGTATTGGAAATTGGATTCCGTCATGAGTCGAGGCAAGGGGCAAGCTCCTCTCCGCTTCGAGACACTCTAGCAAATGCCTCGGGACTACACACTCTGGGCAACCCCAGATGCGGCTGGGCCGGTCCTCACTTACGTTAGAGGATTAATTATGCCTGAACACACGTTTCTCGGTCCTTACAGACCTATATCGAGGCGCCTCATTCCAACAACCACAAAGGTGAAAAGTATATAAATGTCAGGGCTGGTAAGTCACTGACACCACCAAAGCTAGAAAGAAACGTCGTGCTCTCCCAGCGGTCCGTATCCCGTTTTTAACTCATACCGAGGTGTGAGGATCGCGAATCCACGCTATACACAAAGCTACGCCACAAAGGCCGTGCTTTGATCATCAACCACAAGACTTTGCTTTTCAACAGCAGCCTTGGTCTATGCAACTCAGCGTGCCACACAGGCAATTCATGCCATGCGATTGATATCTATCGATATATAACCTCTAAGCTCGTACGTCTCAGAGAAGGGCGTTAAGCAAGAGAATAAATTCTCCGCCGCCAAATAGATATATATTTAACAGAAATCAATCAACACAGAATAAAATCCAATGTCAGACACACAATCCATTTACAAGTTCGTTCTGGGTCTGAACGAAACCGGAGGCACTTTCCTCGCATATCCATTGATCTCCAGGTACGTCTGGACGACCACCAACTGTTTCCATCCTCTTGGGTGTACAGCCCAATCAGGATCGTCGGTAATTATCCAAACGATGTGAAGACTTCCGGTCTTCGACCACCGTCTTCATCTTCGACATATCGTCGAATCGCTTATTCAGAATGGGTGTAAACCCGGCCTTTCCGAACAACCCGCGTATATTAAAACGAATGTTACACAAACACAACCTACGCCTCATTCCAATTCCTATTCTCAGGGAAAAGTTCCCATTAATTTTATCCAAGATAAATTCTTTAAAATTTACCCTTTAATCTTCCTTTGGATGTCGTTTCAAACCAAATTATGGTTTTCTAAACTAGTCGAGATTAGCGAACCACACCGAAGTAATTATTTATTTTATTTCACAATCCCAACCTATTCATCCCATGAAGAAAAACTGGTAATACTCCATATCTAATACTATGGTGTTATCGGTAAAATTAATTACCATTTCACGTTCAAATCTAATTGAAGATTTAACTATCGCTTTGGAGCAAAACTGGTGATACTCCATTCTCGCTCATTTTCTAAAGTTGATAATTTAAATTATCAATTCACCTTTCAATCTAATTGCAGATTCGTTAAAACTCCTTTTGCTGGGTTAAAGAACTAGGTGTTATTTAAAACACAGTTCACGACAAACCCAAATCACATTCTATTTATTATCGGGTTAAAGAACTAGTGTTATTTAAAA
The DNA here is from genome assembly GCA_030737875.1 of Allium sativum. Lineage (NCBI taxonomy): Eukaryota > Viridiplantae > Streptophyta > Magnoliopsida > Asparagales > Amaryllidaceae > Allium > Allium sativum. The sequence goes on from CM060909.1 coordinate 777,796,084, forward strand.
CACCATTCACGATAAACCCATTTCAAATCCAATCAAATATATTAGAAATTCCGATTATTTAAAAATCCTTTTTAAATCTAATTTATTTATTTAAAAATAATTGGGTTTTAAATTTAGTTCAAAACTAGTTCATTTCGATAAAAATCCATTTTTATCTATTCAAATATGGAGTTTTTCATTTCAATTTTTCCCAAATCATTTCTTATGATTTCACACAAATTGTTGATATTTTTAATAATTTTATCAAGGCCCGTACAGTCGATTTCCATCAACGGCCATCGAACTGCACTTACAGCGACCTTTTTCAAATTTGATTTGGACGTATCTCCAAATCCACCGTTAGATTTTGAATTTCTAATATTTGTTAGAAAGCTCTTTTTGATACGAGCCCAATGGTTCCGGTTTTAGGAGAATCCGACGGAAGGATCTCCCGTAATGTCCGTTTGAAATAAATGGTCGAAATTCACGAACTGCCGCGGCGCGGCGCGTTCTATTCAGGCCATTATATATAATATATATATATTATATATTTCGTCGATTACCATTCAAAACGAATTTAATAAATAGTTTTGAATTCGTTTCAAAAACAATTTCAACTTCCATCTCAATTCAAATCAAAATTGAATCTTTCCTTATAAATTCGTTTTAAAATTCATTTCTATTCAATTCAAGTTTCAATTCAATTTGAATTCATTTCACTTCGTTTTAAATTCAATTCGAATTCGTTTTCAATTCGATTCAATTCAAAGTGGTTTTCTATTCGATTCAATTCAAATTGGTTTTCTATTCGATTCAATTCAAATTGGTTTTCTATTTGATTCAAATTCGTTATATATTCAATTGAAATCAAATTCGTTATATATTCAATTGAAATCAAATTCGTTTTCTATTCTATTCAAATCCAATTGATTTTCTATTCTATTCAAATTCAATTCATTTTCTATTATATTCAAATTCAATTCATTTTCTATTCTATTCAAATTCAATTGATTTTCTATTCTATTCAATTCAAATTTCATTTCAAAATATTCGATTTCGAAATCACTTTTCAATATTCATTTTAAAATGAATAAAATCAATATAAATATCGTTCACGTCAAAATGGCGTCAATCTAATCAACTCGGCTTCATATATTTCTATTTTCACATATTCTATTTCAAATATTTCTATTTCAAATATTTCTATTTCAAATATTTCGTTCAACACATGACTAATCTCAACGGATGAGTACGGTCAACACATGAACCTTTATTTTATAGTGATAAAGATATAATTTTATTATTAAAATATTTCGTTCAACACATGACTAATCTCAACGGATGAGTACGGTCAACACATGAACCTTTATTTTATAATGATAAGGATATAAATTTTATTATTAAAATATTTCGTTCAACACATGACTAATCTCAACGGATGAGTACGGTCAACACATGAACCTTTATTTTATAATATTCTTTATTTTCTAAATTGGAATGAGGCCCAATCAATCACCATATAAAGTTAATTATATGGATTCCATACAACACATGCATATAATAGCAGCGAAAAATAATCAGCCATCAACCAAAGTGCACTACACTGTATAAGCATCAAATATAGATATCTAACGCTTATAAGAGCCTGTCAATCAATCGATCGACATATTTAATCAATAAGGATGAGTGAACTTCAAATTTCATCCCAACACCCGTGTGGGGTTTCAAACAATCGAACACAGATTTTATTTGTGCAGTTGGGCGAGGTGTAAAATTTATCGTCCCAATCAATGTCAGTCAAATCAGTGTACATAAACAAACCGTCCGGTTTGTAAATGAATATTTATTTATTCACATTCACTATATTCATATTCACGTTAAAAATTATATTTTTAACGATAAAACATTTTATTTTAACATATGAATTTCTATTCAGTTCATTCTTTAAATAAAATGATATTCTTATTTTTCTAACATATTTTAGAAAATTTCGGCGGCATAACGACACGATACTAGAAACGGGACGAGGCCTAGCCTTATCGTCGGTCTAGTGAAGGCCCACGCCATTCACACATCAATCAAATTCACCAAACAACCAAATTCAAATCAAATCATCTAACTAATCTATGCAACCAAACAAACAAGTCCATGGTCTGTGGACGATTGTGTCGGGTGCTACTAAACACCGTCTGCATCCTAGTATATATATATAACTAGAAAATGAAACTGAAAGGTGAGAAATTCTCACAGATAGCTATCCAATACCACGACTCTTCATTTAGAGAAATCTCCATCGTTCTCGCCTTTTTATCACCTTCGTTTCCCGTATTCTCTACATATGTAAAAATTGAATTTTTACTTCGCTATTCAATATATAAAAATCGAATTTTTACTATGCTATTCAATATATAAAAATCGAATTTTTACTTCGCTATTCAATATATAAAAATCGAATTTTTACTATGCTATTCAATATATAAAAATCGAATTTTTACTATGCTATTCGATATGTAAAAATTTCACCTTTTCAAATATATCATTTCGCCTTTTCAAATATAAAGATTTCGCCTTTTCAATTATAAAGATTTCGCCTTTTCAAATATAAAGATTTCGCCTTTATAAAAATATAGATTTCGCCTTTATAAAAATAAAGATTTCGCCTTTATAAAAATATAGATTATAAAAATCACATCTTTATTTTGCTACCCATATAAAGATGATATTTTTAATATTTCTATCATGTAAAAATTATATTTTTTAATTCTCTACCTAAACAAAAGTCATATTTTTACATCTTCTACTTAATAAAGATTATATTTTTAATACTTTAAAAATATAAAAATCATATTTTTATTTGCTACTTCACACGAACAAAAATCTAACCTTTGTTTAAATTAAAAATCAAACCTTTAAAAAAAACTATATGATATATATATATATATATATGAAAATCGTATTTTGTTTAAAGCATTAAAAATCATAGCTTGAACTAAATAAAAATCATAGATTTAACTAAATAAAAATACTTATAGTGTTCGACTGCGCAAGGGGGGGGGAATGCCTTGGCAGTCGACGGTGGGACCAGGCGGTGTTGCAGGGGGTTGACGCGGTGCTGGGTACTTCGAAGGAGGGAGGCGGTCTGTCGCTCGCCGGCGCTGAGATCTCCTACGATCTCGATTTGGATACGAGGGGCGGAGGGTGGAATGTAACGGCCACGGGATTTTCGACTCCGAATATCGACACAAAACCCAGTGTCAACTGTTCAGACATCAAAAATACTGGATCATTGATAGAAAGAAATAAGAGGATGAGAAAGATAAGATAGAACTAATAGAATAGAAGAAGAAGAAGTTGGAGAACACAACTGAGTAGAATCAGAGTAAACACGCATCTCACAGCGGGACGAATATATTATATAACATTACTTTGAAATACAAAACTGTATTGTATATTCATACCATTATTAGAGTACAATACATCATATCACAGCGGAAATAATCTCTAACTAACTAATGGTGAAGCCTTCTGTTTCCAGCTCCTCCAAGTGAATCTGCAAAGCCTGAAACACTTGACTGCCCATAAAAATTTGGGCACCCAAGAGTTTAGGGAAAACAAACAAAATAAACTCTGGGTCAGTCATGGGACTGGTGTGAGTAAATTCCAACCATACGGTTTAACTTTGAAAATCCTTTTAAAAGAAAAGATAATAGTAAGACCAGCCCACACATAAACATGGACGGTTTTTACCTTACTATAACCCAAAACACTTTGATATCAAATCCAGTGATATTATAATAATGTCTAATCAAGTAAATAACCAAATAGCAGAACGCTTGCATCTCACGCTCCACATACATAGTATAAATCAAAAAAACACAGGGCGCTTATTGGAGATTGGATTCCAACTATGACAAGGTATGGGACCACCTTCCGATGATGTATCTCTAGAGGCGAATACACTGGGTTCAACAAGAACGTCTTGCAACCCGGCCCACACATGACCGACCACTCATTTCGCTTGAGTGTATCGAATGTATATCACCAACGGTTGGGCTCAAACCACCATTCCCGAATGGGCAGAATCGATAGATTTAGAAACAAAAGGAATTTCTCTAGATAGGTGATTATACACCCTAATGGGGGCGACCCACATAGCCATGCTGCCTGCCCGATTTTGTCATTTCCCGGTTGTGAAGCTTGAGGCTACGTCTATCTTTTGAAACATCTGGCCACCATACACTTTGAATGCCACATCATCAAACCCTTCAAATCACTAGTTGATCTACCCAAAAATATTACAGGTATAAAAGCTAAGAGAAACGAATTCCTCCGCCACCAGACGTAATACTTTGAAAAGATCGTCTTATGTGACCGTTAGGAATACTCTGTCAGACATTCGTCCATACAAGTTGCCCTGGGACTGGACAAACAGAAAACCCCATTCTGAAACAGGACGACCCTTGCATTTCACTCCGTCTTCAATTTTCTTCAGCATAATCAAATTCGCAGCGCTTATTCCTATACGGAGTGGTTTTCGATAATATATCCAACTGGTCTCTCCGTATTGACAACGATGGTCAAACACTTTGATAGTCGGTTATTTAACTATCGAAGTAAAAACAAACATCCAATCAAATGTATAATTATCATCACACAACCATGGGCACTTTTATTTAACATTTCATCATCGTCGAATTTTAGTTCCCATTTCTAATAGTGTTATTTAACTCTAATCATATTTCAAACATCGAAATGATGTCATCGTTTTCTGAAACGATTCTCCACTACTCGTTCTTATATTTCTTTAGACAATCATTGTTACTTATTACTTTAGAATAAGTGGATTTCAAAACAAACTGTTTACATTCCCTAGGGAGTATGCTATATAAAAATCATGCTTAAGCTTAGCCAACAGCGTTAATTTAACGTTATAGTTCAAAACTCGTCATACGCTGTGATATTCCCCTTTTATAACAAATCTCGACATAACAGTCACGCTTAAGCCTAGTCAATAGCGTTGTTTTATCGCTATAGTTCAAATACTTGAAATACGCTGCTATATTCCACCTTATACTAATCTTTGACATCTCTTACCGTTACAAAAATCTTGGTATCTCTTTTCGTTACAAAAGTCTTGACATCTCTTTCTGTTACAAAATCTTGACATCTCTTTCTGTTACAAAATATTAACATCTCCTTCTGTTACAAAAATCTTGACATCTCTATCTGTTACAAAAATCTTGACATCTCTTTCTGTTACAAAATATCTTAACATCTCTTTCTGTTTAAAAACAAATACCATCCCTCGATAATTGTGCAGCCATTCAAGTTGGGGTATTTTAATTACCTCTCAGACCTTGATCGACGACGTTCTTACCTTAGAATAGATATAAGTTTGTAACTCTAACCCCTTGTACTTTTAAATCAATAAATGTGCTTCTTGCTATATTTTAAATATGTTTTTATGACGCCACATCCTTATTTTGTAAACTCGGTTATTACATTAGCTTATACAAATCCATTTTTTAAACATTTCTCTCCGCTTCGTCTTTCTTAGACAAATCCCTTATTAAACATTCCTCTTCGCTTTGTCTTCTTTAGACAAATCCCTTATACTTTAAAATCTTATGTAAACTAAATCCACTATTCGTTAATTTATTACATTAGATTAATCAGCCCAATCTAATTTAATTAAATAACCAATTATTGATCAAAACAGTTTGCTTGGTAAATATTTAGCCATGATTAACCCACTAATCAATTCTAACAAATCTTTTCATTTTGAATAAATTAATCCAAATAATTTCACTTGTATCGATTACTATAAAAATAATAATTTATTTCTAAATAATCTCATTTACTATTAAATAAACCATAATCGATTCTAACAAATCTTACTTAATACGAAATCAACCATAATCTATTTGCAAATATCTCATTTAATTGTTCTTAAAACAATAAATTCTTGTTATTAATCATCTAGTTAATCTCCGCCTACTTACTTATTAATCTTATTAATATAAGAATCCACTTTACCAAATCATTTAGTAAGTATGGTGAAACACGTGCTTCGCACACGGTGGGATTTTGGTAAAACAATAGCGGTTAAAACAAATGATACATTTATGGTTGGTCGTTGCCACTTTCTTAATCGATATCATTTATTTATTAAATCAAAATAACGTTTGAATTTCCATTCAACGCTTATACCAACACAAGGTTTTCAAAAGTCAGTGCATCTATATAAAACAAACAGTACATATAAATATTGAGGAATCCGGTTGGATTCCTCCAACCGGTTTTCCTGCATCCACCATTGTTAGTGAACAATTAACACTGATTCCATACTAGAAAATATTATAATCGATGGAATCAGTCCAACCAATGATGTGTATATATATGCAACGATATATAATTCAACCAATTTAATTTCAATCTATCGAGGTGACCATCACACAACATTCAATCAAGATATTTTAAAAATAGATCAAATTCAGTGAATTTACTCACCTTTGCGCGTTAACCGTTAAATAGCGATTTGCGGTCTGTCGATCGTAACTGCGTTCTTCCTTGTTCACGTTTATTCGCCTGACGTCTTTGATCTTCTCTCACCACTGCCGGAGTTCACCGGAGCTTTAACCATATGCTACTGTTCAAACCGGTACCGAGTATCCGCTGGCTATAGTGCCCCTTTCTGCAAATGCTCCCCACCAAACTCTAAAGCAAGCACCGTTGGTCCATTTGACAAAATGACGCCCTCATATTTACATAGTTAACATGCCAGTAGCAACTAGCGAGACTCGCCACTTCATGTAACCCAATACTTCACTATAATGAACACGTCTCCATTTACAGTAGCCACCGTGTTTCATTTGCCAATATTCGAATCCCTTTCTTTTCCATGAAACTAACTTCTGCATATATACAACAACTCACGGCTCTACTGGTCCACCAAAACTTCCACAAAGTCACCACTACCGTCCTTCATGGAGAACACCCTGAACCCATCTATCATGTCACGAAAACAAAGGCCTTCACCACAACGATGTTCTACCGCAATTCACCTCCAACGCAGATCTCGAGACACTGCTCCCCTTTACTTCCTTCTATGTTTTTTCTTTTCGGTTCCTTGTTTATACCCCTACTGTAAACTCCTTCCACAATCTCCAAAAACAAGCAACTCCTTCACCATTAGACTTTCTGTCTTCATAGAAACAGTGTCTTCACTTCCACAAATATCTCCCACCATTTAAGTTTGCCATCCACTCACCCCTCACGCAATATCCCTTGCTTCCAACTTGCCTGCATACGTTTTACCCAAACACCCCTTGCATGAAACGTGGATGCCTCAAACCATTCGCATGCCACTCAAAAACAGACTCCCTCATTTATAAAAATCCGTGTATCACCCCTTTTTCTTTGGCCTTTCCCAATGAAAACAGTCCGCACAACCCCCTAGCTCGCGTCAAAGTGCCATGCTCCAAGCAAAACAATAGTACACCATTTCCATACAACTTCAGCACCCTTGGTCTTTGGCCACGTGCATGTCAATTCCCATCTTTCTCTCTTACTTGCCGAACTTGCTTCCAGTCCCCAAAAGCCACCAGACTCTACTGTCAAAACAGCCCATCATTCGATCTCCTTTTGTTTTTATTTTGTTGTTCGTTGTTTTCTTTTTATGAAGCCATTGCCTAAGGTTTAGTTTAATTCTCCAGTTGGAAAAACGAAGAAAAAGATCGGTATATTTATAAACGAATTATCCTTGGATGCCAAGGAATAGGGTGGTAGGGTAGATGGCATTTCTTCAACGTAGGTTAGTGGGTTCATTTAAGTTGATACAGACGTGATGTAAACAAGTATGGCAGCGCATTGCCTTGGATATGAAGTATCAGAGAAAACATAGCTCAACAATCTTATCCAAGTCTCTGTGTGGTGTAGTGTTACTGTAGTATAGTATAGGGCAGGTACGGTTTTTAGTTGAGGTAGCAGCCGTTCATTTATTTGGATGAAAACAATATACTGGGTCTGGGTTTTTATATACAACGGAGGCTACGTTTTCTTTCTTCGAGAAGTTGGAACGCGGACCAATGTTTTTGTTTTATGTTTATAAAATTATCTGAAAACTTTAGCAAGAAGTCTTGGGTGGTATGGCATGAGTTTTAGGGTAAGTTGTTTTGTCACAATCCTAGGTGGGTAGTTTTCATAGTATAGCCGATGCAAGGTCCGTGTATTTGATGCAGGTCTTCACAGCTATGTGCATTGTATAGTGGCATGGGGTTGTCTACATGGTTTCCATCAATCATATCATAGTCTGCGCGGTTTAGATTCCTAGGCTACAGCAACGCACAATTTCTTAGTCATGAATGTGTTGAAAATTTACCCTTTTATTTAAATGGCAATTTGGTTTGGTTATATAAATTTCATTCATGTTCGAGCTGTTACAGACTGATATAAGAATACGATCGTGTCCCACGAGGTGCCACGATCCTAAAAATATAATAATACCGGTAGATTAACTCATATTTTGAAACCTCAAAATACTGATTCAGGGTGCAAAATACAAATAAAAAGTTGCGTATTTAATTAATTAAAAATTACAGTAAAATTATAAAAATTAAACTATCACTACGCCTCAAAAAAACCTTGTCCAGATTTGCAACCGATATATAGTTATATCAATTAAACTGTTATGGTCGATAAACGGTTCTATAACGACTTTTCGAATATTTGATTTGGACATATCTTGTAATGAATATGACGAAATCTCCATTTTCCACTTTCGTTGGAAAGATACCGTTCAACAGATTCCAACGCTTCTTGTTTCGAAGAAATCCGATTTAAAACGAGTTCTGTACACTCAGTTGAAGTTCATAACATTAAATTACGAACTGCAGCGTCGTTATGAGCTCGATTATATTTATTATATATTTTAATACGTTCAACTTCGTTTTAATGAATATAAAAATCCACTTATATTACGAATTCAATATTTAAACTGATTTAAATATTCAAATACAAATCGATAAAAAGGCGGGACGTTACATTCCTTCCCCCTTAAAATAATTTGGTCCTCGAAATTGCTAAGATGAGGAAAATGCTATAATTTTTGTTGTAAACAAATTGAAATCTTTTTGGTTTACTTCATAATTTCAGTTTCAACTGAACTGATCAAAATATTAGTTCCCTTCTTTGTAACGAAAATTTTCAAAATTCTGAAAATTTTCTAACATTTTAATTTTCGGAGAATTTCGTCAATCTCTCCGCTGCACGGTTCATTCGGTACTACTACAACACGCCAATCTGGGCCTTCCCCCTTTATTGAGCATCCAACTTTCTCGCTTTCATTTGCAATCCATTCAGCATACGAAATGCATCTCCAACTGACCTCCATTCAATTTATTCTCAATCAACAATTCTCTTACATCCCAGCTCAAATTTCTTTTTTCAAACTCCAGTTCAATTCCAATTCCAAATAATCAAATTTCCCAACCAAGTTAAGTTCCATTCCCAATCTCAATTTACAGCTCAACCACTTTGCCAAGTCAAATCCTTATTCCAGTATGATTTCCACTTACTTGGCTTCAGTTCAGTTAAATTTCCATTTATTTACTTCATAAGTAAATTTTAAATTTTAGAATTCAAATTTCTGGGGTTTTTATTTCAAATCAGTTCGAAACCATATATATTTATATTCATAACACAGTAATTCAAAACATTTGAATTTCCAAACAACTTATTTCAAACAAAATCTTTTGGTAGTAATCCATCACTTCGCAACTCGAAAATGAACACCGATAATGCCACGGTTCATCATCGGAATTATTTTCCAGTGATCAAAGTGAGTTCAATACTATATCACTTTCAAAACTCATATTCAAATAATTTTATTTGAAATTTATTTCAAAAATATCTTTTCGAAACTTGGATAATATTTCAAAATTTCCCCAGGATCTTAAAATTCCATATATTTAATTTGAAATTCATTTACGAACTTTTTCCAAATTACCATAGTTTTAAATTCCAAATCTAATTTAAATTCTGATTTAGTTCATCTGATTTCGCATATTATACTTATATAATATTTCGATTGGTTATTTATATAGCCAACTCAATTATAAATCTTATTCGATCACAATTTCCACAAACACATTCAATATATATCAGATAATTCCAATATATATGCTTTGTTTATATCAAAATATATTTTGGGTAAAATTATTTCATTCGCCCAGCTTTTAAAACAATATTATGTCAGATTTCTCTATCCAAGCGTTTATAAATCCCTATCGACCTCGTCAGCTAAACGCGTCGATCTAGAATTCATATACCACTCAACAGATCAATCAACACAATATAAAACAGTTTTTAAATCAATTTACAAATACGCGCTCATATATATACACTCAAACTCAATCTAGAGTGTTACTAACTCCATCTTTATTGAGTCACGCCACAGAGCCAAGGTAATCACTTAACCTTCAGCTCTGATACCACTGTAACGACCCAGGGATTTTCGGTAGGCTTTTCAACCATCCCTCCAACCCCAAGGTAGAGGACTAACCTCCCCCCGTGGCTTACAATGGTACCCCACCAACTCATTTTACGGCCAGCCTTTCGACTTCACAACCAACCCACATTTTCGGGACATGTAGGGGTAAGAGTCTCCCGTCCGCCACCTAACGCGAAGCGAGAACCCCCTATCATGCGACCAAGCACACAGCAAGCAACGAGTTGGGGTATTTTAATTACCTCTCAGACCTTGATCGACGACGTTCTTACCTTAGAATAGATATAAGTTTGTAACTCTAACCCCTTGTACTTTTAAATCAATAAATGTGCTTCTTGCTATATTTTAAATATGGTTTTATGACGCCACATCCTTATTTTGAAAACTCGGTTATTACATTAGCTTATACAAATCCATTTTTTAAACATTTCTCTCCGCTTCGTCTTTCTTAGACAAATCCCTTATTAAACATTCCTCTTCGCTTTGTCTTCTTTAGACCAATCCCTTATACTTTAAAATCTTATGTAAACTAAATCAACTATTCGTTAATTTATTACATTAGATTAATCAGCCCAATCTAATTTAATTAAACAACCAATTATTGATCAAAACAGTTTGCTTGGTAAATATTTAGCCATGATTAACCCACTAATCAATTCTAACAAATCTTTTCATTTTGAATAAATTAATCCAAATAATTTCACTTGTATCGATTACTATAAAAATAATAATTTATTTCTAAATAATCTCATTTACTATTAAATAAACCATAATCGATTCTAACAAATCTTACTTAATACGAAATCAACCATAATCTATTTGCAAATATCTCATTTAATTGTTCTTAAAACAATAAATTCTTGTTATTAATCATCTAGTTAATCTCCGCCTACTTACTTATTAATCTTATTAATATAAGAATCCACTTTACCAAATCATTTAGTAAGTATGGTGAAACACGTGCTTCGCACACGGTGGGATTTTGGTAAAACAATAGCGGTTAAAACAAATGATACATTTATGGTTGGTCGTTGCTACTTTCTTAATCGATATCATTTATTTATTAAATCAAAATAACGTTTGAATTTCCATTCAACGCTTATACCAACACAAGGTTTTCAAAAGTCAGTGCATCTATATAAAACAAACAGTACATATAAATATTGAGGAATCCGGTTGGATTCCTCCAACCGGTTTTCCTGCATCCACCGATGTTAGTGAACAATTAACACTGATTCCATACTAGAAAATATTATAATCGATGGAATCAGTCCAACCAATGATGTGTATATATATGCTACGATATATAATTCAACCAATTTAATTTCAATCTATCGAGGTGACCATCACACAACATTCAATCAAGATATTTTAAAAATAGATCAAATTTAGTGAATTTACTCACCTTTGCGCGTTAACCGTTAAATAACGATTTGCGGTCGGTCGATCGTAACTGCGTTCTTCCTTGTTCACGTTTATTCGCCTAACGTCTTTGATCTTCTCTCACCACTGCCGGAGTTCACCGGAGCTTTAACCATATGCTACTGTTCAAACCGGTACCGAGTATCCGCTGGCTATAGTGCCCCTTTCTGCAAATGCTCCCCACGTCAAACTCTAAAGCAAGCACCGTTGGTCCATTTGACAAAATGACGCCCTCATATTTACATAGTTAACATGCCAGTAGCAACTAGCGAGACTCGCCACTTCATGTAACCCAATACTTCACTATAATGAACACGTCTCCATTTACAGTAGCCACCGTGTTTCATTTGCCAATATTCGAACCCCTTTCTTTTCCATGAAACTAACTTCTGCATATATACAACAACTCACGGCTCTACTGGTCCACCAAAACTTCCACAAAGTCACCACTACCGTCCTTCATGGAGAACACCCTGAACCCATCTATCATGTCACGAAAACAAAGGCCTTCACCACAACGATGTTCTACCGCAATTCACCTCCAACGCAGATCTCGAGACACTGCTCCCCTTTACTTCCTTCTATGTTTTTTCTTTTCGGTTCCTTGTTTATACCCCTACTGTAAACTCCTTCCACAATCTCCAAAAACAAGCAACTCCTTCACCATTAGACTTTCTGTCTTCATAGAAACAGTGTCTTCACTTCCACAAATATCTCCCACCATTTAAGTTTGCCATCCACTCACCCCTCACGCAATATCCCTTGCTTCCAACTTGCCTGCATACGTTTTACCCAAACACCCCTTGCATGAAACGTGGATGCCTCAAACCATTCGCATGCCACTCAAAAACAGACTCCCTCATTTATAAAAATCCGTGTATCACCCCTTTTTCTTTGGCCTTTCCCAATGAAAACAGTCCGCACAACCCCCTAGCTTGCGTCAAAGTGCCATGCTCCAAGCAAAACAATAGTACACCATTTCCATACAACTTCAGCACCCTTGGTCTTTGGCCACGTGCATGTCAATTCCCATCTTTCTCTCTTACTCGCCGAACTTGCTTCCAGTCCCCAAAAGCCACCAGACTCTACTGTCAAAACAGCCCATCATTCGATCTCCTTTTGTTTTTATTTTGTTGTTCGTTGTTTTCTTTTTATGAAGCCATTGCCCAAGGTTTAGTTTAATTCTCCAGTTGGAAAAACGAAGAAAAAGATCGGTATATTTATAAACGAATTATCCTTGGATGCCAAGGAATAGGGTGGTAGGGTAGATGGCATTTCTTCAACGTAGGTTAGTGGGTTCATTTAAGTTGATACAGACGTGATGTAAACAAGTATGGCAGCGCATTGCCTTGGATATGAAGTATCAGAGAAAACATAGCTCAACAATCTTATCCAAGTCTCTGTGTGGTGTAGTGTTACTGTAGTATAGTATAGGGCAGGTACGGTTTTTAGTTGAGGTAGCAGCCGTTCATTTATTTGGATGAAAACAATATACTGGGTCTGGGTTTTTATATACAACGGAGGCTACGTTTTCTTTCTTCGAGAAGTTGGAACGCGGACCAATGTTTTTGTTTTTTGTTTATAAAATTATCTGAAAACTTTAGCAAGAAGTCTTGGGTGGTATGGCATGAGTTTTAGGGTAAGTTGTTCTGTCACAATCCTAGGTGGGTAGTTTTCAGAGTATAGCCGATGCAAGGTCCGTGTATTTGATGCAGGTCTTCACAGCTATGTGCATTGTATAGTGGCATGGGGTTGTCTACATGGTTTCCATCAATCATATCATAGTCTGCGCGGTTTAGATTCCTAGGCTACAGCAACGCACAATTTCTTAGTCATGAATGTGTTGAAAATTTACCCTTTTATTTAAATGGCAATTTGGTTTGGTTATATAAAATTCATTCATGTTCGAGCTGTTACAGACTGATATAAGAATACGATTGTGTCCCGCGAGGTGCCACGATCCCAAAAATATAATAATACCGGTAGATTAACTCATATTTTGAAACCTCAAAATACTGATTCAGGGTGCAAAATACTCCAAATAAAAAGTTGCATATTTAATTAATTAAAAATTACAGTAAAATTATAAAAATTAAACTATCACTACGCCTCAAAAGAACCTTGTCCAGATTTGCAACCGATATCTAGTTATATCAATTAAACTGTTATGGCCGATAAACGGTTCCATAGCGACTTTTCGAATATTTGATTTGGACATATCTTGTAATGAATATGACGAAATCTCCATTTTCCACTTTCGTTGGAAAGATACCGTTCAACAGATTCCAACGCTTCTTGTTTCGAAGAAATCCGATTTAAAACGAGTTCTGTACACTCAGTTGAAGTTCATAACATTAAATTACGAACTGCAGCGTCGTTATGAGCTCGATTATATTTATTATATATTTTAATACGTTAAACTTCGTTTTAATGAATATAAAAATCCACTTATATTACGAATTCAATATTTAAACTGATTTAAATATTCAAAAACAAATCGATAAAAAGGCGGGACGTTACATGGAACGTCGGTGGGATTCGATGTGAGGCGGCTAGGGTTGGTTGCGGAGGAAAAAGGGGATGCTGAGGGAGGAGATCGACGCGGGGAGAGGTGTCCGACCAAGCGGCGGCGGGCGGAGGGACGAGCGTCGGTGGCGGCTGGAACCTGGTGGAGGCGGCATCGATTTAGGTTTAGTTTTTTTTTTTTTATGAAATTGAATGAACGAGGGAAAAGGGGGGCCTCGGGTTAAAGGGGGAGAGAGAGTGTTCATTTTATTTTTTTATTATTTAATTATTTTATTTCTCTGCAAAAAGCGACTTTTATTTTCGACCTCAAAACGAGGCCCACCGCCTGCCGTCCATAGTGTTTTACCCCCATTGCGAACACAATGGGATATGTATCGTAGGCTGATTCAGCTGCTACAATCAGTTTTTGTCAAAATCAACATATACTTCTATATATTGAATTTGAATACGCATTTCAATTTACTAGGGTCACATACTAACTAGAAAAATTCCAGAAAAATATTTTCTAGCTTCGTATTGACGATACGGTCCTGACAGAACTAGTTTCGTCGAATTCTGAGGCCGTTGGAAAAATGGCCATTTTCCAGTCGATTAAAATCAACTGAAACTGGTCAAACGCGTTTTCCTTTGCCACGCTCACATGTTGATTCGAAAAAATATGAAATTTGAAACCTAGCAATAATTTGACATCACGGATCCAACAAAAGTGGTTTCGTCGAAATCCGAGGTCGTTTGCAAAATTTCCATTTTTAAGGGCCTGAATTCCATAGCGACTATTCAGAATTTTCAACTGGACATATCTTTTGATTCCCGCTATGAAATTTTGATTTTTCGGATTCGTTGGAAAGATATCATCAAATAGATCCTAATGTTTTTGGTTTCACTAAAATCTGGATTGTTTTGCACCCGGTACATTCATTTGAAGTTTGAAATCGAATTATTGAACTACCGCGCCATTTTCAATTCCTTTTATAATTATATAAAATATTTATATTCTAATGACGACGCGTATAATATATACGTTCTAAATATATTCAAAATAAATTTTCTCGTCAATATTTTTTTAAAATAATTCATTTTAAATATTCAAAATTCGCTAAAATTGCCAAAAAAAAAAAAAATAAACTGGCCCAGATTTTCGGGTTATTACAATCTCCCCCACTTAAAACTTTTCGTCCCCGAAAAGGAACAAAGTCGAAAGTGGTTTGATTAATCAACTCTACGTTCGATCTGGCTTGCATTCTCTAACTTTTCAGTTTCTGAGAATTTTAAAATTTTTCAAAAATTTGGCTAACACCCTAAATTTTTGAAAAATTTCGCCATAACCTCCCCTGCACCGGGAGCCACGGGAAAATTCCGAAATTGCCATATAGGCCTTCTGATCTCAAAAAGAAAAAGAAAAAGCCAAGCGGCTAGCCAATAGGCTCATAAAATCATCATCACCCAAACAAAACAGTAAATTATAGTAAACATGTACCTATTTGTCGGGCAAACAAATTTTATTCTTCGGCTCTAGCTTCCTTGCTATGACCGGTTCAATGTAAGTATATGTATATGCAAGCAAATGCGACCAATTTTCAATAAAATTCTATATTTGATGCAATTAGGCATAATGGTTCAAAATTTATCAAACAAATAAACAAACAACACAAACATCAATCAATTAGTGAATTAGAGTTTCAAATTCATAATTTTGATACATATATACAGAAAATCATGTTTTTGATGCCAATTCACAACAAAGTGTTCTAGGTATATTAGTTTTGGTTCTCACACCAGTCTAATGGAAATATATAGATATCACACCTTCGAAACACGAACATAAATAATGATGATGTCATGACAATTATCAGTACCATCTCCGGGCGACTAGAACGTGATTCTATATCTATCCAGTATATTAAAACTTCGAATATACGTTCATGACGCGTATATGCAAAACCTTTATATACTAGATCGTCCAAATTCAAAACAAATAAATATTCAAATACGTATAAAACGATTTAAATCTCAAAACAAAATTGTTTTCATTTGAAAAATATACTCTTCACACTCGTTCTAGGATACTACTGATCCTATCTCTAACGAGTCATTCTAATTGGATATTACTAATCCAATATCTGATGAATTCGTTCGTATGGTTCTAATGTGTCTTGTTCTCGAGCTCTGTAAACCAAAGCTCTGATACCAAATGTGACGACAAGTGAAATCCGGTAGGCTTTGCAACCATCCCATCATCCCCTAAGCAGCAGGTAAAACCCACCGCGGCTCACACCGGTCCCCCAGTCCCTTGTTTTACGGCGACCCTCTCGAGTCTCGCGCCTATTGACGAACCAACGCCCTCCCCAGCGACATGTAAGGGTAAGAGTCTCCCGTTCGCCACCAAACCGCGAAGCGAGAACCCCCTATCATGCGTACCCGGCCTACTCAGGGCCAGCAACAAGAACTGGTAATACTCCATATCTAATACTATGGTGTTATCGGTAAAATTAATTACCATTTCACGTTCAAATCTAATTGAAGATTTAACTATCGCTTTGGAGCAAAACTGGTGATACTCCATTCTCGCTAATTTTCTAAAGTTGATAATTTAAATTATCAATTCATCTTTCAATCTAATTGCAGATTCGTTAAAACTCCTTTTGTTGGGTTAAAGAACTAGGTGTTATTTAAAAACAGCTCACGACAAACCCAAATCACATTCTATTTATTATCGGGTTAAAGAACTAGTGTTATTTAAAACACCGTTCACGATAAACCCATTTCAAATCCAATCAAATCTATTAGAAATTCCGATTATTTAAAAACCCTTTTTAAATCTAATTTATTTATTTAAAAATAATTGGGTTTTAAATTTAGTTCAAAACTAGTTCATTTCGATAAAAATCCATTTTTATCTTTTCAAATATGGAGTTTTTCATTTCGAATTTTCCCAAATCATTTCTTATGATTTTACACAAATTATTGATATTTTTAATAATTTTATCAAGGCCCGTACAGTCGATTTCGATCAACGGCCATCGAACTGCACTTACAACGTCCTTTTTCAAATTTGATTTGGACGTATCTCCAAATCCAACCGTTAGATTTTGAATTTCTAATATTCTTTAGAAAGATCTTTTCGATACGAACCCAACGGTTCCGGTTTTAGGAGAATCCGACGGTGGGAACTCCCGTAATGTCCGTTTGAAATAAATGGTCGAAATTCATGAACTGCCACGGCGCGGCGCGTTCTATTCAGGCCATTATATATAATATATATATATATATATTATATATTTCGTCGATTACCATTCAAAACGAATTTTATAAATAGTTTTGAATTCGTTTCAAAAACAATTTCTACTTCCATCTCAATTCAAATCAAAATTGAATCTTTCCTTATAAATTCGTTTTAAAATTCATTTCTATTCAATTCAAGTTTCAATTCAATTTGAATTCATTTCACTTCGTTTTAAATTCAATTCGAATTCGTTTTCAATTCGACTCAATTCAAAGTGGTTTTCTATTCGATTCAATTCAAATTGGTTTTCTATTCGATTCAATTCAAATTGGTTTTCTATTTGATTCAAATTCGTTATATATTCAATTGAAATCAAATTCATTATATATTCAATTGAAATCAAATTCGTTTTCTATTCTATTCAAATCCAATTGATTTTCTATTCAAATTCAATTGATTTTCTATTCTATTCAAATTCAATTGATTTTCTATTCTATTCAAATTCAATTGATTTTCCATTCTATTCAATTCAAATTTCATTTCAAAATATTCGATTTCGAAATCACTTTTCAATATTCATTTTAAAATGAATAAAATCAATATAAATATCGTTCACGTCAAAATGGCGTCAATCTAATCAACTCGGCTTCATATATTTCTATTTTCAAATATTCTATTTCAAATATTTCTATTTCAAATATTTCGTTCAACCCATGACTAATCTCAACGGATGAGTACGGTCAACACATGAACCTTTATTTTATAGTGATAAAGATATAAATTTTATTAATAAAATGTTTTGTTCAACACATGACTAATCTCAACGGATGAGTACGGTCAACACATGAACCTTTATTTTATAATGATAAAGATATAAATTTTATTATTAAAATATTTCGTTCAACACATGACTAATCTCAATGGATGAGTACGGTCAACACATGAGCCTTTATTTTATAATGATAAAGATATAAATTTTATTATTAAAATATTTCGTTCAGCACATGACTAATCTCAACGGATGAGTACGGTCAACACATGAACCTTTATTTTATAATGATAAAGATATAAATTTTATTATTAAAATATTTCGTTCAACACATGACTAATCTCAACGGATGAGTACGGTCAACACATGAACCTTTATTTTATAATATTCTTTATTTTCTAAATTGGAATGAGGCCCAATCAATCACCATATAAAGTTAATTATATGGATTCCATACAACACATGCATATAATAGCAACGAAAAATAATCAACCATCAACCAAAGTGCACTACACTATATAAGCATCAAGTATAGATATCTAACGCTTATAACAGCCTGTCAATCAATCGATCGACATATTTAATCAATCAGGATGAGTGAACTTCAAATTTCATCCCAACACCCGTGTGGGGTTTCAAACAATCGAACACAGATTTTATTTGTGCAGTTGGGCGAGGTGTAAAATTTATCGTCCCAATCAATGTCAGTCAAATCAGTGTACATAAACAAACCGTCCGGTTTGTAAATGAATATTTATTTATTCACATTCACTATATTCATATTCACGTTAAAAATTATATTTTTAACGATAAAACATTTTATTTTAACATATGAATTTCTATTCAGTTCATTCTTTAAATAAAATGATATTCTTATTTTTCTAACATATTTTAGAAAATTTCGGCGGCATAACGGCACGATACTAGAAACGAGACGAGGCCTAGCCTTATCCCTGGTCTAGTGAAGGCCCACGCCATTCACACATCAATCAAATTCACCAAACAACCAAATTCAAATCAAATCATCTAACTAATCTATGCAACCAAACAAACAAGTCCATGGTCTGTGGACGATTGTGTCGGGTGCTACTAAACACCATCTGCATCCTAGTATATATATATAACTAGAAAATGAAATTGAAAGTGAGAAATTCTCACAGATAGCTATCCAATACCATGACTCTTCATTTAAAGAAATCTTCATCGTTCTCGCCTTTTTATCACCTTCGTTTCCCGTATTCTCTACATATGTAAAACTTGAATTTTTACTTCGCTATTCAATATATAAAAATCGAATTTTTACTATGCTATTCAATATATAAAAATCGAATTTTTACTTCGCTATTCAATATATAAAAATCGAATTTTTACTATGCTATTCAATATATAAAAATCAAATTTTTACTATGCTATTCGATATGTAAAAATTTCGCCCTTTCAAATATATCATTTCGCCTTTTCAAATATAAAGATTTCGCCTTTTCAATTATAAAGATTTCGCCATTTCAAATATAAAGATTTCGCCTTTATAAAAATATAGATTTCGCCTTTATAAAAATAAAGATTTCGCCTTTATAAAAATATAGATTATAAAAATCACATCTTTATTTTGCTACCCATATAAAGATGATATTTTTAATATTTCTATCATGTAAAAAATATATTTTTTAATTCTCTACCTAAACAAAAGTCATATTTTTACATCTTCTACTTAATAAAGATTATATTTTTAATACTTTAAAAATATAAAAATCATATTTTTATTTGCTACTTCACACGAACAAAAATCTAACCTTTGTTTAAATTAAAAATCAAACCTTTAAAAAAATCTATATGATATATATATATATATATATATATATATATGAAAATCGTATATTTTTTTTAAAGCATTAAAAATCATAGCTTGAACTAAATAAAAATCATAGATTTAACTAAATAAAAATATTTACAGTGTTCGACTGCGCAAGGGGGGGGGGAATGCCTTGGCAGTCGACGGTGGAACCAGGCGGTGTTGCAGGGGGTTGACGCGGTGCTGGGTACTTCGGAGGAGGGAGGCGGTCTGTCGCTCGCCGGCGCTGAGATCTCCTACGATCTCGATTTGGATGCGAGGGGCGGAGGGTGGAACGTCGGTGGCGTTCGATGCGAGGCGGCTAGGGTTGGTTGCGGAGGAAGAAGGGGATGCTAAGGGAGGAGATCGACGCGGGGAGAGGGTTCCGACCAAGCGGCGGCGGGCGGAGGGACGAGCGTCGGTGGCAGCTGGAACCTGGTGGAGGCGGCATCGATTTAGGTTTAGTTTTCTTTTTTCTGAAATTGAATGAACGACGGAAAAGGGGGGCCTCGGGTTAAAGGGGGAGAGAGAGTGTTCATTTTATTTTTTTATTATTTAATTATTTTATTTCTCTGCAAAAAGCAATTTTTATTTTCGACCTCAAAACGAGGCCCACCGCCTGCCGTCCA
Organism: Allium sativum; assembly: GCA_030737875.1. NCBI lineage: Eukaryota > Viridiplantae > Streptophyta > Magnoliopsida > Asparagales > Amaryllidaceae > Allium > Allium sativum. Next base: position 777,816,970 of record CM060909.1, read on the forward strand.
TAGCGTTTTACCCCCATTTCGAACACAATGGGATATGTATCGTAGGCTGATTCGGCTGCTACAATCAGTTTTTGTCAAAATCAACATATACTTCTATATATTGAATTTGAACACGCATTTCAATTTACTGGGGTCACATACTAACTAGAAAAATTTCAGAAAAATATTTTCTAGCTTCGTATTGACGATACGGTCCTAACAAAACAAGTTTCGTCGAATTTTGAGGCCGTTGGAAAAATGGCCATTTTCCAGTCGATTAAAATCAACTGAAACTGGTCAAACGCGTTTTCCTTTGCCACGCTCACATGTTGATTCGAAAAATTATGAAATTTGAAACCTAGCAATAATTTGAAATCACGGATCCAACAAAAGTGGTTTCGTCGAAATCCGAGGTCGTTTGCAAAATTTCCATTTTTAAGGGCCTGAATTCCATAGCGACTATTCAGAATTTTCAACTGGACATATCTTTTGATTCCCGCTATGAAATTTTGATTTTTCGGATTCGTTGGAAAGATATCATCAAATAGATCCTAATGTTTTTGGTTTCACTAAAATCCGGATTGTTTTGCACCCGGTACATTCATTTGAAGTTTGAAATCGAATTATCGAACTACCGCGCCATTTTCAATTCCTTTTATAATTATATAAAATATTTATATTCCAACGACGACGCGTATAATGTATACGTTCTAAATATATTCAAAATAAATTTTCTCGTCAATATTTTTTTAAAATAATTCATTTTAAATATTCAAAATTCGCTAAAATTGCCAAAATAAAAAAAATTAAACTGGCCCAGATTTTCGGGTTATTACATAAATAGTATATTGATTTATGACTTAGGAAAAAGGGCATATTAGGCATAATGATTTGTGAATTGAAAAGGGGCATGGGAAAATCTATAATTGAAATAGGATAATTGCTAATATGAATATGCCTAAAAATTTGGAATGGTAATAACGCTTAGACACGAGGTTAGATTGCACTTGTGGTATAAGTCTTCCCGGAGCCGCCCGGCATATCCAGCAACCACAAGTGGCTAATCTAATGTGAGGGGTCTAATGCGAAATGACACCATGACACGAGGTTAAGTCTAAAATTGTGGTTTAAGTCTTTCCGGAGCCACCCAGCATATCCAGCAACCATAAGTGATTGACTTAATGTGAGAGGTCTGGTGTGTTAACATGTACAAATGAAAAGATAATGACAACATGTTAAATTGAAATATTTAACCGGTTCGAATGTGAAAAGGGGTAATATATGAACCCAACAAATGGAATAAAGGGTTAAGTAAATTTATATGAATTGATGGGGTTAAGTAAATATGAAATCTGTGCGGTTAAGTAAACCTGTTAAGTTTCTATAGTGTTAAGTAAACCTGTTAAATTTGTAGGGTTAAGTAAACCTGTTAAGTCTGTGGGGTTAAGTAAACCTGTTAAGTTTCTGTGGGGTTAAGTAAACGTGTTAAATTTGTGGGGTTAATTAAACCTATTATGTGACGGCCCGCCCCGCACCAGTCGGCATTTCCTCTGAAAGTGCATTGTACACATGCCCGACTAGCCCGGAACGGTCGCCAAAGAAAGGAAAGAAGAGAATGAACTAATCAAGAACCTGTAGAATGTCTCACAGCGCAAGGAATAAAATATAATAATAATATACTTGACATAAAACAGGTGAGACAAATGCATAAGTTGAAACTAGACATTATAGCAGCGGAAAATCCAAATACAGCTTATGTTCCACATCATCATTATTACAACTTTAAAACTGTCTCTAAAGCAAAAGAAAGGAAGGGTGCACTACTAATGCCCAAAGTAGTGACCAGCAGCGACACAGGGAGAATATCTATATATATATCATACGTAGGAGCCTCTTGCTCGACTCCGGTACAGCTACTTGTGGATCACCAGCTAACCTGTCTCTAGTCTGCTCGTGAGAGCACCCAGAGTAATAAGAAGAGACATAAAACTCTGGGTCAGACAAAAGTCTGGTATGAGCGATAAGTAGCAAAACAGAACAATAACAGGTATACTAAATCATACCTGAACCTGCACCTACAACCAACACTACATATTGTACAGTACTCTAAGGTTCCACTAACACATGGTATAAAGAATACGGGGGTGGGGGTGTGCATGTCATAGTGATGGAAAACAAATCAAGCATAGCAACCATCCTCACATCTCTCACTCGGTGCGTAAAGCATACGATATCCACCACTTTGATCACTAGACCCATCGAGGTAATGACGGAGTTCGACTTATACAACTACTGCTACCACCAAGCTTATCCTATGGGATCATGACCAAACCTTTTCAAATGACCCCACTTCATTGGTTTATAGCCCACTAGACGTACTTAGGCCACTGTGGCCCTGAATCCTTCCATGTACGTCCCATACTTAGTGATCCAAAGTCCTAGACATCGACAACCCCTTAGTACACGTTCCGCAGCAAAGTCCAATCATGAAGTTAACTCATTGGTTCCCAACTGGATCCTGAGTACAAACTTCCCACTTGAATTACCTTTGCATCTCGGGTTTTGGTCGAATTGGAGCCGGTCTTCAGAAGAAGTCGTCACGATGAAGCGGTCCCAAGCCCAACATCGGTTCGGTTCAGCCATCTGGTTCGGTTTGGGCATATATAAGCTTTAGTTCGAAATACTTCAGTTTGATGATTCAACGCTCCGGTTCGGTTCGGTCTCTCAAGGTGTGGTCCGGTTCGGTGCTCCCCTTTCTGCCTCAGTTCGATACTCCTCAAATGGCTCGATACCTTGAAGTGGTTCGGTTCGGGTGTGCTTCCTCATCTCTCCAGATCCGTTCCGGTCTTCCCCTCTTAGCTCTGATCCCCTTTTGGTCTCTCCGATCTGATCCCCTTTTGGTCTCTCCGATCTGATCCCCTGCCCAACTCCAACTCTAAGCAAATGGCCTTCCTTCTCGCCAAGCCCTTTATGCTAAGTCCCAATCCGAATCAAGTCCACTTTCCCGGTTCTCCTATCCGATCCGAGCGCAATAATCTGATCCGATCCGGTTTGAAAACCTGCACATTTCCTGCAACTTTCCAGCGACTGTTTTATGCCATACGACGGCGTTTTCGACCAATCTAACAGTTCTAATCAATCACAAAGCACACCATACAGTCATAGCAACATGTATAATCAACCACAAACATCAAAACAACAATATGATGTATTTAAAATGGATCAAACATAGCCAAAATCCGTATTTTCCCTTAATCATGTTTAGACATAACTAATGATATGATTAGCAAAACTTAACCAAATTATTCAAACTTTCTAACAGAGGCTTAAAACATCATTTCGAATTATATAAATATTTTCCAGAATTTTAACATGTATAAATTCGCTAATTATCACTAATTACTCTTAATTAACCATAATTAATGAGGAACTATGCAAATCACTCACTTTGGCCACAAATTAACTTTAGATCTGAAATAAATCTCTGTTATGGCATTGTTCCCAAGGCTATACATCAGTTCTACCTCGATTTTTGTGCTAAACCTCTTTGATATGATGTAGATTTGGCCTAATTAGCGATTAGAAGGTGATTTGGGGTGTTCTAGATGTTGGAGGCCATTACTAGGGTTCCAAGAATGAAAGTGGCGGCTGTGAAAGTAAGAAAAGGGTGTTCTCTAAACCTTAACAGCCCTCTTATACTCTTAATCCCGAAATTCCCCTTTGGGCCTAGCTGTTAATCACCCGGTTAAGCCCAATTAAGCTGTCTTTCACCATCTGATACTTGTTTCAGCCATATCTCCCAAACGGTGAGTCCGTTTGGTTAATATGACCACTCTACGGAAAGGTAAACCATCATCCGGATCTAATGGAAGTGGTGTCAGGTCAAAACTCCTTTTTAATCAAAAGTTATGGCCGAAACAAGATCAGTTAGGGGCCAAACGGTCATTTAAAAATCGGAAAAAATCATGAACGTGGGAAATGACCCCAATAGTCGTCCCCCAAAGTTACATGACCATAAAACTTTGCATGTGAAAGAAATAAATATTATGCGATCCTTAAATGCGTAGAATGCGGGTCGTTGCACTCTCCCCCCTTAAGAAATTTCGTCCCCCGAAATTCCTTAACCCAAAACGTACAAAGGATCCCGCATGCTTACCAGCCACATACAACAATCAAACATGCAAAACAAGCCTATCCTAGCATGCGGAAAGACTAAATCGAAACTGAAATCTTACCAAGCGAAGAGTTCTGGATACGTCTTCTTAATGCTCTGCTCTGTCTCCCAAGTACAGTCATTCTCATTCTCGCCCCACTGAACTTTGACTAGATTCATCGCTTTCCTTCGAAGTTGCTTCGTATCGTTCCCAACAATACGCTAGGCTTGCGGTTCCCAACCGCCTCAGGTTCAACTTCGATATCATCCAACTGATCAGGTGAAATAGTCACATCTGGGTCATGTACGAACTTCCTTAACTAGGAAACGTGAAACACGTCGTGAACTCCTGCCATCTTGTCTGGTAATTCAACTTTATATGCCAAATTCCCAATTTGCTGAAGAATTGGGAATGGGCCAACAAATCTTGGTGCTAACTTGCCTCTCCTTCCAAATCATATCACGCTCTTCAACAGAGAAATTTTGACAAACACCAAGTTGCCAATGGAGAAATTTAATTCTCTTCTCCTCTTATCAGCATAACTTTTCTGCCTATCTTGGGCAGCCTTCATTCGCTGTTAGACAACCTTAATCTTAGCTGAAGTTTCTCTTATCACATCTGGTCCAAGCACAAACTTCTCACCAGTTTCTAACCAACATGACAGCGAGTTGCACGGTCTTCCATACAAAGCTTCAAACGAAGCCATACCAATACTGGATTAATTATTATATGCAAACTCTACTAGATGCAAATGGTCATCCCATGATCCACCAAAATCCAATACACAGGCTCTCAAGAAATCTTCTAATATATTATTCACCCTCTCTGTTTGACCGTCGGTTTGAAGATGATACGCGGTACTGAGATGTAATTCTGATCCTAACGCCTCTTGTAAGCTCTTCCAAAATCCACTAGTGAACAATGGATCCCGGTCACTCACAATGCCTTTGGGTATTCCATGAAATCTCACTACCCACTTTACATATAGTTTAGCTAACTTAGCTGCCATTCTATTCGACTTGACGGGTATAAATCTTGCACTCTTAGTCAATCCGTCCACAATCACCCAAATGCTATCATGGCACGATCTAGTCCTTGGTAGCCGATCAATGAAATCCATCGAGACTTGTTCCCATTTCCATTCTGGAATCTCTAATGGTTGCAACAAACCACTAGGCTTATTTTGCTCAGCTTTAACTAGCTGGCAATTCATGCATTTGGATATAAACTTCCCAATGTCTCTTTTCACCCCTTCCCAGTAGTAGGTCTGCTTCATGTATCAATACATTTTGTTACCACCGGGGTGTATAGTCAGTTTTGGGTGATGACATTCTCTAAGCACTTCATCTCTCATTCCATTGACATTGGGTACAACTAGTCTTCCATTCTTCCTAAGCCATCTTTCTCGATCAAGCCCATACTTGCTCATCTCTTCGTCGAATCTCACCTCTAACTTTGAGATGATTTCCAATAGGTTAGGATCGTTCCTCTGACTGGAACCAATCTGCTCCATCAAAGTGGGTCTGATCGTCAAACTTGCTACCATTTCTGGATCCAATTCGCACTTTGGTCTGAAATCATACCCCGTGATGTACTCTAGTTGCTTCCATTCTAGAAACATAGCCCCTAAACTGGCATGTCTTCTACTCAATGCATCAGCTGCCGCATTGCCCTTTCCTAGTGTGCATGCGATATCGAAATCATAGGAAGCTAAGAATTCCAACCATCTTTGTTGTCGGAGATTTAGATCCTTCTGAGAGAAGAGATACTTTAGCGATTTATGATTGATAAACAACTCGAATCTCTCTCTTAAGAGATAATGTCTCCACATCTTCAATGCGAATACGATCGCTGCTAATTCCAAATCATGGGTAGGGTATCTTCTCTCGTGTGGTTTCAATTGCTGAATTGCATAAGCTACAACCCTACCTCCTTGCATCAATACAGCACCTAGTCTGGTACCACATGCATCAGTGTATACCGTCATCTCTTCATTCCCCTTAGGAATGACTAACATTGGTGCACATGTCAACTTGTCCTTTAGACTCTTGAATGCATTCTCACATTTTTCGTCCCAGACGGAAGCTTGATTCTTCTTGGTCAACTGAGTCAACGGTGCTGCTACCTTGGAGAAGTCTTGGATAAACTTACGATAATATCCAGCTAACCCTAAGAAACTTCTTATGTCTGTTGCATTCTTGGGCGTAGACCAATCTTGTACCATAGCCATCTTCGCAGGGTCCACGGCGATAGCATTTTCTGAAACAACATGGCCCAAGCATCTCACTTCCCTCCTTCAGAAGTGACACTTAGGAAACTTTTCTTTCAATTGGTGTTTTCTCAACACCTCCATCACTATCCTAAAATGTTCCTTGTGCTCTTCCTCCATCCTTGAATAAACAAGTATATTGTCCACGAACACAAGAACAAACCTATTCAACTGATCTCTAAATACCCATTTCATAAGATCCACAAAATATGCTGGCGCGTTGGTCAACTAAATGGCATGATCAACCACTCATAAAATTCAGATGGCGTCCGAAATGCCGTTTTAGCTATACTCTCAGCTTCCACTCTAAGCTGATGAAAACCTGTCGTGAGATCCAAATGAGAGAATACTCTCGCGCCACTCAACTGATCAAACAAATCATCTATCCGCGGTAGAGGATACTTATTCTTCCTCATCACCTTATTCAGCTCGCGGTAGTCCACACACAATCGAAGGGAACCATCTGCCTTGGTAGTAAACACAACTGGTGCTCCCCACTCAGAAACACTTCTTCTGATAAATCCCTTCTTCAAAAGATCGCTTACTTGCACCCCGAGCTCTCGCTGCTTGTGACGGCAAGTGAAATGCGGTAGGCTTTGCAACCATCCCTTCATCCCCTAAGCAGCAGGTAATACCCACCGCGGCTCACACTGCTCCCCCAATCCCTTGTTTTACGGTGGCCCTCTCGAGTCTCGCGCCTATTGGCGAACCAATGCCCTCCCCAGCGACATGTAGGGGTAAGAGTCTCCCGTTTGCCACCAAACCGCGAAGCGAGAACCCCCTATCATGCGTACCCGGCCTACTCAGGGCCAGCAACAAGAACTAACCCGTGTGGGGTTTCAAACAATCAAACACATATTTTATTTGTGTAGTTGGGCGATGTGTAAAATTTATCGACCCAATCAATGTCCTTCAAATAGGTGTACATAAACAAACCGTCTGGTTTGTAAATGAATATTTATTTATTCACATTCACGTTAAAAATTATATTTTTAACGATAAAACATTTTATTCCAACATATGAATTTCTATTCAGTTCATTCTTTAAATAAAATGATATTTTTATTTTTCTAACTTATTTTAGAAAATTTCGACGGCATAATGGCACGATACTAGAAACGGGACAAGGCCTAGCCTTATCCCCGGTCTAGTGAAGGCCCACGCCATTCACACATCAATCAAATCAATTCTATTTATAATTATATATAATTATTTATATTTTAACGACGACGCGTATAAATATATACGTTCGAAATATATTCAATATAAATTAAAGGTTCATGTGTTGACTGTACTCATCCGTTGAGATTAGTCATGTGTTGAACGAAATAATTTAACAAAATTTGTCACACGTGGACAGTACTCATTCGTTGAGATTAGTCGTGTGTTGACAAAAATAAATATTCATTTATTGAATAGAATATTTGAAAATAGAAATATATGAAGCCATGTTGGTTAGATTGATGCCATTTTGACGTGAACGATATTTATATCGATTTTATTCATTTTAAAATGCATATTGAAAAGTGATTTTGAAAACGCATATTTTGAAATGAAATCGAAATGAATTGAATATAAAACGATTTCTAAATGAATTGAATGTATAACGATTTCGAAATGAATTGAATATAAAACGATTTTGAAATGAATTGAATATATAATGAATTCGAATTGAAAGGAAAACGAATTTGATTTCAATTGAATAGCAAACGAAACGATTTCAAATTTAATTGAATAGATAACGAATTTGAATTGAATTGAATGTAAAACCAATTCGAATTGAATTGAAAACGAATTCGAATTGAATTGGAAACAAATTGAAATGAATTCAAATTGAATTGAAATTTGAATTGAATAGAAATGAATTTTAAAACGAATTTATAAAGAAGAATTCAATTTTGATTTAAATTGAAATGGAAGTTGAAATTGCTTTTGAAACGAATTTAAAACTATTTATATAATTCGTTTTAAATAGAAATCGACGAAATATATATTATATATATTATATATATAATATAATGGCCTGAATAGAACGCGCCGCGCCGCGGCAGTTCGCGAATTTCGACCATTTATTTCAAACGGACATTACGGGAGATCCGACCGTCGGATTCTCCTAAAACCGGAACCATTGGGTTCGTATCGAAAAGAGCTTTCTAACGAATATTAGAAATTTGAAATCTAACGGTTGGATTTGGAGATACGTCCAAATCAAATTTGAAAAAGGTCGTTGTAAGTGCAGTTCGATGGCCATTGATGGAAATCGACTGTACGGGCCTTGATAAAATTAGTAAAAATAATAATAAATTGTGTAAAATCATAAGAAATGATTTAGAAAGAGTTGGGATGAAAAATTCTATATTTGAAAAGATAAAAATAGATTTTTATCGAAATGAACTAGTTTTGAACTAGAATTATAATTCTATTTATTTTTAAATAAGTAAATTGAATTTGAAAGGGTTTTAGAAATAACCAGAATTTCCAATGATTATATTGGAATGGATCTGAATCGAAATTGTCTTTGGATTATTTCGATGTTGGATTTCGGGATGATACAAATATTGTTATGGGAATTTGAAAGATATAGATATATATATCGTTATTTCCAATACGATATTTGTTAGTCGTGGAATTTGATATTGAATATAAGCCGGTATATTTTCTATTTAGAGCCTTGTGTTTAATATCAAGTTGATTTGGGTTTGTCGTGAATGGTCTTCATTAACACTGTTCTTGAACCCAGTTGAGAAAAGATTAAATCTTTTTATTTAGATTTAATGAAGTGTACCAATTAAATAATATCTAATTGGAATTGAATTGATATTGATTTTTGGGTTTATCGTGAACAGTGTTTTTAAATAACACTTGTTCTTTAACCCGATAATTAATGGAATGATATTTTGGGTTTACCGTGAACCGTGTTTTAAATGACACTGATTCTTTAACCCAGTCAAAGATTAAAACTAAGTGGGGTTTTAATGAATCTTTAATTAGATTGAAATAATCGAAATGGAGTATCACCAGTTTTGCTCCAGGCAATAGTTAAATCTTTAATTAGATTTGAACGTGAAATGGTAATTGAATTTACCGGTAACACCGTGGTGTTAGATATGAAGTAAGACCCGTTTTACTTCATGGGATGAATAGGTTGGGATTGGGAAATTAAAACAAATGGTTACTTCGGTAAGTTTCGTTAATCCCGACTAATTTGAATTGATATTCAAAAGTAGATTAAAGAATAAATTAAAGAATTTATCTTGGATAAAATTAATGGGAACCTTTCCCTATGAATGTAAAATTTAGAAACTAACTGTCGGTTAGCTAAGAAGAATGGTTTTCTGGATATTGATCTGATGTTGGTTTCGGCCTTCGGGGTTAATATTTGGGGAATTATTCTCTTGATTAATTTACGGTTAGTGACTGATGAATTGGAATGAGGCGTATGTTGTGTTTGTGTAACACTTATTTAAAGTATACGCGAGTTATTCGGAAAGACCGGGTTTATCCCATTCTGAATAACCGATACGACGATAAGTCGAAGATGAAGACGGTGGTCGAAGACCGGAGGTCTTCACGTCGTTTGGGTAATTACTGATGATCTTGATTGGGCTGTACACCCAAGAAGATGGAAACAGTTAGTGATCGTCCAGACGTACTTGGAGATTGATGGATATGCGGGGTACTAGGTGCCTCCGGTTTCGTTCAGACCCAGAACGGACTTGTAAATAGACTGTGTGTCTGACATTGGATTTTAGTCTGTGTGATTGATCTCTATTAAATATATATCTGTTTGGCAGCAGAGAATTTATTCTCTTGCTTAACGCCCTTCTCTGAGACGTACGAGCTCAGGGGTTATATATTGATGGATATCAAACGCATGGAGTGAATTGCCTGTGTGGCATGCCTAAGTGGCAATTGATCGAGGCTTCTGTTGAAAAGCAAAGTCTTGTGGTGATGATCAAAGCACGGCCTTTGTGGCATAGCTTTGTGTAACATTTGCTTCGCGAGTTTCACACCCGGTATGAACCAAAAACGGGAGAAGGACCTCAGGGAGGGCCTACATTTCCTCCTAGCTAAAAGTGGCGTCAGTGGTTTTACACGCCCTGACGAGTTTGACTTATGTGGTTGTTGCTGTTGCGAGGCGCCTCGGTTAGATCGGACGATCCGGGTCCGATGGAGTCATTCGTTGGCTCGCTTACGCCCCAAAGGGCGGCGAAACGTAGTGCTCAGGCATTTTAATCCACATCGGTGGACCGGCCCTATCGCTCCAAGGGTCGATGCGTTCTGATCCTGAGACTCGGGCTAGGCAGTCTCGAATCGGTTGAGGACTATCTTTTGCCTCGGTTCATAGACGGAAATCCAATTTCCAAATACGTGACATTTGCGGTTTTATTTGTAGAGCCTAGTATGGCGACATAGTGGGATGGGGCGCTTATGTCGTCTATGATTGATACTTATGATTTGAAGTTGTTTTATACACTATGCACTTATAATGGTATCAAATGATTTCTTTTAAACGTATCAAGCATTCTTGGCTATTATAAGGTAAAAACCCTATCCCCCGGCTTGCGTTGCATTGTGTGATAGGACCTGGGTCTTATAATAGCTTCATTTTTCTTTATTTAGCATTGCGCTGTTTGTTTTATGCACTGGTATTCTTGGGAGGAAACCCGTTCCGTGTTATACGGCGTGGTCCCTTGATTTACCTAACTTTAAAATAAAGATTAATAACTATTTTAGTTCTCACACTAGTCCCATGACTGACCTGGAGTTTATTGTTTTAACCTAAACTCCGGGTGCCCTTATTTTGACACGGGCAGCTAGTAGTTTTGGTTTTTGCAGATTTATATTCACAGGATCCTGGTTTACAGCTGGAATGATATCCGGAAAGCTTTGTATCCGTATATCTACTTCTAGTTGTGTATTGTATTATTTTCCGCTGCTATGTATTTAAATGTAATTTAAATCTCTGATATTTCTGTGTAATATTCATTTATACTTTGTATATTCTTATATTCTGGTGCATTGTTGTAATATACAATGAAATGTTCTTTTGTATGCGTTCTATTTTGTCGTGTTCTCAAACGATAGGGCGTTTCGAACGGTCTGGGTCGGTTTAGCGACTGGTTCGGACCGAGCGAAATCCCTTCTCGTCACACTGCTCCCTTGGCACCATACGACGAAGTGGCATCACTATAGGTCTAGCATCTTTCACTAAATCAATATGGAACTCAATCTCTCGATGTGGTGGAAGCCCGGTCACTTCCACGAAGATGTCCGGATACTGGCCAACCACGGGCAAACCTGACAACTCATCATGCGGGATGTCGAGGGAATTTAGAAAATTGGTCATTACCCCATCACTAGGTAGACCACCAAACACAACCCTCCGTCCATCATCCGCTCTAGCTGTCATCAAAAAGCCCTGACAGTCTACCACCACCCCGTATCTTTGGAGCCAATCGACTCCCAAAATAATTCCAAACCCAGTAAAGCCCAAAACAAAGCAATCACAAACAAACATGCATCCATGACTCGATAAGACCACATTACGGCAAATCATGCTAAGGCAAGTCAAACCACCAATCGGGATCGTCACTACTAAAGGTCTATCGACGATCTCGGGTTCCAATCCCAACCTATCTACCAGGTCACTAGATATGAAGGAACTAGAAGCTCCGGTATCAAACAAAATCTAACAGGAACATCATAAACAGAAAGCATACCTTGAATAACGACATTCTTTCCCTTCTCCTCCGCAGTTGGGACATTCGACGAAGAAGGAACAGCATTAAGGGCATATGCTTTCACCATCTTTTTTTCTTTATGGGGTTGCGGACACTTGTCCTTGTGATGTCCCACTTGGCCACAGTTGAAGCACTTCCTATCCGCTGGCTTGGCCCGACAATTACTAGCATAATGGCCCTTCTTACCACAGCTGAAGTACTCAACATCCTTCTTATTCTTTTTCTTCTGGCCATCCTTAGTCCGATTCTTCTTTCTCTTATTCTAAGAACCATTCTTGCCTCCACCGCTTGCGGCGGCTTTGCCTCCTCTGCAGATGCAACCTCAGTCTTCGACTTAGGGTAAAGACTCTCTGACCTCAATGTTTTCCCCAAAATCGATTCAAACGTCTCATCGATGTGGTTAATAAGACTTTCCCCCAATTACCGATCCAAACCTGTTATAAACTTCTCATTCTTCTTCTCGGGAGTGTCAATGAGGGATAATCCATACTTCGATAAAGTATCGAATTCTGCAATGTACTCCGACACTGCCCTACCATTCTTCTTGAGCTCCAGTAATTTCCTAAACAACTCTGACTTCTGGGCAGCTAGGATAAATTTCTCACCGAATCGGGCCTTAAACTGAACCCAAGTAATCTGATCCTCCGGAGTAGCTGCCTTTATAGCATTCCACCAATTCATTGCCCTTCCTTGCAACTGACGGGACGCTAGCTTTCTTTTCATCGCATCCTCGATACCCAAGTCTTCGAAGATACGCTCACAGCTATCCAACCAATCTTGAACATCCGTTGCCGATTCCGTTCCTTGGAACGGCTTTCCACCAAGACTAGTGTAATCCTTGTTCAGCTTGGCGAAATCGGCCCTAGGTGCCTACACCGCTGGACCACCACCATTAACAGCATTAGGAGCTTCCCTTTGAACATCTCTAAGCATCTCCCTCATGAGGTCAGTAAACATCGTCCACATGTCAGCAGCATTCCCATTATTGGCTCCTCTACCGGCACCTCTTGTGTATCAGCTCATCGTAGAGAAAACGATTAACCATCTCCATAGTGGTGCCAGTGTAGTGCGACTTCATCCTTAGATATACTAATAGTATATAAATATAGCTTTTGAAAACCAAAATTGTCACAAATACGCGCTCTCATATACGTATTATCTCTCCTTGGTGTCTTTCCCTAGGTTAACTACGCAACCTAGAGCTGTGATACAAAGTGTGACGGCCCGCCCCGCACCAGTCGGCATTTCCTCCGAAAGTGCGTTGTACACATGCCCGACTAGCCCAGAACGGTCGCCAAAGAAAGGAAAGAAGAGAATGAACTAATCAAGAACCTGTAGAATGTCTCACAGCGTAGGGAATAAAATATAATAATAATATACTTGACATAAAAAAGGTGAGACAGTGCACAAGCTGAAACAAAACATCATAGCAGCGGAAAATCCAAATACAGCTTATGTTCCACGTCGTCATCATTACAACTTTAAAACTGTCTCTAAAGAAAAAGAAAGGAAGGGTGCACTACTAACGCCCAAAGTAGTGACCAGCAGCGACACAGGGAGAATATCTATATATATCATACGTGGAAGCCTCCTACTCGTCTCCAGTACAGCCACTCGTGCATCATCAGCTAACCTGTCTCTAGTCTGCTCGTGAGAGCACCCAGAATAATAAGAAGAGACATAAAACTCTAGATCAGACAAAAGTCTGGTATGAGTGATAAGCAACAATACAGAACAATAATAGGTACTAAACCATACCTGAACCTGGACCTGCAACCAAAGAGTTAGCACTACATACTGCACAGTACTCTAATGTGCCACTAACACATGGTATAAAGAATACGGGGGTGGGGGTATGCATGTCATAGTGATGGCAAACAAATCAAGCATAGCAACCATCCGCACATCTCTCACTCAGTCCGTAAAGCATACAATATCCACCACTTTGATCACTAGACCCATCGAGGTAATGACGGAGTTCGACTTATACAACTACTGCTACCACCAAGCTTATCCTATGGGATCATGACCAAACCTTTTCAAATGACCCCACTTCATTGGTCTATAGCCCACTAGTCGTACCTAGGCCACTGTGGCCCTGAATCCGTCCACGTACCTCCCATACATAGTGATCTAAAGTCCTAGACATCGATAACCCCTTAGCACACGTTCCGCAGCAAAGTCCAATCATAAAGTTAACTCATTGGTTCCCAACTTGATCCTAAGTACAAACTTCCCACTTGGACTACCTTTGCATCTCGGGTTTTGGTCAAATTGGAGCTGGTCTTCAGAAGAAGTCGTCATGATGAAGAGGTCCCAAGCCAAACATCGGTTCGTTTCGGCCATCTGGTTCGGTTCGGGCATATAGAAGCTTTAGTTCGAAATACTTCAGTTTGATGATTCAACGCTCCGGTTCAGTTTCGTCTCTCAAGGTGTGGTCCGGTTCGGTGCTCCCCTTTCTGCCTCAGTTCGATACTCCTCAAACGACTCGATACCCTGAAGTGGTTCGATTCGGGTGTGCTCCCTCATGTCTCCAGATCCATTCCGGTCTTCCCCTCTTAGCTCCGATCCGATCCCCTTTTGGTCTCTCCGATCCGATCCCCTGCCCAACTCCAACTCTAAGCAAATGGTCTACCTTCTCGCCAAGCCCCTTATGCTAAGTCCCAATCCGAATCAATTCCACTTGCCCGGTTCTCCTATCCGATCCGAGCCTAATAATCCGATCCGGTTTGAAACCTTGCACATTTCCTGCAACTTTCCAGCGACTGTTTATGCCATACGACGGCGTTTTCGACCAATCTAATAGTTCTAATCAATCACAAAGCACACCATACAGTCATAGCAACATGTATAATCAACCACAAACATCAAAAAAACAATATGATGTATTTAAAATGGATCAAACATAGCCAAAATCCATATTTTTCCTTAATCATGTTTATGCATAACTAATGATATGATTAGCAAAACTTAACCAAATTATTCAAACTTTCTAACAGTGGCTTAAAACATCATTTCGAATTTTATAAATATTTTCTAGATTTTTAACATGTATAAATTCGCTAATTATCACTAATTACTCTTAATTAACCATAATTAGTGAGGAACTATGCAAATCACTCACTTTGTCCACAAATTAACTTTAGATATGAAATAAATCTCTGTTATGGCGCTGTTCCCAAGGCCAAACAGCAGTTCTACCTCGATTCTTGTGCTAATCCTCTTTGATTTGATGTAAATTTGGCTTAATTAGCGATTAGAAGGTAATTTGGTGCGTTTTAGATGTTGGAGGCCATTACTAGGGTTCCAAGAATGAAAGTAGCGGCCGTAAAAGTGAGAAAAAGGGTGTTCTCTAAACCCTAACAGCCCTCTTATACTCTTAATCCTGAAATTCCCCTTTGGGCCTAGTTGTTAACCACCCGGTTAAGCCCAATTAAGCTGTTTTTCACCATCTGAAACTTGTTTCAGCCATACCTCCCAAACGGTGAGTCCGTTTGGTTAATATGACCACTCTACGGAAAGGTGAACTATCATCCGGATCTAATGGAAGTGGTTTCAGGTCAAAACTCCTTTTCAATCAAAAGTTATGGCAGAAACAAGATTAGCTAGGGGCAAAATGGTCATTTAAAAATCAGCAAAAATCATGAACATGGGAAGTGACCTCGATAGCCTTCTCCCAAAGTTACATGACCATACGACTTCGCATGTGAAAGAAATAAATATTCTACGATCCTTCGATGCGTAGAATGCGGGTCGTTACATGTTAAGTCTGTGGGGTTAAATAAACCTATTAAGCTTTTGTGGCGTTAAGTAAAATTGTTAAGTCTGTAGGGTTAAGTAAACCTATTAAATCCGTGGGGGTTATGCGAACCTGTTAATCTAAAAGACTTAACATGTTACATCTGTTAGGGTTATAGGGACCCGTTAACTTGTAAAGTTTAAGCCGTAAATCTGTAGGGGTTTATGCGAATCTGTTAAGTCTGTTAGGCATAATCTATCAAAATACTAGTTAATTGGGGACACTAGATCTGTGGGGGTTGGCTTGTGTCATCTGTTGTGTGGGACCCATATTAGTCAGTAACCTATTCTGGTATTGAAAGGAGGACCCTGCACTGGGTAGGGGTCAGGGAATGCTTACTGAACTGATTGTAAGAAGTTCATCTGGGAGGAGGTGTGTACTGGCGCGTTCCAACGAACTCATGTGCATGCATGAATACCGCCTGCTTCTGGGAAAATAAACCGCTGTAACACCGGTAAATAGGTCTGCGTCCTTCTGTAGGTTGCCACTTTAGGAAGTAATACACCCTACTGTGGGGCCGACACAGGGTATTTACGGAATAAGGAGCCGAACAATTGGGGGGTAGTAATTAGGGTACATCTAGTCATGTCCATTTCTGTGTGGTACCTGTATTTCTGTTGGGTTTAACACCCGTTATTTCTATTTAGGTACCGATTAATTCTGTTTGGGGTGAAACCCGTTACTAGAATACACCTAAAACAACCATTATGTTTCTGTTCGGATCATCCTGTTTCTGTTGAGTAATTAGGGAGTATGTAATCCAACACATATCTGTTATACTAGTATTGGTCCAGAGAAAAGTATTACAGAAGTGTAACATATTCTGTTCTGTTCATTTTGCTTATCTTGCTCAACCTGTTATACCTGTCTTATTGTTGTTATCAATCCCTCCAATTTATATGTCTGTCATGATACTTTTACTTATTTATATTCTAAAAGTAACTGGACTCTCCAGACTTTATGTCTGACCCTTTTTGTTTCCTCTTCTTTCTTCCCCCCCCCCCCTTCCCTAGGTTCGCAGGGTGGGAATTCCCAGGCTTAGTCAGGACTCGGTTATCATCTAGCTTGGAGAAGCTTTTGAAGTATTGCTCAGTTTCTATCTTTGCTGCTATGGCTTTGTTTCTTTTGGGGAATTATGATTTTTGTGTATTTTCTGCACTCTGATGGTACAAGGCTGAGGTTTTACATTATTGTAATGGGTTTTATGTAATTTCAGAATTATGGTATTTTTGGACCACGATGTCATGACTTATATTTGAAATAAAATTTAAATTCCATTGTTGCTTTCATATCTGTATTGTAATAATTCTGTTTCTGTTTACCTATAATGCTTCACTAAACTTAATGCATTCCCTTAGTGAGTGACATTAACGGACGTGGGGTGTCACAATCTAAGTGTCCATCCAAAATCGGACCTCGAAATCAAACGTTGATTTTTTTCACATGATATTTTATTATAAAAATATTTAATTTTATTCCAAATAGGAATGAGATTCAACCAATTACTATATGATTTAATCTATATGGATTTCACACATCATTAACATCCATATCAACTACCATCCATCAACCAACATCCAATCCGCATACAAAGTTCCTAAGAACATTCTAATTTTCTCGAAATTTGGCTAATGCCTTATATTTTTGAAAAATTTCGCCATAGCCTCCTTTGTACAGCGTTCTCAGAAAAATCTCAACTTCCCTCTTTAGGCTCACATAAATCAATATATATACACCCAAGCAATATCAATTGGGAGAAGTGTGAAAATTAATCATCCCAACACCCGTGTGGGGTTTACATCATGTGAACAAACAATTGTTACTTATTTATACTCAATGGAAATGTGTAAAAATTGTCATCCCTTGACCCTATGATGGGGATTAATCGTGATCCATGTGACTTATCTACACGCAAGAGAGACGTGTATGTTTTTGTCGTCTCAAGACCCTATGATGAGGTTTGTTATTAAATCCTGCAATTTTCTTTATATGTTTAATAAGTCTGTATCATATAAGCATAAAATAATTTTATGCTTTATGATTATACTGTCCAATCCACATCGGATAGTCATCAAACAATTGCCTGCTATGCGGTTCTTCTTCCCTCGTCGTATATGCATCAAGAAATTACATGTTTATATGGATATGATATACTATGAAGTGTGGTCCACAATTATTTACTTTCCAATGGTGTATGTTTAATTACACACAACCAACCATCACAACGTATCCAATTCATACACAATTAATAATGGTAATTAAATTGCGCAACCTACGCCATTTTAGGCATAGTGAATTCTAACTAACTTGGTGCGTAGTTCAAGTGTAACTCAAGCGATGTCATACATAATTGATATAAATGATATTTTTATCTAACTATTCAATGTTTAACATTGAAATAAACTTGTATAAGCAACTAATATCATCACACATCTAAAACTGAAACAAGTGAATATTCATGCGTTATTTGACTGAAAATGGGTGTTTAACCCTACAGCAACTACCACAAAGCAAATATTGCAATCATAGGCAATCAATATATTTATAGTTACGATTATATTAACTATAAAAAAAATTAGTTTGAATGAGAGTTATCATGTTGGTCATTTATCGCTAGATAACGGTAAAGGTCGATGAAGTAAAACAGAAATTTTCCTTCGCCAAAATTTTTCACGATCTCCTAACCTCTCAAATCAGTTTCACGTCAATATGGTTTCAACACATCTTGTTTCGCTGAATTCCAATAACGTATGCAAAAGTTATGATTTTTACAAGTCTGCGTATATGCTTATATAAACACTTAACAACATATTTATGATTTTAGCTAAGTAAATTAAACATTTTGCATGCGAAATTCTCTCCCCAAGCATCCCGACATCACGACACTTCACCGTAGGATCTTCACGCATTTGCTATGGGCTAAAAATGTCGCATTTACTTTCTGAATCAACCTCATACCTCTCGGCAACACACGAACACACTCTAACTTGAGTTCTAAGGGGGAAAGATGTAATTTTTAAGGGCTTGTGGGTCCACGCCTTCGCTGGACTGGGCAGGAGGATGACTTGGCAGGGTTGTGGAGGCGACGGGTGGAGTGTAGGACCCACTTAGAGGAGCTTAGGGGCAGTTAGTGGTCGTAAATCTTGGTTTTAAGCTAAAAGGAGTTGATTTAGGGTTGTGGGGTGATGTGCGGGCCATGTTGCAGCGGAGGAGGAGGCCTGACCTGGTCAGTGCAGGAAGGGGGAGAGCGTGGGGCAATTGGCGGTGGCCGGGGAGGAGGAGAGAGGTCGTTAGAGAGGAAGGAGGAAGGAGAAAGAAGGAAAAGGAAGAAAGAAAGGAAGAAAAGGGGAAAAAAGAAGGGACTTTTTTGCAAAAGTTCCAAGGCCTCACGCGGATCGCTAAGGTGGCGCGATCTGGTGAGTCGGAAGAAAAACACCTTGGCCCGTTAGATGGCCTCCATTTCATTTCAAGTCTTACAATTCAACATTTATAGAAGTGTGCTAGTTCGCCTTCACCTCTTTTCATCGCACGTCCACAAATTAATTCTGTTTGTCACAAAATTTGGGGCTACGACAATAACCATAATTTCGGATCCATTAGAACAGGTTTCGTTGAATTCCGAGTTCGTTTGACCTTCCATCTTATATTTCGATCGTGTTTCTATTTTACTTCGATATGCAATTTTAGCATACGTTTTCTTCTCGCACGCCTACACTCTAACTCCAAATATTATGAAATTTGGCATTCTACCATTATTCGATGCTACAGATTCAATATAAAAAGTTTCTATAAATCCGAGGTCACCTCAATAATGTTCTTTTATATAGTGCTCGTTATTATTACATCGAACAATTTTATCTCACACGGCCACATACTAACTCCATTTGGCGCGACATTTGAAATCTAGCAATAAATTTATATTCCAAATCCAATAAAATCAATTTCATCAAAAACAGGGGCCATTTGCAAAATGACCATTTTTAAGGGCTATGTAGTATCGATAAAATATTATTTAATTCCATAGCGACTATTATAAATTTTGAATTGGACATAACTTACATTTAATAATATGAAATCTTTTTTTTCACTTTTGTTCGAAAATTATAGTTTAAAATATACTGACATTTCTTGTTTTACTGAAATCCAACTTATTTTGAATTCTGTACATTCATTTAAAGTTTGAAACTAGATTTCTCGAACTACTGCGACGTTACGAGTTCATTTTAATTATATTTTAAATTCATACGTTTAAAACTACATTTTTAAATAAATTCTAAGTCGTTAATTTTCAAAACAAATCATTTAAAATATTTAATTTCCATTACAATCAATTAGAAATAAATTTTAAATTGGTTCCAAAATTCAGGGTTGTTACATATTTCTAATATTAAACAAGCCAACTTAAATTCAGTATTGAAAATTTTAATAATTTTGAACCTTTTGAAAATATTTCACAAATCATTTTAAAATGATTACTTATGGTTCGGGTAATAAATTGCGTGTTAAAAACTTTAAAACATGTTACTTTTGAAGAAACATTAACAACGTTTTATAAGTGTTACAAAATAGTTCATATTGGCTAGTCTGATCAAAATACCTTTTATATTATCCAAAACTAAAATTTTCCAATTCAAATAATTATTAAATAGTTCATAATGATTTTACAAAAAATCCATTTTTTTAAAGATATTAAAAATAGCTATTTATAGTTACGGTCGATGAACTTCGTTTACAGCGACCTTTTCCAAAACTGTTTTGAACATAACTTGAAAACTATATATCGAAATTTGGAGAAAAAAATCATTATAAAGCCAATTTTATTTGAAAAAAAAATTCATTCCGTTGGAATCCGATTAAAAATGCTCAATTTATAAGCGTTTGAAGTTATTGATCACAATTCATGAACTATCGCTATGCGACTAGTCCAATTCAGATCCAATTGCGACGTATAATAAAGCTGCGCGGATTTACTTCCCATACGATTATAAATGTCTATAATATAATAATCTCATTAGAAAATGATACTTCAATTATTTGACTCTAAATTTAATTTAAATTTAAAATTGAATATTATTATATTATTATAATAATAATAATATCATTTTCCAAAAATTTATCCGATTAACTTCAAAAATATGTAGAAGCTAATATAAAAATAATATAAAACCAATGGCGCAATTTGTTTGAATTAAAATATCTTCTAGAAAGGTAAATCAAACTTCACTTTTCCAAACAAAATCGATTTTATCGACTTAAAATCAACATCTTGTTTTATACCAAAAACTCGTAAAATGTTTACCTTTACAAAAGTTCATAAATATTTCCATTCCATTTCCGAATAGTTTCATATTTAAAATTTGAAAATAAATTTTCAAGTTGAATTTTCAATATCATAATAATATAATATTGTTTATGTGACACCCCACGTCCGTTAATGTCACTCATTAAGAGAATGCATTAAGTTTCGTGAAGCATTATAGGTAAACAGAAACAGAAACAGAAACATTACAAGATAGATATAAAAATAACAGCAGAATAAAAAACTAACTTTATTAATCATAAAGCATTGTGGTTCAAAACATCATATGTCTGCATCAAATAAAAACCAGTACATCATAAAAACTTCTATCTTGTTTTTAAACATCAGAGTACAAAGTAAAAGAAGCAAATCCCCCAACCAAAAGCATAGCCATAGTAGCAAAGATAGGAGCTTGAGAAATACATCTAACAGCTCCAGCAAAATGATAACAGAATCCTTGTTAAGCTTGAGTATTCCCACCATGAGAACCTAAGGAGGGAGGGGGAACTGAAAAAAGAAGAGGAAACAAAAAGGGTCAGACATAAAGTCTGGCGAGTCCATTTACTTTTAGAAAGTAAACAATTAAAATTAGCATGATAGGCATATAAAGTGGATAAGAAAGATAACACTATAAAAGGTAGGTATGACAAGGTAAACATGATAGAGTGTATACGCATCTCTAATGATTACTCTGCACTAATACTAGTATAACCAGAATGAGATGATCCCAACAACTACCAGATGGTAGACTTAGGCATAACTACTACCCTAATTGATCGACTCCCTACTCCCTAGATACTCTGCGTCGACCCCACAGTAGGAGGTATCACTTCCTAAAGTGGCAACCCTTCGTTGATGTGCACAGCCATACCTACTGGTGTCACAGTCGTCTTAGCCCCCTTTACCCAGCCCATGCACACACATGTCCCCGGTCGGTTTGCACCACCTACACCGTCCTTCTCATTTAGATCTTCACAACCAGTCAGTAAGTGTGCCCCAACTCTGACCTAGGGCGGAGTCCTCGTTTGATACCGTTATATGGGTTACTGACTGAAACGGGTTCCACACAGAATATGACACAAGCTCTCCCCTTTGTCTTGTATCCCCACTAGGATTTCCACCGTCTATGCTTACCACTACGTGTCATTAATTACATAACCCTATTATTTCCACAAGTTATGCTTACTTAAGGTTTCTTTAATTACATAACTCCAACATTTCCACATGTTATGCTTACCACTAGGTGTTTTTAATTATAACCCCCTCAAGTTATGTTTACGGGCCTATATATAAATATTACCCACCCCTCAGATTTACTTAACTCACCCACTGTTCAAACATATTTACTTAACCCCTATTCAAGTTCATTTTATACCATCCCTACGGATTCTATTAGGTTAAGTATTCAAGGTTTATTACCATATTTCATTTATGGTTACAATATGCTAGACCTCCTACATTAAGCCTAAAATTTGTGGATGCTGGATATGCCGGGCGGGTCCGGGCAGACTTATTCCATAAATCGGGCTTAATCTCGTGTCTTAGCACATCTTGTATTTGTGCACCTAGACCTCTCACATTAGATTCACCCCTTGCGGTCGCTGGATATTCCGGGCGGTTCCAGGCAGACTTCCACCACAAGTTCAATCTAACCTCGTGTCGGGGCGCAGTTACAGTTTCTAATTATGGTAATCCTAGGCATTTCTTTATTAGCCAGTTCTTACCTATGTCGTTATAGGTTATAGGTTTCATGCCCTTTTTCCCAAATAGTCCATAGTGAATTATATGTCCAAATTCATATACATAAACACTACTTAGGTTATGCCAATTTTCCCCTTTTTCCAGTTATGCCCAAATTCCCAATTTACAAGATATGCCAATTTCAATATTTTTTCCCTCGTTCCCCATTTAACGCATTCGCATATTTTAGCGGCATGCCCATGATCAAAAGTAGCCTGGCTATATAAAATAAAAGGAAAAGATAAAGGGAAGATGACAGAGATGTTTATACTAACGAAATTGACATAAGCATATAGTGGCATAGTGATCAGATTGCATATGAGAACAGACCTAGTGAACATAAGATAATAGAACTATTTATAACATAATAGGGATGTCATAAAAGGCATGATTAAGATCTAAATAACAATTTAGATGTCCAATTAATAACTGATCCAATTAACCATAAACATGATAGGTATAAGATGATCTAAATAGTGAACTTGATCTAGAATCAAAAGTAGATCTGACATGATAAAGGTTAAGATCCAAGTCACAGTATGCCAAAATATCACAGATTCACAGGTTGCTACAGATCTGAAGTGTATCAAGAATTAACATGCATATATCCAAATTACAGTCCTATCATGTTTACCTTTTTTTATTTAAATCTAAAAGCAACTTGAAACTCGTAGCGTTTGGATCTTGAAAGGTAGAAGAAGAACAGATCTTACACTTGAATCTCTAACTTTGATTTGTAGAAGAAGAAAAGTATTTGATTCAGTCCAAACTCTGACAACGTCTAGGCCTCCATTGATTTTCAATGACAGGGGAAATGGAGTCGTATTTATAGTTGCCGGCCCCCAGAACCGACCTGCCACGTCAGCCCTAGGGTGGTCGACCCTGTGGTCGACACCCCCTTGAGGGGTCGACCTAGGGGTCGACACCCCCTTGAGGGGTCGACTCCCCTGGGCGAGAATTTTCCCGCTCACCCCGAATTCTGAAATTTGAGCGATTTAAACTTTCTAGCCCTAATTTTGAATTCTTGGACCCTACATATATAATTACCTTGCACGCATACAAACTTCAGACCCTCATAACTTTGTATACGGTGTCCGTTTTACGCAAACAAATGTCTATCTTGACCAGAATTTCGAAACAGATGCAATGGCGCAATCGTTTCCCTTAATTCTGAATAGTAAATTAATTATTATTTAATTTACCCTCTTTTAGTATTATTAAAATTACGAGGTGTTACATTCTCCCTTACTCAAAGGATTTCGTCCCCAAAATCTCCAAGTTAAGAAGAATTAATATCCTATCATCCATCACCCATCTACTCATCCACCAATCATAGGCATCCATTTTCCTTAAAGACTTCTAATTCTTATATGAACATATGCAAAGGTGTGTGTATATGTCCCAATAATAATGTGAAGATCAGTCGATCTACTAATTCAATCGACCTCCTTAATGTAATGTATGTTAGTGTCATGAATACAACATGTATGCAACAATCCTATTATAACATGTAAGTTCTATATGTGTGCACAAACATCCATTCAATTGCAACATCCATATGATGATACATCCATTTTCATCCATAAAGAAGAAAAATGCACAAACATCCATATGTAGTACGAGCATGATTGAGCCGATCTAATACCTAATGTGTGTTTATATGCATCCATTGGCAACCACTAGCAAACACTTGCATCCACTTGCATCCATCAAACATAACATGTCTCAAACACATGTTTACATTCATGGGATTCCTGCCTAAAGGTCGAAGATTCGATCGATAGGATACACTTAAATGATAGAAACAACATAAATAAAAGCTTTGGAAAAGGAGTTAAGAACATACCCTTAAAAAGAAAAGGGTATGAAGATCGAATCTTGTCTTCGGTTTCCCAAGTTGGATCCTCCGGGTTATCTCCCCACTGAAACTTCATCAACTTGATTTCTTTATTGCGTAGCTTCTTAACTTCTGATCCAAAAATATGCAAAGGGACTCATATGACTTTGCCTCCCGTTCCATGTCTACTTCTTCCAATATACTCAGCTCAACAACTTCTACGGTATCGTGCAAGCGCTTCCTCAAATGAGAGACGTGGAAAACGTCGGATAGTCTCTCTGGTAGCTTTACTCTATAGGCCATTTGGCCAATCCCTTCTATTGTGGGAAAAGGCATTACGAATCTTGCCGCCAATTTCCCTACAGATCCGAAGCGAACCACATTCCTTAAAGTGACACTTTAATGAAAACCATGTCTCCCACTTCAAATTCAATGTTAATCCTTCTCTTGTCTGCATAGGATTTCTGCCTGTCTTGAGCGGTCTTCATTCGTCGTCTAGTAAGATCAATCTTCTTGGACATTTCTCTAACATATCTTGTCCAAGTAATAGTCTTTCTGTAGATTCCCACCAATAAGTTGGTGACCTTCAGGGTCGCCCGTATAATGCTTCGAAGGATTACATGCCAATGCTAGCTTGATAACTGTTGTTGTAGGCAAACTCTACTAAAGGAAGATGCTCTTCCCAAGTCCCTCCAAAGTCTAGTATCCACAGCCTCAAAAGATCCTCAAGAATTCTGTTCACCCTCTCCGTCTGAACATCGGTCCGAGGATGATAAGCGGTGCTCAAGCATAACTGTGTACCTAATGCTTCTTGCAAGCTCCTCCAAAACTCACTAGTGAAGATGGGGTCACGATCGCTTACAATGTTGGAAGGTACTCCATGAAGACGGACTACCTCACGAACATAAATTGTTGCCAACCAAGTTGTCGTCCTCTTATTCTTTACTGGAATAAAATGAGCGCTTTTATTAAGTCTCTCTACCACAACCCAAATATTGGTGTTGCCTTTCTTTGATCTAGGCAAACCATCTATGAAGTCCATAGAGACGCTCTCCCACTTCCGCTGTGGAACCTCCAAAGGATGAAATAAACCACCGGGCTTCTTTTGTTCATCTTTGACTTGCTGAAAAACTAAATATTGAGAAACAAACTTTGCTACATCTTTCTTCATCCCAACCCAAAAGAGAACCCTCTTCATGTCCCTATACATCTTATCGCCACCTAGATGAATAGTCATCTTAGAATGATGGGCTTCTTCTAGGACTGCCTTTAACAAACTTCCAGTTTGAGGAACACAATGCCTTCCATCTTGTCGCAACAACCCTTTATCGTCAGTGGAATATCTGTTGAGATGACTAGAAGTCTCCCCTTTACTGAGCCTATCCAAAGTTCCTATCTGATCCATAAGAGTAGGTCGAATCTTTAGTGATGCAAACAAACCAGGCAATAATTCGGAGGAGGGTCCAAAATCAAAAGTCGATACGAACTCCAAGCTTTTCCTTTCCACAAACAGAGGACTTAAGGCCATCCTCTGCCTATTTAGTGCATCTGCCACCACATTACCCTTGCCAGGGGTGTAAGAAATCTCAAAATCATGAGAAGATAGGAACTCCATCCACCTTTGTTGCCTTAGATTAAGATCCTTCTGCGAGAACAAGTACTTGAGAGATGTATGATTGGTGTACGACTCGAACTTCTCTCCAAGAAAATAATGACGCCACATCCTAAGCGCGAATACTATGGCAGCTAGCTCTAAATCATCGGTAGGGTAGTTCCTCTCATGAACCCTTAGTTGTCTTCCTCCATAACATACTACACTTCCTTCTTGCATCAGAACCACACCAAGCCCTGTACCACATGCGTCAGTGTATACTGTAAATACTTTGTTTCCATCGGGAAAGGTCAAGACTAAGGCTGTTGTCATAACCCTCTTCAGCTGTTGGAAAGCAACATCACAATTTATATCCCATGAAAACGCCAAATTTTTCTTTGTTAGCCTGGTGAGTGGGGCTGATATCTTTGCGAAGTCCTTAATGATCTTTCTATAATAGCCTGCCAATCCAAGAAAGCTTCTCACCTCTATTGCATTTTTCAAAACATTCCAATCTTGAATTGCAACCACCTTTGCGGAATCCACTGATATCCCTTCTTTAGAAACCACATGTCATAGAAATCTCACCTCTTTTCTCCAAAAATGGCATTTGGAGAATTTTTCCTTAAGCTGATGCGCACAGAGAGTTTCCAAAACTTCCCTTAAACGTTGCGCATGCTCTTCTTCACTCTTTGAGAAGATCAATATATCATCAATAAAGAGCATGACAAATTTATTTAGAAACTCCCGAAACACCCTGCTTATCAAATCGACAAAATAGGCGGGTGCATTCGTCAACCCAAAAGGCATAACTATCCATTCAAAGAAACCATCTGGAGTACTAAAAGTGGTCTTATCTATACTATCCTTAGCCACCCTCAACTGATGAAACCCTATGGCCAAGTCTAATTGAGAAAATACCGAGGCACTAACAAGTTGGTCAAACAAGTCATCTATCCTCGGAAGTGGGTGTCTATTCTTCTTTGTGAGTTTATTCAACTCTCTATAGTCCACACACAAATAAAGCGAACCATCCGCCTTAGTCGCGAATACTACTAGAGCACCCCATTCAGATATGCTTCGCCTGATAAAGCCTTTCTCAAGTAGCTTCCCTACCTACTTGCTAAGCTCCCTCCTTTTCCTTGGAGTCATATGGCGCACTGGTAATGCAATTGGCTTTGCATTGTCCACCAAATATATACGAAAATTGATTTCGCGCCTCAGGGGTAATCCCCGTACCCCATCAAAAACATATGAATAGTCTCAGACTACTGGAACAGATTGCAGATCATCGATAGATGCATCAAGAGACTCTAGGAAACTAAGCATAACAGACCCTTGAGGGTCACAAGAAATCTCGAGGGCCCTGCCATTGCAAGTCAAAAGTCTAACGACCCTCCTCTCACAATCTAGAATGGCACCATACATGGTTAGCCAATCCATCCCTAGAATAAAACTGTAGCCCATAAAACTGAGCACATACGCGTCGCACTCAAATTCGATGCCAAAGATAGATATTCTCAAACCCCGACAAATCATAGACAAATGAGCCGAACCACCAATGAGGTTTGAGACAACAACGAGATCCCCTAACATACTAGTATTTAAGTGCACAGATTCAACCACAGAACTAGATATAAATGAATCTGAAGCGCCAGAATCGAAAAGAGTTCTAATAGGATGACTGGAAAGAGAAACCAAACCTTCCACGTAAATTTTCCTACCTCTATCTGGAGCACTGGTCGCGAGAGCATGCACCTACCCTCTAGAAGCTCCTTCCCTTTGAACTTGTCCCTGTGGTCCCTGTTTCTTCGGGCACTCCCTAGCAAAGTGTCCGACCTCTCCACAATTGAAGCAAGTACTCTTCCTTTTTTTGCAGTCCTTGACCAAATGACCCTCTCATCCACAACTGTTACATTTCCTCTTATCCTTGGCCTTGTCATTCTTTCCGCCCTTCTTTTGTTGTTGTTGTCGTCCTTTCTTGGGTCATACCTTCTTGTTTTGCGTTGTTTCCTCAGCCTTAACTTCTTTTCTTTCTTGTCTTCCTCATGCATCACAGCCATATCAGCAAGCCTTTCAAAAGTAGCTCCATTGGAATATGGGACATAGCTAACCCATGAAGGAGTTCATTCTGCCCTTTAGCAAACCCCAAAGGTTTCTTATGCGGAATATCTACCAATTCCGATCCAAACCTTACTACCTGGTTGAATTTGTTCACATATTCCTTAACAGTCATGTTTCCTTGCTTAAGCGCCAAGAACCTCTCCATTTGCATGCTTTTATCAGCTTGAGAAAGAAACTTCATTTAAAACCTCTACCTGAAATCATCCCATGTCTCCACCGGACGTCAACTTGGGTTACTTCCCACCAGAACGAGGCTTTGTCTTTCAGTAGCCAGGCAGCTAACTGAATCTTCCTTCGATCTTCTACTTCAAAGATTACAAACAAGTCCTCAGAAATATAAGGTTCCCTAGACATGCTGAAACGAAAAGGAAAGAAATTTAGACGAAGGATTAAAGGACATTACATATGGCTTTGGGGAATATGTTTTTCAAAACATAATTTTCTTTTGAAAATACTTCCTTTTAAAACCTTTTTGAAAATAGTTTTCAAAAACTTTTACCTAATCTGGTAACTTTTAGCTCTGATACCAAGTGTGACATCCCACATTTGTTAATGTCACTCATTAAGAGAGTGCATTAAGTTTCGTGAAGCTTTATAGGTAAATAGAAACATAAACATTACAGGACAAATATAAAAATAACAGCGGAATAAAAAACTAACTTTATTAATCATAAAGCATCGTGGTTCAAAACATCATATGTCTGCATTACATAAAAACCAGTACATCATTAAAACTTCTATTTTTCTTTTAAACATCAGAGTACAAAATAAAAGAAGCAAAATCCCCAAACAAAAGCATAGACATAGTAGCCAAGACATGATCTTGAGCAATACATCTAACAGATCCAGCAAAATGATAGCAGAATCTTTGTTAAGCTTGAGTATTCCAACCATGAGAACCTAAGGAGGGGGGAAATGGAAGAAAGAAGAGGAAATAAAAAGGGTCAGACATAAAGTCTGGCGAGTCCATTTACTTTTAGCAAGTAAACAAGTAAAAGTAGCATGACATGCATATAAAGTGGATAAGAAAGATAACACCATAAAAGGTAGGTATGACAAGGTAAACATCATAGAGTGTATACGCTTCTCTAATGTTTACCCTGCACTAATACTAGTATAACCAGAATGAGATGATCCCAACAACTATCAGACGGTAGACTTAGGCATACGTCGAGATGTACCCTAACTACTACCCTAATTGATCGGCTTTCTACTCCGTAGATTCTCTGTGTCGGCCCCACAATAGGAGGTATCACTTCCTAAAGTGGCAACCCTTCGTTGATGTGCACAGCCATACCTATTGGTGTCACAGTCGTCTTAGCTCCCTCTACCCGGCCCGTGCGCGCACATGTCCCCTGTCGGTTTGCGCCGTCCACACCGCCCTTCTCATTTGGATTTTTACAATCAGTCCAGTAAGCGTGCCCTAACTCCGACCTAGGGCGGAGTCCTCATTTGATATCGTTATATGGGTTACAGGCTGAAACGGGTCCCACACACAATATGATACAAGCTCTCCCCTTTGTCTTGTATCCCCACTAGGATTTCCACCGGTTATGCTTACCACTAGGTGTCTTTAATTAAATAACCCTATCATTTCCACAAGTTATGCTTACCCTAAGGTGTCTTTAATTACATAACTCCAACTTTTCCATAGGGTATGCTTACCACTAGGTGTCTTTAATTACATAACCCTCTCAGGTTAAGTTAGTGGGCCTATACATAAATATTACCCACCCCCTCAGATTTACTTAACCCACCCACTATTGAAACATATTTACTTAACCCTTATTCAAGTTCATGTTCATACAATCCCTATGGATTCTACTAGGTTAAGTATTCAAGGTTTATTACCATATTTCATTTATGGTTACAGTATGCTAGACCTCCCACGTTAAGCTTACAATTTTTGGATGTTGGACACGCCGGGTGGGTCTGGGCAAACTTATTCCACAAATCGGGCTTAACCTCGTGTCTTAGCACGTCTCATATTTATGCAACTAGACCTCTCGCAGTAGATTCACCACTTGTGGTCGCTACATATGTCGGGCGGTTCTTGGCAGACTTCCACCACAAGTGTAATCTAACCTAGTGTCTAGGCACAATTACAGTTTCTAATTACTGTAATCCTAGGCATTTCTTTACTAGCCAATTCTTACCTATGTCATTATAGGTTATAGGTTCCATGCCCCTTTTTCCCAAATATGTTCATAGTGAATTATATGTCCAAATTCATATACATAAACACTATTCAAGTTATGCCAATTTCGCCCTTTTTTCAATTATGCCCAAATTCCCAATTTACAAGATATGCCAATTTCAACGTTTTCCCCCCTCGTTCCCCATTTAATGTGTTCACATATTTCAGCGTCATGTCTAGGCTCGAAAGTAGCCTGGCTATGTAAAATAAAAGGGAAAGATAAAAGGAAGATGACAGAGATGTTTATACTAATGAAATTGACATAAGCATATAGTGGCATAGTGATCGGATGGCATATGAAAACAGATCTAGTGAACATAAGATAATAGAACTGTTTATAACATAGTAGGGATGTCATAATAGGCATGATTAAGATCTAAATAACAATTTAGATGTCCAACTAATAACTGATCCAATTAACCATAAACATGATAGGTACAAGATGATCTAAATAGTGAACTTGATCTATAACCAAAAGTAGATCTGACATGATAAATGTTAAGATCCAAGTCATAATATGCCAAAATATCATAGATTCACAAGTTGTTACAGATCTGAAGTGATTCAAGGATTAACATGCATAGATCCAAATTACAGTCCTATCATGTTTACTTTATTATTTATTTAAATCCAAAAGCAACTTAAAACTCACAGCATTTGATTCTAGAAAGGTAGAAGAAGAACATATCTACACTTGAATCTCTAACTTTGATTTGTAGAAGAATAAAGATTTGGTTCAGTCCAGGCTTCGATAGCATCTAGGCCTCCATTGATTTTTAGTGAAGAAAACAGGAGAAATGGGGTCGTATTTATAGTTGCCATCCCCCAATACCGACCTGCCGTGTCAACCCTAGGGGTGTCGACCCTAGGGTCGGCACCCCCCTTAAGGGGTCGACTCCCCTGGGCGGGAATTTTCCCGCTCATCCCGAGTTCTAAAATTTGAAAGATTTTGAACTTTCTGGACCTAATTTTGAATTCTCAGACCCTATATATATATATATAATTACCTTGCGCGTATACTAACTTTAAACCCTCATAACTTCTTCGTACGGTGTCCGTTTTACGCAAACCAAATGTCTATCTTTACCAGAATTTCAAGACAGATGCAATGGAGCTGTTTGTTTCCCTTATTTTTGAATATTAAATTAATTATTATTTAATTTATCCTCTATTAGTAATTTTAAAATTACGGGGTGTTACAGTTTATGTTTCCAACTGAGAAGGAGGTTCAGTCGATCACCAATGCAATATCATAATTGGAGTGTCATAATATATCACACATCATTAAAAAAACATTATAAACATCCATTGAAACCCTTATCAACATCATCAAAAAAGTAATAACTATACGTAAGTGCTATAATAATTAATGCCTAATAGTGTGTTTGTGATTTCTAACTACACAACCATCATCCATCTTTGCTTACATACGATCATCAACTATTAATCATCTATTACCAAATTAATTGGCAACACTAGTTAACTATACGAAATAAAATCCAAATAATCTTTACTAAATAGTGTATAACAAATTAAATAGTTCTCACTAAACTAGTGTACAAAATCAAGTAGTTCTCACCCTCATAGCTTTCCAATTTTTTCGCGGAAGGCGAGCCTGGCGGACACCATCAAGTAGAGCTTCCTTTTCACCGATACGTCAACCAAATACTTATGCATTTATATACATGTATATATACGTATATATTTTCTTTTTTCATTTGAAAAAGGGGGTTGAGCTAGTGGAGTCCATGGGGAGTAGACTGGTGGAGCTGGGTGGGGTCGGAGGGTGGTGGTACGACACCAGAGTGGTGGCATGGGAGAGGAAGCCGAGCGGGGAGGGGGAGGACAATCAAAAGGTGGAGGGAGGTGACCTTTTTGGGTTAAGTGGGCCTGGATTTAGGTGGTGGGGAGGAGGCTGGTGAAGGCTGCTATGGTGGTGGCGCAAGGATGGAAGGAGGGGGAGACAAATAGGGAAGTAATGGTGGTAGAGGAAGAAGAGGGAATTGGTGAAAAATGGAGTGTGTGGTGCTCCTTTTGTAGGTAAGTTCCAAGGGTATTTTAGTCTTTTGGTAAGGGGACACATGTCCACCTAAGACACCACTCCTACATGTACAAAGCCACCTCATAACCATATCCATATACCATGGTTATATTTGCAACCCTATTTGCCACACTTATAGATGTTTCTAATATTTCGCAACATCTCACAACCGTTACAAATTCAAAGTATTCTAGTTCATTGTTTATCAATTTAAATGATCAACGATTAATACTACAAAATATGTCTGGGATTAACATATTATCGAAAAAATATAACGATGTCTAACTTAACAAACTAAATTATAAATTAAGTTTTAATAATCGTTACTTAATATATATATATATATATAATTTGACAACGGATCACTTAAAAATAGTTTTGTCGATTTAAACATCGATTATCACTATTATCGATTATTAACAACTTATTTAAATAATTATTTTTATCGTATTATATATATTCCATCCTATTCATTTATATTTTAAATATATTTATTCAAAAGAACACATTTTAGTTATAAATATGTATTGGAAAAATTCATTGTATCAAAACTTGATAAATCCTCATTAGAAATTTACCATTCTATTTTAACAAAATCAATATCTATTAACATATATATATATATATATATATATTGAATTTTTTTTATAATTATTCCAAATTCATATTTAACTTATATTAAATTCATTTTATATCCAGAAAAATCAAATTATATCCCAAAAATTGAGTTTTAAATTGGTTAAAAATTCTGGATCGTCACAGCTAAAAGCCTCAGGTATGTCGCCTTTGATGATCAAAAGACTCATGAAATTTGAACAGTCCCATTTCTAAAAACAATCGTTTCCTCAGCGGTACTAGCATCTGTAAGAGAAACATAGTGATCCATTCTTACTATAAGGCGAAGATCCATGCAACCAAGAACAATTAATACGTTCTCCCTCCAGTCCTTAAAAATATTACCATTAAGAACAAATACTGAATTAAGGTTAACAAATACAGTAGCAGTAGCTAAAAAAGAAAACGAATATTACAATTATATAAATTATGTGCTCTTAAAGACTTTATATAAGACAATAAATTCAAAAAATGGTTAATCCCATCTGAAGATACCAAACACATCATTAATATTAAGTCTTTGGACAATAACATTAACTGTAAGCGGTACTCTTGTTATAGCAATCAAAGGTTGACAATAAATTATGTCAAACAATATGCAATCTTTGGACTATCATATTGCTCACACAAAATACCTTATAATTGTCACACATTTATCACCACAAGTATGCATGAAATTCAGCCAAATATTAACTCTTCTTTGGGTTCGTTAATAAATTCATGAATTACATACAAACGATCATTTTGATGATTTAATCAAAGTAATCTACGCGAAAATGATCACTTTGATGATATTTTGTTTAATTTAATCTATTTGAAATATCAAATTTGCATGGAAACCAAATTTTAATTTAAATTGTTTATCTGGATAAGGATAAACTGTATCACAATGTCTTTCAGTTTTCTTGGCCATTTGACTTAAGCACTATGTAACTATATTCTATGAAAAATAAATTCCATTTCAGTTCGTTCATGGCTTGATAATCATATGCAGTATGCATACATATACATATATATATATATATATATATATATATAATAAGATGAGATTGATTTAAAAATCAAGCCTTAAATTAAGTGAACATATGATCTACAAGGCTAACTTTGTGGCTCTATTTAATGTAAATTAACCATCTTGAGTCACGTGAACTTAAAGGGGAATAAATTGACAAGTCATTGGATTTTTTGTTTTTTTAATACTTTAATTGCTGTTAAAACTTGATATATATACTTTATGAACCAAAAGAAAACTTGATTTCAATTTACCCAGAATCCATGTAGTAAATAAGTGCCATGTCTATTCAGATTTGACATATGATTATAACATTAGTAGAAAATGTGTTTTTCTGATAGGGTTTACCGACGGTTTTTGATGGCCTTTTTCTGATGGCTTTCAACGGGTCGTCGGCAGTCGTCGTAATCCGTCAGAAAATATCGATTATACCTAGTCGAAGCCTTCTTCTTCCATATTCTCTTCTTTTTTTCCAACACGAAAAATAACCCTAAAACCCTAGAGTTTCGAATTTTCAACCTCCAATCATCAATTTCTTTGTCTTGAACCTCCCCCCCCCCCCTTCCCCCTCCAGCTTCAACATCAATGTCTGGAGCAACCAACTTAAGGTATAAACTATTATTTTTAATAAAAATCAAGTTCTTACCTAAACCTACATATGCTGAAATTGGTAAATTAGGATTATTTATTGAATACAATTGGTTGTAATAACGTTGTAGTGGATTGTAGCATCATCTTATGTTCATATTTCATATGATATAATGAAATTGAAAAATATATGCATAATTTTTGGTTATTTGTGTATATGTCCTTAGTGTATTTGTATAATCATTATTATTTATGTATATGTGTACCACTGTATATGTGTGGTCGTTGTGTTGTGTTAGTAGAAATAGGATAAATTGAATGCACGAGCTAGGAATAGAATATTACGCATGTTTTGACTTATGCACGCAAAAAACGCATGAGTCTAAAATCTAATTGAGCATATTGAAATGACAACAATGTTAAATCATCTTTATGATGACGTAATACATCGAACAAATATAGTAATTTTTTTTGTAAATGTGAATAGTTAGTAAAACTGTATTTTTTCCGAAAAATGCGCACATCTAATTGACTAATGTCCCTTAGAGAGCTTTTGGCCCCGTCCGACGAGTGTTGTACTTGATCATTATATAAATAGTCATTTTTATCAAAAAAAAATGATCATTTATATTCATTTGGTACAATATTTGTTGGATTTATCCCTATATTAGACAAATTATAAATACAGTAAGCATTTACATTTTGTATACTACTTCGTCTCAAATGGTTCACAAAATTTTGATTTAACTTTTCTTTTTTGTTTCCTACGTACACGCCTTCATGTATAATGTAGGGAACAAATGGGAAATGCTGTCGAAATTTTGTTGAATCGTTTGAGACAAAGTACTATACGAAATGTAAATGCTTACTGTGTTTGTAATGGAAAGTAGGATGTCTGACCATGGAATAAATACGTCAAAAATAAAATGTGCCATATATGAAAATATTTTTGAATTTGTGAAATTGTTATTTACATTCAAATATTATACATGTGTTGTAAGACCATGAAAATAAACTTTTTTCGAATTTGTATTCTTAAAAAGAAATATTAATTTCTGAACTTGTGACTCGATTTCTCAAATAGGAAAAATGATTGATTATTTTGTTGATTGGAGGAGGAGTTAAATGTATCAAAGAAGAGAGCAGAGAGGCATAATAAAAGAAGACTTTTATAATGGTTATATGTTTGTTGAATTCTCTTTAAGTAATAACGGAAACGATACAAAAATTCGTTGTCCGTGTAGCAACTGTAGACATTTGAAGTATTTATTACCCGATATTGTGAAAGTCCGTTTATGCAAAAACGGATTCGTACCTGAGTATTATGTTTAGGATCATCATGGAGAAGTTGTACCAAATACTTCTTTAGAATATGAGGTAGAAAGTGCAGTTTATGAAAATGTTAACATGACCCGTATTGAAAACATGGTCGAAGGTGCAGCACGATCAATGTTTCCTATGATTGAAGTTGACGACGATGATGGAAATGTTGAAGAATCGAATATTGAAGCCAAAAAAAAAAATTATGATTTACTGGATGATGCTAAGAAACCTATTTGGCATGGTTGTAAAAGCGACACTCAGCTGTCAGAAATCGTTGAATAAATTGCAGTGAAGTTAAAATACAACATCATTGAAGCTGGGTTTACGACTATTGTACAAGCTGCAAAAAGACACATGTCGCCCGGTAATTTAATGTGTGAAAATCACTATGAAGTTAAAAAACTTGTGTCGGCTTTTGGTTTACCTTATCAGAAAATAGATACGTGTTTAAATGGTTGCATGTTGTTTTGGAAGGAAGATGTAAATCTTAGAAATTGTAAAATATGTAACCAGGAAAGATGCAAACTAAGAAAAAAAAAGGGAAAGAAAGTTCCGTACAAGCGAATGCGTTACTTACCCATTACTCCAGGGGTTCAAAGATTACATGCACCTTCTGTAACTGCATCTCATATGCGATGACATAGTGTGAGATCAGAGAAAACTACAAGAAATTTGTCCATTCACAGCATTGAAAAAACGCTATGATAGCCTTTAATATCGTTTTGATGAACGATGTCTACCGACAAGTTGTTATAAATCATGAAAAATATCACATTACATACCAAAATGCTGAAGAAAATTGACATACTATAGCGTTTCAATGGTAGTTCTCTTATTTTTGTACAACGTTTTATATTGTTTCAGAAATGTTGTCATCTTCTCTTTTCTACAGCGTTTTGCCATATATCACAGCGTTTCTGAAAGTTTACATGTTCTTTATTCTACAGCATTTTACCACATAACACAACGTTTTTTTTTACATCTATCACATCATTTACAGATTGTAGTATCAAAATATTATACACATACATATTACCAGCATGTAAATATATATCAACCAACTAATATCAATAAAATGTTCGAATCAAATACAAAAGCTATCATATAAACATATAACTGTTAATCATTAACATAAATTATATAACACAATATTCATACACAAAGAAATCATCAATAAACCAAGTTTACATAATTTCCATGAACAAAAATATCAACATAAACTAAATTTACACAATATCCGTCGAACCAAGTCACAATATCTATAAATAAAACAAAATACCCATAAAACAAGTTTGCGCCGAATACCAACAAAATGAATAACTAAAAGTTGTCGCTTTCTCCATAATCAACTGCCACAAGCAGTCTTATTGTTGAGGAATCTTCAGAAGCGCCTAAAGATATTCCGATTATAGCCGAATGCATAACGATGTCCATCTCCAATACCTATACAAATGTGTTCATGTTAGCATTTGGTCATGCTTACACATTAACAAGAAAACAATGCTCAATAACAAGAAAAATGAATTAGAAAATGAATTTTACACCTGAGGAACGCTTTTAGAAAATGTAGATTGTTTTATATGATCTACTTATCAATAATTAGAAAATTATATTTACATGTATGAGACTATATATTATTATTGATTTATCGATTTTGTTCTTAGTCATTTAAAAAATAGATTCGGTTACAGATCATGTACAGCTGGATAAATTTTTAACTGAACTCACATTAAATTAACAAAAGACGAATGCTTGAAATCCCAATATGCCGATTCCTATATTTAATTAAAGTTAAGACTTATATACAATTGAAATTTAATTAACTAGCAAAAGTATAAATCAGAAGTCAATTTTTCTTTACAAATTGAGCCACTTTACAACAATGATAATTGGTTAAGCTAAAAGTTTATACTAAGATCACATGCTAATTGCATGTGTACCACGGTCATAAGATCCTGGGTAAGATGATGTTTTTCCTTGTAAAATAATTCTTATGTGGCTGACTACAAATGTATATGCTGCAGGAAGCTAGCTATGTATGCCCATTGCAAAGATTAATATACTGAAATAAAATAAAAGCAGTGGAAGTTCTGAATAGTTGATTATCATTTCAAGAGAACAAAAATAAACTTACCAAGGAGATTACCTAGAATTGAAGAAGTGACCACCAATACATGTTCCTTTGCTGGAATCCCCTCGAACATTGCCAATGGCGAGTGATTAGACAAAACAGCGCTGGGTCTAATGTGTTAGGCTTGCATAAACATTTTGTGAAAACAATGCTTTAACATGCAAGTTATCAATAGACCATCAGGTTACATAAGTCGACATTAAAAATATTTTTGTATATGTCATTGTTCAATTGCTACAACACAAACAGGGATGGACTGACATCAACGAGGCAATGAGTGATTGACAATCATCATCTCTTCATCACAAGCTGCAGTTATTTTCGTTGGTGGTCTCCACTGGTCGATATAAGGAAAAGTAGAAATAGCAGCAAATTTCAGACGTCTGAACTTATTTCCAGACGTCTGACCTAGTTCAAACGTCTGAAAATAAATTTCAGACTTTGAAATGGATTTCGGTCAACACCTAAGACCATTTCAGACATCTAAAATTTATTTCAGACGTCTGAAAATTTTCTTGGGCAATTCCAAGGCCTTGTTCAGACGTCTGAAATTTGTTCCAAACGTCAGACGTGCTCTGATATCAAGAGTGATCAAATTTTGCATTCAGGTACTCACTAAAAATGCAATGTAGCCACGAATAATTTCCTTGAATGGTTTTCATTGATTTTACTCATTTCATTTTTGACTCAATGTGTTCAAAAATCGAGAAACAAAAATCGTAATCATCCTCAGGCTGACTTTATAATCGTTGAAGTAGCAATATATTTTAAATGATCATGATCTCAGCACCCATTAACGGGAATTTTCCAATCCTGCCAGCCAAGAGGCTTTCGGAATGTTCGCATGATTGATGTAACCTGTTTAATCAAATGACATATTTTATGCACTTATTCATGAAAATTTTAAAACTGAACTACATCAGTGAAAATTTATTTACACTTTTTTTTTTCTTGAGTCGTTTAAGTCTGGAGCAAGTGATTTAATTTAAACAAATCATCATAAGTAATTTTTTCGCAGGCTGCTTGTAACTTTGAAATCATACACCCGAGGATGCCCCAAAATCACAAACTTCACGCATAAGCACATCAAAATTAATCAAACAAATAATAAAACGAAAGGAAAAGAAATTGGTAATCATACTTGGTAAGAAGCAGATCAAAATTAATCAAACAAACAATAAAACGCATGTGTCATGATGCATAGAAGAAATAACAGGAGTTCTGCATCATAAACAATCATACATGATTAGTATATCTTGTTTAGATTCAATGTCCTTTAAAGCAAAAAAATTTGCAAATAAAATTAAAATGAATGCAACAATTTCTAAGCTGCTAGTAAACCAGAAGAGAAGTGCAGAACGCAAAATCATCCTTATTTCAAGAAGTAGAAAATACTTATGTTTAATTTTGGCACATTCTTGTTTGAAATTTTGAGAGCGTTCATATAATTCAGCTTTTTTTTTCTGTCCCAATTACTTCTTTTACTGATATTATGAATCTCTAGGTTCAAAAACTAAGGATCAACATTCCAGGATTTTTATTTGTTGTAAATGATTAAATATACCTTAAGGAGAAAGGAACAACAAACCCAGTAGGGATAGTTCCGCCGGAAAAAGCAGCTTCCTCGGCCAACTTGCACAAAACCCTTCTAACAATTTCTCCCAAATACATCCCGAAAATTAGGGTGTGTTTGGTTAAAAATGAGTTTTGGGTTTTTAGTTTTCAAAATTAATTACAAAACTTTAAAGGTGTAGGAGGAGGAATGGTAGAATGAAAGCAAGATGGAGGGGACCGCGGAGGGGATGTAGCAATCATGAAATGAGGATTTGATCTCCATATTTCTCTCATTTCTCAAAACATGAAAAATGGATAAAAGTTGTTTTTTATTTTGTGTGTTAACTTTGTTTTCTAAAATTATTGTTTTTCATGATTTACATGCATTGTGCACATTTTTGTATAGACGAAAACCCAAAACTTAAAATGGTAAACCAAACACTACCTTAGTTTTTCAAATATCTACGGTTCAATAAAAGAGAACGAAAAAACAAAAACTTGAGGTTGTAGAATCCAACACAGTATTAACATAATCAAACTTCTGAAGAAAGGATAAGCACAGTACCTGTTCACCAGGATTCAAACTCACAACATTCATTGTTTGTCATACTCTGTTATTGGCAAATAAGATGAATTGAAATTGTCCCATTCTATGTTAATAGCCTATTAAAAAAAAAGTCTATATACATAAATCATGCTAAATACACTTCCTTATTAACTCTGTTTTACCCCCAAAAAATAGTGAGTAATAAACTGCACAGAAGTATGCAAGCTTCTTATCCTCCTTAAATCACAAAGCTTTATTGACCAATGAAAAAAAATTGTCCACAATTGAGGTTAGTTGATGACATATTCTGTTAATAACAGATTATCTAGAGGCAAATAACATTCAAGCATATGTGAATGCGTGCATTATATCAGCCCAAATGACCCCAAAGAGCGTTGCATTAGCAACAATGGATTTTGTTTGAACTGATTTTACGCCAACATGCCCCTATTTCAAAATGAAGCAAGTGAAGACACCATTGTTCTATTTTTATGTTAAACGGTTGCTCAAATAGATATCCAATACTACTGCCATTGCACCATAATATTAACTAACATTTCTGTCATATAAGAAATTTTATTAATAAAAATCTAAACCCAATCGCTGCATTCATCCTTACTGGATCGATTGCCCTAGGCAACCGTCTTTGATCGTCTTGCCCTAAGGCCAGGCCAAGAATAATGCGCTCAAAGCCCAATTAGTCATCATTATTATTAGCAGATTCATTATTGCTACAAATACAAGTTGTATCAATCAAATACTTAACAATGGCAGAAAAGGTTTTTTTTACACAAAATTCAAACTTGTAATCTCATCTCTTACCAAGGGAAGTCACTAAACAAAACTTAATACTAATAGTAACAAAAGTGTAGTTATTTTGAATAGGTACATGTATAAGTATTCATGTGCAATCAAATACTGAAAAGCTGAGCAAGCCAGCAAAGACAGAAAATACAATAAATAGAAAGTAAAGCTCACATAAAGCAATATTTGTACATTATATTTTGTTATATCCCTCTATATTAATATTGGGTTCCTATACATCCTATACATATCATAACAACGTATGAAAGCTATTAACTGGTGAACTGTCACCACTGCGGGAAAGAGAAGAAAAAGTAACCTCGTTGAGGACATAGCTATTTCGAACACAGTCAGCCTTGGTTAGTTGTAGGGACGTACAAAATACATGTGATAAGCTCTTTTTCTTCGTCGGTCAGAGACCAGTTGACCATTGTGGTGCATTTGCACCACTATGTAGTGCAGTTCACTATTGTGGTGCATTTGCACCACTACAATGGTGCACGAGTGCACCACTATAATGGTGCCACTACTGTGGCTCAAATGCACTATATAGCGGTGAACTGCACCACATAGTGGTGCAGTAGCACCACATAGTGGTGCATTGCATCTACACCATCTGCACCACACAGGGTGACATGGAAGTTCATGAAACTGAGCTCCATCACTGAAGCTTTATACTGTTTCTAGTTAGAAAGCATCAAAGGCTGAAGCTGCATGTAGCTACATTATCCTAAAGAAACTTGGATCTCGACGTTTTTAGCCAATAAGAAATCAAGAAAATAAAATAAAATATCAACTATATATGATTAGAAAATGAAAATAACTGCACTAATAAGTCATACCATGTATTTTAGAGTGCCAGATTTTGGGCACAGTTAAGTTAAAGCATTTCCGTCATCAAAACATGCACTGAACATGCATCAGTGTAATTAATATGCAAGTCATCACTTTTTTTTTCTTAATACCATTTAACATAAATGACATTAATTATTGGTGATTTGTTTGCCAATGCTAACCTCGTGAATACAGTGTATTACTAAGAGCATCTCCAACAGTGGAGGAAATTCATGTTAAGGGGTGTAATATCCCTTATTTTTGCACCCAACAGTTGTTACACGGTGTAATATGAAGGCAAATGTTACGGGCTGGATTCAGAGTTCGGAATAGGGCGCGCGAGCTGATTTTATCAGCTCGTGATGTCGCGAGCTGATTTTATCAACTCGCGACTTCAGGAGCCGATAAAATCAGCTCGTGGCTTTTTTTTTTTCCCAACTATTTTTACCATATACAATACCAAATGCATTAATTTTTTTGTAAAATAAACTTCGAAACATAATAATAATATTTGATTACTAAGAGCAAAACCAATTTTTTTTTTTTTTAACGTTTTACCCTAGTTTGTCGTATACAAAAACATAACCGATATGTAATTTGTAAAATAAACTTAGGAACATAATAATAGATGATTAATAACTCGTACGAATACAAGAAAAGGAGTTTGTATAATAGAAAATGAAACACAATCGATGATTAATAACTTAGGAACATCTTAGGAAATG
Source organism: Allium sativum (assembly GCA_030737875.1). Classification (NCBI taxonomy): domain Eukaryota; kingdom Viridiplantae; phylum Streptophyta; class Magnoliopsida; order Asparagales; family Amaryllidaceae; genus Allium; species Allium sativum. The sequence goes on from CM060909.1 coordinate 777,859,877, forward strand.
AAACATAATCGATGATTAATAACTTAGGAGTTCGTACAAGAGAAGTAATAGTAGAAAAGGAGTTCGTACAATAGATGATTAATAACTTAGGAACATCTTTACTGCATACATAATCGATAAGTTCAGACAAACATAAAATAAAACACATTCAGGTAATGGTTCTTCATAACTAGGTATCGCCGTGGTGGTTCCATAAATGAGTCATAAGATCCTTCTGTAGCCGGTTATGGAGTTCTGCATCTCTGTAGATAACTTGACGGCTCAAATGAACGTTGAAGTCCTCCTCTGTTAGTGGTTGGTTTTGTCGGAATACTGGAGGTGGTAGCGAAGCACCCTCGTAATCGCAGTGACGTTGATCTTCATCCATATCTCTTTCATCTTCTATAATCATGTTGTGAAGAACGATGCAAGCAAACATGATTGTAGACATCTTACTCCTACGCCATAGCCGACATGGATTACTTATCATAGGCTCTCTCGAATATCCAGAGGTAATATGTCTAAGGCTGATGCTACAAACTTCGCCCAACTCCCGCGAACGTTTACATACCGAGTCTATTAAAATAATACCAGTTAAACGACTATAAAACCAAGCACGCCTATGCACTAAACGATAACGTGCATGCACTAAATGACTATTTAACAGTTAAATGAGTATTAAAGTTCGTACTACTAACATATAACAAACTACTACATGATAAAGTTTTAACAGTTAAAAGACTATTTAACAGCTAAATCAATATTTAACTAGTACGTGCAATAATGTATACTATTTAAATGACTATTGACGTTCAAACTACTAGACCATAGAACGTACATGCACTAAACTATAACGTAAAACTATAAAGTAAAACTAATACCTGAACGGTGTCCAGCGCGGTAACTGATCGATGGGTGAATCCCTGTGGCATCTCGTGGAGGATACGTAAGTCCTCAATCGTCGTCCCCTCTGGTGGAGGAAGGTGTACTGGACCAGACATGTCGTTTGGCATAACTCTAACTGTGCGTCTCCCGCTCTTCGTCACGCGTGGCGGCATCCCGACGTTGGAACGATTAAAAAAGAAATTAAAAAGGAGGAAATTAAAATTAAATGAATATAACCAAACACCCCCCCCCCCTTCCCGAGCCATATATAGGCTCGGGAACAGGCGCGAGCTGATTTTATCAGCTCGCGAGCTCGCGAGCTGATAAAATCAGCTCGCAGGCTGCGAGCTGATAAAATCAGCTCGCGCATGTTGGGAGATATCAAAGATATCTCCCGTAATGTTACGGGCCGTAACGTTACGGCCCGTAACACTGTTGGAGATGCTCTAAGAGACAAACCTACTATGGCTATTATCGGAAGTTAATTGAAGTAGTTTCACAACCTACAGTACAATTTTCTCAAAAATTAACTGATGGATGAAAACTCATTTATGCAATACTGTGCCTAAATAACATATATTTGCATGTAAGATCCATGCATCTCAATAAGTGATACATGGTGATAAATGACATGTAGAAGTTGCCATAAGTTCGCATTTAGCCTCGCATGCAGGTTATCATAAGGGATATGATAACTTACATGTTGCCAAAATGCAACCTTTAGCATAAAGCTTGAAGCTTTAAGCTCATAAACCCAAGATAAGCTTGCATAACATGATAACATGAGCAAAATGATCAACCCAAACTTGCATAACATAACTTGCATATCATATGGCAAACTTGCATATCATAACATAGCAAACTTGCATAACATAACATGATAAACTTGCATATCATAACATAACATGATAAACTTGCATATCATAACATGGCAAACTTGCATAGCATAACATGGTAAACTTGCATATCATAACATGGCATACTTGCATAGCATAACATGGTAAACTTGCATATCATAACATGGCATACTTGCATAACATAACATGATAAACTTGCATATCATAACATGGCATTCTTGCATAGCATAACATGGTAAACTTGCATATCATAATATGGCATACTTGCATAACATAACATGATAAACTTGCATATCATAACATGGCATTCTTGCATAACATAACATGATAAACTTGCATATCATAATGATCAAACACAACTTGCATCATTCATTAACTTTAGAGTTTAAATATGAAAGTAGAAAAGGGCTTACAATGCCAAAGCCCTTATGCAATCAAATAAACTCAAAATGCAAGTTCCAATAGAAAAACCCTTGAGCCAAAATGATCAAAACTCTTGCTTTATGATGCAAATATGGAAACTTGACTTGAATGCAAGCTAATTACACTCATACAAGCTTGAAAACACTTGTATGCATGGAAAATCTCTCATAGAAATGACTTAGGAATTTTATGAAGAGAGTGGAGGCCATGAGAGGAATAATTTTGCCATAGTTTAGTTACTTGAATGAATAATGATGATTTAGGGTTAGGTTAGGGGCTTATTTATAGAGATTAGGATTAGTTTCAACCTTAGGATTAAACCCTAGTTCCAATCTCAGCCCTCAAAACCGAATCTGGCCCCCAAACTCAACACAACTCCAAAATGGTGCACCAGGCAAAACTGCCCGGCTGAGCCAAGTCGACAGGGCTGTCGACTTGGGTCCAACCAAGTCGACTCCCAAGTCGACAGGGCTGTCGACTTGGGTGCTCTGGCGGGAATTTTCCCGCCTGGCCCAATCTGACCCTAATTTCCAAATTCAAACTTGAATTTGAAATCTGTTTTTACTTTGAATTTTTCTGAAAACTTCGTTGGGCCTTAATCGGGTCATACGGACTCCGATTTTCGAAAACTCGGACTCTATTTCGCGTATTTTTCCGAGACGAACGCAATGACATAGCCCGTTTCCCTTGATTCAGATTTATAAATTAAATTCTGCCTCGATTTACGTTATAACAGGTTATTGAAAATACGGGTTGTTACATTCTCCCCTCCTTAAAGGATTTCGTCCCCGAAATCTTCAAGTTAGGAAGAACGTATCCTACCATCCCACATCCATCTACCCAAAACATCATCCACGAGCAATCATTGTCCTTACAAGATTCTAAATGTTGTATGAACATATGCAAAGGTGTGTGTATATGTACTTATCTAATGCAAATATCATCAATGCAAATTATGTTAGTGAAATGAATCCATATGTATGCAATTCCTAACATAATGTATAACATCTATATGTGTGCACATAACATACATCCATATGCAACATCCATGTGATAACACAAAAATTTTCATCCATGAATAAGCATAAACACTCATGCATATGCAATATGAGGAGTGTGTGAGCCGATCTAGTGCCTAACGTGTATAATGCATCCACGAGTAACCACTTGCAAACACTTGCAACCACTTGCAACCATCAAGCATAACATGTTTCAAACACATGTTTCATCCAAAGGGTTTCTACCTAAGGTTCTCCTGACAAGATTAACACGATATAGATAGCAAAAGAAAGATATGCTACAAAGAGATCGGGAAGATAAGCAGGATATACTCCTTTCGGATTACAAGAAATCCCTTCCTAACCCAACCCATATTCTATGAAAGCCCAAAAGGTTTAGTCAACCTAACGGACCCCTTCAAACCCTGACATGTATTACTAGCCAATAAGTCATACCTCCCGACAGAAATAGGACCGAGAATGGGACCGAGAGGATATACGTAAAAAGATAACATGCGAGTAAGTTCCACAGGAAAACAAGGATCAAGGATATGCTCTTAAAAAGAGATATGATGCGCGTATCTAGCCCTCAGTCTTCTAAGTCACGTTTCCTTGAGCTTAACTCCACTGTGCTTTGACCGTCTTTTACCTCATGATTTCTTAGCTTCTTAACTCTTATTTCCAAATATGAGTTGGAACTCATTTCATTGTCGCCTCTCGTCTTCCTTTTTCACTTACTCTTCTATCATTCTTGGCTTAAACATAACTATGACCTCATGGTTTCATGCAAGCTCTCCAAAATTCACTAGTGAATCCTGGATCTCGTTTACTTACTATAAAGTATTCCACGCAGCAGAACTTTTCTTGAAAATACCAATCCACGTTGCCAATTGCTCTTACTAACGTGATTTTCTATAACTCATGCTTGAACGAAATGAACCATTCGCCTGTGAATGATAGGCCGTATTTAGATTCAGTCGCTTGCCCATGACTTCCCGTAGACTATTCCAAAACTGGCTAGTGAAAATTGAGTCATGGTTACTAATTATACTTGAGGGAACCCCGTGCAACCACTTTATTTCTTGAAAGTAAACTGTCGCTAGTTATGATGCAGTCCTTTCGCTCTTTACCGGAGTGAAATGAGCACTCTTCGTGAGTCTACCTACTATGACCCACATGCTCTTATTCCCTTTCTTGATCTAGGCAGTCCATCCACGAAATCCTTTGTGACGCTTTTCCCTCTTCCATTGCGGGGACCTCCAATGGATATAATAGCCCACCGGGCTTTTATGACTCGGCCTTTAACCTGTTGGCACAACATGCACCTTGGGACAAACTCGGCCACCTCCTCGGGTGATGTGCATCTTCAAGAACCTTCTTTCTCTCATCGCGTCTTAGTCATCCCTTGTCATCTATAGCGAGGTGACTTACCATCTCGCCTCGAATCAACTTGTCCATGATCTCGACTAACTGCGGGTCTTCTTTCTGTGAAGTCCCTACTTGATCCAGAAGGGTAGGTCTAAGCTCAAGGGACGCTAACTAATTAATTAAACTGAGAGAACTTCTTACTTCAATTGTCCTCGTCGGAGCTTTTCGGTTTTGAACCGCGACCACTTTAGCAGGATCCACCACTAAGCCTTGCTTAGAAACTATGTGCCCAAGAAATCTATCTCCTTTTTCTCCAAAATGACATTTGGAGGACTTGGCTTTCAACTGATGCGCTCTAAGCGTATCCATCACCTCCTAGAGATGTCTAGCATGTTCTTCCTCGTTCTTTAAGAAAGTCAGGATATCTTCTACAAAGATTACCACAAACTTGTTCAGGAACTCCCTAGGCACCCTACTCATCAAGTCCACGAAGTAGGCGGGTGCATTAGTCAAACCGAATGGCATGACCAGCCATTCTAAGAATCCATCTAGAGTTCTGAACGCAGTTTTGTCTATACTATCCTCAACTACTCTGAGCTGATGGAATCCAGTAGCAAGATCAAGAGAAAGCAGATGTTCCTACAAGCTGATCAAACAAATCATCGATCCTTGGTAATGGTTGTCTATTCTTCTTGTTCAACTCACGATAATCGACACACGGGCGAAGCGAACTGTCCACATTAGTAGCGAATACTTCTAGAGCACCTTCCTCGGAAATGCTTCATCGTATGAAGTTCTTCTCAAGCAACTCCTTGACTTGCTTTCTTAACTTTCATCTCGTGGGACCATGTGCCTAACCGGCCACGTAACTGGCTTGGCATTATCAACCAGATAAATGCGGAAATCAATCTCTCGCTTAGGAGTAACCCCCTTCACTTCACCCAAGATATCAGGATATTCTCGGACCACCCTCACCGATTGCAAACTATCGATAGACGAGTTGAGGGATTCAAGATAACACAACGTGACGGGACCCATAGGGTTACAAGAAATTTTTAGGGTATTACCGAGGCGAGTCATGAGCCTCAAACCCTATGCTCAAATATCAAGGATGGCTCCAAAACTGGACAACCCATCCATGCCCAAAATCAACCCATACCCCATGAAACCGAGAATATAAGCATCACACGAGAATTCTACACTCAAGATAGAAATTTTCAAATCCACGCAGATCATAGACAAATGGGCGAAACCCCTAATTGGATTTGAAACACACACGGGATCATTAACTAGACTAGTACTTAGGTGCAAACTTTCAACTAAACCAGATGAAATAAACTATGCGGTGTGCCAGAATCAAACAAAGTACAAACAGGAAAATCAGAAATGTAAACAGGACTTTTAACAGAAACACTACCTCGATCATGAGCTGGAAGAACGATGTTGAGGGGATGAACTCGCCCTCCAGATGGTCTTGCACACTGAGTCTGGCCTTGCCCTTGCTTCTTCGGGCAATCCTTGCTGAAATGTCCAAACTCACCACAATGAAAGCATTCACCCCTCTTCCTTTTTCTCTTCCTACAATCCTTAATAAGATGCTCAACTGAACCGCAATAATGGCACTTCCTCTTGTCGTTATTGCCCTTGCTATTGTTCCCCTTGTTGCCTTGACTCTTGTTCTTGTTCTGATTGCCTTGACTGCTTTGACCACTTGGATTACCCTGATTTCCTTTCCACTGGGAATCGGTCTTCTTGGCTTAAGTATCATTCATCTTGATCTCTTTCTTGTCACTCCTATTCTCTTCATTGAGTAGGGCCATATTCACCAAACTCTCGAAAGTTGCCCCCAAGGGTATATGAGTCATGGCTAAACCATGTAATGGCTCGTTTAATCCTAGAGCAAAGTATAGGGCCTTCTTCTGAGCTGTGTTAACCAAGTCTAAACCGACCCGAGCCAGTTGATTAAACTTATCTATGTATTCCCTAATAGTCATGTCCCCTTGCTTCAGTGATAGGAACCTTAGTCCAAACTTTCCCCGAAAGTCATCCCAGTCTCAATTGGCCTAGTAGCGGTGGTGACCACCCACCAACGTGCAGCTTCTTCCTTTAGCAACCACACTGCCAATAAAACCCTCCTACCGTCATCTATATCAAAGAAGGCAAAAAGATCTTCGGTTTCTTTCAACCAATTCCTTTCCTCTACATAAGTCTCGGTTCCAATGAAATTCTTGCAATCCATCGTCTTAAAGTCTTTGCAAATCTCCGCGAAATCCTCTTGTGGATGCTGAGGGGGAGGAGGAAGAGGAACCTCAGCGACAGGAGGAGGAGGAACATCAGCGACAGGAGGAGGAGGAACATCTGCGGGGCCGGCTCCGGTCGCCCTAGCCTCCAAAAGTCTCCTATACCAAACAGGTACGTGTACTCCCTCCGGAATGGCAAAGTTATTGGCCATACTGAAAACGAAGAAAAAGATAGATTCAGAATGGAGAAAAACGAAGGAATTTTTGCTAATGGCTTTTTGGGGAATAGCCTTTAAAATAAACTAGACTTTTCTTTGGGAAAATACTTTATACTTGGTTTTGAAAATAGTTTTCCAAAAGTTTTAAAAACCTTTTTGTTCCTTTTCGTAAACCATATGCTCTGATACCAAATGTAACACCCCACCTCCGCCAGGGTGGCTCTTGCAAGCACTCCGACTTTGGAGGGGCGTTTGTACCGGGTAAACATGCATAATGATATATCAAGGCAGAACAAGAACATATGTATATATGTAAACAGAGTAAATAAGATAAATAAAACAGCGGAAGATTTCAAACTATTTCAAAACAAGTCTGGTACAACATAATGTCAACTTTCCAAATACACAAGTCTAGATAAAAACAACATCACTGAAAAACTGAAATACACAAGTACTATCCCCAAAATAAGTGATAACCATAGCTAGCTTCATGTCAAGACCGTACATGGGCTAAAATCCCACAAGCAAGTGATCAGAAATCCAAGCTAAGCTCCAATATTCCCACCCTGAGAACCTGGGGGGGGGGGGGGGAAACGGAAGAAAAGAGGCGAAAGAAAAACAGGTCAGTCAAAAAGACTGAGTAAGCCCTACTACAATCAATGTAAACTGATAAAGTTAACTGGCATGAGAAGCAGGGATGAACATAAGGATAACAACATACTAGCATGATGATTAACCAACAAGGTAGATAAAGGTGTCATCGCATAATCAGGTTTAAGGTTTTTGCACCACAGGTGTACTAGCAAGCTAACATGATTTGAATAAACAAGTATTGATCCCTTGGCCCAAGCTTTGGCCCAATAATATGAAATGACCCTAATACGAGGTCCAACCAAACGGTCTAATCGATCGGCTCCCTAAGCCTAACTCGTCACGTGTTGGTGTCAATATGGCCCAAACATAATTGTAGTCGGACTGTGCCGGGTCCACCTTCGGGTGTATCAAGCCCTAGGGTGTAAACCCCTGGACACCATAAACATAAGTGCACAGTCTCGATCTACTGGTACCCGTGCATGTTTTCTCCGGCTACGGACTATGTGCACGACCATGGTCCGTCCGGAACTACATCGGCGTACTACTCTGCCGTCATTTTTGGTCACTTACCTCAAGTCCAGTAATCGTGCCCCCTCCCTAGCCTAGTCCCTAGGGTCTTAATGATACAAACTTGGGATTACTGCTGGAGTGTACCCCCATTGCTAGGATTTTCTAGTGGGTTAAGTACGGTTTAACCCTCTTGCTAATCATGGATTAACTTGGTTAAGTGTAACGATGAGTTCACGACTTAACCCTGATTAATCTACCAAGCCCAAATTGGTTAAGTATTAAGTGGACCATGACTTAACCCTAATCATGAGGCATTAATTAATTTAATGTGCCTTAACCTCTCACATTAGACCTTGTTTTGGTTACTAGTTAAGCCGGGCAGGTCCGGGTAGCTTTACACCCCAACTTGGTCTAACCTCGGGTTCAAGGTACAACATGACCAACTTCTCACATTGGGTCCTATTGTTTGTAGCAACTAGTTAAGCCGGTCGGTTCCGGGTAGTTTTACGCTACAAACTCAACCCAACCTCGAGTTGGTCACACTTATATTTTCTAAGTGTCATGTCCATCATGTTTCCAAAACATATTACAAGTTTTCAAGAATTTGGGTAGACCTAACTTAATAGGTAAATTCCCAATGGGTAGACCTAACTTAATAGGTAAATTCCCAATCTTATGTTTTCATGTCTTTTAAGTTTACCCAACCCCAAACGCAATCCCATCGCTTACATAATCGCAATAGCGCATAAAGGATAGAAAGAGGGAACTTGGCATAAAGATGACAAATGGTGTTGAAGCCACAAGTTTAACATGGTGGCATATGAAATGTACATATGTTCATATACTTGCATATTGCATCATTAGGCCTCAAAAGTATGCATAAAACCAAACTTAGCATATAAGTGATACATGGTGATAAATGACATGTAGAAGTTGCCATAAGTTCGCATTTAGCCTCACATGCAAGTTATCATAAGGGATATGATAACTTACATGTTGCCAAAATGCAACCTTTAGCACAAAGCTTGAAGCTTTAAGCTCATAAACCCAAGATAAGCTTGCATAACATGATAACATGAGCAAAATGATCAACCCAAACTTGCATAACATAACTTGCATATCATATGGCAAACTTGCATATCATAACATAGCAAACTTGCATAACATAACATGATAAACTTGCATATCATAACATGACAAACTTGCATAACATAACATGATAAACTTGCATATCATAACATGGCAAACTTGCATAGCATAACATGGTAAACTTGCATATCATAACATGGCATATTTGCATAGCATCACATGGTAAACTTGCATATCATAACATGGCATACTTGCATAACATAACATGATAAACTTGCATATCATAACATGGCATTCTTGCATAGCATAACATGGTAAACTTGCATATCATAACATGGCATACTTGCATAACATAACATGATAAACTTGCATATCATAACATGACATTCTTGCATAACATAACATGATAAACTTGCATATCATAACATGACATTCTTGCATAACATAACATGATAAACTTGCATATCATAATGATCAAACACAACTTGCATCATTCATTAACTTTAGAGTTTAAATATGAAAGTAGAAAAGGGCTTACAATGCCAAAGCCCTTATGCAATCAAATAAACCCAAAATGCAAGTTCCAATAGAAAAACCCTTGAGCCAAAATGATCAAAACTCTTGCTTTATGATGCAAATATGGAAACTTGACTTGAATGCAAGCTAATTACACTCATACAAGCTTGAAAACACTTGTATGCATGGAAAATCTCTCATAGAAATGACTTAGGAATTTTATGAAGAGAGTGGAGGCCATGAGAGGAATAATTTTGCCATAGTTTAGTTACTTGAATGAATAATGATGATTTAGGGTTAGGTTAGTGGCTTATTTATAGAGATTAGGATTAGTTTCAACCTTAGGATTAAACCCTAGTTCCAATCTCAGCCCTCAAAACCGAATCTGGCCCCCAAACTCAACACAACTCCAAAATGGTGCACCAAGCAAAACTGCTCGGCTGAGCCAAGTCGACAGCCAAGTCGACAGGGCTGTCGACTTGGGTCCAACCAAGTCGACTCCCAAGTCGACAGGGCTGTCGACTTGGGTGCTCTGGCGGGAATTTTCCCGCCTGGCTCAATCTGACCCTAATTTCCAAATTCAAACTTGAATTTGAAATATGTTTTTACTTTGAATTTTTCTGAAAACTTCGTTGGGCCTTAATCGGGTCATACGGACTCCGATTTACGAAAACTCGGACTCTATTTCGCGTATTTTTCCGAGACGAACGCAATGGCATAGCCCGTTTCCCTTGATTCAGATTTATAAATTAAATTCTGCCTTGATTTACGTTATAACAGGTTATTGAAAATACGGGTTGTTACGCAAGACGTGGTATAGAACAATTATGCAAACGTCCTGAGCTTCATATGAAACCAAATGACAATATATAACCCGCATGTTACGAATTAGATAATAATCAATTTAAAGTTGTGTTAAAATGGATGGAATGTTTAAGATTTCTTGAAGGGATTTCATCAAACCTTCGTAGATGTGTTGACATTAAAAATGGAAAATTGAGCAGATGAAAAGCCACAACTGTAGAATAATGGTGGAAAAATTATTATCTGTTTTATTCAAAGAACTACTGCCATTAAAAGTTTAGAAGTTAGTAACGGAGCTTAGATATCTTACAAAAAGATTTGTTCAAAGAACTACTTCTGTTAAAATTTGGTACTCATTCATTAACCATCGGTATCTGTCGAAAATAGAGACGACGGGTTGTGTCAGGAGCCGTTAAAAACTCTGTTCCCAAGCGCTTTCAATTTTGACGGCTATTTCCAACGGCCGCCGACAGTTCTGAGCCGTTTGAAACGCCTTTTATTCTTGTAGTGTAACAAATAGAAGCATATCCTAGGACACGTTTACAACCTTAAAACATGCATCCCTTATATAACAATGATTCTTGATAAAGAACCCACAGACCAATCATAATTTACATTTACCAATTGTAAAACCATGTCATGGCACGCATACCAAATACTATATCCAAAAGCTGTGGTGGTATTTCTTTTTGGGAACTAACATCTTTAAAAAATGGAAACTTTTCTTCCATCGTTCATTTAGGTACCGTTCGTAACAAAATTTAACCATGTTACAGCGATGTTCATGTCCGACGCGTCGGATGCATGGACGTTGGAAAATGGACTGCTAGCGTCCGAAGCATCCGACACCGATCCATTTTCCAGTCCATTCTTCTCCGTTTGCAGCATTATATATAAATACCCCGTTCGAATATCACGCTCAAGTATCCCGTTTGCAGCGAAAAACGCATTCTCTGTTCACTAAGTGTCACGCTCAAATACCCATTATCGTTCAAAACTTTTGTAAACCATGAATGCATGTTAGTGTCTGGATTACAATTAAAGTTGGTACATGTCAAACCAAATAAACTTAGTACAGGTCGAAACCAAAGTAATCCAAATAAATGCAAAAGCGGCCAATTTCGAAACAATGTAACAATAAATTTATTTAATGTTGATGGCCATTAATAACTGGCTTCATTATTCTGTCCAAAAATGAAGATTAGATTACTGCATTAATATGCAGGATCATGGCGACTAAAGTATCATATTCCAATAAATTCTGCATATTTAGAATAAAACCGCAAATGACAGTTCAAGTTTGAAATTCACGGAAAAAACATAACTCTACTACAACAAATCCTCATGAACTAATTCAGGGTGGCTCTGAAATCAATTGCGGAAATTTCAATTCAACACTAATCAATCCTAATCAATTTAAGAGAAATCAAATAACTGAATAAATAAAGATCAGAGGAAGCGTACCAGAATCCATGAATCAATTTGTCTGAAGGTTTTGTTGACAAAGATTATTTTAGTGAAGGGAACAATTAAATTAAGTCCCACATCACCAAGTTTTTTGGACTATTCCAAGGTATATAAGAATGCATTATATGATATTATGAATTAAAATGACTTAGGCTTGAATGGGGGCTTGGATGGGTATGCATGATGGCTTGGGCCTATAAAAGATTATTATGGTTAAAAGATGGCCACTTGGGACATGTGGGCGTGTGCATGACAGTACAGAAATAATATGATTGTTGGCAACAGTCGTATTTTTTGAATTCGAACAGACGGACGCATCTGTTTGTATGCAACGGCTCCCAAGGGTCGTGCCTCTTCTAGTATAAATACGCCCTACGCCTACCCAGTCCAGTACAACTTTCCTCCTTCTCCACTCTCCTCCTATACATAGATATTCTGCTTTTATCTCCAACCAATAACAGATCCCATTAAACCCACAGGCAATGCCACGCCTCTAGGTTTCGGTTTTGTTGTATCCTGGGAAGCAGTCTGTCGTTCAAACTGTTGGCAAACTCAGACGAGTGAGGGAAGTTATTACTTTAAGAAAAGAGAGACCGTGCCTCAAAACCAATCATGCCTACTCCTTCACTGATCCTTTATAAACTTAATGTAATATCCATTATGGACAACAGTGCAGAATCCGCTTTCAAACCGACGAACCAAGACTTCGTCAAACTGAACATAATGGATGAAACAAATTTCACAAGATGGTAGGACAAGATGAAGTTCCTCCTTGCTACCCATAAAGTTTCATACGTATTGGATGAAAATCTTCCACCGGTTCCTCCTTTGACTGGCAAAGATATATAAGAACTAAAGAAACAGAGGATGAAACGCGAGGAACATGAACTACTATGCTGAGGCCACATTCTTAATACATTATCAGATCATTTGTATGACCTCTGCACTCCGCTGAAGTCACCTAAAGAAATCTAGGATGCATTGTGTAACAGCCCGCATTTTCCGTATCGGAGGATCGTAAAATATTTTTATTTTGTTCCCCGAGGGTTGGATCATTCTCATCTTTTAATATGTTGCTTATGGGGATGTGGGACATGTCCATAATTTTTACCGATTTTGTTTGTGATCATTTTCCCATGTCAGTCTTGTACAGGGCATAACTTTTGACTTAGTTCAATTCAGAGGGTGAGACCTGTGCCATTAGAAAGGAATTGACGATTCTTTTTCCGTAAAGTGGCTACATTAAAGATTTGGCTCAGCGGTTTGGGAGAAATCGTTGTTTTAAGGTTTTTCAGTTGGTCGTCCAGATTTGGTAAGCCATAATGGGCTGAATTGGAGAGGCCCATTAGTGGGCTTATGGAGGGTATAAATAGGGGGTGAGGGATATAGGAAATGGTTTAGTTTTTCATTTCCTCATTAAGAGGCTTTGTGCTCTTTCTTCCTCTAACACCTTTCCACCATTACAAATCCAAATCTAAGGGGGGAAATCGAAGATCTATACCATTGGAGGCAAGATCTACATCATTTCAAGTGCGAATCCATCGGATCGAGGAGTTTGGTCTGGATTGCTCGCTGTCCAGATTCATAATTCTACCATTTCAGCTTGTTTGGCAAATCGGTGAGTGATATGCGTCTCTTCATGGATCCAATGAAGTATACAAATGCTTGTGCATGTTTTTCACCATATGCAAGTGTTTTTCCATAGATCTATGCATTGGTAAGTCCATTTTCATATGAATCACCCTATGATCTAAGTTAGCATGCTTAAACCGGTAATTCTTATGCCATTTTACATGTATATGCAAGTTAGATTCGCAATTTAGATCATATGTTCATTTATCATGATTTTTGGTGAATTTGCATAATTTGATGATAATTGTCATTTTCATGATGTTGGTGGTTCCATAAGAAGTCTATGATTGTATTGGATGTATTGGATAGGTTGGTTTCGTTGAATTCATCATTTGGCGATTTTGGTCGAAATTGGAATTGGATTAAGGTTGTACATTGGACCGATCAGTCAGAAATCATGTCTTAGGGAACAAGTCAAGACCGGTAGGTAGTGTTTCGGGAGGACCGACCGGTAGGTGGTGTTTTGGGAGGACTGACCGGTGGGTGACCGACTGGTAGGTGACCGACCGGTAGGTGACCGAACGGTAGGTAGTGTTTCGGGAGGACCCACCAGTAGGTGACCGACCGGTAGGTAGTGTTCCAGGAGGACCGACCGGTAGGTAGTGCTTCAGGAAGACTGACCTGTAGGTAGTGCTTCAAGAAGACCGACCGGTAGGTAGTGCTTCAAGAAGACCGACCGGTAGGTAGTGCTTCAGGGAGGACCGGTGTTCAGGGAGGACCGGTGGTTAGGGAGGACCAGTTGTTCAGGGAGGACTGGTGTTCCGGGAGGACCGGTTAGTCAGGGAGGACCGGTTAGTCCGGGAGGCCCAATGTTCAGGGAGGACCAGTTAATTCGGGAGGACCGGTGTTCAGGGAGGACCGGTTAGTCCGGGAGGACCGGTTGTTCAGGAAGGACCGGTTAGTCCGGGAGGACCGATGTTCAGGGAGGACCGGTGGTCAGGGAGGACCGGTTAGTCCAGAAGGATCAAGCAAAGGGGATTCGAAGAAAATTCAAGTGGGAATATTCTAAGTGTTGAAAGGTGCTCGTTGATCGGTGTATAACAACGAATGAGGTGGCAACTCAAAGGTCATGAGTTGGTTGATAATGGTTGCTCGAGAAGGTTGCTTGAGACATGAAAAGTCATCATGTTGGGTGACTAGATATGTGAAGGCCGAGAGATTATCGTTTCGTAAGTTCTAGCAGGCTCGAAGTAGGGGTACATTAGAGACGTTTAAAAGACTGATTGTAGGTCGAGTACCCTGGGTCTTGGGGAAAGGCCAAGTTGTCAAGGTTGGACATTGTCAAGGTTAGACATATGGAGTTTATGCAAGAACTGGGGTTACCATTAGCCCTTGACATATGGCAAGGTTGGTCGTCATACGATTAACGATGGTTTCAAAGCAGGATTGGTGGTGATAGCCAGAGACAGTCATGGATGATTGGTTGTTCTGTTTGTACTATCTCATATAGATTATCCAAAGTCGAGGGAGATGTTCTTTGAGTGCTTAACTGGTATTGTATTAGACCTCTGGGGTGAGTACTTGGGGAATGTTAAACTTGATTAGGGTTGTCTGTGTGAGACTTATATAATTTGGATGTTATGAGTGTTTTCCATGATTGAATGGGTGTTTTGATTTCCATGGTTGGATTGTTTATAGTAAAGGCTATCACTATCCAATGTGGGGAAGATAAGGTTGGGTTCTTCTCTAGTGTTGTGGGTAGATTAGTATGCTTATCTATCCCTTCTCATATACTTTATTGTTGAAGTTTGTTAGCTGTTTTATCGCTCACTAAGACTATTGTCTAACTCGAAGTTTTATGTTTCTTCTTATTTCCTTGGGTTGTTCATCCGGTTTCGGATGGGAAGTGTAACAACCCGTAAAATGCGAGCCAGTTTGAAATTTTTGTTTTGGCAATTTTATCGAATTTTGTTTATTTAAAATGAATTATTTTAAATAAAATCGACGAGAAATTTATTTTGAATATAATTCGAACGTATATATTATACGCGTCGTCGTTAGAATATAAATAATTATATATAATTATAAAAGGAATTGAAAATGGCGCGGTAGTTCGAAAATTCGATTTCTAATTTCAAAGGAATATACAGAATTCAATATAAGTCAGAATTGAACGAAACAAGAAATATTTGAATCTGTATGACTATATCTTTGTAACGAAGTTAACAAATTGAGATTTCATCTTAGGAATGATAAGATATGTCCAGTTTAAAATTAGAAATAGTCGCTGTGGAATTTATATATATTTTTATATATATAAGGCCCTTAAAAATGGACATTTTGCAAATGACCTCGGATTTCGACGAAACCAGTTTTGTTGGGTCCGTGATGTAAAGTTATTGCTAGGTTTCAAATTTCATAATTTTTCGAATCAATATGTGAGCATGGCAAAGGAAAACGCGTTTGACCAGTTTCAGTTGATTTTAATCGACTGGAAATTGGCCATTTTTCAAACGGTCTCAGAATTCGACGAAACTAGTTTTGTTAGGACCGTATCGTCTATACGAAGCTAGAAAATATTTTTCGGGAATTTTTCTAGTTAGTATGTGACCCCGGTAATTTGAAATGTACGTTTAAAATTCAATAAAGTGATTTAAATGCAAATTTAACGGAAAATGATTGTAACGATCAAACCAGCTTACGATACATATCCCATTGCGTTCGGAATGGAGGTATTTAGCTATGGGCGACAGTCGTTGAGTTCAGATTGGGGTTCGTTTGAAAAGTCAGCCTTTTGGTAAATTAAAGAAAAATAAAATAAAATTAATATATATATTTTCTCCTTTATAACCCCCCCCCCCCCGTTCATTATAATTTCAGAAAAAAAAGAAAAAAAAACTGAATCGAATCAAGGCGGCGCCCCCCCCCAGACATCGCCGCCGCCTCGCCCCAAAGCCACCGCCTCGCCCCAAAGCCACCGCCTCCCTGAATCGAAGACCCAGACCCCTCGAAACCGACGAAGACCCCGAAGCCCTGAACCCTACCGCCTCCGCCTCGAACCCATCGCGATGCCACCAGACAGCACCACCGCTCCGCCTCGTTGAAGACCCCTCCGCCTCGTTGAAGCCCCCCCCCCCCAGAACCGACGAGCCCCCCCTGTAAGCTTTAAACTGTTTTTTTTATTATTAGCTTTAAACTGTTTTTTTTTATTATTAGCTTTAAACTGTTTTTTTTTATTAACTTGAAAACTGAAAAGGTTTAAAATATAAAAACTGAAAAGGTTTAAAGTATAAAAACTGATTTTTAATTTGAACTTTAAAGAAAAATTTGAATTTTAAAAAGATTCAAACTTTAAAAAGAAAAGATTTGAACTGGGTTAGAAAGATCAGATTTTTAGAATAGAAAAGATCATATTTTTAAATATGAGAAGACCATATTTTTAAATATGAGAAGGCGATATTTTTAAATATGAAAAGACGATATTTTGATATGAGTAGCGAAATAAAAAAATTTTGATTTTTATATATTGAACTTTGAAATAAAAATTCGATTTTTATATATTGAATAGCGAACTAAAAATTCGATTTTTATATATTGAACTTTGAAATAAAAATTCGATTTTTATATACTGAATAGCGAAGTAAAAATTCGATTTTTACATATGTAGTGGCTACGGGCAACGAAGAAGACGAAGGTGCGATAGCGATGAAGTTTTCTATCAGTGAAGTGCCGTGGAGCTAGGATAGCTATATGTGAGAATTTCTCACCTTTCAATTTCTTGTTCTAGTTATATATATATACTAGGATGCAGACGGTGCTTAGTAGCACCCGACACAATCGTCCACAGACCATGGACTTGTTTGTTTGACTGTTTGGTGATTGATTGCGATATTGGTTTGAATGTGGTTTGTGATGTGAAAAATCGAATCGATAAATTGGTTAGGATTAGACGTGCGCCGTTATAAGGCGAAGGAGTAAGGCTAGGTTAGACCCTTACTCCAAATTTTGTGGTTTGCATAACGAAAGTGAATTCGATTGATGTGTGAATGGCGTGGGCCTTCACTAGACCGGGGATTAGGCTAGGCCTTGTCCCGTTTCTAGTATCGTGCCGTTATGCCGCCGAAATTTTCTAAAACATATTAGAAAAATAAAAATATCATTTTATTTAAAGAATGAACTGAATAGAAATTCATATGTTGGAATAAAATGTTTTATCGTTAAAAATATAATTTTTAACGTGAATATGAATCTAGTGAATGTGAATAAATAAAATATTCATTTACAAACCAGACGGTTTGTTTATGTACACTGATTTGACTGATATTGATTGGGTCGATAAATTTTACACATCGCCCAACAGCACAAATAAAATAGGTGTTTGATTGTTTGAAACCCCACACGGGTGTTGGGATGAAATTTGAAGTTCACTCATCCTGATTGATTAAATATGTCGATCGATTGATTGACAGGCTGTTATAAGCGTTGAATGTCTATATTTGATGCTTATACAGTGTAGTGCACTTTGGTTGATGGTTGATTATTCATCGTTGTTGATATATACATGTGTTGTAGAAAATCCATATAATTAACATTATATGGTAATTGATTGGGCCTCATTCCAGTTTCGAAAAAAAAGAAATATTTGAAATAGAAATATTTGAAAAAGAAATATTTGAAATAGAAATATTTGAAAAAGAAATATTTGAAATAGAAATATTTGAAATAGAAATATTTGAAATAGAATATTTGAAAATAGAAATTTATGAAGCCGTGTTGATTAGATTGACGCCATTTTGACGTGAACGATATTTATATCGATTTTATTCATTTTAAAATGAATATTGAAACGTGATTTCGAAATCGAATATTTTGAAATGAATTGAATTGAAAACGATTTCGAAATGAATTGAATTGAAAACGATTTCGAAATCGA
The DNA here is from genome assembly GCA_030737875.1 of Allium sativum. NCBI lineage: Eukaryota > Viridiplantae > Streptophyta > Magnoliopsida > Asparagales > Amaryllidaceae > Allium > Allium sativum. The sequence continues at coordinate 777,878,330 of CM060909.1, forward strand.
ATATTTTGAAATGAATTGAATTGAAAACGATTTCGAAATGAATAGAATTGAAAACGATTTCGAAATGAATTGAATTGAAAACGATTTCGAAATGAATTGAATTGAAAACGATTTCGAAATGAATTGAATTGAAAACGATTTCGAAATGAATAGAATTGAAAACGATTTCGAAATGAATAGAATTGAAAACGATTTCGAAATGAATAGAATTGAAAACGATTTCGAATAGAAATGAATTGAAAACGATTTCGAATAGAAATGAATTGAAAACGATTTCGAATAGAAATGAATTGAAAACGATTTCGAAATGAATTGAATTGAAAACGATTTCGAAATGAATTGAATTGAAAACGAATTCAAATTGAATTGAAAACGATTTCGAAATGAATTGAATTGAAAACGATTTCGAAATGAATTGAATTGAAAACGAATTGAAATGAATTCAAATTGAATTGAAATTTGAATTGAATAGAAATGAATTTTGAAACGAATTTATAAAGAAGAATTCAATTTTGATTTGAATTGAAAAGGAAGTTGAAATTGCTTTTGAAACGAATTTAAAACTATTTATATAATTCGTTTTAAATAAAAATCGACGAAGTATATATTATATATATTATATATATAATATAATGGCCTGAATAGAACGCGCCGCGCCGCGGCAGTTCGTGAATTTCGACCATTTATTTCAAACGGACATTGCGGGAGATCCGACCGTCGGATTCTCCAAAAACCGGAACCGTTGGGTTCGTATCGAAAAGAGCTTTCTAATGAACGTTAGAAATTTGAAATCTAACGGTTGGATTTGGAGATACGTCCAAATCAAATTCGAAAAAGGTCGCTGTAAGTGCAGTTCGATGGCCGTTAATGGAAATCGACTGTACGGGCCTTGATAAAATTATTAAAAATAGTAATAATTTGTGTAAAATCATAAGAAATGATTTGTGAAAGTTTGGGATGAAAAACTCCATATTTGAAAAGATAAAAATAGATTTTTATCGAAATGAACTAGTTTTGAACTAGAATTATAATTCTATTTATTTTTAAATAAATAAATTGAATTCGAAATGGTTTTGAAAATAACCAAAATTTCCAATGATTGCATTGGAGTGGAGTTGAATCGAAATTGTCTTCGGAATATTTCGATGTTGGAATTCGTGATATTACAGGTGTTGTTATGGAAATTTGAAAGATATATATTTGTATCGTTATTTCCCATACGACATTTGTTAGTCGTAGAATTCGATATTGAATATGAGCCGATATATTTTCTATTCAGAGCCTTGTATTGAATATCGAATGTGATTTGGGTTTGTCGTGAATGGTGTCTTCACTAACACTGTTCTTGAACCCAGTTGAGAAAAGATTAAATCTTTTTATTTAGATTTAATGAAGTGTACCAATTAAATGATATTTAATTGGAATTGAATTGGTATTGATTTTTGGGTTTATCGTGAACAGTGTTTTAAATAACACTTGTTCTTTAACCCGATAATTAATGGAATGTGATTTGGGTTTGTCGTGAATGGTGTCTTCACTAACACTGTTCTTGAACCCAGTTGAGAAAAGATTAAATCTTTTTATTTAGATTTAATGAAGTGTACCAATTAAATGATATTTAATTGGAATTGAATTGGTATTGATTTTTGGGTTTATCGTGAACAGTGTTTTAAATAACACTTGTTCTTTAACCCGATAATTAATGGAATGTGATTTGGGTTTGTCGTGAATGGTGTCTTCACTAACACTGTTCTTGAACCCAGTTGAGAAAAGATTAAATCTTTTTATTTAGATTTAATGAAGTGTACCAATTAAATGATATTTAATTGGAATTGAATTGGTATTGATTTTTGGGTTTATCGTGAACAGTGTTTTAAATAACACTTGTTCTTTAACCCGATAATTAATGGAATGTGATTTGGGTTTGTCGTGAATGGTGTCTTCACTAACACTGTTCTTGAACCCAGTTGAGAAAAGATTAAATCTTTTTATTTAGATTTAATGAAGTGTACCAATTAAATGATATTTAATTGGAATTGAATTGGTATTGATTTTTGGGTTTATCGTGAACAGTGTTTTAAATAACACTTGTTCTTTAACCCGATAATTAATGGAATGTGATTTGGGTTTATCGTGAATCGTGTTTTTAAATGACACTGATTCTTTAACCCAGATAATGATTAAAACTAAGTGGAGTTTTAATGAATCTTTAATTAGATTGAAAAGATCGAGAATGGAGTATCACCAGTTTTGCTCCAGGCGATAGTTAAATCTTTAATTAGATTTGAACGTGAAATTTAGAAACTAACTGTCGGTTAGCCAAGCAGAATGGTTTTCTGGATATTGATCTGATGTTGGTTTCGGCCTTCGGGGTTAATATTTGGGGAATTATTCTCTTGATTAATTTACGGTTAATGACTAATGAGTTGGAATGAGGCGTATGTTGTGTTTGTGTAACACTTTTATAATATATACGCGAGTTATTCGGAAAGACCGGGTTTATCTCATTCTGAATAACTGATACGACGATAAGTCGAAGACGAAGACGATGGTCGAAGACCGGAGGTCTTCACGTCGTTTGGGTGATAACTGATGATCTTGATTGGGCTGTACACCCAAGAAGATGGAAACAGTTGGTGATCGTCCAGACGTACTTGGAGATCGATGGATATGCGGGGTACTAGGTGCCTCCGGTTTCGTTCAGACCCAGAACGGACTTGTAAATGGACTGTGTGTCTGACATCGGATTTCATTCTGTGTGACTGATATCGGTGGCATAGGATGGTTTGCCTGTGTGGCATGCTAAGATGCAAATGATCAAGGCTTCTGTTGAAAAGCAAAGTCTTGTGGTGATGATCAAAGCACGGCCTTTGTGGCGTAGCTTTGTGTAACGTTTACCTCGCGTGTTTCACACCAGGTATGAACCAAAAACGGGAGACGGACCTCAGGGAGGACTTGCGTTTCTTTCTAGCTAGAAGTGGCGTCAGTGGTTTTACACGCCCTGACGAGTTTGACTTATGTGGTGGTTGCGGTTGCGAGGCGCCTCGGTTATATCGGTTTCGGCCGAATGCATTCTGGTCGGCTGACGGACCAGACTTACACCCCATAGGGTGGGGAGACGTATTGTTCAGGCATAATAATCCACTCCGTGTGGACCGGCCCTGACGATCCAAGGCTTGCCTGCGCGCTTGCCTGAGACATGGGCTAGATTGTCTCGAATCGGTTGAGGACTATCTTTTGCCTCGGTTCATAGATGGAAATCCAATTTCCAAATACGTGACTTTGCGGTTTCATTTGTAAACCTATATATGGCGACATGATATATGGTACCCATGCCGCCTATGATTGATACTTATGATTTGAAGTTGTTTTATACACTATGCACTTATAATAGTATCAAATGATTTGTTTTAAACGTATCAAGCATTCTTTGGCTGTTATAAGGGAAAACCCTATCCCCCGGCTTGCGTTGCATTGTGTGATAGGACCTGGGTCTTATAACAGCTTCATTTTTCTTTATTTAGCATTGCGCTGTTTGTTTTATGCACTGGTATTCTTGGGAGGAAACCCGTTCCGTGTTATACGGCGTGGTCCCTTGATTTACCTAACTTTAAAATAAAGATTAACTGTTTTAGTTCTCACACCAGTCACATGACTGACCTGGAGTTTATTGTTTTAACCTAAACTTTGGGTGCCCCTATTTTGACACGGGCAGCTAGTAGTTTTGGTTTTGCAGATTTATATTCATAGGATCCTGGTTTACAGCTGGAATGATATCCGGAAAGCTTTGTATCCGTATATCTCTTCTAGTTGTGTATTGTATTATTTTCCGCTGCGATGTATTTTAATGTAATTTAAATCTCTGGTATTTCTGTGTAATATTCATTTTTACTCTGTATATTCTTGTAATCTGATGCATTGTTGTAATATACAGTGAAATGTTCTTTCGTATGCGTTTTGTTTTGTCCTGTTCTCAAACGATAGGGCGTTTCGAGCGGACTGGATCGGTTTAGCGACTGGTTCGGACCGAGCGAAATTCCTTCTCGTCACAGTTGGTATCAGAGCTTTGGTTTACAAAGCTCAGAGAACAAGACACATTAGAACCGTACGAAAGAATTCATCAGATACTGGATTAGTAATATCCAACGGGAATGACTCGTTAGAGATGGGATCAGTAGTATCCTAGAACGAGTGTGAAGAGTAAATTTTTAAGGTGAAAACAATTTTTGTTTTGAAAATTTAAATCAATTATTCGTATTTGAGTATTTATTTATATTGATTTGGACAGTCCAGTATATAAAGAATTTGCATATACGCCTTGCAAACGTATATTCAAAGTTTTAATATACTGGATAGATATAGGATCAAATTCTAGACACCCGGAGATGGTTCTGATGATTGATCGATCATCATCAGAATCTATGTTCGTGTTTTGAAGATGTGATATTTATATATTTCCTATTGATTGGTGTGAGAACCAAAATTAGATAGGGCTTATTGTTGTGATTTGGCATCAAAAATCTGATTTTTGTATATGTATCAAAATTATGAATTTGAAGCTCTAATTCACTAATTGATTGATGTTTGTGTAGTTTGTTTGTTTGTTTGATAATTTAGTGCCATTATGCCTAAAGTGATCGAATAATGAATTGTATTGAAATTTGGTTGCGTTTGCTTGCATATACATATACTTATATTGAGCAGGTCATAGCAAGGAGGCTAGAGCCAGAGAATAAAATTTGTTTGCCCGACAAATAGGTACATGTTTACTACATAATTTCCTGTTTTGTTTGGGTGATGATGATTTTGTGAGCCTATTGGCTAGCCGCTTGGCTTTTTCTTTTTCTTTTTGAGATCTGAAGGACCGGGGAAGCTATTTGAAATTCCCCGATGCTCCCGGTGCAGGGGAGGTTATGGCGAAATTTTTCGAAAATTTAGGGTGTTAGCCAAATTTTTGAAATTTTGAAAATTCTCAGAAACTAAAGAGTTGGAGAATGGAAGCCTGGTCGAGCGTAGAGTTGATTAATCAAACCACTTTCGACTTTGTTCCTTTTCGGGGACGAAAAGTTTTAAGTGGGGGAGATTGTAACAACCCGTAAAATGCGAGCCAGTTTGAAATTTTTGTTTTGGCAATTTTATCGAATTTTGTTTATTTAAAATGAATTATTTTAAATAAAATCGACGAGAAATTTATTTTGAATATAATTCGAACGTATATATTATACGCGTCGTCGTTAGAATATAAATAATTATATATAATTATAAAAGGAATTGAAAATGGCGCGGTAGTTCGAAAATTCGATTTCTAATTTCAAAGGAATATACAGAATTCAATATAAGTCAGAATTGAACGAAACAAGAAATATTTGAATCTGTATGACTATATCTTTGTAACGAAGTTAACAAATTGAGATTTCATCTTAGGAATGATAAGATATGTCCAGTTTAAAATTAGAAATAGTCGCTGTGGAATTTATATATATTTTTATATATATAAGGCCCTTAAAAATGGATATTTTGCAAATGACCTCGGATTTCGACGAAACCAGTTTTGTTGGGTCCGTGATGTAAAGTTATTGCTAGGTTTCAAATTTCATAATTTTTCGAATCAATATGTGAGCATGGCAAAGGAAAACGCGTTTGACCAGTTTCAGTTGATTTTAATCGACTGGAAATTGGCCATTTTTCAAACGGTCTCAGAATTCGACGAAACTAGTTTTGTTAGGACCGTATCGTCCATACGAAGCTAGAAAATATTTTTCGGGAATTTTTCTAGTTAGTATGTGACCCCGGTAATTTGAAATGTACGTTTAAAATTCAATAAAGTGATTTAAATGCAAATTTAACGGAAAATGATTGTAACGATCAAACCAGCTTACGATACATATCCCATTGCGTTCGGAATGGAGGTATTTAGCTATGGGCGACAGTCGTTGAGTTCAGATTGGGGTTCGTTTGAAAAGTCAGCCTTTTGGTAAATTAAAGAAAAATAAAATAAAATTAATATATATATTTTCTCCTTTATAACCCCCCCCCCGTTCATTATAATTTCAGAAAAAAAAGAAAAAAAAAAAAGAAAAAAAAACTGAATCGAATCAAGGCGCCGCCCCCCCCCCCCCCCAGACATCGCCGCCGCCTCGCCCCAAAGCCACCGCCTCGCACCAAAGCCACCGCCTCCCTGAATCGAAGACCCAGACCCCTCGAAACCGACGAAGACCCCGAAGCCCTGAACCCTACCGCCTCCGCCTCGAACCCATCGCGACGCCACCAGACAGCACCACCGCTCCGCCTCGTTGAAGACCCCTCCGCCTCGTTGAAGCCCCCCCAGAACCGACGAGCCCCCCCTGTAAGCTTTAAACTGTTTTTTTTATTATTAGCTTTAAACTGTTTTTTTTTATTATTAGCTTTAAACTGTTTTTTTTTATTAACTTGAAAACTGAAAAGGTTTAAAATATAAAAACTGAAAAGGTTTAAAGTATAAAAACTGATTTTTAATTTGAACTTTAAAGAAAAATTTGAATTTTAAAAAGATTCAAACTTTAAAAAGAAAAGATTTGAACTGGGTTAGAAAGATCAGATTTTTAGAATAGAAAAGATCATATTTTTAAATATGAGAAGACCATATTTTTAAATATGAGAAGGCGATATTTTTAAATATGAAAAGGCGATATTTTGATATGAGTAGCGAAATAAAAAAATTTTGATTTTTATATATTGAACTTTGAAATAAAAATTCGATTTTTATATATTGAATAGCGAACTAAAAATTCGATTTTTATATATTGAATAGCGAACTAAAAATTCGATTTTTATATATTGAACTTTGAAATAAAAATTCGATTTTTATATACTGAATAGCGAAGTAAAAATTCGATTTTTACATATGTAGTGGCTACGGGCAACGAAGAAGACGAAGGTGCGATAGCGATGAAGTTTTCTATCAGTGAAGTGCCGTGGAGCTAGGATAGCTATATGTGAGAATTTCTCACCTTTCAATTTCTTGTTCTAGTTATATATATATACTAGGATGCAGACGGTGCTTAGTAGCACCCGACACAATCGTCCACAGACCATGGACTTGTTTGTTTGACTGTTTGGTGATTGATTGCGATATTGGTTTGAATGTGGTTTGTGATGTGAAAAATCGAATCGATAAATTGGTTAGGATTAGACGTGCGCCGTTATAAGGCGAAGGAGTAAGGCTAGGTTAGACCCTTACTCCAAATTTTGTGGTTTGCATAACGAAAGTGAATTCGATTGATGTGTGAATGGCGTGGGCCTTCACTAGACCGGGGATTAGGCTAGGCCTTGTCCCGTTTCTAGTATCGTGCCGTTATGCCGCCGAAATTTTCTAAAACATATTAGAAAAATAAAAATATCATTTTATTTAAAGAATGAACTGAATAGAAATTCATATGTTGGAATAAAATGTTTTATCGTTAAAAATATAATTTTTAACGTGAATATGAATCTAGTGAATGTGAATAAATAAAATATTCATTTACAAACCAGACGGTTTGTTTATGTACACTGATTTGACTGATATTGATTGGGTCGATAAATTTTACACATCGCCCAACAGCACAAATAAAATAGGTGTTTGATTGTTTGAAACCCCACACGGGTGTTGGGATGAAATTTGAAGTTCACTCATCCTGATTGATTAAATATGTCGATCGATTGATTGACAGGCTGTTATAAGCGTTGAATGTCTATATTTGATGCTTATACAGTGTAGTGCACTTTGGTTGATGGTTGATTATTCATCGTTGTTGATATATACATGTGTTGTAGAAAATCCATATAATTAACATTATATGGTAATTGATTGGGCCTCATTCCAGTTTCGAAAAAAAAGAAATATTTGAAATAGAAATATTTGAAAAAGAAATATTTGAAATAGAAATATTTGAAAAAGAAATATTTGAAATAGAAATATTTGAAATAGAAATATTTGAAATAGAATATTTGAAAATAGAAATTTATGAAGCCGTGTTGATTAGATTGACGCCATTTTGACGTGAACGATATTTATATCGATTTTATTCATTTTAAAATGAATATTGAAACGTGATTTCGAAATCGAATATTTTGAAATGAATTGAATTGAAAACGATTTCGAAATGAATTGAATTGAAAACGATTTCGAAATCGAATATTTTGAAATGAATTGAATTGAAAACGATTTCGAAATGAATAGAATTGAAAACGATTTCGAAATGAATTGAATTGAAAACGATTTCGAAATGAATTGAATTGAAAACGATTTCGAAATGAATAGAATTGAAAACGATTTCGAAATGAATAGAATTGAAAACGATTTCAAAATGAATAGAATTGAAAACGATTTCGAATAGAAATGAATTGAAAACGATTTCGAATAGAAATGAATTGAAAACGATTTCGAATAGAAATGAATTGAAAACGATTTCGAAATGAATTGAATTGAAAACGATTTCGAAATGAATTGAATTGAAAACGAATTCAAATTGAATTGAAAACGATTTCGAAATGAATTGAATTGAAAACGATTTCGAAATGAATTGAATTGAAAACGAATTGAAATGAATTCAAATTGAATTGAAATTTGAATTGAATAGAAATGAATTTTGAAACGAATTTATAAAGAAGAATTCAATTTTGATTTGAATTGAAAAGGAAGTTGAAATTGCTTTTGAAACGAATTTAAAACTATTTATATAATTCGTTTTAAATAAAAATCGACGAAGTATATATTATATATATTATATATATAATATAATGGCCTGAATAGAACGCGCCGCGCCGCGGCAGTTCGTGAATTTCGACCATTTATTTCAAACGGACATTGCGGGAGATCCGACCGTCGGATTCTCCAAAAACCGGAACCGTTGGGTTCGTATCGAAAAGAGCTTTCTAATGAACGTTAGAAATTTGAAATCTAACGGTTGGATTTGGAGATACGTCCAAATCAAATTCGAAAAAGGTCGCTGTAAGTGCAGTTCGATGGCCGTTAATGGAAATCGACTGTACGGGCCTTGATAAAATTATTAAAAATAGTAATAATTTGTGTAAAATCATAAGAAATGATTTGTGAAAGTTTGGGATGAAAAACTCCATATTTGAAAAGATAAAAATAGATTTTTATCGAAATGAACTAGTTTTGAACTAGAATTATAATTCTATTTATTTTTAAATAAATAAATTGAATTCGAAATGGTTTTGAAAATAACCAAAATTTCCAATGATTGCATTGGAGTGGAGTTGAATCGAAATTGTCTTCGGAATATTTCGATGTTGGAATTCGTGATATTACAGGTGTTGTTATGGAAATTTGAAAGATATATATTTGTATCGTTATTTCCCATACGACATTTGTTAGTCGTAGAATTCGATATTGAATATGAGCCGATATATTTTCTATTCAGAGCCTTGTATTGAATATCGAATGTGATTTGGGTTTGTCGTGAATGGTGTCTTCACTAACACTGTTCTTGAACCCAGTTGAGAAAAGATTAAATCTTTTTATTTAGATTTAATGAAGTGTACCAATTAAATGATATTTAATTGGAATTGAATTGGTATTGATTTTTGGGTTTATCGTGAACAGTGTTTTAAATAACACTTGTTCTTTAACCCGATAATTAATGGAATGTGATTTGGGTTTGTCGTGAATGGTGTCTTCACTAACACTGTTCTTGAACCCAGTTGAGAAAAGATTAAATCTTTTTATTTAGATTTAATGAAGTGTACCAATTAAATGATATTTAATTGGAATTGAATTGGTATTGATTTTTGGGTTTATCGTGAACAGTGTTTTAAATAACACTTGTTCTTTAACCCGATAATTAATGGAATGTGATTTGGGTTTGTCGTGAATGGTGTCTTCACTAACACTGTTCTTGAACCCAGTTGAGAAAAGATTAAATCTTTTTATTTAGATTTAATGAAGTGTACCAATTAAATGATATTTAATTGGAATTGAATTGGTATTGATTTTTGGGTTTATCGTGAACAGTGTTTTAAATAACACTTGTTCTTTAACCCGATAATTAATGGAATGTGATTTGGGTTTGTCGTGAATGGTGTCTTCACTAACACTGTTCTTGAACCCAGTTGAGAAAAGATTAAATCTTTTTATTTAGATTTAATGAAGTGTACCAATTAAATGATATTTAATTGGAATTGAATTGGTATTGATTTTTGGGTTTATCGTGAACAGTGTTTTAAATAACACTTGTTCTTTAACCCGATAATTAATGGAATGTGATTTTGGGTTTATCGTGAATCGTGTTTTTAAATGACACTGATTCTTTAACCCAGATAATGATTAAAACTAAGTGGAGTTTTAATGAATCTTTAATTAGATTGAAAAGATCGAGAATGGAGTATCACCAGTTTTGCTCCAGGCGATAGTTAAATCTTTAATTAGATTTGAACGTGAAATTTAGAAACTAACTGTCGGTTAGCCAAGCAGAATGGTTTTCTGGATATTGATCTGATGTTGGTTTCGGCCTTCGGGGTTAATATTTGGGGAATTATTCTCTTGATTAATTTACGGTTAATGACTAATGAGTTGGAATGAGGCGTATGTTGTGTTTGTGTAACACTTTTATAATATATACGCGAGTTATTCGGAAAGACCGGGTTTATCTCATTCTGAATAACTGATACGACGATAAGTCGAAGACGAAGACGATGGTCGAAGACCGGAGGTCTTCACGTCGTTTGGGTGATAACTGATGATCTTGATTGGGCTGTACACCCAAGAAGATGGAAACAGTTGGTGATCGTCCAGACGTACTTGGAGATCGATGGATATGCGGGGTACTAGGTGCCTCCGGTTTCGTTCAGACCCAGAACGGACTTGTAAATGGACTGTGTGTCTGACATCGGATTTCATTCTGTGTGACTGATATCGGTGGCATAGGATGGTTTGCCTGTGTGGCATGCTAAGATGCAAATGATCAAGGCTTCTGTTGAAAAGCAAAGTCTTGTGGTGATTATCAAAGCACGGCCTTTGTGGCGTAGCTTTGTGTAACGTTTACCTCGCGTGTTTCACACCAGGTATGAACCAAAAACGGGAGACGGACCTCAGGGAGGACTTGCGTTTCTTTCTAGCTAGAAGTGGCGTCAGTGGTTTTACACGCCCTGACGAGTTTGACTTATGTGGTGGTTGCGGTTGCGAGGCGCCTCGGTTATATCGGTTTCGGCCGAATGCATTCTGGTCGGCTGACGGACCAGACTTACACCCCATAGGGTGGGGAGACGTATTGTTCAGGCATAATAATCCACTCCGTGTGGACCGGCCCTGACGATCCAAGGCTTGCCTGCGCGCTTGCCTGAGACATGGGCTAGATTGTCTCGAATCGGTTGAGGACTATCTTTTGCCTCGGTTCATAGATGGAAATCCAATTTCCAAATACGTGACTTTGCGGTTTCATTTGTAAACCTATATATGGCGACATGATATATGGTACCCATGCCGCCTATGATTGATACTTATGATTTGAAGTTGTTTTATACACTATGCACTTATAATAGTATCAAATGATTTGTTTTAAACGTATCAAGCATTCTTTGGCTGTTATAAGGGAAAACCCTATCCCCCGGCTTGCGTTGCATTGTGTGATAGGACCTGGGTCTTATAACAGCTTCATTTTTCTTTATTTAGCATTGCGCTGTTTGTTTTATGCACTGGTATTCTTGGGAGGAAACCCGTTCCGTGTTATACGGCGTGGTCCCTTGATTTACCTAACTTTAAAATAAAGATTAACTGTTTTAGTTCTCACACCAGTCACATGACTGACCTGGAGTTTATTGTTTTAACCTAAACTCTGGGTGCCCCTATTTTGACACGGGCAGCTAGTAGTTTTGGTTTTGCAGATTTATATTCACAGGATCCTGGTTTACAGCTGGAATGATATCCGGAAAGCTTTGTATCCGTATATCTCTTCTAGTTGTGTATTGTATTATTTTCCGCTGCGATGTATTTTAATGTAATTTAAATCTCTGGTATTTCTGTGTAATATTTATTTTTACTCTGTATATTCTTGTAATCTGATGCATTGTTGTAATATACAGTGAAATGTTCTTTCGTATGCGTTTTGTTTTGTCCTGTTCTCAAACGATAGGGCGTTTCGAGCGGACTGGATCGGTTTAGCGACTGGTTCGGACCGAGCGAAATTCCTTCTCGTCACAGGAAGACTGAGTAGCAGGTGACAGGTGATGCTTTAGTGGGGATGATGATGCTGATCGACGACAAGTAGGAGGTTCACGTACCAGTTTATTACTATCTAGTATTTTCTGTTCCGCTGTTTGATTTGCTTGATGAGTGCTACAGTGAGGCCTTATGTACATACTTGATATTTCCTATGATGTTGGAAAAATCTTTCAGGATGTTGTAAAGTATAGTAAGTTTGCTATATGATGCTTCACTACTATTACCTGTTGTATATGTTCCGTTATATTTTATCCTTGCGCTGTGAGTTCTACGACGGGTTTCGATGTGTTTACCTACTCTGATGATCGTCCATAGCAGTCTGGCACACCTTTCAGTGCATTATTCCTCTTGTATAGTGCAGGGGCTGTGAGCGGTCTTCACATTTGGTATCAGAGCTCTGGTCTATGATTTTTGGCCAAAATTCAAGGACGTAACTACGTATGAGAGACGTATTTGTAGATTTTAGTTGGATGCTTACTATATATTAGCATATATAGTAGTAGCGATTGTATCTCTTTAGCAATTTTTCTTGGAAGTGGCTAATTATTCTAAATTGCAGATTTAGAATGAATAGACGACCATCAAGACACGCTGCTAGGGGAGCCAATACTGGAGGGGGAAATGGTGGTGAACCTAATTACCCGACCATGTCTGAAGCCATGGCAGAAGTAATTATGCGAAGGGTACCCGCTCCAGTGGTAGCAACGGTAGACGTTGGTGTACGAGTTCCTAGAGTAATAGATTTTGCAAAGCTGTGCAAGGACCTTATATCTCTTGAGGGAAAACCACTCAAGGGAACTAAACCAGCTGAAGAGGTTCAGAGGTGGATGGATTCATATGTCCGAATCTTTGGAGACTTGGGTATTGAGGATGCAATAAAGAGAAAGCTTGCATCAAGGCAACTGCAGGGCAGGCAATGGAATGGTGGAATTCTATTACACTCGAGAACCTATAGGATGGGAGCAATTCCAAGCCAAGTTTGAAGCAAAGTTTATCTCCACAGCTCAGAAATCTACTCTATTCAAGAAGTTCATAGAGCTGAAACAGAATGGTCGTTCTGTGCTTGACTATATTTTTGACTTTGAAGCCTTGTCTAGATATGCTCGTTCATATATTGATACACCGTATCAGAAGAACGAGAAGTTTGTTTTGGGTTTGGACGCTTGTATCGGAAAGCCGTTAGTGGACCATCATGATGATTCATTCGAGAAGATTGTGGAAAAAGCTATTCATCATAAGAGCTTGTTTCCCAAGGGAGCAAATGTTGTCGTTGCAACCAAAGAGGCTCAGAAACCACAGCAGGGTGGTAATAATAAGAAGAGGAAGCATCAGCAATAGAAGGGAAAAGATGGCCAAAAGAAGCCTAAGAGTGAGGCGGTTTGCTTTAACTGCCAACAGAAAGGCCATTTTGCTAATGAGTGCAAGAATCCCAAAGCTGAGAAGAAGTGCTTCAAATGTGGGAAGCCTGGGCATGAGAAGAAAGATTGTCTAGAATCAGCTAAGGGAAAGCAGGTTGTGAGGGCATATGCTTTGGAAGTCGTGCCAACTTCTTCGAGAGCTCCTACTGTAAAGAAGAAGGGAAAGGGTGTCGTGGTGCAAGGTACTCTTTCTATTATTAATGGTGTTTCAGTTCGACTTTTGTTTGATACTGGAGCATCACATTTGTTCATTTGCAATAAGCTTGTTTGTCGCTTGGGTTTAGAACCCAAGATTTGTGATAGACCATTGATCGTGACTAATCCAGTTAGAGGTTCGTCCAGTTTGTGCATGATTTGTTGTGGTCTAGTTTTGCCGAGTCATGGTTGCTCTTTTGTGTATGATTGTCTTGTTCTTAACTTCGCGGGGTATGGGATCATCTTGGGCATGGATTGGCTCAAGAGGTATGCGGCAAGGGTGATTGCGAGAAACTAGAGGTGAGGGTCGGGGATGTGGAAGGGCAAAAGGTGTTGATTAGATGTAAGCGCGAATACGAGGTCTTTGTGAGTTATCTGTATTCGCTTGGAATTCCACAAGAAGACTTGTCATCAGTTCCGATCGCTAATGAGTATGTAGAATCTTGGACGAGGTCAAAGGGTTGCCGCCGCATCGTGAGATCGAGTTTAGGATCGATTTGGTCGAAGGTGCTAGACCAATCGTTATGCCTCTTAGGCGGATGGCGCCTAGGGAACAGTGAGAGTTAGAGATGCAAGTTCGTGACCTTTTGGTAAAAGGATTCATTCAAAGGAGTGTTTCCGAGTGGGGTGCACCAGTCGTGTTTGCAACTAAGGCAGATGGCTCGTTAAGATTGTGTGTGGACTATCGTGAGCTGAACAAGGTGACTAAGAAGAACAAGTATCTGTTGCCAAGGATTGATGACTTGTTCGATCAGCTTCACGAAGCCAAAGTGTTTTCTCAGATGGATTTGGCAACGGGATTTCACCAATTGAGGGTGGCAAAGGATAGTGTGCCAAAGACTGCTTTTAGGACACCATCCGGTTTCTTCGAGTGGTTGGTGATGTCATTCGGGTTGACTAACGAGCCAGCGTATTTCGTTGATCTTATGAATAGAGTGTTCAGAGATCAGTTGAACAAGTTTTTGCTAGTGTTCGTGAATGATATTCTGGTTTACTTCAGAAATAAGGAAGAACATAAGACGCACTTGAGAGTTGTGTTAGAGATCTTGTGAAAGCATCAGCTGAGAGCTAAGTTTTCCAAGTGTCACTTCTGGAAGAGTGAAGTGAGGTTCTCAGGTCATGTTGTTTCTGGAAATGGGATAGCAGTTGACCCACTAAAGTGGCAGTAATCCAAGACTGGGATAGACCTAAGAGTGCGACAGATGTTTGGAGTTTCCTTGGGTTGGCTGATTATTTCCGATGGTTTATCAAGTATTTCTCCAAGGTAGCTGCACCGTTAACAGGATTGACAAAAAAAACCAAGTGATCACATGGGATGCGAAGTGTGAACAAGCGTTTGGAATCCTGAAGGAGAGAATGACGAATGCTCCTATATTGAGCATTCCAAGGGGGAATGAAGAGATGGTAGTGTACACCGATGCATGTGGGACTGGGCTTGGAGCAGTACTAATGTAGAAGGATAAGGTTGTGGCCTACGCGAGTCGACAGCTAAAACCACATGAGAAGAATTACCCAACTTATGATTTAGAGTTGGCGACAATTTTGTTTGCCCTGAAGATGTGGAGACATTACCTATTGGGAGTTCGGTTCGAGTTGTTTACGAATCACAAGTGGTTGAAGCATCTTTTCCCCCAAAAGAATTTGAACCTTCGGCAGCAAAGATGGTTAGAGTTTCTGGCATCATATGATTTTTATATAGCCTATACTCCTGGAAAAGGCAACGCAGTTGCAGATGCATTGTGCCGAAGACACACGCAAGTTTGGGAGCGATGTTTTCGGAATGGAAGAGCCTCGAGTACTTGGAAAGGTTCGATTTCAGGCCAAGGTGTGAGTTGGAATCTGAAATGTCGGCAAGCTTGTCGATAAGACCTACTCTTATTGAAAGGATTTGCGAGAGTCAAAAGAAAGATGCGAATCTTGTCGAGTTCATTAAGAATCTAGAACCAAAAGATAAAGAGTTCGAGATCGATCGACAAGGTTGGCTTCGAAAGCAAGGGCGATTAGTTGTTCCTGATATCGATGGGTTGAGGGATGAGGTTTTGAGAGAATGTCATCACTCGAAGTTGACAATCCATCCCGGTGGTAATAAGATGTATCAGCATATGAAGAGATTCTACTACTGGGAAGAAATGAAGCGAGACATTGGGAAGTTCATTTCCAAGTGTATGAATTGTCAATTGGTGAAAGCTGAACAGAAGAAGCCGAGTGGTTTGCTTCAGCCATTGGAAGTTCCTACGTGAAAGTGGGAGCAAATATCGATGGATTTTATCGATGGACTACCTAGAACCAGGGCAAGGAACGAAGGGATTTGGGTCATCGTGGATCGTTTGACCAAAAGTGCGAGATTGATTCCTATCAAGTCAATTAGGACGGCATCGAAATTGGCTGAACTTTATGTGAAATGGATAGTTTGATTTCATGGTGTCCCAAAGAGTATAGTGAGTGACCGAGATCCATTATTCACAAGTGGATTTTGGAAAAGTTTGCAAGAAGCTTTAGGAACCAAGTTGTGTGTGAGTACGACATATCATCCCCAAACCGATGGTCAGACCGAGAGAGTCAATTGAGTTTTGAAAGATCTCCTGAGGGCTTGTGTGTTAGACTTCGGAGGATCATGGGAAGACCATCTACATCTAGTGGAGTTTGTGTATAATAATAGCTACCAGTTTAGCATTGGGATGACACCATACGAGGAGTTGTACGGGAGGTCGTGCAATTCTCCAGCAAATTGGTTAGAAACTGGAGATAAGTCGGTGCTTGGACCAGATATAATTAGAGAAACCTCGGATTGTATAGAGATAGTTCGGTAACGAATGAAGGCAGTCCAGGACTGTCAGACGAGTTACGCCGACAAGCGTCGTAAGGACTTGGAATTCGACGTGGGCGATATGGTTTTCGTGAAAGCTTCGTCGTTGAAGCACATGGTTAGATTTGTTAAGAAAGGAAAGTTAGCTCCAAGGTTTGTTGGACCATTTCCGATAGTCGAGCGAATTGGAAAGCTCGCATATAGATTGGAGTTACCCGAGAGGATGTCGAGTGTGCATAATGTGTTCCATGTGTCGTTTCTACGGAAATTTGTGCATGATTCAAATGTGGTGGTATCTCCAGAGCAGTACGAAGATCTAGAAGTAGAGACCGCAGTTACGAGACCTCATAAGCCATTTCGTGTTGTGGGGAATGTCACGAAACAACTTAGGACGAAGACGGTTAAGCTAGTCATGGTACAATGGATTGAAGACGTCGACGATTGTGCGTGGGAGACGAAAGAGAATATGAAGGCGAATCATCCAAAACTCATCGTCGGTAAAACCCTTTGATCGTAACATCGTCATATCATTGTATCTTGTTGTTGTTTGGCAGAATTCTGCGTGCTAGAATAAGGCTATTGATGCATGACTTGATGGTTGCTAGTTTGGATGATAGAATTGACTTCTCATGGATGACAGGCATGCAGAACTGTTGTGGTTGCTTGTATTTGCTTAGAATTTCGGGGGCGAAATTCTTAAGGCAGGAGAATGTAACAGCCCGCATTTTACGTATCGAAGGATCGTAAAATATTTTAATTTTATTCCCTGAGGGTTGAATCATTCTCATTTTTAATATGTTGCTTATAGGGATGTGAGACATGTCCATAATTTTTACTGATTTCGTTTGTGACCAATTTGCCCCTGTCAGTCTTGTACAGGGAATAACTTTTGACTCAGGTCGAATCAGAAGGTGAAACCTGTACCATTAGAAAGGAATTGATGATTCTCTTTCCGTAGAGTGATTACATTAAAGATTTGGCTTAGCAGTTTGGGAGAAATCGCTGTTTTAAGGTTTTTCAGTTGGCTGTCCAGGTTTGGTAAGCCATAATGGACTGATTGGAGAGGCCCATTAGTGAGCTGATGGGAGGGTATAAATAGGGGCTGAAGGATATGGGAAATGGTTTAGTTTTTCATTTCCTCATTAAGTGGCCTTGTGCTTCTTCTTCCTCTAACACCTTTCCACTATTAAAAATCCAAATCTAAGAGGGGAAATCGAAGATCTATACCATTGGAGGCTAGATCTACATCATTTCAAGTGCGAATTCATCGGATCGAGGAGTTTGGTTCGGATTTCTCGCTGTCTGGATTTATAATTCTATCATTTTAGCTTGTTTTGGCAAATCGGTGAGTGATATGCATCTCTTACATGGATCCAATGAAGTATATGAGTGTTTGTGCATGTTTTTCATCATATGCAAGTGTTTTTCCATAGATCTATGCATTGGTAAGCCCATTTTGATATGAATCACCCTACGATCTAAGTTAGCATGTTTAAACTGGTAATTCTTGTGTCATTTTACATGTATATGCAAGTTAGATTCGCAATTTAGATCATATGTTCATTTATCATGATTTTTGGTGAATTTGCATAACTTAGTGATAATTGTCATTTTCATGATGTTGGTGGTTTCATAACATGTTTATGATTGTATTAGATGTATTGGATGAGTTGGTTTTGTTAAATTCGTCGTTTGGCGAAGTTTTGGTCGAAATTGGAGTTGGATTGGGGCTGTACAGTGGACCGATCGGTCAGAAATCATGTCTTGGGGAGCAAGTCAGGACCGGTAGGTAGTGTTTCGAGAGGACCGACCGGTAGGTGACCGACCGGTAAGTAGTGTTCCAGGAGGACCGACCGGTAGGTAGTGCTTCAGGAAGACCGATCGGTAGGTAGTGCTTCAAGAAGACCGGTAGGTAGTGCTTCAGGAAGACCGACCGGTAGGTAGTGCTTCAAGGAGGACCGATAGTCAGGGACAACCGGTTGTTAAGGGAGGACCGGTTGTTCAGGGAGGACCGGTTAGTCCGGGAGGACCGGTGATCAGGGAGGACCGGTTGTTCAAGGAGGACCGGTTAGTTCGGGAGGACCGGTGTTCAATGGGGACCGGTTAGTTAGGGAGGACCGATTATTCAGGGAGGACCGGTTAGTTCAGGAGGACCGGTGTTCAAGGAGGACCGGGTAGTCCGGGAGGACCGGTGTTTAGGGAGGACCAATGGTCAGGGAGGACCGGTTGTTCAGGGAGGATCGGTTAGTCCGGGAGGATCGGGAGAAGGGGATTCGAAGAAAATTCAAGTTAGAATATTTGAAGTGTTAAAAGGTGCTCATTGATCGGTGTAGAACAACGAATATGGTGGCAACTCAAAGGTCGTGAGTTGGTGGATAATTATTGCTCGAGAAGGTTGCTTGAGCTATGAAAAGTCATCAGGTTGGGTGACTATAGATGCGAAGGCCGAGAGATTATCGTTGTCGTAAGTTCTAGCAGGCTCAAAGCAGGGATACACTAGAGACGTCTAAAAGACCGATTGTAGGTCGAGTATCTTGGGTCTTTGGGAAAGGCCTATTTGTCAAGGTTGGACATATGGAGTTTATGCTAGAACTGGGGTTACCATTAGCCCTTGACATATGGCAAGATTGGGCGTCATACGATTAACGATGGTTTCAAAGCAGGATTGGGGTGATAGCCAGAGTATGTCATGGATGATTGGCTATTTTGTTTGTACTATCTCACATAGATTATCCAAAGTCGAGGGAGATGTTCTTTGAGTGCTTAACTGATATTGGTTTAGGCCTCTGGGGAGAGTACTGCGGAACGTTAAACACGATTAGAGTTGTCTGTGTAAGACTTATATAATCTGGATGTTATGAGTGTTTCTATGATTGAATGGGTGTTCTGGTTTCCATGGTTAAATTGTTTATAGTAAAGGTTATCACTGTCCAATGTGGGGAAGATAAGGTTGAGTTTTTCTCTGGTGTTGTGGGTAGATTAGTATGCTTATCTATCCCTTCTCATATACTTTATTGTTGAAATTTGTTAGTTGTTTTATCACTCACTAAGACTGTTGTCTGACTCAAGGTTTTATCTTTCCTCTTATTTACCTTGGGCTATTCATACGGTTGTGGATGGGCAGACTGAGTAGCAGGTGATTGGTGATGCTTTAGTGGGGACGATGATATTGATCGACGACGAGCAGGAGGCTCACGTACCAGTTTATTACTATCTAGTATTTTCTGTTCCGCTGTTTGATTTGCTCTGTGAGTGCTGTGGTGAGGCCATATGTACATACTTGATATTTCCTACGATGTTGGAAAAATCTTTCAGAATGTTGTGAAAGTATAGAAAGTTTGCTATATCATGCTTCACTACTATTACCTATTGTATATGTTCTATTATATTTTATCCTTGCACTATGAGTTCTACGACAGGTTTCGATGTGTTTACCTACTCTAATGATCATCCATAGCAGCCTAGCACACCTTTCAGCGCATTATTCCTCTTGTATAGTGCAGGGGCTATGGGCGGTCATCACACATTGGAAGAAAAGTACAAAACAGAGAAAATTGGAATAGATAAGTTTCTTACCTTACAGTATTTCAAATTTGAAACGAAAGATGATATCTCTGTCATGGACCAAATGCATGATTTACAAGCTCTAGTCGGAAAACTTGCAGATTTAAAAGTACAAATTCCAGAGTCATTTCAAGTGGTTGCTATTATTGCTAAACTTCCATCTAGTTGGAATAATTATCGTAAAAAGCTCCTACACATGACTGAAGAACTCACATTGTAAAGGATTGGAAAAATACATACGGATTGAAGAGGAGAATAGAATTTGTGATGGTGTTTTTACAACAACAAACATGAACATTGTTAATTTTGGAAAGAAGAGAAAGAATGGTCAAAACCAGAACTTTAGGCCGAATAAGAAACTAAGTCGGATGCCAACTCTATTCCAAAGGATAAGAAAAACAAGGCTTGGTATAACAGTGGCAAACTTGGGCACTTCAAACGAGAGTGTAGGGCACCTCCAAAACAAAAAGGCCAGTCTAAAAATGCAAATATGGTTGAGAATGATGAAGTCCAGAAAATCATTGCTATGGTTTCAGATTTGTAGATCAACATGACAACTGACTTGCACATGGCAATTGCTGAAACAAAATATTTGGATTGGGGGTTCGATTCTGGTATAACAGTTCATGTTTGCATCAACAGAGGGTTGTTCATAACCTACACAGAATTGGAAGATCAACAAGAAGTGCTCATGGGAAATGGAAATGGTGCAAAGATCTGGGAAAAGGAAATGTGGGGATTCATTTTACTTCTAATAAGAAGATCACTCTCACTAATGCACTCTACGTTCCTGATATTAAAAATAATTTGGTTTTTGCATTAATCCTGTGCAAGAGTGGTGTTAAATTTGTCTTAGAGGCTGAAAGTTTAATTCTGTCAAAAAATGGCATGTTTGTAGGAAAAGGTTATGCATGTAATGGGATGTTCAAACTTAGTATTAATGAAATAAATGAATGTTCTGCTTATATTGCAGATTCTTTACTTTTATGGCATGCACGTTTAGGACATTTAAATTATAAATCTTTGAAATATATGGAAAAACTTGGTCTCATTTCTGTTACTAATGATAAACATGATAAATGTGAGATATGTATACAAGCCAAGATTACAAAGAAACCATTTCCTACTATCGATAAAAATTCGGAACTCCTGGATTTAATTCATTTTGATATATGTGAATTAAATGGAGTTTTAACCAGAGGTGGAAAAAGGCATTTCATTACCTTTATTAATGATTTATCTAAATACATATGCATATTTGCTCAGAAATAAAGATGAAGCTTTTGACATGTTCAAACGCTATAAAACAGAAGTTAAAAATCGGAAGGGTAGGAAAATAAAGGTCCTACATAGTGATAGATGAGGAGAATACTACTCCACTGAATTTTCTAACTTCTGTGAAGAACATGGGATTATTCATCAACACACTGCACCATACACATCACAACAAAATGGTTTGGCTGAAAGGAAAAAATAGAACTCTAGTTGATATGGTAAATTTTATGTTATTAAATGCTAAATTACCACTTAACTTGTGGGGGGAAGCATTGTTGTCTTTATGTCATTTGCACAATGGAACCACATCAAGGAAAACTAAAGTTTCTCCTTATGAACTATGGAATGGTCGAAAACCTAATCTACGGTATTTAAAGGTGTGGGGGTGTATTGCCTTCTATAGGGTGACTAATCTAAAACTGACTAAAGTAGGTCCAAAAGCGTTGAAAATTTTGTTTGTATGATATGCTGAAAACTCTAAAGCATATAGACTACTAGATTTATCCTCAAACACGATTGATGAATCACGAGATGTTGAGTTTATTGAAAATAAATTCAAGGTTGATTCAACCACAAATCAGTCATCAAACCCCGACATTATCCAAACACCAACGGATGTTAATACACTTTCTGTTAGAAATAAAAGGAAAGTAACAGACGAATATACAAAAATAAGAAGGACACAAAGAATAAGAAAAGAGAAATCTTTTGGTCCATATTTTATATCATCTCAAGCTATAGCATTCTTTGTAGAAGGAACTCGAGATGAAGCTATAACAAAATTCCTATTGTACCGAATATAGAAAATGATCCAAAACCATACAAAGAAGTTATAACTTCCATAGATTCTGCTTTTTCGAATGAGGCAATTAATAATGAAATGGATTCAATTTTATCAAGCAAAACTTGGGTATTGGTAGACTTGCCTCAAGAGTTAAAACTTATTGGTTGCAAATGGGTGTTTCGAAGAAAACTTAATAATGATGGTAGTGTGCAAACTTTCAAGGCCATATTAGTAGCCAAGAGTTTTCGGCAAAAAGAAGGAATTGATTTCTTTGATGCATATGCTCCAGTTGCAAGTTACATCAATTCGAGTACTAATAGCATTAGCATCAATCTATCAGTTGCATATCCACCGAATGGATATCAAAATAGCCTTCCTTAATGGTGAACTTAATGAAGAAGTTTACATGGAACAACCAGAGCGTTTTATCCTTCCTGGAAATGAATGAAAAGTTTGCAAACTAAAAAAATTGTTATATGGATTAAAACAAGCACCAAAACAGTATCACAAGAAATTTGACTCAATTGTACGTCAAAATGGTTTTACATATAATAGTGCAAACAAATGTATCTACTCCAAGTTTACAAAGGAATATGGAGTAATCATTTGTTTATATGCGGATGATTTATTAATATTTGTACTATAACATGAAAAGAATACAAGACAAAAATTAATTAACTTCAAAATTCAAAATGAAAGATTTGAATGAAGTTGATACAATTCTCGATATAAGTTAGTAAAGTTAGTGGGGGCTATGAACTAAGTCGGTCACATTATATTCAAAAAGTGCTCCAGAAGTTTGGGCATCTAAAAGTTAAAGATGCCAGTACCCCAATAGACTCGAGTATCACTCTCAATAAAATGGAGGAAGATGTATTGCTCAACTCGAATGCGCAAGCGCTATTGGAAGTATAATGTATGCAATGCGTTGTACAATACCCGACATAGCATATGCAATATGCAGACTTACACGATATACCAACAATCCTAGTATAGATAATTGGAAAGCAATTGGTAGATTACTTGGTTACCTAAAAATAACCAATAATCTAGGACTTGTTTACAATGGATTTCCACGTGTAATAGAAGGACACACTGACGCAAGTTGGATAACTAGCACCGATGATAATAAATCTACTTCGGGTTGGACTTTCACATTAGATCGAGGTGTTGTTTCTTGGGCATCAAAGAAACAAACTTGCATTTCACATTCCACAATGGAATCAGAATTTATAGCACTTGCTGTCGCTGGAAAAGAGGCAAATGGCTACGAAATATATTACTAGATATCAAGCTATGGCCAAAACCAATGTCAGTTATATCATTACGATGCGATAGTCAGACAACTATGTCACGAGCATATAGTAACATGTACAATGGAAAATCAAGACATATATACTTTAGACATGAATATGTTAGACAAATAATAAATGATGAAATAATTACTAGTCTACATAAGATCCAACGATAATTTAGCAGACCTATTCACAAAAGCTTTGACTAGGGAAATGGTAAGATCCACGTCAATCGGAATGGAACTTAAACCCTGTATTAATTAATGATAGTGGATACCCAACCTTAGTATTAATTAGCTTAACTTTAAGGTCTAACGGGTAATAACAAGCTATCATATGATTGGGAGGACACTAAGTCAATTTAGTGTAAACTGTTACAGGTATGAAGAGTCTGAGTTGAATAACTCTTTATAAAGTTCTAGCTAGTCTGGTAACAGAGACATTGAAAAAGAAAAGGAACTTTACCATTATGAACTTGGAAGTGGTGTCGCTTCTGGACAAGAGTTTATAGGGCTTGCTCTTGTAAAAGTTCATTAAGCCGGGATAGAGCATATGGCCATAATGGTGCTCACAGGTAGGGAAATTTACGGGTAAACTGAAAATGCGTGTGTAGTATTTCCGACTTTATATCCCAAGGGAGACTTGGTTTAAGTTAAGACCACCCAGCTCTTCTTTAAAGTTCTGAGATATTTACATTAATACGTGGTTTAACCGAATAGGTACCATATATGTTGCGTAATTTCTAGCTAAGATAAAACTAAATATAATAAAACAATCAAGTGGGGGATTGCTAAGGAAAATTGTTTTAATGAAGGGAACAATTAAAGTAAGTCTCACATAACCAACTTTTTTGAACTATTCCAAGGTATATATGAATGCTTTGTATATGACATTGTGAATTGAAATGACTTGGGCTTGGATGGGTATGCATGAGGGCTTGGGCCTGTAAAATATTATTATCATCAAAAGATGTGACTTGGGGCACGTGAATTTGTGCGTGACCGTACGGAAACGATAAGACTGTTGGCAACAGTCGTATGTTTTGAATTTGAACATATAGACGCGACTGTTTGTATGCACCTGCTCCCAACGGTCCCGCCTCTTCTGCTTGTATAAATACGCTCTGCGCCTGCCCAGACCAATAGAACTTCCCTCTTCTCATCTCTCCTCCTGTACATAGATATTCTGCTTTTATCTCCTACCAATAACAGATCCCATTAAACCCACAGGTAGTGTCACGCCTCTGAGGTTCGGTTTTATTGTATCCTGGGAAGCAGTCTATCGTTCAACCTGTTGGCAAACTCAGACGAGTGGGGGCAAATATTGATTTAAGAAAAGCAAGCCCGCGCCTCAAAACCAACCTTGCCTACTCCTTCACTGATCCTCTATAGGTTCTGATCTTAATCAACAATTTTATGAAGGGTTCCATCTTTCAAGAATATAGTGTCCAATTTCTGCATTTCTCTGTTACCGAAAATAAGAGAAAATGAAAAGTAACCATTTTAACATATGTATCCACAATAAAATTTTATCTAATTTTTTTTTTTTTTCTTAAGCTTTATCTCTGAAGGACAACGTTATGGTTATACATAAAGATAAATACATTTTTAGTTTATATAAAATGATTAGTCTTTTCTCTTTCCCAAAAAATGACAAAGCATTTATCATTTTATGTGAAGGAAGAATAAAGTATCTCTTTGTATGGAAATGGTCATTCCAGTTGAGTTTATGATAAAAGAAATTACTGAACAGGCTTTATGGGTATCGACTACTGAGTAGAAAATTCATGTCCTTCATCAGATTAATAGTCAGTTTATTGCATCGTGAAATCCATATCAAACTCATATATTGCATATTCGGTTTACCAGCCGTTAATTTACATTGCATCAACAGTGCTCTAAAAGCTCTTCATTTTGACTATGCGATAGCTTTGTCCAAGCATACATAATGGCACCATTAATTCAGAAGAATTTATATATTTTGTTAAAAGAAAACTATAGCAGAAATGCCAGAATATTTCCAACGTTTTGATGCATAAGATTACAAACTTGGAGATAACGTAAATGGCTTCAGAAAATTAACAAGTTGATTACAAACATTTGAGATAATTAAAACATTTATCTTTTAACAAAAAATATATTAAAAGAAAAGAAAAAAAAAAAAAAAAAAAAATCTCGTAAGTGCAAACAGAAGAGCTAACCCTTTCCTTAAACTATTTGGCTCCTTTCCAAGCTTGAATTTAGATGAGAAATCATTCAGCGATTTCTTATCTAAAATCTTCAGCACCATCAAAGAGAAATGAAAATGTTCAAAATGTTAATTCAACGAGCAACAGAAGCTAAGGTTAGAATGGTTAATTCAGGATGTTAAAATGAGCCCTTAATGAGCGGTGACAACTTAAACATTACTTCATGAAAACGGGTTGGAAGACCCAGTTAGACCTGATTTCTGCAGCAAATAAAATATGCAAATCTTAAAAGCTTGAATAGCCAATATCTCATCTCAAGTAGTATCATTAACCGTTACTTTAAATATTAAACAATTAGGCTCTTATTCATTCCTTAGTATCATGAAGCAGTAAAGTTGAATACCACCAAATTCAAACATCAAACTCCAAAGATAAAAAAAACGACATATGGATCATAAAAAAAACAAAGAATAGTAAATCATTCACCATTTCACAACCTACATGATCACTGAAACCCACCCCAAAATGGATTGTTGCCAAAACCAAGCCCTCCTCCACCTTCACCTCCATAATTCCCATAAGGAAGAACATAGCCATTAGCATCAGTAATTACCTCATTCTTCAAAAAATACTCCGCGACACCGAGCCCGTTGGTCACCATCTCATTCTTCACAGGAATAAATTGCTGCACAACACCACTCGTGTAATTACCGGCATTACCCATATGACTCCCACTCCCCACGCCATTCATGTTCCTCATTGCCCGCTTATCGGCCCACTTATCCACTTCTCCTTTCAACTCAAGGAGCCTCCTCCCATACTCTATCAAGCCCAGCGCACTCAACTCCTCCTCGCTCCTCTTTAACTGCTTCGCCAGCATTGCCTTTCTCTTTCTTTCCCTTTCAACCATTAGGCTCAAATCTGTCGACTTGTCGTTTAGGGCTGTGCTGATTTTGGCCGCCATTAGAGAGGAAGCACTTGACCAATGATCCATTGCTACTTTCGGAGGTTTCCCATCCAAGAAGCGGTATGTGACAGCATCCACAGAGGGGTGCCCGAAGGAGAAAGGTTTACCAGCAGGGGAGAAGACCACTGCAGCCACTTCTGCGCCACATAAAATAGAGATTTCACTAGCCTTCTTGAAGAGCCCATTGCGACGCTTTGAGAAACATACTTGGCGTGCCTCCACGTTCTGGATCTTCTTTATCTCTATCTTCCGACGTCCTAGGCTTTTCTTTCTTCCTCTCTTGATCACCATTTTCTGGCTGAATGAAGAATCATGTATGAAGGGTAGGTATTTATAGGATTGGGATTCAAAGTTGAATATTTATTTGTGTATTTACGACCATTTATGCTGTCATGATTACAGAATCTAGATTTTATTTGATAGTGGGGTAATTCTTGTAATTAATGTATTTAAGATTCATTTAGTACAATTGCGTATACGACAGTACAATGCAGAATGAAATGTTTATCTATATTAATTACCTGTTTGATTTCTCAATAAATAAACGAATTTACGCGTATAACAAATGTATGAAATGTATTTATTTATATTTAATGTGAATTTATTGTTTCATTAACTATTTACTTACAGTGGTGTCACCGTTGTTATTCTAAGTAGACCTATCCTTCATTTTCACTTTGAGGTACTTAAATTCGTTTAAACTTACCATAATGGTACTTTTTCTTCTTCTGTTGCTTTGTGGTCTGTTAATTAGGTTTTGTTAAGTATTTACGGATTCTGTTCATTGCATAATTTGTTATCAACAAGCTAAATAAAACAATCCTCTCATCCACCACGCTCCAAAACCACAGCTATAACATTCCGGTCATACTAAGCTTCATATTATGTATAATTTAGTGTGCATTGAGACAGTTTACACAATACCATTTAACTATCAAATAAAATAGCATTGTGAAAAACATACATTGGGTAGTGGAATAGCTTTGGTGTTGTCATTTAAGCTTAGTGTCAAAATGATAATTAAGAAAAACCTTTGCATACACTAGTTCCCTTTGAACCAGCACTCCATTGGACAAAATATACAATTGGGACGGTATGTGGTTTGTTCAAAGATTTTGAAGTAATAAGATGAGTTGTAATCTTATATGACTACAACATTACTGAATAATATTTAACCATGTTTATTACTCCATTGGTTAAACTTCCTGTGTGAATGCAAAATAGCATATCAATATATTACTAAATGATAGTAAAGTCCATTAATTCCAAAAACTATCACTATTCTCCTTCTCTCACCAATTTCTCATACTATAAGATCCTACAATATACCATTTTATAATTATTCACTTCTTGTGCTATTTTACATTCAAATATCTACTTTTTAAAAGATTATACAATTATCAACAAATCTTTTTCAGTTTTCCTTCAATATTTTACTTCAAAAACGCACACATCTAAGTTAATCTAAAAATCATAATTTTTAACTAATTGATAAAAGTGGGTAACTTATTTATGTTAAAGTCTAAAAAAAAAGCAAGTTTCAGTATGTACTACAGAAGTTTCAACCAACTGATGTAAAATATACATTTAGATACAAAAATAAATAAAACACCTAACATAAATTTTGTTTTATAATTTATTCACTAAATGAATTTATCATACGTTACAATGCGAAATTTCATCAATTACAATGTCCAGTTTTTTAATCTTTTTAATAATTATATTTAGAAATCTCACTGGTTCTCTCTCCTAATCTTTTACATTCAATGTCCATTTATTTAACTACTTTAAATATTAATGGGGATTGTTGAGACTCCATTTTTTTGTTAAGGAGGTTACATTTTTAATTTATTGTACAATTATTAAATTATTATGGGGAGAAAAAAAAAATTAGACTCCTCTAAACTGACTAGTATAACCGCATAACGGTGAGACAACCGACTTTGTGATACAATACAACTGATAATTTTTTTTATTTTGTTGTACTTATTTAGTTATTTAAAACTACATATGAATGAAAATATATGAAAGAAAAATTACATATATTATTAAAAACCAAAAATAATTATTTTAACCAATCATGTCAGCACAAGGATAAAGTTAATTAAGTCACACAATTAATGAGCATTAATGAATCAAATAGACTAAATTAAAAATTAAATCGAGGAGCTCAGGTAAGGCAAGGCATGGCTTCAGAACTACATTAAATTAATGCACAAGTCATAGAAGGACAAAATGGGTATTGTTAAAAAGCTTCAGACGGACGGAAGTAATCGAACGTTCAGTCGAATTAAGAAAAACCGACAAAATCAGTTTGATAAATAAAAGTTTCTATATTAATCCTATGTATAATCCTCTTCAGTGCAAACCTTAAAACCTAAAACCCAATTAATAAGTACAGTTTAATATTGGGTATGAAATAGAAAAATGGAAGTAGTTAACGTAATGGACACATGAAAGTTGTGTGGGTGTTCAGAAGGAATCAGATTAATCCTCTTCGTAAACCTAATTTTTAGGTTTTCAATTAATTTCGGGTTTAATATGAATTTTACTTGATTTCTACTTGTTTGTATGTGTAAATTACACATTACGCCATAAACAACTTAATGCAACGAGTTTGTAAGGTGTTGGTAGCCAAATATCTTAGCCATACTAATGTGTTTGCTCTAGATAAATAAGTGTATTACGATGCAACATTTTGTACAATGTTGCTATAGTAGACAGCGATCCGCACGTTAGTTAAAACCATATCCCATCCGTCCAACCATATCTGCTAGGATTACCCTGTTTTCGCTAACATTTTCATTTCCTTCTCTCCCAAATTTTCGTTCACTCCAAGATCCATTACTGAATTTTAGTCACCAATTCCTCTTCGTTTCCCTCCGTCACCTACTGCCGTAACATAGAGTTTATACCAAATCCTGATTTGGTGCGTTCCTCCAACTCTCTTCATTTCCCTCCGTCTTTACCGATTTTCCACAAAGTCGACATCTTTCCTGATTTTTAAGTTGAGAATTTGAGTGATTTTTTTATCTGATAACTATTCTGCCACCAACTTTTAATACTGCGTCCCTATTACCGACTCAGATGCTAAGCAACACAGTTGGTATTCTCTCTTTTATTTAATTTTGATAACTGCATGTTCCGGCTGTTTGCAGATTTCTGAGGAAGGAGTGTTAGTCACGAACTTCTGCTTTCGGACTTCAACTTCCTGCAATCAGCAAATAATGGTATGCTAAATGTTAGGGATTGAAGAACACAACAGCTCCCGTCAAATTATGGTATGCTAAATGTTATAAATAACTGGATGCACAGTTTAGTTTCAACTTTCAGCAAACATGAAATAATGGCATGCTAAATTTATCTTTTTTACTTATGTATTTAAGGTGTTTGTGGAAATTGTAGACAGTTATTTTGACACTCCCGTCAAAGTTGGTATGCATTACCTTAACAATTAGGAATAGATTATAGATTATAGAATTACCACATGCTTATGGAGACACAGAGAAATGTTTTGGCAGCCATATACTGTATTGAACTTGTGCATGGCAACAAGATATAGAGAGAACATGAGTGATTACTATATATTTTTTTAGACTCGTTAAACTGTTACCACATGAAGAAGGATTTAGCGCAAAGAATCTACTCCAAATAGCATTTTCGGATTAAGCTAATTTAATTCTTTTAACTAAAATCAGATAAATATGTTTGAATGTTTATTCCCACTTTTCTTTAATTATATTCTTTTTTTTTTTTTTTCTCTTTAGGAATATGGCTGAGAATTCAATATATTTGATTACGTAACGAAATGTTTTGCCACTCTTACCCATGGTCATTGACTGTTAGCATCGTCAGTTAGAAATGTACTTGTTACTGTCATGATTCATTGATCACAATAATCATTTTGATTGCTAATACTAATGTCAGTTTTGATTTTTTATTTTGTTTTCCCCTTGTGTTTCAGAAACCAAGTACACATCGATACTAACAATGATGGAGCCACCTGCTCATAAGGAGCCTGTAACAAATACAAAGGTGGCTGAATCTGCTTCAGATCAAAAGGAGATGAGAAATAGTGTACAAGAGTTGTACCATCAAGTTAAGCACAATTTTCAGTCTGGGAATGACACCCATGTTTCCTTTCTGAGTGTCTGACACAAATAGACGATGTTGTTTAAATTGTGTTAATGCAGATGATGCTCGACAATGATGTGCATAAGTTGTTCTGACATACTTTTCCGGTCTGCTGATGGTGGTTTAGCAGAAGTTGTTCTGACGGGTGAGCTTCTGATATGATTAGTACCTTTTTGTAAATGTTGAAACTTGAAAGTATGAATCTATCACTAATAATAATAGTTGCTTCATTTGGATTCTCAGATCAGTTAGTGTTAAATTAGATCTATTTATTTCACTTGTACTTTCTATGATTCCAAACTAGACCTTGTATATGAATCCATTTACTTTGTTCATTTTAGAAAACGTGTTAAGGATATGGAATAAACAAGAACTTGTTTAGTTAGTGCTTTTCTGTTTCTGATATTTTGTACAATTTTCATTTCTGTTTTCAGTTAACTTCCTTTACATTTTGTTCATCATTTCTGCATACAGTTCTCGTCAACAGAATAATTATTTTCAAGTTTAGCCTTGAATGAAAAGGCTTTTTGTCCCAAGCATCCTGTTTACATCTGATATTAAACTTCACTCCTGTGTGATTAAAGTTTATGTTGCATGCATACTATTACTCGCCTTTAGTATCATAAAGATATTCTTCTTTTAGATCAACGTTTGTTGAATCATAGCTGGTGCTCATTATCATCAGCAATTATCGCGCCAGGTTTATCATTCAGCAGCTGTTTTCTTAGCTTATTATCAACAATTTTTAAATAATATTTGTTTTTAATTTATGAATAATATGAATAAATATTTTATATAATATGGATAACCTTCTTGTTTTTATCAATGTGTTTTAACTAAAACTCAAAAAAAATTGATGGACTTGAGACAGTGTAGGATGGAGAGGGGAATTGAGCGGCGAGAGCAATTGCCGCACATTGATGGACTTGGAGTTATCAACATAACAACAGTTGATTGGCATGTTGGGGTTTATGTTGATCTTTCCATTTCCTATTTCTCTACTGCTAAAATCAATGTATGTCTTCTTCTTCTTTTTCATTTGCTGCAACTTTCGTTTTACTGTTGTGGAACCTTGTACATTGATCTTCAAAAATGAAAATCCTTCTACATTGATCTTCCATAAGGAGATCAGCATCAACACCAGCCAAAGACAATACGAATACAGGTATAACTCTAGTTCCAAAAGTCCTATATAGGTTTCCTCGCTCCCCAGATTCAAGACATGAAGGTTGAAACTACTTTTTAAGAACTCTTTCAACCTATGTGCATCTAGCGAATATTTGTAGCCTCCATCGACATTGAAACCAACTAGTACAACGAGTCAGAAAATGTACAATAGTGGAGTCTGTATATGAGTGAATCAAGTGGCAATGTAGTGAGAAATATATGTAAATATGAATGACTGTGTAATATACCCATGAATGTACAATAGTGGAGTCAGAAAATTTGTATTATTTGAAATGTTGAAATAAAATATTTATTTGAATAAAATACTGCGTTGCAGTAGCTTTAAAATAGTGTTGCTATTATGTTATAAATGTTGCCTGAAATAATGTTGCAATAGTCAGAGAAGGTGCTTCCGTAGGTATAGTGTCCCGAAATTCCGGTACAATTTGAGCTGACTAAATAACACAAGTCCAACCCAAATTACACTGGAAACCAGAAAACTAATAGAAAGAAAACAGAGGGTGAGAATAGATAAGATAGAAACTTAGAATAGAAGAAGAAGAAGAACATACAACATCAGAGTAACACGAATCTCACAGCGGAACGAACAACATATAATAGATAACATATCTTTAAAATAAAATCAGTATATGTATATAGTAACATTATCAGAGTACAATACTTACAACACAGCGGAAATAACAATAGCTATAAAATCCTGAAGCCTCCTACTCCAAGCTCTCCTAGTATATTTGTAAAATCCTGACTATTGACTGTCCATACAAAATTGGGCATCCAAGAGTTTAGGGAAAACAAAACAAAATAAACTCTGGGTCAGTCATGGGACTGGTGTGAGTAAAACAATCTAAAACAGTTTGAGCTATTAAACGATGTCTCATAAGACCACGCCGTATAACGGAACGGGTTTTTCCCTTATGAGAATCCAAAACATTTGATTTAACTTTCAAAATCGTTTTGAAAGAAACGATAAACTTTATATCAAACTCTTTTGATATTATAATAATGTCTATCAACCACAATATAATAATCATCTAGCAGAAACGCTTTCATCTCACATTCTACATATATAGTATACAATCAAAACCGCGAGCACTTATTGGATAATGGATTTCCAACTATGACAAGGAATGGAACCACCTTTCGATAGTGTACCTCTAGAGAGGAATACACTGGGTTCAACAAGAGCATCTTGCAACCCGGCCACACATGACCGACCACTCATTTTGCTTGAGTGTATCGAATGTATATCACCAACGGTTGGGATCAGCAACCGTTTCCCGAATGGGACAACATCGAATAGATTAAAGAATGAAATGAATATCTCTAGATAGGTGATAATACACCCTACTTGGCAGCCAACCACTTAGCCATGCTGCTTGCCCGATTTTTGTCATTTCCCGGTTGTGAGGCTAGATGCCACGCTTATCTTTGACAGATCACACATCTATTCACTTTGAATGTCACATCGTCATACACGCCAAATCACAAATTGATTCCCCAAAAATACAACGGGTATACAGCTAAGAGAAATGAATTCCTCCGCCACCAAACGTACATACGTTTGAAGAGATCAACTTACGCGATCTATTAAATATACTTTGTCAAACATTCTTCCATACAGGTCGTCCTGGGGCTGGACAAACCGAAGGTACTATTATGTAAACAGGACAGCCCTTGCATAACTCCGTCTTCAATTATCTTCATCATATTTGATTCGCAACGCTAACGCCCATACAGAGTGGTTTTCGGATAATGAATCAGATTCCGGTCTCTCCGTATTGACAACGGAAATGGTCAAAATCTTCGATAGTCGGTGATTTAACTATCAATGGAAAACATGTGTACAAACAACGGTCGTAGGTCGTATTTCCAAATGGAAATCTTACCGAGCAAATCGTCAATCAACACTGATCCATTTTAATTTAATTTGTCATTTAATTATCTATTTCCCTATTCCTGTTTCCATATATTCAACGTTTTTTATTTTCTAAATTTAGAAAATATACATTATTAACATTGGAAAACATTTCCATTTCTTATTTTCTTATATTAGAAAACATTTTTAATTCTTATTTGGAAAACATTTCCAAAACTCCTACATTGGATTTAAACAGATGTTTAAATCAGACATCGCTATGCCAACTCAAACCATTATACTCGTTAACTAAATTCAGTTAACCAATCTCACTATCGAACCTTAACCATTCCTTAGTTAAAAACAAAACCAATCAAGTTGGGGTATAACTACCTCTCAGACCTTAATTGAACAACATTTCTAACTTCGAAACAGACAAGGTTCACCTTTTAAACCTTTAACAAACTTCCTTACGTAACTCTCTTTTGAATAAATCTCTATTCCATAACTCTTTCCTTCGAATAAACTATATTCGATAATCACTCTTCGAATAGCCATATTCGATTAACTCTATTTAGTTAACACTATTCAATTAACTCTAATCGATTTACTCTTATCAGTTAGCTCTATTTGATTAACTCTATTCTATCAACTCTATTTGATTAATTCTAATTCGATTAACTCTATTGGATTAACTCCACTCGATTAACTCCTTTCAATTAACTATATTTGATTAACTCCTTTCGAATAAACTATATTCGATTTACTCCTTTCGAATAAACTATATTCGATTTACTCCTATCGAATAAACTATATTAGATTTACTCCTTTAACTCTATTTGATTAACTCCTTTAACTCTATTCGAATAAACTATATTCGATTAACTCCTTTAACTCTATTCTAATAAACTATATTCGATTAACTCCTTTCGAATAACAATATTCGATAACCCTTTTGAATAACTAATATTCGATAACTCCTTTCAAATAACAAATATTCGATAACTCATTTCGAATAACAAATATTCGATAACTCCTTTCGAATAACTAATATTCGATAACTCCTTTCGAATAACTAATTTTCGATTAACTCCTTTTCAATTAACTCTAACTCTAATCAATTAACTCTAACTCTCATCGATTATCTCTAACTCTAATCGATTAACTCTAACTCTAATCGATTAACTCTAATTCGATTAACTCCTCTAACTCATTTTGATTAACACATTTTGATTAACACGTTTTGATTAACTCCTTTGATTAACTCTACGTCCATATTCAGTTTCAAATTTCGATATTGAAATCGATTCTTACTTCTCTATATAATTCCTGACTTATATATTCTATTTATCCAATGATAAACATTTTATTTAATTTATAAAACATTATTTATATATTAATCTTCTCTACTTATCTGTTAAACAGGTTTCTATTTAAAATCTACTTTAAATCAATATCATGTTACACCCGTGTGCGAAGCACGGGTCTATTCCTTTCAAATGTAAAATTGTCTTTTTATAAATTCTTTTCATTTTCCAAATATTTCCTTTATAAATCTATTTATTTTCTATATAAATATTTCTTTTATAATTCTATTTATTTTCTAAATAAATATTTCTTTTATAATTCTATTTATTTTACAAATATTTCCTTTTCTATTTGGTTTACAAATATTTCCCTTTATATTTGTTTTTACAAATATTTCCTTTTCTATTTGTTTTCACAAATATTTCCTTTTATATTTATTTTTACAAATATTTCCATTTCTATTTGTTTTCACAAATATTTCCTTTTCTATTTGTTTTCACATATATTTCTTTTTATATTTGTTTTCACAAATATTTCCTTTAATATTTCTTTGATTTTATAATTTTCTTTTATAAAATTCTTTTCCTTTTATATATAAAATCCATTGATTTTATATAAATAATTCATTTTCAAAATACACTTTGAAAATCCCCTTTTCTACATCCTAGTATTTCTTACGGTATTTAAAATACCACACAACAATGATCGATATCATTCAAACACACATAATCAACAACAGATTATTCATCACATCATATATCACCATATATGAAAAAAAAACAGTATTTTATATATTGAGGAACCCAGTTGGGTCCCTCCAACCTGTTTCCCTGCATCCACAGATGTTAAACAATATAATTAACATCAACTTCATTTCACTATGAAATATTCTGATAAACAGAATCGACATTTGATTAACGATTTATATATATATATCGTTATCTATAATTTCAACCAATACATAAGCAATTCAACCAAACAGTCAACACACATCAATTAATCATCATTTAGCAGTTCTAAAAATACGTTATAAAAATATGAACTAATAGTGTTGATTGGACGATCATCGTTAAATAACGATAACTGTCAGTTGATTCAAATAGACAATTTATTTTGCTATAAATTGTAACGAGCCCCATTTCATCCCCAGTCAGTTCCATTGTGTAGCCTAAGTCTCTACGATTCCGACCTGACTGACCGTTCGAAGTTCTGATACAATGGCCAAGATATGATATTCTCAAGTTAGTATACGTATTTAAATTTAAAATAGAACTTAATTATCTTTAATTGGGCTTAACTTCTAAATTCCGGCCCATTCAGGAAAGATATTAGCTTGCCTAAATCACTCTTCTTCCTCTCCTCTGTTCGAACCATTTCAATATGCTGCCCAACCTCTTTCTTCCATCCAAACATCCTTATCTCTCCATCAATTAGCAAATTAAACAAAACTAAACAAAGCATACTCCTTTTCCTCAAACAGGCCCAACACACTTGAAAGCCCTGACCCGCATACATCTCTTCTCCTCCACCTTGCTCGTTTAAACCGTCACCTACACCTCACCATTACTGCATCTTCACGCACCCCTACTCCCACAAATTCTTCATTACAATTCAAACGAAAAATACCACAGTGTTCCTCTCCACAAAAGCTCCATTATCATACCAAAAATACACAGCATGCATCAGTCTTTCCACCTTGCGTCGAATCAGCCTGACGCGGCCTCCCCTTAAAATTGTGTGACACTTTTCATCTCGGATTTCCACACCAAAATTTGCATCAATGCTATAACTTGCCATGAGCTCGAATATACCCTCCAATTTGAGTAACTCGAAGTATATCGATCAGGGATTTAAACCCTAACATTGCTGTGAATGGTCCAGCAGCAAAAAGACAACAGGGATCGCACCCTACCCAGTTGTTACCAAATGAAAGATCCCTCCTTCCCGAATTCAGAACGATAGGTTTTTAAATTTTGTGATTTTTATTTGAATTCTTTTGCAATTTAGAATCCACGATTTTTCTTCAGAGGATGGCTGCTGAAAATGGTATTGACCAGGGAAAGGGAAAAAGTTAGGGTTATAGAAGTTAGGTGGTGTATTTATAGGAATTTTTAATATTTTAATTATTCGAATTTTATATTAATTTTAATCAATCGCTATGTGTATTTACTATTTAAAAATTCGTACGACCACATAAAATACCCAATTTTGATGAAAATGGTCGTGCAGCTATATCTTGACATTACAGACTCAACGAAACTTGTTTCGTCGAATTCCGACTTCATTTGCTTACACAACATATTTTTAAAGTCAAATAATTGACTGTTTCTCACATTAAAATCCTGTACGATCACATATGGACTCTAAAAATCACGGAAATTGAAATCTAACAATAATTTAATATTGCGGATCCAACAAAATTAGTTTCATCAAAAACAAATTTCGTTCGCAAAACTGACTATTTTTAAAGCTCTAAATAACCCATTTAAATATATAAATATATTTAAAAATAATTAAATTAAATATAAATAAATTTATATTATTGTGTATATTCACAATTGAATATCATACAACTCCAATTGGATTTATAACTCGATATTCAAATCCCGATTGAATCGATTTTTAATTCATATTGAAAAATCCATTTATAATATAAATAAATCGCTATAAGTTATAAAGGAATTCCATAGCGACTTTTCAAAAATTTGATTTGATCATAAATCAAAATCTACACGACAAAATCCTGATTTTTCTCTTCGATTAGAAAAATATACTTCACCAGCTCCGAACGTTTCTTGTTTCACAGAAATCCGATTTAAAACGACTTCTGTATATTCAATTGAAGTTCGAATCGCCAAATTACGAACTACAGCGCCATTACGGGCTCGATTATAATTATAATATAATTATACGTTCAAACTGTCGTTATTTAAATATATTCGTCATTCGGATTCAATTCCAAGATGAATTAAATATTTTAAATTGTCCAGTTCACATTATATTGTCAATTCACTAATTCCGACTATTTCGAAATTAAATATATTATTCTATTATTTATATTAATTAAATATTCAATATTATTTAATTAAACAGCCATTTAATTCTCTAAATTATTATTTAAATAATTAAATAAATTAATTATTATACCATAAAAGTACGGGTCATTACATTCTTTCCCCCTTAAAATAATTTCGTCCTCGAAATTGCTAAAGTAGAAAACAAACCCTATTGACTGGTTAGAACTTATTTGTTTACCTCTTAACTTCTGCTTCAACTGAACCAATTTAATTTTGATTAAAATATTAATTCATTCCTACTAATGAAAATTTTCAAAAATCCTAAAAATTTTCTAACACCTTAACTTTTCGAATTTTTTTGCCAATACCTCCTTTGTACTGGTCAATAGCTCAAACTCCAACTCGCCTCTCTAGGCCTTCTTCAACCCAAAAGAAAATCAAACAGCCAAGCGGCTTGCTAAGTTCGGCTCATAAAAATCTCATACCCATATAAATATAAACTTGTACCTTTTTGTCGGGCATATCATTATATCCTTTGCATCTGCTATTAATTCAGCATATACCAATGTCATCTCAATCAAACTCTAATCAGTTTTTATCCTCATATCCAAATCATTCATGTATCTAAGCCAAATTCCATTTCAAATTCGAGTTGCATTCTTGATTCCAAATTTTAACTCCATTATCCAATAACATTTAAAATCTCACAAATCCAATTTGTCTCAATATCATTCTAATCCAATTCAATTTCAATTTCAATTTGTTTTCCCCAATTTCTACTTAATTTGGTTTTAAATTCAAACAATCTTTTCCTGGGAGTTTTAAACAACATTACTTCACTAAAAATAAAACTTTCCTTTTCAGGATTCAAAACAACTTGCTTTTCTCAAATCAATTCAAAAACAAAAACTTTGGTAGTAATCCGTCACTTAGAACTCGAAAATGAATACCGATGATGGTCGACTTCATCATCGGAATATATTTTCCAGCGATCGAAGTGAGTTCAATACTATATCGCTTTTAAAACCATATCTAAACATTTCCACTTTGAAATCAACTCAAAATATCATTTTCAATGCTTGTAAAACAATTTAAAATCTCCCAGGATTTTAAAATCCTCTCGTATATTCAATTCAAATCCATTTACAAACACCTTTCCAAATTTCCAGGGTTTTAATTTCAATTCTGATTTAAATTCAGATTCAATTCATTTCGTAACACTTATACGAATTTTGATTGGTTATTTACATAACCATTTCAATTTTTATAATCTTACTCGATTATAATTACAACCAATATATCCAATATATTATAATCATTCCAATATAAATCCTTTATATCAAAATATAATTTGGGCAAAATTATTTCGTTTACCCTCTTTTCAAAACATACTGTGTCGTTCCATCGTATTCAAGTGTTTATAAACCCCTACTGATACAGTGGATCAAACTGACCGACCATAACTCATAAACAACTCAACCAATAAATCTCCACGATATAAAACCACTTTATATCAAATAACAAATATGTTCACTCGTATATACACTCAACTCAATCTAGGGCATTTCTAACCCCATCTCTGCTGAGTAACGCCACAGAGCCAAGGTAATTACTTAACCTTAAGCTCTGATACCAACTGTAGTGTCCCGAAATTCCAGTACAATTTCAGCTGACCAAATAACATAAGTCCAACCCAAATTACACTGGAAACCAGAAAATTAATAGAAAGAAAACTGAGGGTGAGAATAGATAAGATAGAAACTTAGAATAGAAGAAGAACATACAACATCAGAGTAACATGAATCTTACAGCGAAACGAACAACATATAATAGATAACATATCTTTGAAATAAAATCAGTATATGTATACGGTAACATTATCAGAGTTCAACACTTACAACACAATGGAAATAACAATAGCTATAAAATCCTGAAGCCTCCTGCTCCAAGCTTTCCAAGTATATTTGTAAAATCCTGACTACTTGACTGCCCGTACAAAATTGGACACCCAAGAGTTTAGGGAAAACAAAACAAAATAAACTCTGGGTCAGTCATGAGACTGGTGTGAGTAAAACAATTTAAAACAGTTTGAGCTATTAAACGATGTCTCATAAGACCACGCCGTATAACGGAACGGGTTTTTCCCTTGTGAGAATCCAAAACATTTGATTTAACTTTCAAAATCCTTTTGAAAGAAAAGATAAACTTTATATCAAAACTCTTTTGATATTATAATAATGTCTATCAACCACAATATAATAATCATCTAGCAGAAACGCTTTCATCTCACGTTCTACATATATAGTATACAATCAAAACCGCGAGCACTTATTGGATAATGGATTTCCAACTATGACAAGGTATGGAACCACCTTCCGATAGTGTACCTCTAGAGAGTACACTGGGTTCAACAAGAACATCTTGCAACCCAGCCACACATGACCGACCACTCACTTCGCTTGAGTGTATCAAATGTAAATCACCAACGGTTGGGATCAGCAACCGTTTCCCGAATGGGACAACATCAAATAGATTAAAGAATGAAATGAATATATCTAGATTGGTGATAATACACCCTACTTGGCATCCAACCACTTAGCCATGCTGCCTGCCCGATTTTTGTCATTTCCCTGTTGTGAGGCTAGAGGCCATGCTTATCATTGACAGATCACACATCTATTCACTTTGAATGTCACATCGTCATACCCGCCAAATCAAAAATTGATTTCCCTAAAAATACAACGGGTATACAACTAAGATAAATGAATTCCTCCACCATCAAACGTACATAGTTTGAAGAGATCAATTTACGCGAGCTATTAAATAGACTCTGTCAGACAATCTTCCATACAGGTCATCCTGGGACTGGACAAACCGAAGGTACTATTATGTAAACAGGACAACCCTTGCATAACTCCGTCTTCAATTATCTTCATCATATTTGATTCACAACGCTAATGCCCATACAGAGTGGTTTTCAGATAATGAATCTGATCTCGGTCTTTCCGCATTGACAACGGAAATGGTCAAAATCTTCGATAGTCGGTGATTTAACTATCAAAGGAAAACATGTATACAAGCAATGGTCGTATTTCCAAATGGAAATCTTACCGAGAAAATCATCAATCAACACTGATCCACTTTAATTTAATTTGTTATTTAATTATCCATTTCCCTATTCATGTTTCTATATATTCAACATTTCTTATTTTCTAAATTTAGAAAATATACGTTATTAACATTGGAAAACATTTCCATTTCTTATTTTCTTATATTAGAAAACATTTTTGATTATTATTTGGAAAACATTTCCAAAACTCCTACATTGGATTTAAACAGATGTTTAAATCAAACATCGCTATGCCAACTCAAACCATTATACTCGTTAACTAAATTCACTTAACCAATCTTCACTGTCGAACCTTAACCACTCCTTAGTTAAAAACGAAGCCAGTCAAGTTGGGGTATAACTACCTCTCAGGCCTTAACTGAACAACATTTCTAACTTCGAAACAGACAAGGTTCACCTTTTAAACCTTTAACAAACTTCCTTACGTAACTCTCTTTCGAATAAATCTCTATCCGATAACTCTTTTCTTCGAATAAACTATATTCGATAATCACTCTTCGAATAGCCATATTCGATTAACTCTATTCAATTAACACTATTCGATTTACTCTTATCAGTTAGCTCTATTTGATTAACTCTATTCTATCAACTCTATTTGATTAATTCTAATTCGATTAAATATATTAGATTAACTCCACTCGATTAACTCCTTTCAATTAACTCCTATCAATTAGCTCCTTTCAATTAACTATATTCAATTAACTCCTTTCGAATAAACTATATTCGATTTACTCCTTTTGAATAAACTATATTTGATTTACTCCTTTAACTCTATTCAAATAAACTATATTCGATTAAATCCTTTAACTTATTTGAATAAACTATATTCGATTAACTCC
Organism: Allium sativum; assembly: GCA_030737875.1. Classification (NCBI taxonomy): domain Eukaryota; kingdom Viridiplantae; phylum Streptophyta; class Magnoliopsida; order Asparagales; family Amaryllidaceae; genus Allium; species Allium sativum. The sequence continues at coordinate 777,920,495 of CM060909.1, forward strand.
TTTATCTCTATTCGAATAAACTATATTCGATTAACTCCTTTCGAATAACAAATATTCGATAACCCTTTCGAATAACTAATATTCGATAACTCCTTTTGAATAACAAATATTTGATAACTCCTTTCGAATAACAAATATTCGATAACTCCTTTCGAATAACTAATATTCGATAACTCTTTTCGAATAACGAATATTCGATTAACTCCTTTTCAATTAACTCTAACTCTAATCTAGTAATTCTAACTCTAATCGATTAACTCTAATACGATTAACTCCTCTAACTCATTTTGATTAACTCCTTTGATTAACTCTATGTCCATATTCAGTTTCATATATCGATGTTGAAATCGATTCTTACTTCTCTATATAAGCCCCAACTTATATATTCTATTTATCCAACGATAAACATTTTATTTAATTTATAAAACATTATTTATAAATTAATCTTCTCTACTTATCTGTTAAACAGATTTCTACTCAAAATCTACTTTAAGTCAATATCATGCTACACCCGTGTGCGAAGCACGGGTCTATTTTTCAAATGTAAAATTGTCTTTTTGTAAATTCTTTTCATTTTCCAAATATTTCCTTTATAAATCTATTTATTTTATATATAAATATTTCTTTTATAATTCTATTTATTTTCTAAATAAATATTTCTTTTATAATTCTATTTATTTTACAAATATTTCCTTTTCTATTTACAAATATTTCCCTTTATATTTGTTTTTACAAATATTTCCTTTTCTATTTGTTTTCACAAATATTTCCTTTTATATTTGTTTTTACAAATATTTCCTTTTCTATTTGTTTTCACAAATATTTCCTTTTATATTTGTTTTCACAAATATTTCCTTTAATATTTCTTTGATTTTATAATTTTCTTTTATAAAATTCTTTTCCTTTTATATATAAAATCCATTGATTTTATATAAATAATTCATTTTCAAAATACACTTTTAAAATCCCCTTTTCTACATCCTAGTATTCCTTACGATATTTAAAATACCACATAACAATGATCGATATCATTCAAACACACATAATCAACAACAGATTATACATCACATCATATATCACCATATAAGAAACAAAACAGTATTTTATATATTGAGGAACCCAGTTGGGTCCCTCTAACCTGTTTGCCTGCATCCACAGATGTTAAACAATATAATTAACATCAACTTCATTTCACTTTGAAATATTCTGATAAACAGAATCGACATTTGGTTAACGATTTATATATATATATATATATATATATATATATATCGTTATCTACAATTTCAACCAATACAGAAGCAGTTCAACCAAACAGTCAACACACAGCAATTAATCATCATTTAGCAGTTCAAAAAATATGTTATAAAAATATGAACTGATAGAGTTGGTGAGTTTTACTCACATTGGACGATCATCGTTAAATAACGATAACTGTCAGTTGATTCAAACAGACAATTTATTTCGCTACAAATTGTAACGAGCCCCATTTCACCCCCAATCAGTTCCATTGTGTAGCCTAAGTCTCTACGATTCCGACCTGACTGACCGTTCAAATTTCTGATACAATATGGCCAAGATATGATATTCACAAGTTAGTATATGTATTTAAATTTAGAATAGAACTTAATTTTCTTTAATTGGGCTTAACTTCTAAATTCTGCCCCACTCTGGAAAGATATCAGCTTGCCTAAATTACTCTTCTTCCTCTCCTCTATTGGAACCATTTCAGTATGCTGCCCAACCTCTTTCTTCCATCCAAACATCGTTATCTCTCCATCGATTTGCAAATTAAACAAAACTAAACAAAGCATGCTCATTTTCCTTAAACAGGCCCAACACACTTGAAAGCCCTGACCCGCATACATCTCTTCTCCTCCAACTTGCTCATTTAAACCGTCACCTACACCTCACCATTACTGCATCTTCACGCACCCCTACTCCCACAAATTCTTCATTACAATTCAAACGAAAAATGTCACAGCGTTCCTCTCCACAAAAGCTCCGTTATCATACCTAAAACACACAGCTCGCATCAGTCTTTCCACCTTGCGTTGAATTAGCCTGACGCGACCTCCCCTTAAAACTATGCGACACTTTTCATCCCGGATTTCCACACCAAAATTTGCATCAATGCTATAACTTGCCATGAGTTCGAATATGCCCTCCGATTTGAGTAACTCGAAGTATATCGACCTGGGATTTAAACCCTAATGTTGTTGTGAATGGTCCAGTAGCAAAAAGAAAATTGGGATCACACCCTACCCGGTTGTTACCAAATGAAAGATCGCTCCTTTCCGAATTCAGAATGATCAGTTTTCAAATTTTTTGATTATTATTTGAATTCTTTTGCAATTTAGAAGCCACGATTTTTCTTCAGAGGATGGCGGCTGAAAATGGTATTGACTAGGGAAAGGAAAAAGTTAGGGTTATAGAAGTTAGGTGGTGTATTTATAGGAATTTTTAATATTTTAAATATTCAAATTTTAAATTAATTTTAATCAATCGCTATGTGTATTACTGTTTAAAAATTCGTACGACCACATAAAATACCCAATTTTGATGAAAATGGTCATGCAGCTATATCTTGACATTACAGACCCAACGAAACTTGTTTCGGCGAATTCCAATTTCATTTGCTCACATAGCGTATTTTTAAAGTCAAATAATTACTGTTTCTCACATTAAAATCCCATACGGACTCTAAAAATCATGAAAATTGAAATCTAACAATAATTTAATATTGCGGATCAAACAAAATTAGTATTGTCGAAAACAGAGGTCGTTCGCAAAACTGACTATTTTTAAAGCTCTAAATAACCCATTTAAATATATTAATTTATTTAAAAATAATTAAATTAAATATAAATAAATTTATATTATTGTATATATTCACAATAGAATATCATACAGCCCCAATTGGATTTATAACTCGATATTCAGATCCCGGTTGAATCGATATTCAATTCATATTGAAAAATCCATTTATAATATAAATAAATCACTATAAATTATAAAGGAATTCCATAGCGACTTTTCCAAAATTTGATTTTATCATAAATCAAAATCTACACGACAAAATCCTTATTTTTCTCTTCCATTAGAAAAATATGCTTCACCAGCTCCGAACGTTTCTTGTTTCACAGAAATCCGATTTAAAACGGCTTCTTTATATACAATTGAAGTTCGAATCGCCAAATTACGAACTACAGTGCCATTACGGGCTCGATTATAATTATAATATAATTATACGTTCGAACTATCGTTATTTAAATATATTCGTCATTCGAATTCAGTTCCAAGATAAATTAAATATTTTAAATTGTCCAATTCACATTATATTGTTAATTCACTAATTCTAACTATTTCGAAATTAAATATATTATTTTATTATTTATATTAATTAAATATTCAATATTATTTAATTAAACGACCATTTAATTCTCTAAATCATTATTTAAATAATTAAATAAATTAATTATTATACCATAAAAGTACGGGTCGTTACAGTAGGGATGAGATTAGAATGGGTCATGGGCTCAGGGGCCCCACATTGTGGGCCCTACAAAGTATATAAATAAAATTAATATATATAGCAACATTTTTGAAATGTTGCTATAAACCTAAATAGGGGTCTACTGTAACAACTTTTGTTGTGTTACCATAGATGGTCAAAATATTGCCTTTGAGGTCTGTAGCAATAGTGAAAATTACATCACCCTAAAAACGTTGCCAAAGACTGATACCAACATTTTTTGGACCTATACCAACAATTTTTTGGCGTTGCATTAGGCAGTTTTTGGTGTAGTGACATGATATTACTCCCTAATGGCTATTGTTATCACCGTATTGATTAATTTCTTAGAAATTGTTAGCATGTATAACATTTGCTTGGTTTTTGCATTCTTACAATGCAACCTAATCGAACCCTTAAATGCAAAAAACTTGTTGCCATGAATTTTTAGCATTTTAAAATAGCAATATGTTAGTCAAATAAATACACATATATATAAATTACTAAGTTTTCAAAATTATTATAAAGAAAAATAATTGTTATGTGAAACATAAATTCCATTTAATCTAGTAAAAAATGAAATATTTTATAATCTTATTGGGTTGGTTAGTGTGTAGATTTAAAATATGCTGTAATTATAATTTTATATTCCTCGTGTTTTCTACAAAAATCATTTTCATTTGATTTTTGTTTTAAATATGACTTTGGCATTTCATTTATTAGTAGACCGTAAGTTGTTATATATAATTAAATAGTGGTAAAGTCAATCGTTTTACTTTTTTCTCTCAAACAAAAATATAATAGAAAAATAAAGTTGTAAATAAATTTTTATGATTGAAGTAAAAGAAAATATAAAAATAGTTTTGCATAAAGAAAATATAAATTTTTATGTACAACTTCAGTCTTATCAGAATATGTTGCAATTTTTTTTTTTTGGAATTCACTTTGTAATGTTAACCTTCTTAATCAATTTGTTATGAGTGGTTTTATTTTTGTGAAAATGAAATGTTCATTATTCACTATACATTGAAGATGTAATCATTTTTAATGTTTGCAACCAAAATATTAGGTCAGATAATATCAAATATCATTACCATTCAATTGTTAATACAAATTAATTTCATTCAATTTCGACTAGATTGAGTTTAGAGAAATTATTAAATCATGTTTAAAGAAAAATATTCTCAAAATATTCATGTTTTTAGCATATTAGCTATCTTTTTCTACTTAATTACATATTCTCAAAGTGTTTCTTTATTCAATCATGTTGTATTGCTTATATCCATATTATTTGCGAATTTTATAACAAAATTTGATTATGTTCTAGGATGATTTATTAATGTATGATACATCAACTGTGGTATTTGAAATCCAATCTTATATTTATGTTGCAGGTATATTATGTCTGACCCTGGTTCTGGCTCTAGACGACGTAGCATTACCCCGCATGCCGGTGAAGGTAGTGGCGAATAGTTAGCTCGTCCGGTTGTTTACTTGAAGCCTAAAGATGACAAGACATAAGTATCAAAACTAGCAGAATAACAATTTAATGTTTTTTTACATAATATAACTAAATTCTATGATGTTCTAATTTATATTTAACGCAAGGGGTTTGAATTGGAGCCATCTCAGACAGTTCTAGATATCTCTAAGGATGCATATATGGCTAGAATGAGCGATTTTTGGCCTAAGTTGACCCTGTGTCCCAGCAGACGTCAAAGAGACTATCTAGCAAGATTTTCTAGTACGTTTATACTGCTTTATAAATTGGTTAAACACAAATAAATGAGATCAATAATATTTTCTCATTATACAGGGTGCAATAGATGTGTAGGAGGCTGACATGAGCCTAGTTCAGCGACACTAAAACTCAAAGATCGCCAGGAATTATAGAGAGATGATGAACGAGATTAACAAAAAGGGGAAGAAACCAAGGTGGATGGGAGATGAAGTGTTTGATAAGATGGTTCCGTGTTAGGACACGGATGAGCTCAAGGTAAATCTATAACGAATCTAATTTATTATTTTGCCGGTTTTAAATAATTAATCAATGTACATTTGCAGGCTAAGTTAATAAGGAATACCGCAAACAGGAGCAAAAATCCAGTAACTCATCGTGGATGATCCAAGTCTTTCCAGCATTACCACGAGGACTTGGTAAATTTGTCAGTTATTACATTTGTATAATGATCAGTTAAGTGATTGACTATGTGGAATTGAATTATTCGAACTATCAACTGCTGGACCGAGCTCGTGGACATCCTATGTCCTACATGGATGTATTTACTCACACACACGCATCTAGGCATGTAGACGAGGTTGTCAATGTAATGTCTCGTATTTTTGGTAGTCAAATATTTAATTTAATTTATTGTTGTAAATATTTTATTTAGAATATTATTGGTTTTTAATATTAAATTCATTTATAAAACAAAATTTGAACGTTAATTTATATATATATTTATAAATCGAGCTTGTAACGGCGCGGTAGTTCATAATATTGAGTCTTGAACTTTAATTGAATATACAAAATCCGTTTGAAGTTGGATTTCTATGAAACAAGAAACATTTGAATCTTGTTGATTATAATTTTCATATGAAAGAAAAAAAATCCAGATTTTGTGTTATAGATTGTTAGTTATTTTCAATTCAAATTTTAAAATAATCGCTATGGAAATTGTTAATAAACTATAATGTTATTTAATAAATTTAATAAGGATTTCTATATAAATTTGGATACCATTAACTTGAAACGGTTAATATTGAGTTGTATAATCCATATTGGTTTATATTTGAAGCCATATGATATTTCAATTTGGATATTTATGATATAATAATTTATTATTATTTAATTGAATTATTTTAGAATTTTACAATACTTAATCAATATTTTATAAGCCTTAGAAATAGAAAATTTTCAAATGACCTTCATTTGCGATGAAACGAATTTTGTTGGATCCATAATGTCAAACCATAGCGCACTTCCAATTTTGGGGCCAAACGGAGTTAATATGTGAGCGTACAAAATTTAATTGTAAGCCGACAAACAAGTTTAAATTATATTAAAATATCGTCTTTTACCAAAACGGAGTCGGATTTCGACCAAACGAGTTTTAATGGATCCGTATTAGTAAGTTATTGTTACGTTTCAAATTTGGTAGAAATCCGATTAACCATGTGATTGTGGCAGCGTCAAGCGCCCTTGTTTTTATTTAATCATTTATATTATTTTGGCCAATTTAGACAAGGGTAAATTTAAAGGAATAAATGAATGGCCAAACAAATTCCGATTTTAACGAAACAATTTTCATTGGATCCGTAAGGAAAAGGACAAGTAGTATTTCAAAATTTCAAGTTGATTGGATTTGTTTTGTGATCGTGGGAAATTTAAACGCGTGATTTTTCACCTGTGAATTATAAAGGGATTTTTACAAACGACCTTGGAATTCGACTTAACCTATCCCATCGTGTCCGGAATATTTTTCTATGCTAGGATTAGGAGTTTCATCTCGATTAGAGGTTGTATATAGCGGTTTTAATGTGTTACTTCACCATTAAGTTTGTTTTAACTATATTAAATTCATTTTCCACACTATACATACCCGTTAACTTGGTCAAACCCTATTTTCTTTCTCTACGTGGTCAATTTCCTAGACTGTCACCTCCTTGTTTTCAATGGCCGTAACTATGCCATTATTCTTCCTCTCCAATCTCATGATCTACACCACTATAATCGCAACTCCCAAAAACAAAACTCTTCTTCTTTACGAGCTTGTCACTTTGAACGGTGATGATTAGCTGATGTTCATTCTAGAAGCCGGAGCTGCTTCAGGAAGTCACGATTAGAGGTTGATTTAGGAGCGAATGGTGGCATCGGATCTATCGCGACTCAGGGAGGAAGGAGAGGACGACACGACGCACAAGCTGGTCCCATTCGATTGGACTCCGGTGGTCCACGGTCGGTGCAACGATGGTGAAGGGAAGTGTGAAGATGGGTATCATGTTTTTGAACAGACGAAGAAGAAGGAGAGTCCTGAAAACAGCGTGTAAAGAATTTTGGTCGGACCAATTTATCACCAACATAATTAAGCTATTCTGTTAATTAAGATTAATTAGAGTTTAAGTTTAATTAGGGAATTATAAACTGCGGATTATTGAACACGTAATCGGCCAGTTAATTTATAAACTAAATGTAATTGGAAATCGGCTAGTTAATTCTGGACACATTAACATTATTATAAAATGTGGATTATGAATTAATTTTAATAATTAGAATTATAGTTAAGGAAGTTAATTTAATTTAATCATAAATGGTTATAATCATATAACTTTTACATATATTTACAGAATTGAATCAAACAAGTTGCGTTACGATCGTGGTGATTAGTTCTGCATTTTGGAACTGTTTTGGACAGGGATGGAGATAACTGTAAATTTCAATTAAATTAGATGTTTGTTTAATTTAACTGAGAACTGAACGATTCAGAAATAAATCAAATCAAGGCGAGTTAAATTCACTCAGTTCATTTTATATAAGTTAGGATTTTATTTTGTGTGATAGTTGTTGATGGTTGAATGTTGTTTGTTTGTTTAATATATATTCATATATTGATTGAACCGATGAAATTAAACGTTGTTTAATTTCAGTGGAAGCACCAAATCGTTATTTTAACGATTGGACCCAATTGAGGTAACTTACTTGTTGGTCACGTTTATAAAATAAACGTGTTAAATTAAATGAATGGTTTGAATTGTTTTGTTAATTTGTTGATGTTAAATAGCCGTTATTTACCGATATAAAAATAATCAGTTGAATTGAATTGAACAAATTTATTTGAGATAACCTATTTGAATGCAGGGAAGGACATGTTTGTAACAACCCGAAAATTTGGGCCAGTTTAAAATTTTTATTTTGGCAATTTTAGCGAATTTTGAATATTTAATATAGATTATTTTAAATAATATCGACGAGAAATTTATTTCGAACATATTCAGAACGTATATATTATATACGTCGTCGTTAGAATATAAATAATTATATATATAATTATAAATAGAATTGAAAATGGCGCGGTAGTTCGATAATTCGATTTCAAACTTCAATTGAATGTACCGGGTGCAAAACAATCCGGATTTTAGTAAAACCAAAAACAATAGGATCTAATTGATAATATCTTTCCAACGAATCCGACAAATCAAGATTTCATAGCGGGAATCAAAAGATATGCCCAGTTGAAAATTCTGAATAGTCGCTATAGAATTCAGGCCCTTAAAAATGGGAATTTTGCAAACGACCTCGGATTTCGACGAAACCAGTCTTGTTGAGTCCGTGATGTCAAATTATTGCTAGGTTTCAAATTTCATAATTTTTCGAATCAATATGTGAGCGTGGCAAAGGAAAACGCTTTTAACCAGTTTCAGTTGATTTTAATCGACTGGAAATTGGCCAATTTTCCAACGGTCTCAGAATTCGACGAAACTAGTTTTGTTAGGACCGTATCGTCAATACGAAGCTAGAAAATATTTTTATGCGATTTATAGAGACAGTATGTGACCCCGGTAATTTGAAATGTACGTTTGAAATTCAATATAGTGATTTAAATGTAAATTCAACAGAAACTGATCGAAACGATCGAATTAGCTTGCGATACCTATCCCATTGTGTTCGGAATGGGGGTGAAACACTATGGACGACAGGCGGTGGGTTTGATTTCGAGTTCAAATTAAAAAGGTACTTTTGGAAATTAAAAATAATACAAAAATATATAAATCTTTACTTAGTCAAACTTCATACCCTCTCTCCCCATCACTCCTTCCACCGTCAGTTTCTGGAAGGAAAATAATAATAAAAAAAACGTGAAAGACTGTCGTTGCCCTCACCACCCCCAATCGGCATCGATCAACGCGCCGAACCTCCTCCTCGCGCCGCCATCGACTCCCTCCCCTCAGGCCGCCTCCGCCATCCCTCTCTCTCCCCTCTCCAATCGAGCTTCACAAACCCCAAATCCTAAAAACCACCCCACGTTCAAACTTGCCGCCATCCACCCCATTGACCGTCACTAGACCGCCGTGGGCCCCTCCGACCTACCGACCACCTGAGCGGCGCTCCACCCCACGTGTGCAACCGCGAGCATCCACACCCCCTCGCTGTAAAAAAAAACCTGTAAGCATTTCCTTTTTTTATTATTGTTATAGTAAATATGATTTCTGAGTTATTAAAAAAAAAAATCTGATCTGATTTTTAGTTTTAGAAAATATAGGATTTTTCATTATAAAGATATTAGAACAAGAAAAAGAAGGGATTTTTATTATCAAAGTATGATTTTTGAAAAGTGAAAAGAATGGATTTTGTATATACGATAAAAAAAATTGGATTTTTCTTTAATGGTTTGACATATGAAAATTTGATTTTTTTTTTATTTGGTTAAAAGCTATGATTTTTAATTACAAAAGATTTGATTTTTATAAAGCAAAAGACTGATTTGATTTTTATAAAGCAAAAGACTTAGATTTGTAGTAACAAAAAGATTACATCTTTAATAGCAAAAAGATAGGATTTTTATCTAAGAAAAAGTTTGATTTTTTATTTGTGAAAAGGAGAGACTTTTATATTAGAAAAGGCGTGATTTTTATATATTGAACATCGAAGTAAAAATATGATTTTTATATATTGAACATCGAAGTAAAAATATGATTTTTATATATTGAACATCGAAGTAAAAATATGATTTTTATATATTGAACATCGAAGTAAAAATATGATTTTTATATATTGAATAGCATAGTAAAAATTCGATTTTTACATATGTAGTGGCTACGGGCAAAGAAAGTGATATCAACGAGAACAGTGAAGATTTCCTGCATTAGAAGTGCCGTGGAGATAGGATAGCTACCGGTGAGAGTTTCTCACCTTTCAATTTCTTTTTCTAGTTATATATATACTAGGATGCAGACGGTGCTTAGTAGCACCCGACACAATCGTCCACAGACCATGGACTTGTTTGTTTGGTTGCATAAATTAATTGGATGATCTGGTTTGAATTGTTTGGTGAAATGAAATTGATTTGATTGATGTGTGAATGGCGTGGGCCTTCACTAGACCGGGGATAAGGCTAGGCCTCGTCCCGTTTCTAGTATCGTGCCGTTATGCCGCCGAAATTTTCTAAAATAATCTAGAAAAATAAAAATATCATTTTATTTATAGAATGAACTGAATAGAAATTCATAAGTTAAAATAAAATGTTTTATCGTTAAAAATTTAATTTTTAACGTGAATGTGAATAAATAAATATTCATTTACAAACCGGACGGTTTGTTTATGTACACCTATTTGAAGGACATTGATTGGGACGGTAAATTTTACACATCGCGCAACTGCACAACTAAAATCTGTGTTTGATTGTTTGAAACCCCACACGGGTGTTGGGATGAAATTTTAAGTTCACTCATCCTGATTGATTAAATATGTCGATCGATTGATTGACAGGCTGTTATAAGCGTTAGATATCTATATTTGATGCTTATACAGTGTAGTGCACTTTGGTTGATGGTTGATTATTTTTCAATGCTATTATTTGTGTGTAATGTATGAAAATCCATATAATTAACTTTATATGGTGATTGATTAGGCCTCATTCCAATTTAGAAAATAAAGAATAATATAAAATAAAGGTTCATGTGTTGACAGTACTCATCCATTGAGATTGGTCATGTGTTGAACGAAATATTTTAGTAATAAACTTTACGTCTTTATAATATAAAATAAAGGTTCATGTGTTGACAGTACTCATCCATTGAGATTGGTCATGTGTTGAACGAAATATTTTGATAATAACAACTAGTTTGAAAAAGAAATATTTGAAATAGAATATTTGAAAATAGAAATTTATGAAGCCGTGTTGATTAGATTGACGCCATTTTGACGTGAACGATATTTATATCGATTTTATTCATTTTGAAATGAATTGAATTAAAAACGATTTCAAAATGAATTGAATTGAAAACGATTTCGAAATGAATTGAATTGAAAACGATTTCGAAATGAATTGAATTGAAAATGATTTCGAAATGAATTGAATTGAAAACGATTTCGAAATGAATTGAATTGAAAACGATTTCGAAATGAATTGAATTGAAAACGATTTCGAAATGAATTGAATTGAAAACGACTTCGAAATGAATTGAATTGAAAACGAATTCAAATTGAATTGAAAGCGAATTGAAATGAATTCAAATTGAATTGAAATTTGAATTGAATAGAAATGAATTTTAAAACGAATTTATAAAGAAGAATTCAATTTTGATTTGAATTGAAAAGGAAGTTGAAATTGCTTTTGAAACGAATTTAAAACTATTTATATAATTCGTTTTAAATAGAAATCGACGAAATATATATTATATATATAATATAATGGCCTGAATAGAACGCGCCGTGCCGCGCCGCGGCAGTTCGTGAATTTCGACCATTTATTTCAAACGGACATTACGGGAGATCCGACCGTCGGATTCTCCTAAAACCGGAACCGTTGGGTTCGTATCGAAAAGAGCTTTCTAACGAATATTAGAAATTTGAAATCTAACGGTTGGATTTGGAGTTACGTCCAAATCAAATTTGAAAAAGGTCGCTGTAAGTGCAGTTCGATGGTCGTTGATGGAAATCGACTGTACGGGCCTTGATAAAATTATTAAAAATAGTAATAATTTGTGTAAAATCATAAGAATTGATTTCGAAAGAATTGGGTTGAAAAAATCCATATTTGAAAAGATAAAAATAGATTTTTATCGAAATGAACTAGTTTTGAACTAGAATTACAATTCTATTTATTTTTAAATAAATAAATTGAATTTGAAATGGTTTTGAAAATAACCAGAATTTCCAATGATTGCATTGGAATGGATTTGAATCGAAATTGCCTTCGGAATATTTCGATGTTGGATTTCGTGATGATACAGATATTGTTATGGGAATTTGAAAGATATATATATATCGTTATTTCAAATGCGATATTTGTTAGTCGTAGAATTTGATATTGAATATAAGCCGATATATTTTCTATTCAGAGCCTTGTATTGAATATCAAATGTGATTTGGGTTTGTCGTGAATGGTGTCTTCGCTAACACTGTTCTTGAACCCAGTTGAGAAAAGATTAAATCTTTTTGTTTAGATTTAACGAAGTGTACCAATTAAATGATATTTAATTGGAATTGAATCGATATTGATTTTTGGGTTTATCGTGAACAGTGTTTTAAATAACACTCGTTCTTTAACCCGATAATTAATGAATGTGATTTTGGGTTTATCGTGAACCGTGTTTTAAATGACACTGATTCTTTAACCCAGTCGAAGATTAAAACTAAGTGGAGTTTTAATGAATCTTTAATTAGATTGAAATGATCGAAAATGGAGTATCACTAGTTTTGCTCCAGGCGATAGTTAAATCTTTAATTAGATTTGAACGTGAAATGGTAATTGAATTTACCGATAACACTGTGGTGTTAGATATGAAGTATTACCAGTTTTACTTCATGGGATGAATAGGTTGGGATGGGGAAATTAAAATAAATAATTACTTCGGTAAGGTTCGCTAATCCCGACTAGTTTGAATTGAGATTCAAAAATAGAATAAAGAATAAATTCAAGGAATTTATCTTGGATAAAATTAATGGGAACCTTTCCCTATGAATGTGAAATTTAGAAACTAACTGTCGGTTAGCCAAGCAGAATGGTTTTCTGAATATTGATCTGATGTTGGTTTCGGCCTTCGGGGTTAATATTTGGGGAATTATTCTATTGATTAATTTACGGTTAGTGACTAATGAATTGGAATGAGGCGTATGTTGTGTTTGTGTAAAACTTATTTAAAATATACGCGAGTTATTCGGAAAGACCGGGTTTATCCCATTCTGAATAACTGATACGACGATAAGTCGAAGATGAAGACGGTGGTCGAAGACCAGAAGTCTTCACGTCAATTGGGTGATTACTGATGATCTTGATTGGGCTGTACACCCAAGAAGATGGAAACAGTTGGTGATCGTCCAGACGTACTTGGAGATCGATGGATATGCGGGGTACTAGGTGCCTCCGGTTTCGTTCAGACCCAGAACGGACTTGTAAATGGACTGTGTGTCTGACATTGGATTTTAGTCCGTGTGATTGATCTCTATTAAATATATATCTGTTTGGCGGCGGGGGATTTATTCTCTTGCTTAACGCCCTTCTCTGAGACGTACGAGCTCAGGGGTTATATATTGATGGATATCAATCGCATGGAGTGAATTGCCTGTGTGGCATGCTTAAGTGGCAAATGATCAAGGCTTCTGTTGAAAAGCAAAGTCTTGTGGCTGATGATCGAAGCACGGCCTTTGTGGCGTAGCTTTGTGTAATGTTTACTTCGCGAGTTTCACACCCGGTATGAACCAAAAACGGGAGACGGACCTCAGGGAGGGCATGCGTTTCTTTCTAGTTAGGAGTGGCGTCAGTGCTTGAACTGACTGACGAGTTTGACTAATGTGGATGTTGCATATTATTACTTGCTGAAAAGCGAGACGCCTCGTGATATCGGTTTCGGCCGATGCTTCTGGTCGGCTGACGGGCCAGGCTTACGCCCCAAAGGGCGGGGAAACGTAGTGTTCAGGCATAATAATCCACATCGGTGGACCGGCCCTGACGATCCATGGGGCAGTTGCGGTTGTTCCTGAGGCTCGGACTAGACAGTCTCGAATCGTTTGAGGATCTTGCCCCTAGCCTCGGTTCATACCATAAATGATAACCCAACTTCCAATACGACGTCTTGCGGTTTTGATTGTAAACTTATATATGGCGACATAGTGGTATGGGGAATTCATGCCGCCTATGATTGATACTTATGATTTGAAGTTGTTTTATACACTATGCACTTATTATAGTATCAAATGATTTGTTTCAAACGTATCAAGCATTCTTTGGCTGTTATAAGGGAAAACCCTATCCCCCGGCTTGCGTTGCATTGTGTGATAGGACCTGGGTCTTATAACAGCTTCATTTTTCTTTATTTAGCATTGCGCTGTTTGTTTTATGCACTGGTATTCTTGGGAGGAAACCCGTTCCGTGTTATACGGCGTGGTCCCTTGATTTACCGAACTTTAAAATAAAGATTAACTGTTTTAGTTCTCACACCAGTCACATGACTGACCTGGAGTTTATTGTTTTAACCTAAACTCTGGGTGCCCTTATTTTGACACGGGCAGCTAGTAGTTTTGGTTTTGCAGATTTATATTCACAGGATCCTGGTTTACAGCTGGAACGATATCCGGAAAGCTTTGTATCCGTATATCTCCTTCTAGTTGTGTATTGTATTATTTTCCGCTGCTATGTATTTAAATGTAATTTAAATCTCTGATATTTCTGTGTAATATTGATTCATTTATACTCTGTATATTCTTGTAATCTGATGCACTGTTGTAATATACAATGAAATGTTCTTTCGTATGCGTTCTGTTTTGTCGTGTTCTCAAACGATAGGGCGTTTCGAACGGCCTGGATCGGTTTAGCGACTGGTTCGGACCGAGCGAAATTCCTTTTCGTCACAATGTTGGAGGATCCAACTGGATTTCTCCAATATATAAAATGTTATTTATTCCATATTATCATTATATGAACTGTTCTGATTGGATGATTGATTTGGTTTTGACCTGAAATTCAACAATTGTTTTGTTTAAACCAATGAGCAGAATTGGTTGTACATGGCCTACAAATCAATCGTTTTCTTAATATTGATTTATCGTCAAGGGAATCGATAGGAATGAAGTTTTAAAATTTATTTTACAACTGAAGATAGACTTTTGAATCTACTATTTTGAATGGAGTCTAACAAAGGGAATAAATATATATTATTTATTATTTAAACTTATAAGTGATTATTAAATGATTTTATAAAGCAAATTCTGATATTAATAAGATTCATAAACGAATGAGTAGAATTTAACCTAACGGTGAAGATTTGGATAATTAATTTCGAAACAATTGAACGAAGTTATTTAAATTAATTATATTATTAGTTAATTTGAAGAAAGGACTAAGTGGAATTGGTTAATGAGATAACCGAATTTTGAGTTGACTAAGTCGACCATTTTTAACTAGAATTGATTATTAAATTAGTTTATTTTGAATTAGTAAAATAATTTAACAAATATTTGTTTTAATTTTAATAAGATTTTAAGAAGGAATTTACTGTTTATTTTAGTTAATAAAAGAAATTAACTACTTCTATAGTAGCTAATGATTGAAGTAAATTATTATTTTAGTAATAATTTAAGGGATTACTTTTTAATTGAAATACATTTAAAAAGTGACTGAAGTTGAAATGAAACCTAAGTGAACTGTGAAAGGAGTTTATGAACGGATTTTATATATGAAACCCGAGGTTTTATAACGAAGTTATAAAAGAGATTTTAAGTGAATACGATGGCTCAAATTAAATGTTTACTTAACATTTGAAGTTAGAAAAAGGAAATTGGGAAAAAAGGGTTTATATTAAATCTGAGTTTTATAAACGAGATTTACAAAAAGAGATGTAGAGGTAAAGCGTTAATTTTAAATTAACATTACATAATAATGTAGTTGAGTAAAGTGAATAGAATTGTAATAAGATTTCAAAAGGGTAATGGTTTAAATGGATTGGAAAAGTGGGATTCTTGAATTGGTATAGGATAAAGGATTTAAAAAAAATAAACTTTGTAATAAAGTTCCATGTTATAAGATAAATTGGTTTATGTAATTTATAGAAAAAAGGGACTTTTAATAAGCATTTAGTTAATCAATTAATTTAGCAATAATAGTTGTACTTGAAAAGAAGATTTTCAAAAATAAGAAATGGATTATAAAATCATGGTTGAAGTAAAATAGTTAAATGAGATATGGTTTGATATTAGAATAAATATCGGTTTTAGAATTACAACTCATGTCTATCTTAAGATAAGAACGTTGTTGATCAAGTTCTTAGAGGTAAATAAATACCCCAACTTGAACGACTTCAGGATTATCTGAGGATGATATTAGTTTATAATAGGAAGAGGTTAAGAATACTTTATTGCTCCCATATGTGATATAATAACGAAATGTTAATCACAAGATTTGAGAATATATATTGAGATTTCCAAAGTAACGGAAATAAAAAAGATTTAAGAATACATAATGTAATTTCCAAGGTAACGGAAATGAGAAGATTCGAGAATGTACATATAAAAATATTTCCCAAGTAAAGGGAGTTGTAAAAGATATTTACGTGGAATTGTAATGATATTTCGGAGGTAAAGAAAATGAAAAGTGGAGTTTTGGAATAGAATTATTCTAAAGAATAAAGGTTGGTTATTGTTTTCAAGTAAGTAACAAAAGGGATTTCTTAACATTATTTTACAAATGATAAGTTGAATTGTTTTTCCCAATTTTAGATAAGGAGTAATGAGATAGCAAATGTTTTGAAAATGATAGTAAGATAGAAAACTGGATATGATTATAGAGTATTTTTCTAAGTATGAAAATATAATAGTTTTGAATTTATCTTATGCTAAATAAGAAGTCAAAAGCTTTATTCATAATATTGAAAGATTTAGAGGTTTAAAATAACTATCATTAATCGTTTTTAATTAAAAGGGCCAAGTGTTGTTGAGTACTGAACTATCATTTTGTTGAAGTCAAAAGCTTTATTCATAATATTAAAAGATTTAGAGGTTTAAAATAGCTATCGTTAATCGTTTTTAATTAAAAGGGCCAAGTTTTGTTGAGTACTGAACTAGTAAACTCATTTCGTTCTCATTATTATTTATTTGATAACTAAATAAGCGACTATCAAATCTGGCAAAATATGTTGTTGGTACGGAATGACCGGGATCGAATTTATATTCGAAAACACTTCCGAACCAGCAAATACGTGAAGATGTTAATCGAAGGTTGAGCAATTGAAGACCGTGAATCTTCATAAGCGGAAGGACTACTCATTAAATTTCTCTGGTGGCCGCTGGAGATATTTTGACTTGTGATTATGTTATGGTTGAGATCTGCGGATTGCAAGACTACTTGCTACTGATCTATAGGGTGATACCTAGGATGTGGTAGGAGAGTGCGTTCGGTTCATCCTGTTCCTAGATGACTTGTATGGACGAATGTTTGACAAAGTATTTAGAAAGGATCACGTACATTGATTTCTACAAGAGTACTTCTGTTGGTGGCAGAGGAATTCGTATTTTTTGCTTAAAAACACAGAGTATTTTTATGGACATCAATTAGTGATATCTAACGGATCTGACGATGTGGCATTCAAAGTGAATGGAGATGTGATGCTCTGAAGGATAAGCTTAACCTCAAGCCTCATCAACCGGGGAATGACACAATATCGGGTAGCTCGCATGGCTACGTGGGTAGCACCCATCAAAAGGGTATATCATTACCTGATCTGGAGAAATCAAATGCCTTTGGTTGTCTCTTTTTATTTTTTTCATGTATGCTATCAGTTCGATTGGCTGGCCCCCAACCGTGGTAGTGATACATTCGGTACTCTTAAGTGTAGTGAGGAGCTAGTCATGTTTAGCGTGGGTTGCGAGATGTTCTTGTTGAACCCCAATGTATTCATCTTCGGAGGTACATTGTCGGGAAGGTAGTCTCATACCTTGCTATCAAATCCATTCTCCAATAAGAGCCTGCAGTTTTGATTGTATATTATGTATATAGAGCGTGAGATGCAAGCATTTTTCTAGATTGATATTTATTTGTATTTAGACATTATTATAATATCAGAATAAGCAATGTTTTCAAAAATGTTTTGGGTTATCATAAGGTAAAAACCGTCCGTATTTATATGTGGATATGGTCTTACGATTATCCTTTTCTTTCGAAAAGATTTTGAATTAAAAATCAACTTGGATGATAACTTTAAACTTAGTGCGTTTTTCTCTCTCTAGTTCACTAGATTGATCTGGCGTTTGTAATGCTTGGGTTAGACAGGGTTTTACAGGTTTAGATTTTGATGCCGCGAATTTCAGAAGTAGTGCTGGAGGAGTTCAGACGTATAATATATATATGGTGTGTATTCAGCTGTGTGTTGTATATGAGGACAGATTATTATAACTGTTCAGACGTATTGACGTACTCTGATGATTGTAAGTATTTTAAAGCTCTTAGTAAAGATTTATTTCTATATTATATCTTATTCCTCTGCGATGTGAGACTCTGTGTTGTGTTGGTTCTTCTTCTACCATTCTAATATTTCTTTCTCTCTTATCTCACCCTCTAATTTGTTTCTACTAACTATCTGGTGGTTTCAGTACTGGGTTTGGCAAGTAATACTAGTTTATGTACTATTGCCAGAATTCATGCGTCGAATTCTATAACCAAGTCATTACAATGGTATTAGAGCAATGGTTTAGTAATAACCTTGGCTCTGTGGTGTAACTCGATAGAGATGGGGTTAGTAATACCCTAGATCGAGATTAAGTGTAACGACCCGCATATCTGAGCTATCTGAGTTGACTAAATACACCACACGTCCAACCCAAATAACACAGAAATACGAACCATTAATAGAAAGAAGTTAGAAGATGAGAAATAGGGAGAAAGAAATATTAGAATAGAAGAAAAACGAAGATCACAACTCACAGCGGAACGAATAAAATATATTATATAACATAACTTTTGAAATACAAATCAGTAACTTTATATACATACCATCATCAGAGCACAACAGTCATTTCTGGAACAGTTATAAACACCTGTTTCCAGATACAACATAGTACACAACGGAAATACGATAATCTACAGCTAACTGGTGAAGCCTCCTGCTTCCAGCTCCTCCGATCGAATCTGTGAAATCCCGACTACTTGACTGCCCGTACAAATTTGGGCACCCAAGAGTTTAGGGAAACAAAACAAAATAAACTCTGGGTCAGTCATGGGACTGGTGTGAGTAAACTCCAACCACTTGTTTAACTTTAAAAACCCTTTCAAAAGAAAAGGTAATAGTAAGACTGGCCCACACATAAACATGGACGGTTTTTACCTTACTATAACCCAAAACACTTTGATACGAAAATCCAGTGATATTATAATAATGTCTACATCAAGTAAATACCCAAATAGCAGAACGCTTGCATCTCACGCTCCACATATATAGTATAAAATCAAAAACCGCATGGCGCTTATTGGAGATTGGATTTCCAACATGACAAGGTATGGAACCACCTTCCACTAGTGTATCTCTAGAGAGGAATACACTGGGTTCAACAAGAACATCTTGTAACCCGGCCCACACATGACCGACCACTCATTTCGCTTGAGTGTATCGAATGTATATCACCAACGGTTGGGATCAGCAACCGTCTCCCGACTGGGACAGCATCGAATAGAATAAGAAATTAAATGAACCTCTAGATAGGTGATTATACATACTAATGGGTGCGACCCACATAGCCATGCTGCCTGCCCGATTTTTGTCCTTTTCCGGTTGTTGAGGCCTGAGGCTACGAATACTTACCATTCATTGATAGCACAATCACTTTGAATGCCACATTGTCAGATCCGTTAATCACTAGTTGAGTTTGCACAAATATTCTGGATATTATGCTAAGGGATAAATCCGTTGCAACCATATATATTCATACAGACCAACCCATTTGATCATTGGAAATACTCTGTCAGACATTCGTCCATTTACGTTCGTTCTGGGATTGAACGAAACCGAAGGCACTATTTCTATAAATAGAAAAGCCCTTGCACTTTACTCCGTCTTCAATATATTCAGCATACTTGGTTCACAACGCTTATGCCGATACGGAGTGGTTCTTCGGATAATAATCCAACCGGTCTCTCCATATTGACAACGATGGTCAAAACTTCGATAGTCTGTGATTTAACTATCGAATAAAAACAAGTGTTCATCCAAACATATCAAACAAATCACTGGGCTCTTTAATTAATATTTCATTAATTAAACCTCTTCTATATTCTCTTATCAATATTTGTTAACCAAATATTTTCAATAATCATCTCGGCTTCTTACGCTATTTGGAAAACATTTCCATATATCAACTCCTTTTATTTTGAATATATTAGAAAATATCTCTATTTGCAATTGGAAACAATTCCAATCACTTATCTCTATCCCGACTATTTTAATTATACTCAGGAAATATTTACTTGTTATATTTCCAAAATTCCATCACTTGGGTTTAAAACGAATGTTGTGTAAAACATCGTTACAACAACCCAAAATATTTTAATTCAACTAACTCTTTTTCAAACACTTCTCTTCGAGACTGGATCTTGCTATTTATCCATTAAAAATGAAATCAATCAAGTTGGGGTAAAATTACCTCTCAGACCTTAACTGAAAACATCCTCCACTTCAAAACGGCAAAACCACTTACCTCGAATAAACACACTATACAATCCAATTGTTCATTTTTAAAACATGCATAAAGTTCGCTTTCTATTTCTAATTTATAGATTTCCCTTTTTGTTTACAATATTCGATTTTTATATTCATTTACCTATCGAATTCTATACGTCGATACAATGATTTCTAACTATCAAAATATCTTAAAAATATTCTAACTCCTTAAATTTCCGGAAAATTTCGCCATAACCTCCCCTGTATCGGGAGCATCGGGAAATTTCAAATAGTTTCCCGGTATCTTCCTCAATCAAAAGAAAAAGGAAAAGCCAAGCGGCTTGCCGATACGGCGCATAAAATCTCATATATGAATTAAACATGTACCTTTTTGTTGGGCACACAAATTAAAATCTTCATATACTTCATCATGTACCTGTCTAACACATGTTCACCTGTTTTCAATTCAATTCAACACTATCTAATCGTTTGAATTCAGTTCCGCCCATTTATTCTTTAAATCGGCCATTTTGCCTATTTTACTCCTTTGTTTTAACATAGCATTTTCAAACAAAATATTTAACTTGCTCATAACCAAATTTCGTTTCAATTTCATTTTATTTCCCTTTTTGACTTCAAATATAAATTTCCAAATCAAATTCCCTTATTCAAAGTCCTATATCAAATTCAAAATCCCATTAACTAATTATTATTCAAATTAGTTAATTCTATTTAATAAATCAAAAATCTGATTCCTGTTTCAAAAATCAACTCATTACTTCACTTGAGTACAGATATATTTCACCTCTCAAAGCCTGGGATAAAAATGCGGATTTTATTTCCTTAAAATCTTTTTATAAAAATAAACCGTTATGGTTTTTAAATGGTTTTGGCGCTGCTCTTTTAAAAATTTGATTTTTGACATATCTCAAAATTTATACGACGAAATCCAGATTTTTCTCCTCCATCAGAAAACTGTTATCAAATTGGTCCTGACGTTTCTTGTTTCAAAGAATTTCGATTTCAATTGAGTTCTGTATATCCAATTGAAGTTCGAATCGCCAATTTACGAACTGCAGCACTGCGGCGAGTTCGTTTTAATTATATTTATGAATATAACGTTTTAAATGTCGTTTATAATTTATATTTCAACCTCGTTCGAATATATATAAATATATATTCAAGTCTAGTTTTTCAAATTCAACTTGACATTTCCGATTTATCTCAAATCGTCGATTTCCACTACTTAGTTATAAATTTATTTATAACTAGATTTCTATTCTAAATTCCAATTTCTTTATAACTTATTATAAAAATCGATATCGTCGAATTCCAAATTTTAATTCCTTTGGATTTTCTCAATTCAGTTTCTATTCCGAATTTGTCTGAATCAAATCAATTGTTCTATCTCAAATCATTTCCAATTCACTTTTCAATTCATACTTGAAATATCAACTTCTAAACTATCAAATGATAATTTATTTACTCGATTTATAAACTCCGTTTATAAATCCACTTCCTTGTTTTATATATCAAAACAAGCTTTCCATTTCAAAACCCATTTGAAATTCAATTCCTTTATATTCTGAATTCCAGAATAAAACCCATCATTCCTTTTTCCCGAAATGATTTCAAATTATGTTTTCATTCATACCTGAATTAAAAATCACAGAATATCTCCTGATAATTAATTCACTAACTTTATAAACATTTGTTTATAAATCTACTTGTTTAAAATTCAAACAAGTCCAATTCAAAATTTATTCAAAACCAAATCTCATTTTGGAAATTCCTATTTATTTTAATCTATCTATATAAATATAGAATGTGTTTTCATATTTTAATTTAACTTCTATTTGATATAATCCTAACATTTATTCTAGAAATATTTATTTAAAAGAATTCGAACTAATTGAATTCAATTCATAAATCCATACGGATTTATTTTCAGTTAAATTTTCATTCTGATTATCAGAATAAAATTTCATCGCTTACTCCTTTAAAATGATTCCACATTTCTATTTTTAAATTCATATTTGAATTTAAATATTCAAATTATCAAAATGATAATTTTTCCCCTTTATTTATAAACACCGTTTATAAGCTGATTTCCCTTCTCTGCATTATTAATTTATAAACACGTTTATAAATTCATCACTTCAATTTCCTGTATTAATTAATTTATAAACAACGTTTATAAATTTATTACCTGTTTATTTATTCAAAACAAGTTAATATTTCTAGTCCATTCGAAATTCGAATTCTATTTTTAGAAAAATAGATTTCCCATTTTAAATCTCAAAACATCCTTTTACGATACTATAATATTCAACATTTAGGCCCAGTGATATTTCAACACCCAATTCAGCCAATTATAAGTGACAGTTTTCAAGCACATCATATATGGGAATATATATGAACAAACAAATAATAATATTATTTTTGAGGAATCCAGTAGGATTCCTCCAACCTGTTTTCCTGCATCCACAGATGTTAGCACATAAATAATACCCATTCTGCTTCGTGGCAGAATATCGCGGTATAGAAGGTCATCCACTAATCATAGCGTGGGGCGTATAGGGTAATCATCCGCTATGAAACTGCGGGCATCCGCTAATGAGACTGCGGGAATCCAACCAATCAATCAACCCAATATATATATAATAGCCTAAATAACCAATATATATAAACAAGCAGAAAAATCCAAACAAGCAACAACAATTATTTTTACGAAGTAAAAATAATTATAAATAAAAGGTGAGTGAGATTTACTCACCAGGGATTTTATTTGCGATCCATCCAACGAAGCCAATTATATAGATTTCATAATGATTTATCCCACCATCTGTTTTTCAATGTAAAACCATATAAATAAAATTTTAGTTATCGAATTATTCGAATTAAATTTATTAATTACCTGTGTAAACTAAATTCCAATTTTTAAACCTAACTTTATACTCAAATTATAAGTTTACCACTTAATTCCTTTATTGACAAACTATATTAGTTTGCAAAATTTTCTTTAATTAGTTACAAACTTTATAAACTAGTTTCCATATCAAAATCTTAAATTTCAGAAATTAATTTAAGTTATCAACTCAAACTAAATTACCTAATTCCTTAATTATATCATAAAATAGCTAATACCTTCTTCCTTGACCATACAGTAGAAACTGTACCCGGCTGCTGCTTTGAACAAGACTTCGAATACCCCAGTTCTCTCTAATCAAAATTGACCCATCGTGACCTCCAGTGGTATACGCGACATCGATCCTCATGAACCCTCCAGAACCCCGCTCATCATCTGTATAATCGAACCATATCCAATCAACAGTTCCGATTTCACTTTGAACCCTTAAAGACCGAACTCGAGTTTCCCATTTCGCACCGCACATCCATCGCACTTTCGCCTCAATCACCCCTGCGTTGAACCCTAGACTCACGAGTTCGAAGTCGAACTCGATTTGAAGACCATCGAACTACTTGTGATGCTCCAGATCTTCGACAATCGGAACCCTAGAATCATCGCTCGAGCTGTCGAACTACCGAGCTTCCCAGACCAGCGTACGCCTATTGGTATCGAGCAAGGCGTGGAACGCGGATTTGGTTTTGAGAGGAAAAGGAAGGTGCGGTTTCGATTTTAAATGAAAAGGGGAACTTCGGTTTTGTTTTTGAGCTGAAGGACGAAGTAAACTGCGATATTTATAAGTGAACAACGGGGAACAATTTGTACTGGAGCCATTAATTCATGCCTTCTTAGATATTGAAGGAGAGGGACAGCTTTGTCAGCTCGAGGGGATAAGTCTGCGTTAGAGAATTGGTGTAGGTCGGCTCCTTTTTGTTTATTTGATTTGATTTAAAAATAAAATACTCCAAAAGATCTTGTTGTCTCTAGCTCGCCACCCCGAACCATTATTTAATTATAACGACCGATGCTCACAACATTATTTGTTATCCTGGACTCAATAGAATGGGTTCTAAAATTAAATTCATTGTATGGAGGAAGTAACATACTTAAATCGACAACTAATATAAATTCAATTGATTAAAACAGTAATTGATTACAAAACAATTAAATTTATCGATTATAAATAATTATGACCTTTCTAATTCAATATAGAATTTGTTTTTGATTGACCAAGCCATTCCAGTTCAATTTTAACACTGAATTCAATTGGTATTGTTTTGATTTTACGGTACCCCGATTAATTTGCATATCGATTATCAAATAAATTCAATATAAAAATTCATATATAATTCCAATTAAATATTTAAACTAAATTTAAATATTCAATATTAATTGGCAAAAATCCGGGATGTTACATTCCTTCCCCCTTAAAAGAATTTCGTCCCCGAAATTACTAAGGTAGGAAAAATGGTACAGAACCTTTAACTTTTCGAAAACTCATCTTACGCTGAAACTCAACACTTTCTATTCCGACTAATTTTAATTTCAACCAAAACCTTTGGTTTTTATTCACACATTCAAATTGATCTAAATTAATTTATCCACTTTGATTCATTTAACTTGCTTTAAATTAAATTTTAATCCCAGAATTCAAATCTCCGGGTTTTTATTTCAAGTCCTTCTGAAATCACATAAATATATACATATATTTATTTCCATTTCAATTTCAAACATTTGAATTTTCAAACAAATTTTCAATAATAACTTTTCTAAGGTAGCAATCCATCACTTAGAAACTCGAAAATGAACACTGATGATGTTGCAATCATCATCAGAATTATTTCCCAGCCACTGAAGTGAGTTCAGTGCTTTATTATTTCTAAATTCATCTAAAATGATTTTCTTTCAAATCCTTCTAAAACAAAGCTATATTACTTTAATATACTTTGAAAAATATTTTCAAACTTCCCAGGATTTAAATTCCAATTCTGGTTTGAATTTAATTCCAGTTCATCCCATTTGTATATATTTCATTCATATACAAATTTTATTTGGTTATGATTACCCATTCCAATTTTATAATCTCATTGGATTACAATCCTAACAATCAACACATCCATATAATATAATAATTTCAAAAACAATTATTCCTTCTATATAAAAATAGAAATTTGGGTAAAATTATTTCATTTACCTTCTTTAAAACAATACTGTGTCGAATTTCTCTGTTTAAGTGTTTAGAAATTCCTATCGACTTCGTGGCGTCCCACGATTCGACCAGAATTCATAAACCACTCAACAGACTAGCCAACACAATATAAAACAATTTTTATATCAATTAACAAATACGCTCTCTCGTATATATACACTCAACTCATTCTAGGGTACTACTGACCCTATCTCTAATGAGCACATTTCCACCAAAGCCTAGGTGTTCGCTCAACCTAAGCTCTGATACCAACTGTAACGACCCGCATATCTGAGCTATCTGAGTTGACTAAATACACCACACGTCCAACCCAAATAACACAGAAATACGAACCATTAATAGAAAGAAGTTAGAAGATGAGAAATAGGGAGAAAGAAATATTAGAATAGAAGAAAAACGAAGATCACAACTCACAGCGGAACGAATAAAATATATTATATAACATAACTTTTGAAATACAAATCAGTAACTTTATATACATACCATCATCAGAGCACAACAGTCATTTCTGGAACAGTTATAAACACCTGTTTCCAGATACAACATAGTACACAGCGGAAATACGATAATCTACAGCTAACTGGTGAAGCCTCCTGCTTCCAGCTCCTCCGATCGAATCTGTGAAATCCCGACTACTTGACTGCCCGTACAAATTTGGGCACCCAAGAGTTTAGGGAAACAAAACAAAATAAACTCTGGGTCAGTCATGGGACTGGTGTGAGTAAACTCCAACCACTTGTTTAACTTTAAAAACCCTTTCAAAAGAAAAGGTAATAGTAAGACTGGCCCACACATAAACATGGACGGTTTTTACCTTACTATAACCCAAAACACTTTGATACGAAAATCCAGTGATATTATAATAATGTCTACATCAAGTAAATACCCAAATAGCAGAACGCTTGCATCTCACGCTCCACATATATAGTATAAAATCAAAAACCGCATGGCGCTTATTGGAGATTGGATTTCCAACATGACAAGGTATGGAACCACCTTCCGCTAGTGTATCTCTAAAGAGGAATACACTGGGTTCAACAAGAACATCTTGTAACCCGGCCCACACATGACCGACCACTCATTTCGCTTGAGTGTATCGAATGTATATCACCAACGGTTGGGATCAGCAACCGTCTCCCGACTGGGACAGCATCGAATAGAATAAGAAATTAAATGAACCTCTAGATAGGTGATTATACATACTAATGGGTGCGACCCACATAGCCATGCTGCCTGCCCGATTTTTGTCCTTTTCCGGTTGTTGAGGCCTGAGGCTACGAATACTTACCATTCATTGATAGCACAATCACTTTGAATGCCACATTGTCAGATCCGTTAATCACTAGTTGAGTTTGCACAAATATTCTGGATATTATGCTAAGGGATAAATCCGTTGCAACCATATATATTCATACAGACCAACCCATTTGATCATTGGAAATACTCTGTCAGACATTCGTCCATTTACGTTCGTTCTGGGATTGAACGAAACCGAAGGCACTATTTCTATAAATAGAAAAGCCCTTGCACTTTACTCCGTCTTCAATATATTCAGCATACTTGGTTCGCAAAGCTTATGCCGATACGGAGTGGTTCTTCGGATAATAATCCAACCGGTCTCTCCATATTGACAACGATGGTCAAAACTTCGATAGTCTGTGATTTAACTATCGAATAAAAAAAAGTGTTCATCCAAACATATCAAACAAATCACTGGGCTCTTTAATTAATATTTCATTAATTAAACCTCTTCTATATTCTCTTATCAATATTTGTTAACCAAATATTTTCAACAATCATCTCGGCTTCTTACGCTATTTGGAAAACATTTCCATATATCAACTCCTTTTATTTTGAATATATTAGAAAATATCTCTATTTGCAATTGGAAACAATTCCAATCACTTATCTCTATCCCGACTATTTTAATTATACTCAGGAAATATTTACTTGTTATATTTCCAAAATTCCATCACTTGGGTTTAAAACGAATGTTGTGTAAAACATCGTTACAACAACCCAAAATATTTTATTCAACTAACTCTTTTTCAAACACTTCTCTTCGAGACTGGATCTTGCTATTTATCCATTAAAAATGAAATCAATCAAGTTGGGGTAAAATTACCCCTCAGACCTTAACTGAAAACATCCTCCACTTCAAAACGGCAAAACCACTTACCTCGAATAAACACACTATACAATCCAATTGTTCATTTTTAAAACATGCATAAAGTTCGCTTTCTATTTCTAATTTATAGATTTCCCTTTTTGTTTACAATATTCGATTTTTATATTCATTTACCTATCGAATTCTATACGTCGATACAATGATTTCTAACTATCAAAATATCTTAAAAATATTCTAACTCCTTAAATTTCCGGAAAATTTCGCCATAACCTCCCCTGTATCGGGAGCATCGGGAAATTTCAAATAGTTTCCCGGTATCTTCCTCAATCAAAAGAAAAAGGAAAAGCCAAGCGGCTTGCCGATACGGCGCATAAAATCTCATATATGAATTAAACATGTACCTTTTTGTTGGGCACACAAATTAAAATCTTCATATACTTCATCATGTACCTATCTAACACATGTTCACCTGTTTTCAATTCAATTCAACACTATCTAATCGTTTGAATTCAGTTCCGCCCATTTATTCTTTAAATCGGCCATTTTGCCTATTTTACTCCTTTGTTTTAACATAGCATTTTCAAACAAAATATTTAACTTGCTCATAACCAAATTTCGTTTCAATTTCATTTTATTTCCCTTTTTGACTTCAAATATAAATTTCCAAATCAAATTCCCTTATTCAAAGTCCTATATCAAATTCAAAATCCCATTAACTAATTATTATTCAAATTAGTTAATTCTATTCAATAAATCAAAAATCTGATTCCTGTTTCAAAAATCAACTCATTACTTCACTTGAGTACAGATATATTTCACCTCTCAAAGCCTGGGATAAAAATGCGGATTTTATTTCCTTAAAATCTTTTTATAAAAATAAACCGTTATGGTTTTTAAATGGTTTTGGCGCTGCTCTTTTAAAAATTTGATTTTTGACATATCTCAAAATTTATACGACGAAATCCAGATTTTTCTCCTCCATCAGAAAACTGTTATCAAATTGGTCCTGACGTTTCTTGTTTCAAAGAATTTCGATTTCAATTGAGTTCTGTATATCTAATTGAAGTTCGAATCGCCAATTTACGAACTGCAGCACTGCGGCGAGTTCGTTTTAATTATATTTATGAATATAACGTTTTAAACGTCGTTTATAATTTATATTTCAACCTCGTTCGAATATATATAAATATATATTCAAGTCTAGTTTTTCAAATTCAACTTGACATTTCCGATTTATCTCAAATCGTCGATTTCCACTACTCAGTTATAAATTTATTTATAACTAGATTTCTATTCTAAATTCCAATTTCTTTATAACTTATTATAAAAATCGATATCGTCGAATTCCAAATTTTAATTCCTTTGGATTTTCTCAATTCAGTTTCTATTCCGAATTTGTCTGAATCAAATCAATTGTTCTATCTCAAATCATTTCCAATTCACTTTTCAATTCATACTTGAAATATCAACTTCTAAACTATCAAATGATAATTTATTTTACTCGATTTATAAACTCCGTTTATAAATCCACTTCCTTGTTTTATATATCAAAACAAGCTTTCCATTTCAAAACCCATTTGAAATTCAATTCCTTTATATTCTGAATTCCAGAATAAAACCCATCATTCCTTTTTCCCGAAATGATTTCAAATTATGTTTTCATTCATACCTGAATTAAAAATCACAGAATATCTCCTGATAATTAATTCACTAACTTTATAAACATCTGTTTCTAAATCTACTTGTTTAAAATTCAAACAAGTCCAATTCAAAATTTATTCAAAACCAAATCTCATTTTGGAAATTCCTATTTATTTTAATCTATCTATATAAATATAGAATGTGTTTTCATATTTTAATTTAACTTCTATTTGATATAATCCTAACATTTATTCTAGAAATATTTATTTAAAAGAATTCGAACTAATTGAATTCAATTCATAAATCCATACGGATTTATTTTCAGTTAAATTTTCATTCTGATTATCAGAATAAAATTTCATCGCTTACTCCTTTAAAATGATTCCACATTTCTATTTTTAAATTCATATTTGAATTTAAATATTCAAATTATCAAAATGATAATTTTTCCCCTTTATTTATAAACACCGTTTATAAGCTGATTTCCCTTCTCTGCATTATTAATTTATAAACACGTTTATAAATTCATCACTTCAAATTCCTGTATTAATTAATTTATAAACAACGTTTATAAATTTATTACCTGTTTATTTATTCAAAACAAGTTAATATTTCTAGTCCATTCGAAATTCGAATTCTATTTTTAGAAAAATAGATTTCCCATTTTAAATCTCAAAACATCCTTTTACGATACTATAATATTCAACATTTAGGCCCAGTGATATTTCAACACCCAATTCAGCCAATTATAAGTGACAGTTTTCAAGCACATCATATATGGGAATATATATGAACAAACAAATAATAATATTATTTTTGAGGAATCCAGTAGGATTCCTCCAACCTGTTTTCCTGCATCCACAGATGTTAGCACATAAATAATACCCATTCTGCTTCGTGGCAGAATATCGCGGTATAGAAGGTCATCCACTAATCATAGCGTGGGGCGTATAGGGTAATCATCCGCTATGAAACTGCGGGCATCCGCTAATGAGACTGCGGGAATCCAACCAATCAATCAACCCAATATATATATAATAGCCTAAATAACCAATATATATAAACAAGCAGAAAAATCCAAACAAGCAACAACAATTATTTTTACGAAGTAAAAATAATTATAAATAAAAGGTGAGTGAGATTTACTCACCAGGGATTTTATTTGCGATCCATCCAATGAAGCCAATTATATAGATTTCATAATGATTTATCCCACCATCTGTTTTTCAATGTAAAACCATATAAATAAAATTTTAGTTATCGAATTATTCGAATTAAATTTATTAATTACCTGTGTAAACTAAATTCCAATTTTTAAACCTAACTTTATACTCAAATTATAAGTTTACCACTTAATTCCTTTATTGACAAACTATATTAGTTTGCAAAATTTTCTTTAATTAGTTACAAACTTTATAAACTAGTTTCCATATCAAAATCTTAAATTTCAGAAATTAATTTAAGTTATCAACTCAAACTAAATTACCTAATTCCTTAATTATATCATAAAATAGCTAATACCTTCTTCCTTGACCATACAGTAGAAACTGTACCCGGCTGCTGCTTTGAACAAGACTTCGAATACCCCAGTTCTCTCTAATCAAAATTGACCCATCGTGACCTCCAGTGGTATACGCGACATCGATCCTCATGAACCCTCCAGAACCCCGCTCATCATCTGTATAATCGAACCATATCCAATCAACAGTTCTGATTTCACTTTGAACCCTTAAAGACCGAACTCGAGTTTCCCATTTCGCACCGCACATCCATCGCACTTTCGCCTCAATCACCCCTGCGTTGAACCCTAGACTCACGAGTTCGAAGTCGAACTCGATTTGAAGACCATCGAACTACTTGTGATGCTCCAGATCTTCGACAATCGGAACCCTAGAATCATCGCTCGAGCTGTCGAACTATCGAGCTTCCCAGACCAGCGTACGCCCATTGGTATCGAGCAAGGCGTGGAACGCGGATTTGGTTTTGAGAGGAAAAGGAAGGTGCGGTTTCGATTTTAAATGAAAAGGGGAACTTCGGTTTTGTTTTTGAGCTGAAGGACGAAGTAAACTGCGATATTTATAAGTGAACAACGGGGAACAATTTGTACTGGAGCCATTAATTCATGCCTTCTTAGATATTGAAGGAGAGGGACAGCTTTGTCAGCTCGAGGGGATAAGTCTGCGTTAGAGAATTGGTGTAGGTCGGCTCCTTTTTGTTTATTTGATTTGATTTAAAAATAAAATACTCCAAAAGATCTTGTTGTCTCTAGCTCGCCACCCCGAACCATTATTTAATTATAACGACCGACGCTCACAACATTATTTGTTATCCTGGACTCAATAGAATGGGTTCTAAAATTAAATTCATTGTATGGAGGAAGTAACATACTTAAATCGACAACTAATATAAATTCAATTGATTAAAACAGTAATTGATTACAAAACAATTAAATTTATCGATTATAAATAATTATGACCTTTCTAATTCAATATAGAATTTGTTTTTGATTGACCAAGCCATTCCAGTTCAATTTTAACACTGAATTCAATTGGTATTGTTTTGATTTTACGGTACCCCGATTAATTTGCATATCGATTATCAAATAAATTCAATATAAAAATTCATATATAATTCCAATTAAATATTTAAACTAAATTTAAATATTCAATATTAATTGGCAAAAATCCGGGATGTTACATTAAGTGTATATATAAGAGCGTATTTGTAAATTTTATATACAAATGTTTTGCATTGTGATATTTGATCGATTCAAGTGTTGAGAAGCACTGAATTGACAATGTACACGATATTATTTTGTAAAGAGGGTAAATAAAATAGTTTTACCCAAACTATATTTTTGTATAAAAAAAATTGATTTGGAATGTGGAAATTAAATGAATAATAATTAAATAGAAATCAATCGGACATTAACCGATTGGTGTCCAGATATGTAAAACCAAAGTAAATGTTAATACCGATTTGATTGAGTTGGTTATGCATTGGTTGTTGATTGATTTTTGATTCTATGTTGGATTGGTTGAATATAATTAATCAATGTGTTAATAAGAAGCTAAATGAATTGTAAACTGGAAAATGAATTCCAGTATAATTAAATTGGAATGTAACCGATTATGAATGCAAACTAAATTATTTATCCCTATATTTGTAAATGAATGTTATATGTTTGATTTTGGGAATTGGTGTAGTGACCCTCCTTCTCGGTCGATCCAAATCGATCGTTAAACCGACATAAATTAAACCAAAAAGGCGGATACGCTAACTTTGGGCGCATAACTCATCAGAACAAACAACATAATACTTTTATAAACATCATAATAATGTTACATAAGAGTATAGACGTAACAACCCGAAAATCTGGGCCAGTTTAAAATTTTTATTTTGGCAATTTTAGCGAATTTTGGATATTTAAAATGAATTATTTTAAATAATATTTTGAATATAATTAGAACGTATATATTATATACGTCGTCGTTAGAATATAAATAATTATATATAATTATAAATAGAATTGAAAATGGCGCGGTAGTTCGATAATTTGATTTCAGACTTCAATTGAATGTACCGGGTGCAAAACAATCCGGATTTTAGTGAAACCAAAAACATTAGGATCTAATTGATAATATCTTTCCGACGAATCCGAAAAATCAAAATTTCGTAGCGAGAATCAAAAGATATGTCCAGTTGAAAATTCTGAATAGTCGCTATGGAATTCAGGCCCTTAAAAATGGACATTTTGCAAATGACCTCGGATTTCGACGAAACCAGTTTTGTTGGGTCCGTGATGTCAAATTATTGCTAGGTTCCAATTTTCATAATTTTTCGAATCAATATGTGAGCGTGGCAAAGGAAAACGTGTTTTGACCATTTCGGTTGATTTTAATCGACTGGAAAAATGGCCATTTCTCTAACGGTCTCAGAATTCGATGAAACTAGTTTTGTTAGGACCGTATCGTCAATACGAAGCTAGAAAATATTTTTCGGGAATTTTTAGAGTTAGTATGTGACCCCGGTAATTTGAAATGTACGTTTAAAATTCAATATAATGATTTAAAGGTAAATTTAACGGAAATTGATTCAAACGATCAAACCAGCTTACGATGCATATCCCATTGTGTTCGGAATGGGGGTAAAACGCTATGGACGACAGGCGGTAGGCCTCGTTTCGAGGTCGTATGTAAAAGTCAACCTTCTGCAAAATTAAATAATTAAATAATAATAAAGAAAAAATATATATTACTTTAATTTTTCCCCCCTTTTCTTCTGCTTGCCCCCCACCCCCCGATTCATTTACCAGAAACAAAAAAGAAAAAAAAACCTAAATCAATCGGAGCCGCCGCCCTCAAGACCTCGACGCCGACCAACCTATCGCCGCCGCCCCCCCTCCAGACATCGCCGCCTCACCCCGAAGACCCCGCCTTCACCGACGAACATCATCGCGACGCAAATCGAAGCGCCCTCACCTCGAACCCTGCCGCCGACACCACCGAACACCACATCGACGCCTCCTTCTTCTTCCCTCCCCTTCGCAGGCTACGGTGAGCAATTTTAAGTTATTTTATTTTTTATTTTTATTTTTATTTTCGAATTAAAAACTGATTTTAATTAGATTTATAAACTGATTTTTAAGAATATTATAAACTGAATTTTTAAATATTAAAAACTGAATTTTTAAAGAATATAAAAACTGATTTAATAAGAATTTAAAATTGATTTTAGATTTGATTTTTTAAAGATTTATAAACTGATTTTAATTAGGTTTCAAAAACTGATTTTTTTTAAAAAAGATTTATAAACTAATTTGATAATGATTTAAAAACTGATTTAAAAAGAAAGTAAAAGATGATTTTATTTTAAGGTTTAAAAAAAAAGAAAAAAAGGGGTTTAAACTTTGAAATAGAAAAAGGTTTAATCTTTTAAAGGAAAAAGATTTGAACTTGCAAAAATAAAGATCATATTTTTAAAAAATAGAAAAGACGGAATTTTTGTTAAGTAGAAGAAGTAAGATATGATTCTTATATTTTTAAAGCAATAAAAATATAATTTTTACATGATAGGAATATTAAAAATACCTTCTTTATATGTGTATAAAAATGAGATTTTTATAAAGATGAAATCTTTAAATCTGAAAAGGCGAAATCTTTATTTTAGAAAAGGCGAAATCTTTATAGGGAAAATAACGTGATAAAAATATAATTTTTATCTATATAGCATAGAAGAAAAAAATTCGATTTTTAAATATATGAAGTGATTATAAAAATATGATTTTTGAATTGAAAGTGAATAAAAAAATGTGATTTTTATTTTAAAGACATCAAAATATAAAAATGTGATTTTTATGTATATAGTGACTACGGGCAACGAAGATGACGAAGATGGGATAACGAAGAAGATTTCTATAAATGAAGAGTCGTGGTATTGGATAGCTTTAGGTGAGAACTTCTCACTCTCCAATTTAAATTTCTAGTTATATATATATACTAGGATGCAGACGGTGCTTAGTAGCACCCGACACCCGTCATCCACAGACCATGGATGGCTTGTTTGTTAAATTGTTTGGTTGTGAAATTAGTTAGATTATTTGATTGAAATTGAATTGTTTGGTGAAATGAAATTGATTTGATTGATGTGTGAATGGCGTGGGCCTTCACTAGACCGGGGATAAGGCTAGGCCTCGTCCCATTTCTAGTATAGTGCCGTTATGCCGCCGAAATTTTCTAAAATATGTTAGAAAAATAAAAATATCATTTTTATTGAATAAATGAACTGAATAGAAATTCATAAGTTGAAATAAAATGTTTTATCGTTAAAAATATAATTTTTAACGTGAATGTGAATAAATAAATATTCATTTACAAACCAGAAGGTCTGTTTATGTACACCTATTTGAAGGACATTGATTGGGTCGATAAATTTTACACATCGCCCAACTGCACGAATAAAATCTGTGTTTGATTGTTTGAAACCCTACACGGGTGTTGGGATGAAATTTGAAGTTCACTCATCCTGATTGATTAAATATGTCGATCGATTGATTGACAGGCTGTTATAAGCGTTAGATATCTATATTTGATGCTTATACAGTGTAGTGCACTTTGGTTGATGGTTGATTATTTTTCAATGCTAGTTTATACATGTGATGTATGAAAATCCATATAATTAGCTTCATATGGTAATTGATTGGGCCTCATTCCAATTAGAAAAATAAAGAATATTATAATAAAGGTTCATGTGTTGACTGTACTCATTCGTGAGATTAGTCATGTGTTGAACGAAATATTTTTATAATAAAATTTACATCTTTATCAATATAAAATAAAGGTTCACGTGTTGACTGTACTCATTCGTGAGATTAGTCATGTGTTGAACGAAATATTTTTATAATAAAATTTACATCTTTATCAATATAAAATAAAGGTTCACGTGTTGACTGTACTCATTCGTGAGATTAGTCATGTGTTGAACGAAATATTTTTATAATAAAATTTACATCTTTATCAATATAAAATAAAGGTTCATGTGTTGACTGTACTCATTCGTGAGATTAGTCATGTGTTGAACGAAATATTTTTATAATAAAATTTACATCTTTATCAATATAAAATAAAGGTTCATGTGTTGACTGTACTCATCCGTTGAGATTAGTCATGTGTTGAACGAAATAATTTAACAAAAATAGTCACACGTGGACGGTACTCATTCATTGAGATTAGTCGTGTGTTGACAAATAGAAATATTTGAAATAGAATATTTGAAAATAGAAATATATGAAGCCGTGTTGATTAGATTGACGCCATTTTGACGTGAACGATATTTATATCAATACGATTTCGAAACGAATTGAAATGAATTGAAATGAATTGAACATATAACGATTTCGAAATGAATTGAATATATAACGATTTCGAAATGAATTGAATATATAACGATTTCGAAATGAATTGAATATATAACGATTTCGAAATGAATTGAATAGAAAACGATTTCGAAATGAATCGAGTAGAAAACGACTTTGAAATTGAATTGAAAACGAATTCAAATTGAATCGAAAGCAAATTGAAATGAATTCAAATTGAATTGAAATTTGAATTGAATAGAAATGAATTTTAAAACGAATTTATAAAGAAGCATTCAATTTTGATTTGAATTGAAATGGAAGTTGAAATTGCTTTTGAAACGAATTTAAAACTATTTATATAATTCGTTTTAAATAGAAATCGACGAAATATATATTATATATATTATATATATAATATAATGGCCTGAATAGAACGCGCCGCGCCGCGGTAGTTCGTGAATTTCGACCATTTATTTCAAACGGACATTACGGGAGATCCGACCGTCGGATTCTCCTAAAACCGGAACCGTTGGGTTCGTATCGAAAAGAGCTTTCTAACGAATATTAGAAATTTGAAATCTAACGGTTGGATTTGGAGATACGTCCAAATCAAATTCGAAAAAGGTCGCTATAGGTGCAGTTCGATGGCCGTTGTTGGAAATCGACTGTACGGGCCTTGATAAAATTATTAAAAATATAAATAATTTGTGTAAAATCATAAGAAATGATTTGGGAAAATTTGGGGTGAAAAACCCCATATTGGAAATGATAAAAATAGATTTTTATCGAAATGAACTAGTTTTGAACTAAATTTAAAACCCAATTATTTTTAAATAAATAAATTAGATTTAAAAAGGGGTTTTAAATAATCAGAATTTCTAATATATTTAAATGGATTTGAAATGGGTTTATCGTGAATGGTGTTTTAAATAACACTAGTTCTTTAACCCGATAATAAATGGAATGTGATTTGGGTTTGTCGTGAACTGTGTTTTAAATAACACCTAGTTCTTTAACCCAGTAAAAAGAGTTTTAATGAATCTGCAATCAGATTGAAATCCGAATTGATAATCTAAATTATCAAATTTGACCAATAAGCGAGGATGGAGTATCACCAGTTTTGCTCCAAAGCGATAGTTAAATCTTTAATTAGATTTGAATGTGAGATGGTAATTAATTTTACCGACAACACTGTGGTGTTAGATATGGAGTATTACCAGTTTTGCTTCATGGGATGAATAGGTCGGGATTGGGAAATAAAATAAATAATTACTTCGTTGTGGTTCGCTAATCTCGACTAGTTGGAAAAACCATAATTTGGTTTTAAATGACATCCAAAGGAAGATTACAGG
Source organism: Allium sativum (assembly GCA_030737875.1). NCBI lineage: Eukaryota > Viridiplantae > Streptophyta > Magnoliopsida > Asparagales > Amaryllidaceae > Allium > Allium sativum. The sequence continues at coordinate 777,958,464 of CM060909.1, forward strand.
ATAAATTTTAAAGAATTTATCTTGGATAAAATTAATGGGAACCTTTCCCTAAGAATGTGGAATTTAGAAACTAGCTGTAGGTTGGCTAAGAAGAATGGTTTCCTGGGTATTGATCTGATGTTGGTTTCGGCTTTCGGGGTTAATGTTTGGGAAATTGTTCTCTGGCTAATTTGCGGTTAGTGACTAATGAATTGGAATGAGGCGTATGTTGTGTTTGTGTAACATTTGTTTTAATATACGCGGGTTATTCGGAAAGGCCGGGTTTATACCCATTCTGAATAACCGATTCGACGATATGTCGAAGATGAAGACGGTGGTCGAAGACTGGAAGTCTTCACATCGTTTTGGTAATTACTGACGATCCTGATTGGGCTGTACACCCAAGAGGATGGAAATAGTTGGTGGTCGTCCAGACGTACTTGGAGATGGATGGATATGCGAGGAAAGTTCGTTCAGACCCAGAACGGACTTGTAAATGGATTGTGTGTCTGACACTGGATTTTATTCTGTGTTGATTGATTTCTATTAAATATACATCTGTTTGGCGGCGGAGAATTTATTCTTTTGCTTAACGCCCTTCTCTGAGACGTACGAGCTCAGAGGTTGTATATCGATGGACATCAGTCGCATGGCATGAATTGCCTGTGTGGCACGCTAAGATGCAATGATCAAGGCTTCTGTTGAAAAGCAAAGTCTTGTGGTTGATGATCAAAGCACGGCCCCTGTGGCGTAGCTTTGTGTATAACATGAATTCGCGAGCCTCACACCTCGGTATGAGTTAAAAACGGGATACAGACTGCAGGGAGAGCACGACGTTTCTTTCTAGCTTTGGTGGTGTCAGTGACTTACCAGCCCTGACATTTATATACTTTTCACCTTTGTGGTTGTTGGATGAGGCGCCTCGATTATAGGTCTGTAAGGACCGGGAAACGTGTGTTCAGGAATTGCCAATCCTCTAACGTAAGTGAGGACCGGCCCTGAAGATCCGGGGTTACCCAGTGTGCGTAATCCTGAGGCATTTGCTAGAGTGTCTCGAACGCGGAGAGGAGCTTGCCCCTTGCCTCGACTCATGACGGAAATCCAATTTCCAATACGTGGATTGCGGTTTTAATTGTAGAACTAGTATGGCGACATGATATATGGTACCCATGCCGTCTATGATTTATATTTATGATTGAAATGTTTTGACACTATACACATATTATAGTATCAAATGATTTGTTTTAAACGTACCAAGCATGTTTGGCTATTATAAGGGATAACCCTATCCTCCGGCTTGCGTTGCATTGTGTGATGGGACCTGGGTCTTATAATAGCTTCATTTTTCGAAAAAGCATTGCGCTGTTTATTCTATGCACTGATATTCTTGGGAGGAAACTCGTTCCGTGTTATACGGCGTGGTCCCTTGAATCACTCTCTTTTAAAGTAAAGTTTTAAATAACTGTTTTAGTTCTCACACCAGTCACATGACTGACCTGGAGTTTATTGTTTTAACCTAAACTCCGGGTGCCCCTATTTTCCGCACGGGCAGCTAGTAGTTTTGGTTTTGCAGATTTATATTCACAGGATCCTGGTTTACAGCTGGAATGATATCCGGAAAGCTCTGTATCCGTATATCACCTTCAGTTGTGCTTTATATTATTTTTCCGCTGCTATGTATTTAAATGTAATTTAAATCTCTGATATTTCTGTGTAATATTTATTCATTTATACTCTGTATATTCTTGTAATCTGATGCATTGTTGTAATATACAATGAAATGTTCTTCTGTTTGTGTTCTGATTTGTCATGTTCCCAACGTTCAGGGGTTTCGAACGGTCTAGATCGGTTTAACGACTGATTCAGATCGAGCGAAATTCCCGGCCGTCACAATAGAATATCAAAGTATATCGAAAATAATACACAATGGAGAATAAATTTACAATAAATGTAATACAATGTAGCAGAAACAAATAAACTAACACAGTGGAAGACTACCAATGCTCTGGACACAACTTTAAGCTTCGATCCAGAATCCTGCTAAATGAAATAATCTGCAAAACCAAAACTACTGCCCGTATGGAAAATATGGGCACCCAGAGTTTAGGTAGAAATAATTAATTCCGAGTCAATCATGGGACTAGTGTGAGAACTAAAACAGTTATTAAACTTTTACTTTAAAATATGGTAAATCATGGAACCACGCCGTATGTCACGAAACAGGTTCACCCCCATGAATACCAGTGCATAAACAATAACTAATAATAATCATATGGATCTACAATGCATCATACGACATGCAGTTCCTTAATCTACCTACTTAGGCTTAATCCCAAATTTAGATTTTTCCAAATCCAGTTCACTTTATAGAAATTATTTCTTTGGACTTTATTTCCCGATTTCTTATTTCAAATCATTTTGAAATACATATCTAACTTTTATATTAAAGTATATTTCACTTCAGGATCTCAAACCAAAATCTTTGGAAATATGAATTCCAAAACATAACCATGCATACAAACAATTATGCAACCAAATATCGGGAGGTTTCTCCCGTCGACAAGGCAAAGGGTACGTACCTTACCAACTCGATATATATATATATATATATATATTTGTGTGTGTGTGCACCTCCCACGATGGAGCAGGCTACACTGACAATGCACCATCCCATGCCCTTGGGGAAAACTGCACCACCATCTCGCCCATACTTTTAGTCCTTAGGGTTACCCGAATCTTTAGCCATATACTAAACCATTTCATATCCCGAAGTAGGGAAAATCATTTCACAACATAATAACCACAAGTACTTTCAAACTATAGTACTTTACATTAGCAATTCACACATATGATCAATCACTATTAATCACATAACCTTTGAGCTCGTACGTTTAAAAGAAGAGTGTTAAGTAAGAGAATAAATTCTCCGCCACCAAACAGATAAGTCATCAACAACATTCAATCGGTTATGTGTTGAATTACAATGTAAAACCATAATACCTTTCTAAATCATTTTAGAAACATCTTGTTTAGCCCTCGAAATCCTTTCCGTTTCATAAAGCATTCCCTGTCCAAAATTAGGAAAACAATTCTTTTCACTTACAAAAATCTCTTTTCAAAATCATTCATTAATTTTGAAATAAATAACAACATCGCTAACACCTCATAGTCAAATCGTGAAGTGTTTCACAAGATGTTAGCATACAAATATTTCTACCCAACCCAGTGCTAAATGTAAAAGCATATTTTGCTCATAAATTGGTCGAGCATAGTCCAAACAATCAACCAGTCACAATCAATATCAACAACCAAGTATGTTTGGTTTATATCGCATCTCATGTTTTTGTAAATTTAATTACCATCTATTCATTCCAAAACTAATTAAAGATTTATTAAAACTCCACTTAGTTTTAATCTCAAAAATCATACTTAATGATTATTCAACTTTTAGGAAAATTAATCCTTCTTTTACTTGGGTTAAAGAACCAATGTTATTAAAAACATAATTCATGATAAACCCAAAATCATCTTCCATCAAAATGGAATCTTCACGAAAATCATAACAGTATATAATCAACATAAATTTTCATATCAAACTAATACTATAAGTGGATCGAATAGCGGCAAGGCCTTTTAAATTCCATAAATAGTAACGATCTTCCTTTACATAAGTTCATCTGGATTATTAAATCGAATTCCATTCAATTACAATTTAATAAATTAAATTGGAAAAATTTTCTTTGGAAAATTTCCATTAAATCTTAGAGTAAAGATTTATAAATTCCAAATCTTGACTTCATTGTTAATCGGGTTTAAGAACTAATGTTATTTAAAACATCATTCACAATGAACCCAAAACCATCTTCCATTTAATTCCAATTTATAATTATAAATTGTAAAACTTCGTTTATCTTAATTAAAAGATTTAATCTTTTTCAACAGGGTTTAAGAACGGTGTTAATAAAGACCCCATTCATAACAAACCCCCAAAATCCAATTTGATATTAAATACAATGCACTGAATAGAAATTAATATCGACTTATATTCAGTACCAAATTTTGAAACTAATGAATATCGTATTAGAATAACGATATCGATATCTTCCAAATTCCCACAACAATATCCGTATAATGACGGAATCCAATATTGAAATACACCGAAGATTATTTCCATTAAAATCCATTCCAATTTATTCATTGGAAAATTTTAGTTATTTTAAAACCCCTTTTTCAATCAATTTATTTATTTAAAAATAATTGGATTATTATTCTAGTTATTAACTAGTCCATTTCAATAAAAATATATTTTTATCTTTTCAAACTTGGAATTTTCCATCTAATTTTTTTTCAAATCATTTATTATGATTTTACACAATTTTTCATATTTTTAATAATTTTATTTAGGCCCTTGCAGCCGGTTTCCAATAATAGCCATCGAATTACATCCATAGCGACCTTTTCTGAAATTTATTTGGACATATTTTAAAATCTAACCATTTAAATTTAAATCTCTTATATTCATTGAAGGATCTTTTCAGTACGAACCCAATGGTTCCGGTTTTAGGAGAATCCGACGGTCGGATCTCCCGTTACGTCAATTTGAAGTTAATGGTTGAAATTCATGAACGGTCGCTGCGTGGCGCGTTCTATTCGAGCCATTATATATATATATATATATATATATATCGTCGATTTCCATTTAAAATGCATTTTATAAAATGTTTTAAATTCTATTCAAAAACGATTCCAATTTCCAGTTCAATTTTAAACCAAAACTGAATATTCCATATCATGACAATTTTATACAGTGAACATATATGTTAAAAGTTATATATTTAACAATCCAATGTCTATTCCATTACATGAAAATTTTATATATCTCATATATGAGCTGAAAATAATATTTTTAGCCAACTAATATTTATTTCAATACATGACCATTTTTCCAAATCACACAATAAATTTTATCGCATTTCAATTCTATACAACGAAAATATACTTTATACAACGCATATATATTTTATACAACGCATATATATTTTATTTACTCCATTTCAATATCACAATCACAATACACAATTCACCAAATCATCTATATAAATAAATACTCAACAACCAAATGCCATTTACGGCGCCACAAAGTTCCATTTGGGGAGTATGAAATGCGAGTGTCGCTAATATCCATACATCGCTTCTATTTCAAATGATTTGTGTAGAGTTCGTATGTTGAACTCCAAAAATAAATTACATAACACAAATGGTTTGAGTGAGAGAGTTCTCACATTCATTTCCACTCTGTCAGTATTTATTTCTGAATTTCTGTTTTCAAACTAAATAAAACACTCGTTTAATTTAGCTCAAAATCCAACTTGTTCCGTTTCCATTCTGGTCGGTTCCATGTTGTAGTGCTCGTTTTCACGATTAACCCAAGTTTGCTAAATTTGATATCATTTGGATAAGATACGGACGTTTCAAGTTGATACACATTTAATTAACTAATTTGTTCTTTAATGACTAAATTAATAAATTAATTACATTAAAAAATGGGCCATGCCTTCTTCCCTTCCAAGAACAATTCGAACTGCTATACCCATGTCTTGCGAGCTAGGGCTTGCCGTCGTTCATCATACACTTGACCGAATTCAGATCGGAGACTTCTGCGTTGACCTTCCTTCGAAGCTCCTCTGTCGCCTAAGGTTACATGCATCTAAGTATCCCCTTTCTGCGGAAAACCCATCCAAACTCCGGCCGTTTAAGCATGGATTTCAGCACCGATACGTCATAATTTCCGATCACTACCGTTGGTCGGCAACATCTCATTGAGTTAAACATGTTTGTTGTTGTTAGTTTCTAAAATCATTGAATAGATTGATAGAATTCATGGATTTAAAATCGAGTTGTTTCAGCTGTTATTTCCTAGAAGCGGCTGCCTGAACAATGAGAAATGGAGTTAGGGTTTTGAGTGGAAAATTATATATATACACCTTATTTTATTATTATTTAATTTAAAAATAACTTGTTTATCGATACGAACTCCAAACAACTCCCAACAACTATCGTTTCTAACCAAATACCCCCATTCTGGACACAATGGAATCTGTTTCATAAGCCAACTCGATCATTTTGACCAGTTTTTATCAAAATTAAAATATAAATTAATATAATGGTCAATATTGAATTTGAACGTACATTTTAATTTACCGGGGCCACACACTGACTCCAAAAATTATGAAAATTGAAATCTAGCTAATTTTTGATGATACGGTCCTAAAAAACTAATTTCGTCGAATTTGGAAGCTATTTGAATAATGGCCTTTTTAACTAGTCTATTAAATTCAAACTGAATTTCAGAACACGTTTAAATTACCATGCTCACATATTAATTCCCAAAATTATGAAATTTGAAACCTAACAGTAATTTGACATTCCGAATCCAACAAAAGTGGTTTCGTCAAAAACGGAGGTCGTTTGCAAAATGGCTATTTTTAAGGGCTTAAATATATTTAAAATATATATAAATTCTATAACGACTTTCTATATTTTAAACTAGACATAAATTACAATTTATAAAGTGAAATCTCAATTTCTTACATTCGTTAGAAAATTACAGTTCAAAATATTCCAACGTTTCTTAGTTTACATAAATCCGATTTATTTTGAATCCTATATATTCAGTAGAAATTTAAAATCGAATTTTCAAACTACTACGCCATTTCGAATTCGTTTTATAATTAAAATAAATTTATATGTTCCAACTTCGATTTAAATAAATTTTTATTCATTATTATTTAAAATAGATCATTTTAAAAATATTCGAAATCCATTAAAATAGCTAAAATAAAAATTTTAAATTGGTTCAGAAATTCTGGGTTGTTACAATCTCCCCCACTTAAAATCTTTCCTTCCTCGAAACGGAACAGAGCTGAAAGTTGTTTAACTAACCACCTCAACTTTCATTCTGACTTGAGTTATTCAACTTTTAAGTTTCTAAGAACTTTCTAATTTCTCAAAAATTTGGCTAACACCCTAAATTTTCGAAAAATTTCTCCATAACCTCCTTTGTACAAGGAGGGTCTAAAAAATTTATTGGGTCGTACTAGGCACCCCGTAAATCAATAGAAAGCATACACAATTTTAGTGACCTATCTATGCCCAAGGAAGACGTGTAAAAAGTCGAAATCTCATACCATGCCCCAATGTTGGAAATAAAATAATCCATGTGCCTTAATTAACAACAAGAGAGACGTGTATTTTTGTCATCTCTAGACTTATGTAGGGTTTTTATTAAATCCTGCCCAAGCACCATTACATGTATTTTATTAAGTCCTAATTAGTCTGCTGTTCAACCTGTAATTCAGTCATCGCCATACAAGCCTCTTGCTCGTATGGTAATCCAAACCTCATCAAATAAGCGCCAAATACTTATATGGAATATTATATGCTATGCTATCTTCATGTAGTATGTCATGCAGTGTAGTTCATATTTATTTGTTACTATCATTTGGCGTATGTTTATAATCTCACATAGAAAAACTATCACAACGCATCGATAAACACTCACAGTAGTTGATATAATAACAAAATTGCGCAACCAACTCATTAAGGTGCACATGTTTGTGGGGCACGCAATATATTTCTCTACTCAACAGCAAATCCATAACCTGCTTAACATGTATATATATGTACATATCTATCTAATATATAAATCCAATTCGAACCAAATTTTTGATTCAGTTCTACCATATATTTGATTTGGCTTAATTTATCATTCATTCTAATGTTGGTTAAATTAATTATTATTCCAATATTTTAATTAGTTAAATTAATAATCAAACATCAAAACCAACAATCAATTAGTGGATTTGCTTTTCAAATATATAGCTTTTATATACTTAAAATCATATTTTCTAAGATCGGATTATATATATAATCACAAATACGTTAATTATAAACTTGTCACTTTCAACTCATTCTATAACATTACTAACCCCATCTCTAATGAGTTTCTCATTCATAGGATATTACTAATCCAATTTCTGATGAGTCTTTTATTCAGTTCTAATGAGTTGCACCCTAAAGATTTGAGTTAACCAAAGCCTTGATACCATATGTAGTGACCCTCCTTCTCGATCGATCCAAATCGATCGTTAAACTGACTTAAATCGAACCAAAAAGGGGGATACACAAACTTTGGGCGCACAACACATCAGAACAAACAACAAAAAACTTTTATAAACATCATAATAATGTTACTTCAGAGTATAGAATATCGGAGTATATCAAAAATAATACACAGCAGAAAATAAATTTACAATAAATGTAATACAATGCAGTGGAAACCAATAAACTAACATAGATGAAGACTATCAATGCTCTGGACACAGCTTTAAGCTTCGATCTAGAATCCTGCTAAATGAAATAATCTGCAAAACCAAAACTACTGACTTCCCGTGTGGAAAATATGGGCACCCAGAGTTCAGGTAGAAGCAATAAACTCTGAGTCAGTCATGGGACTGGTGTGAGAAATAAAACAGTTATTAAACTTTAACTTTAAAATAAGGTAAATCACGGGACCACGCCGTATGTCATGGAACGGGTTCACCGCCATGAATACTAGTGCATAAACAACAACTAATAACAGTCATATGGATCTATAATGCAACAAACAACATGAAATTCCTCAATCCATCCATTTAGGCTTAATCCCATATTTAGATTTGTAACAAGTCGAATTTCGCTCGGTCCGAATCGATCGCTAAACTGACCAAGATCGTTCGAAACCCGGATTGCTTTGATAACAACACACATCAAAATACAAACCGAAGAACATTTCATTGTTTATTACAACAATTCCATTTGAATACAAGAATATACAGAGTATGAATCAATATTACACATCGTATAATATCAGAGATTACAATACATTACATAGCAGCGGAAAATAATACAATACACAACTAGAAGTAATACACGGATACAGAGCTTTCCGGATATCGTTCCAGTTGTAAATCAGGATCCAGTGAATACAAATCTGCACAACCAAAACTACTCGCTGCCCGTGTCGAAAATAAGGGCACCCAGAGTTTAAGTTAAAACAATAAACTCCAGGTTAGTCATGTGACTGGTGTGAGAACTAAAACAGTTACTATCTTGGTTTTAAAGTAAGGTAAATCAAGGGACCACGCCGTATAACACGGAACGGGTTTCCTCCCAAGAATACCAGTGCATAAAACAACAGCGCAATGCTAAATAAAGAACAATGAAGCTATTATAAGACCCAGGTCCCATCACACAATGCAACACAAGCCCGAGGATAGGGTTTTACCTTATAATAGCCAAAGAATGCTTGATATGCTAAATTTAATCTTTTATTATTACTATAAGTGTATAGTGTCAAAACAATTTCAATCATAAGTATCAATCATAGATGGCATGGGTACCAAATATCATGTCGCCAATACTAGGCTCTACAATCAAAACCGCAAATGTCACGTATTGGAAGTTGGATTTCCATCTGTGAACCGAGGCAAAAGATAGTCTTCTACCGATTCAAGACACTCTAGCCCGTGTCTCTGGACCCAGACTCAGGTCGGCCCTTGGATCGTCAGGATCAGTCCATCGATGTGGATTAAATTACCTGAACACTGCGTTTCCCCACCCTATGAGGTGTTAATGAGTCAACTGACTCCATCGGCTTCACATAGTCACCGATATATCCGAGGCGTCTCGCAATCCAACATTCACATAAGTCAAACTCGTCAGGGCGTATAAAACTACTGACGCCACTTTTAGCTAGAAGGAAACACATGTCCTCACTGAGGTCCTTCTCCCGTTTCTAGTTCACAACCGGGTTGTGAGGCTTGCGAATCAACGTTACAAAAAGCTATGCCACCCAGGCGGTGCTTTGATCATCAACCACAAGACTTTGCTTTTCAACAAAAGCCTTGATCACTTGCCACTTAGGAATGCCACACAGGCAGTTCACTCCATGCGATTGATATCCATCAATATATAACCTCTGAGCTCGTAAGTCTTAGAGAAGGGCGTTAAGCAAGAGAATAAATTCTCCGCCGCTAAACAGATATGTATTTAATAGAAATCAATCACATAGAATAAAACCCAATGTCAAAAACACAGTCCATCTACAAGTTCGTTCTGGGTCTGAACGAAACCGGAGGCACCATGTACCTCGCATATCCATCGATCTCCAAATACGTCTGGACGATCACCAACTGATTCCCTCTTCTTGGGTATACAGCCCAATCAAGATCATCAGTAATTATCCAAACGATGTGAAGACCTCCGGTCTTCGACCACCGTCTTCATCCTCGACACATTGTCGAATCAGTTATTCAGAATGGGATAAACCCGGTCTTTCTGAATAACCTGCATATATAATAAAAAATTGTTACACAAGCACAACATACGCCTCATTCCAAATCAGAATACTCTTTTATTCAAATATTCTTATACTTTGGGAAGGGTTCCCATTAATTTTATCAAAGATAAATTCCCTAAATTTATTCTTTAATCTTCTTTTGAATGTCAATTCAAACCAAATTACGGTTTATCCAAACTAGTCGGGATTAACGAACCATACCGAAGCAATCATTTGTTTTAATTTCCCAATCCCAACCTATTCATCCCATGAAGTAAAACCGGTAATACTTCATATCTAACACCACGGTGTTATCGGTAAATTCAATTACCATTTCACGTTCAAATCTAATTAAAGATTTAACTATCGCATGGAGCAAAACCGGTGATACTCCATTCTTGATCTTTTCAATCTAATTAAAGATTCATTAAAACTCCACTTGGTTTTAATCTTCCAAAAAATCAATATTAATGATGGTTTAACTTGGGAAATCATATCCTGTCTTTAACTGGGTTAAAGATCAAGTGTCATTTAAAACACGGTTCACAATAAACCCGAAATCACATTCCATTCCATTTCAATTATTGGAAATTCTGGTTACTTTTAAAACCCTTTCAAATCCAATTTATTTATTTCAAAAATAAATGGATTTTTATCTTTTCGAATATGGAGTTTTTCATCCCAATCCTTTCCAAATCATTTCTTATGATTTTACACAAATTATTACTATTTTTAATAATTTTATCAAGGCCCGTACAGTCGATTTCCATCAACGACCATCGAACTGCACTTAGGGCGACCTTTTCCAAATTTGATATGGACATAATTCCAAATCCATCCGTTAGATTTCAAATCTATAATATTCGTTAGAAAGCTCTTTTCGATACGAACCCAACGGTTCTGGGTTTAGGAGAATCCGACGGTTGGATCTCCATAATGTCCATTCGAAGTCAATGGTCGAAATTCGCGAACTGTCGCAGTGCGGCGCGTTCTATTCAGGCCATTATATATAATATATATATTATATATATTTCGTCTATTTCCTTTAAAAAAGTATTATATAAATCGTTTTAAACTCATTTTCAAAACGATTTCAACTTCATTTTCAATTTCTAATCAAAATTGAATATTCCATATCATCGATATATAAATGATAATATTTTCAAAATATTCGATTTTGAAATCAATTCCTTTTCAATATTCATTATAAAGATGAATAAAATCGATATGAATTTCGTTCGCGTCAAAATGGCGCATATCTAATCAACACGGCTTTATATATTTCAATAACTTCGTTATTCCATTCAACAAATGAACATTTTCTTCAACACATGAATATATACATTTTTATTCAACACATGAATATTTATTCTATTCAACACATGAATTTATATTTTTATTCAACACATGAATATTTACTTTATTCAATACATGAATTTTTATTCTATTCAACACATGAATTTTTATTCTATTCAACACATGAATTTTTATTCTATTCAACACATGAATTTTCTTTTATAATATTCCTTATCTTCCAAATTGGAATGAGGCCTAATCAATTACCATATAATGTTATTTATATGAATTCTATACAACACATGTATATAATAGCAATGATAAATAATCAATCATCGTCCAAAGTGCAACACAACTGCATAAGCATTGAATATAAATAATTAATGCTTATACAGTCTGTCAACCCATCGATTGACATACAACTAAACAATCGGGAATAGTGTACGTCAAATATCATCCTAATACTCGTATGGGGTTTCAGTCAACAAACACAGATTTTTATTTGTGCAGTCGGGCGATGTGTAAAATTTATCGTCCCAATCAATATCCTTCAAATGGGTGTACATAAACAAACCGTCCGATTTGTTTATAAATATTTATTTTATATACATGTTAAAAATTATATTTTTAACTATAAAATATTTATACAATCCACACACACAATCAATTTTCACAACACACCAATCAAACAAACAAGCCATCCATGGTCTGTGGACGATGGGTGTCGGGTGCTGCTAAGCACCGTTTGCATCCTAGTATATATTTCAACTAGAAAATAAATTAAAAGTAAGGAGTTCTCACCAACGGTTCCACTCCTCAATTTCATATCTGAATTTCTGAACCGCTTGGATTTGCCTGTTATCTCCAATGCTATCTTTTTCACGCTGTTCATAATAAAAATCACATTTTTATTCTGGTATTGTTCATATAAAAATCACATTTTTATTATCACTACATGTACATAAAAATCGAATTTTTATCTTCACTTCATATATATAAAAATCGAATTTTTATCTTGCTATCTTCTATATAAAAAACCAAATTCTTATCGTTATAAAAAATCATATCCTTTTTAACTATTAAAATCTCATCTTTCTAATAAAAATCTCGCCTTTATAATAATAAAAATATCGCCATTAGCTAATTAAAAATCGAATCTTTATCATATAAAAAATCTAATCTTTCATGCTATAAAAATCATAAATTTATACGAATAAAAATCATCTTTTTGCATACATAAAAATCCCATCTTTCCCTAAATAAAAATCTTATTTTTATTCTCATACCAATCACCAATTAATATGAATTTAAAGTAAAAACTGAAAAACAAATTCAAGGTTATTCACCTTGTCTAAACGTGTTGTACACCTCGTCCTCCTCCTTGAACCTTCGTCTTCGTGCTGTGGTGGGTGCTCGTGGGTTGTCAGACCTCGAATCTCCAATCAGAGAACAGTTGGGCATGCTGGCCTTTTGGTGTTGGGGGGGTTTCAGTCGGTCTCGCGCCAGCATCGAGGGGAGCAGGCCCGGCGGTGATTGCGGTGGAGGGGCGTGGGGTCAGGAGACGCGGGTTGGGGTCTCGATTTGGGCTGTGGGGGAAGGAGAATGGGGCGTGTGGGGATTGCATGTTGACTGGAGAAGGAGGGGGGAGTAAGAAGATGCGGCAGCGGCATGCGGTGGCTCCCCCCCGGAGGCGCGACGATTGTTTTTAGGGCACGAGCCCTTCCTCTTCTTTTTTGATTTTTCTTTTTTTGATTTTCGATCTGTCGGGGAGAATAAGGGTTAGGAGGGGTTAACTTGTTTTATTTTATATTATTTTATTATTTAAGTTCTTTTACTTCGAAAATAATTTGTTTTATGTCACGTATCCCAATGCAAACCCAACAACTGTCGCCCCTAGCTAATTACCCCCATTCCGAACACAACGGGATATGTTTCATAACCCAATTCGGCTGTTACGATCTGTTTTTCTTTAAATTAAATGATAAATCAATATGTTTAATTTAAACGTACATTTTAAATTACCGGGGCCACATACTAATTCTAAAAATTCTAGAAAAAATATTTCTAGCTTCGTATTGACGATACGTTCCTAACAAAACTAATTTCGTCAAATTCTAAGATTGTTTGAAAAATGACCTTTTTCCAGTCGATTAAATTCCACTGAAATGGTCAAAACACGTTTAAGTGCACCACGCTCACATATTGATTCAGAAAATTATGAATTTTGGAACCTAGCAATAATTTGATATCCCGGATCCAACAAAAGTGGTTTTGTTGAAAACGGAGGTCGTTTGCAAAATTTCCATTTTTAAGGCCAAAATTCCATAGCGACTATTCTGAAATTTCAACTAGGCATAAATCTTTATCCCCGCTATGAAATTTCAATTTTTCGTATTCGTTGGAAAGATATTTTCAAACAGATTCTAATATTTTTAGTTTCACTAAAATCCGGTTTATTTTGAATACTGTACAGTCATTTGAAATTTGAAATCGAATTTTCAAACTACCACGCCATTTTCAATTCCTTTTATAAATAAAAATAAATTTTTATATTCTAACGACGATTCAAATAAATATATACGTTATAATTCTATTCAAAATAAATTTTTCGTCGTCATTATTTAAAATATACCATTTTAAATATTCAAAATTCAATTAAATTGCCAAAATAAAAATTTTAAATTAGCTCAGATTTTCGGGTTATTACAATCTCCCCTACTTAAAACTTTTCGTCCCCGAAAAGGAACGAAGCCGAAAGTTGTTTAACTAATCAACTCAACTTTCATTATTTTCATTATGGCTTAAGTTCTTCAACTTTTCAGTTTCTAAGAACTTTTCAAATTTTTCAAAAATTTAGCTAACACCCTAAATTTTCAAAAAAATTCGCCATAACCTCCCCCGAACCGGGAGCTTCGGGATATTTCAAATAGCCTCCCATGGCCCTCACCAAACTAAAAAAGAAAAAGAAAAAGAAACAGCCAAGCGGCTAGCCAAGCGGCTAGCCAATCGGCTCATAAAATCATCCAAACCCAGTAAATTTGTAAACATGTACCTATTTGTCGGGCAAACAATTTTATTCTTCTGCTCTAGCCTCCTTGCTATGACCTGTTCAATGTAAGTACATGTATATGCATGCAAATGTGACTAATTTTCAATACAATCCACTATTGGGTTCAATTTGGCAAAAGGTTCAACATTTAATTAATCAACCAATAATCAACCAATACAATCATCAATCAATTAGTTGATTATCATTCCAAATTCATAACTTTGATACATAGTCCAAAAATCAGATTTTTGATGCTAAATTACAACAATAGGCCCTATCTAATTTTGGTTCTCACACCAGTCAATTGGAAATATATAAATATCACACCTTCGAAACTCTAACATAAATACAGATGATGTCATGACAATTATCAGTACCATCTCCGGGCGACTAGAGTGTGACTCCATATCTATCTAGTATATTAAAACTTCAAATACACGCGGATCAGACATATATGCAAAGTCTTTATATACTAGATTGTCCAAATTCAATATAAAATAAATAATCAAATACGAATAATTGATTTAAATTTTCAAAATAAAAATTGTTTTCATTTTTTTTATGTTAAAAACATCACTCTTCACACTCGTTCTAGGATATGCTGATCCCATCTTTAATGAGTCATTCCTATTGGATCTTACTAATCCAATCTCTGATGAATTCTTTCGTATGGTTCTAATTTTTCTTGTTCTCGAGCTCTGTAAACCAGAGCTCTGATACCACATGTAACAAGTCGAATTTCGCTCGGTCCGAATCGATCGCTAAACCGACCAAGACCGTTCGAAACCCGGATTGCTTTGAGAACAACACACACCAAAACACAAACAGAAGAACATTTCATTGTTTATTACAACAACTCCATCAGAATACAAGAATATACAGAGTATGAAACAATATTACACATCGTAAAATATCATAGATTACAATACATTGCATAGCAGCGGAAAATAATACAATACACAACTAGAAGTAATACACGGATACAGAGCTTTTCGGATATCGTTCCAGCTGTAAATCAGGATCCTGTGAATATAAATCTGCACAACCAAAACTACTAGCTGCCCGTGTCGAAAATAAGGGCACCCAAAGTTTAGGTTAAAAAAATAAACTCCAGGTCAGTTATGTGACTGGTGTGGGAACTAAAAAAGTTATTATCTTGGTTTTAAAGTAAGGTAAATCAAGGGACCATGCCGTATAACACGGAATGGGTTTCCTCCCAAGCATACCAGTGCATAAAACAACAGCGCAATGCTAAATAAAGAACAATGAAGCTATTATAAGACCCAGGTCCCATCACACAATGCAACACAATCCGGAGGATAGGGTTTTACCTTATAATAGCCAATGAAAGCTTGATACGCTAAATTTCATCTTTTATTATTACTATAAGTGTATGGTGTCAAAACAATTTCAATCATAAGTATCAATCATAGACGGCATGGGTACCATATATCATGTCGCCAATACTAGGCTCTACAATCAAAACCGCAAATGTCACATATTGGAAGTTGGATTTCCATCTGTGAACTGAGGCAAAAGATAGTCCTCTACCGATTCGAGATGCTCTAACTCATGTCTCAGGACCCGGACTCAAGTGGGCCCGTGGATCGTTAGGGCCGGTCCACCGATGTGGATAAAAATGCCTGAACACTGCGTTTCCCCACCCTATGGGTGTTAATGAGTCCACTGGCTCCATCGGCTCCAGATAATCACCGATATATTTGAGGCGCCTCGCAATCCAACAACCACTTGAGTCAAACTCGTCAGGGCGTGTAAAACCACTGATGCCACTTTTAGCTAAAAGGAAACGCATGTCCTCCCTAAGGTCATTCTCCCGTTTCTGGTTCACCACCCGTGTGTGAGGCTCGCGAATCAACGTTACACAAAGCTATGCCACCCAGGCGGTGCTTTAATCATCAACTACAAGACTTTTCTTTTCAACAAAAGCCTTGATCATTTGCCACTTAGGCATGCCACACAGACAGTTCACTCCATGCGATTGATATCCATCAATATATAACCTCTGAGCTCATACGTCTCGAAGAAGGGCGTTAAGCAAGAGAATAAATTCTCCGCTGCCAAATGGATATGTATTTAATAGAAATCTATCACACAGAATAAAATACAATATCAGACACACAGTCCATCTACAAGTTCGTTCTGGGTCTGAACGAAATCGGAAGCAACTTTTACCTCACATATCCATCGATCTCCAAATACGTTTGGACGATCACCAACTGATTCCCTCCTCTTGGGTGTACAGCCCAATCAAGATCATCAGTAATTATCCAAACGATGTGAAGACCTCCGGTCTTCGACCACCATCTTAATCCTTGACACATTGTCGAATCAGTTATTCAGAATGGGATAAACCCGGTCTTTCTGAATAACCCGCGTATATAATAAACAAGTGTTACATAAACACAACATATGCCTCATTCCAATTCAGAATAATCTTTTATTCAAATATTCTTATCCTTTGGGAAGGATTCCCATTAATTTTATCAAAGATAATTTCCCTAAATTTATTCTTTAATCTTCTTTTGAATATCAATTCAAACCAGATTATGGTTTATCCAAACTAGTCGGGATTAACGAACCTTACCGAAGTAATCATTTGTTTTAAATTTTCAATTCCAACCTATTCATCCCATGAAGTAAAACTAGTAATACTTCATATCTAACACCACAGTGTTATCGGTAAATTCAATTACCATTTCACATTCAAATCTAATTAAAGATTTAACTATTGCCTAGAGCAAAACTGGTGATACTCCATTCTCGATCTTTTCAATATAATTAAAGATTCATTAAAACTCCACTTGGTTTTAAACTTCCCAAAAATCAATATTAATGATTGTTTAACTTGGGAAATCATATCCTGTCTTTAACTGGGTTAAAGAACAAGTGTCATTTAAAACACGTTCACGATAAACCCGAAATCACATTCCATTCCATTTCAATTATCGGAAATTCTGGTTATTTTTAAAACCCTTTCAAATCTAATTTATTTATTTCAAGAATAAATGGATTATAATTCTAGTTCAAAACTAGTTCATTTTGATAAAAATCTATTTTTATCTTTTCAAATATGGAGTTTTTCATCCTAATCCTTTCCAAATCATTTCTTGTGATTTTACACAAATTATTGCTATTTTTAAAATTTTTATCAAGGCCCGTACAGTCGAATTCCATCAGCGGCCATCGAACTGTACTTACAGCGACCTTTTCCAAATTTGATTTGGACATAATTCCAATTCCAACCATTAGATTTCAAATATCTAATATTCGTTAGAAAGCCCTTTTTGATTCGAACCCAACGGTTCCGGTTTTAGGAGAATCCGATGGTCGGCTCTCCCGTAATGTCCATTCGAAGTCAATGGTCGAAATTCGCGAACTGCTGCAGCGCGACGCGTTCTATTCAGACCATTATATATATATATATATATTGTATATATTTCATCGATTTCCTTTTAAAACGTATTTTACAAATCATTTTAAATTCATTTTCAAAATGATTTCAACTTCATATTCAATTTCTAATCAAAATTGAATATTCCATATCATCGATA